>OY757545.1:13440605-13458105 GCA_963584105.1 Alviniconcha strummeri
CTCTATCACATAAGGCACAATGCTATACATACGCACTAACGTGTCCGCACTACGTGTCATCGCTACTGATGAAAGTTGTGCACGTGCTGAATCGTCAGTGGTAGCAAACACATGCTCCAATGAGGCGGGCATCGATCGAGAGCGGTCCCCCATTGTCGCGGGGTCTTTTCAACGATTGTCCAATAACTCTGCATCCGGGAGGCGACCAGCGGCCTTGTTCTTGTTGGCAGTAATCTGTTTGTCGTTATAGTGGCTTCAAATTAGACGTGTAATGTCCATTGTCGGCGATTTTGTAAGTGTATTATGTGAAAGGGGATCCGTTCGCGTGTGTGTGTGTGTGTGTGTGTGTGTGTGTGTGTGTGTGTGTGTGTGTTGTGTGTGTGTGTGTGTGTGTTTGTGTGTGTGTGTTTGTGTTGTGTGTGTGTGTGTGTGTGTGTGTGAGTGTGTGTGTGTGTGTGTGTGTGTGTGTGTGAGTTTGTGTGTGTGTGTGTGTGTGTGTGTGCGCGCGCGCGCGCGCACGCGTGCGTGCGTGCGTGTGTGGGGTGTGGGTGTGTGGGTGTTCGCGCAGTGGATTTATATTTCTTTGGTTTACTATAAAAAATTTAAAAATCAAACTACTCATCATAATGGAAATTGATGCAAACTAAATCAGGCACAGGCAACATAAAAATCACAACATTGCATTATCTTTGGCTGACGCTGCTAAAAATGTAATGACTCATATTTCCTCTTGCGTCAAGACTCCGCATGTGTACATAAAAGAGGAGACGGAGACGGAGACGGAGTCGGAGACAGAGAAGAACAGAGAGAGGGAGATGAGAGAGATGGTTTATTCCTTTTACAGACGTAATGTGTTATTTTTAGCGACGTTGACAACAACCAACTTAAGATAGTCGGATTCAGAAATCATCGATTTTGCCATGTCCTTTTTTTCTCTTGAGCGTTGATGCTGTATGATGCTGACAGTTCTTGCTCGCAGAGGCAATGCGTTTATTACCCTCCATAGTCAAACTGTTTCCTGCGTTAACTGCATAACCCTGCAGGTCTTTGTCAGTAACGAGTTACGGCTCTTCACTGAAGCGTACGTAAGCCCTACCATCTCTCTCTCTCACTCTCTCTCTCTTCTCTCTCTCTCTCTCTCTCTCTCTCTCTCTCTCTCTCTCTCTCTCTCTCTCTCTTGTGCCTTCTGACCCTCTCTCTCTCTCTCTTCCACCCCCTCTCTCTCTCTTTCCACCCTCTCTCGTCTCTTCCACCCCCCCTCTCTCTCTTTCTTCCAACCCCCCCCCTCCCCCCCTCTCTCTCTCTCTCACTTGCTATCTTTTCTGCAACGCGAGCTGTCACGTACACGTACGTCACACTATCTGAAGCCGCGTCGGGTTCATCATCAGTTGGCACGTCATGAACAGTCTGCTTTCAAGAGTCGTAACCCTCAGACACGAGCAGACAGCCTTCGCTTTCAGCTAGCACAGTCTCTCTCTCTCTCTCTCTCTCTCTCCTCTCTCTCTCTCTCTCTCCTCTCTCTCTATCTCTCTCTCTCTCTCTCTCTCTCTCTCTCGCTCTCATCTCGCTCGCTCGCTCACCCTACAAATCGTTTCGCTGAGGCGACTGACTATCTGTTTTGAGTCTTGCCTTAATTTCCACTGCAAGTGAAGTAGCCGGCTGCCGAAAGCCTACGCGGGAAAAAAAAATCGTCTGAAACAAGGCTGTCTGCTAGCGTTCTAAGTAAACGGATAAGTGTAATGTTTTCATTTGTCATCAGAGAACTGTTGTTTTGACGCTTTGAAAAAGGGCTTAATACCACGAACAATTTGCACACATTCAATTTTTGTATTGTTCCATTAAAATTATCGTTCTTTTCTGCTGTTAGTCTGTATGGATGTTTGTTTTTGCGACTGTAAACGAGCGCTTTTCTTTTCTCTTTTTTTTTTTTTTTTTTTTTTTTTAAGATTCTTGAAGACGTTTTTGGTGTAATTTGGTGACATGTGTTGTTAGCTCGTTAATCGTAAGATCAGTCCCATATCACTTATGTGAAAAGATTGTAAATAAAAAAAATAAAAAAAAAGAAGAATGCGTGTTTGGATCTCATTTCACGGCGAAATTAGTTTCATTCCGGTAGAGCTTTCATCGGACATAAACGCCGAAGGTTTTTCTGTTCTGGACACTCTCCCGTGCGCTTCCGAACATGGCGGAGCTGACAGCGCATCTTCTGACTGGGAACTCAAGTAGCTAGGATACTTGAGTCCTTGAGTATTACTGAGGTTTCCAATATTCTACCTCGGATTTTGTTGATTTCCTGGACTTTTGGCTGTCTTCAAGGCTGCATCATTGTAACGGGTTGTTGTTAAACTTGTCTACCGTCGTTGTTTTTGTTGTTGTTGTGTGGGTTCGCCCTGATATAACCGTAATGGTTGACTGGGCGTAAAACACCAAGTTACTTATTTACTGTTGTGTAGTTTTTTGGTGTGCTTTTTAATCCATTGATTCGTAATCTCTCTCTCTCTCTCTCTCTCTCTCTCTCTCTCTTCTCTCTCTCTCCTCTCTCTCTCTCTCTCTCCCCCTCCTCCCCCCCCTCCCACATCTTTTTCTCTGTCACTCTTCTGTGCCATTTAATTTACGTCATATGATATTCAAGACATCATTCTACACATTACACATCATTGTCGTGCCAACATTCTTCCAAACATTAGACACCAAAGCATTGTCATGCCAACATGCTTCCAAACATTGGACACCAAAGCAATTGTCATGCCAACATGCTTCCAAACACTGGACACACCAAAGTATTGCCATGCCAACACGCTTCCAAACACTGGACTCCAAAATATTGCCAATGCCAACACGCTTCCAAACACTGGACACCAAAATATTGTCATGCCAACATGCTTCCAAACACTGGACACCAAAACATTGTCCATGCCACAATACTTCAAAACACTGGGACACCAAAACATTGTCATGCCATCATGCTTCCAAACACTCGACACCAAAACAGCATAACAAAACAGCTCAGCCACAAAGAGATAAGGCGTTAGTGTCCTACCCTCTCATTTTTCACCCGTTTAAGCGTTGTTTTGTAGTTTGAAAAATGGCTTACCCAGAAAATTTGCATGTTGTGTTTCGGCACAATAAATATCGTTCTATTTAACGTTTTCTACTTTGGGGTCTTATCTAAGGTCGATCTGTCTCCAGCGGAGGAGTACCGCACAAACCGAGATCCCAGACGTTGCCGAGTGCGATATTTTGATACCAGGTTTCGCCTCTGATGTGACCAGCTTTGATTACTGGGCTCTGAACTTGAAGACTAATCACTTACTTACCCACCACTCGCCTCTGGGCGCAGCCTTTCACAAAATCCCTGTTATTAATTCTGTGCGGGACACTGATGGTGCTTAGGTTCTGTCTTCACGAACACGTCATGATCGTGTTCATGAACACGTCATGGCTTGGTGATGACGCCCAGAGCAGCAATCTCCGGCGGCACAAGCTGCGCCTTCTGGTTATAACCTTGTGTTTTCATTTCATCTTCGTATAATATATAGCCGTGCAGGTCTTCTGGCGTTGCTGGCATTGGGGCATCAAAGTTATCTCGGGTCGTTGGCGGACAAGGTAAGGAGGGATTATACCAGCTGCACGGAAAATTGCGGGCAGACCTTTTATTATTAAGTTTCGTAAGACGGGAACGCAGACTATTCTCCTGTGAAAAGAAAATCTATATGAAGCTTCTTTTCTTGTTATTTTTTGTCTTCTTTCTCCTTCTTCTCCTCTCTCTCTCTCTCTCTCTCCTCTCTCCTCTCTCTCTCCTCTCTCTCTCTCTCTCCTCTCTCTCTCTCTCTCTCTCTAGCCCCCTCTCCCTCTCTCTCTTCTCCTCGCCCCCTCTCCTCCTCTCCCCCCTCTCTCTCTCTTTAAAGGAAGGCTGTACTTTGCGCAGCAGCAGATAGCTAGGTTAAAGTGGCAGTACTAATCCGGACGTTATGGGTGTGGAAAACTGTGATCATGTCTTTCGCTGGAAGACCACGTGAAGAGGTCTGGTGGAAGAGGAAGCTGCGTTGAGAAAGGAGGACGAGGAACCACATCCCTAGGCGCGTCAGTGTTGATCGAATCCTGGTCCAGCTTTGAGTTCCGTCTACGTAGCTTCCACGCTTCGGAGCAGAACAATCAACAGCTAAATATGAATTTTACGGCTAAGTATTCTGGTATCAACCCCTTCACTGCCACAGCCTGTAAAGTTTCCGGGCTGAAAGTTGAACGGACGCGCCTGCAAACAGTATATTTTCCGGTCCCAGAACATTTACATTCAGTGTTTTGAGTTTTCTCGATTATCATTTCACATGCCGGTGCAAAAAAAAAAAAAAAAATTAAAGGCTTAAGGGTTTGGTATTTCGCACTGTTATTGGTCGTTTTCCAGTGACACCATGGCAGCGAAGGGGTTAACCTCGTTCACACGCTCATTTCATGTCTGTTTCATGCGGTTGACTGGACGTTACAATCCAGTTACTACCTAATTAACTAATGTCTATTTCCGCACGTGGATTTAAAAAAAAAAAAAACCATCAGCGAATGACATCACAGTAGTAGAAGTGTGGCTATATATACAGGGAGTTAAACTGCTATAGTCACAACTTTTTCACGCCATGTTTGGCCTTAGCTGATGGAGTTCAGCGGTGTTCCACTGATCTGTTGCACGATTTCTCGCTTGACTGTTTTCCCGAAAATATCGCTCGAAAAACCGGAAGCCTAATTCTGACCCTTGTTTGGGCAAGTCTTTATTCGGTGTCACGGGTCAGGAAACATGTCATTGTAATACAAGTGGATACTGACACTGACGTTGGACCGAACTGGCATTACCGTCAGTCACTGCGCCGGTGTGTCCCGACTGAACTCTTCCAGCCACGAGGGGACAATGTGTTTCCCTTCGCCCATCGGCGAGGTTCTTTTGATCGGTGTTACATCCAATCAACCATGGTGGTCGCTGTGACATCAGGTCAAACACAAGTCATCAAGGCACCCGGCGATAGCCTAGCTCAGTGGGTACAGCGTCCGACTGAAAAGCCAGACGCAATACTGACGCGGGTTCGAGTCCCCGGTGGGGCCAGGGATTTTTCTCCCAGAGTCAACTTCCTGTGCAGACTCTCACAATGTCCGTTCAGCACGGCCACCGTGTGCAATCACAAGCATCAACGTCTGTTCGACGTTAAAAATCCCAAACACTGGCAGCCATACCGTTGTTCGGACACACACAAATACTGCACACTCTGAAAGGAATCGGTAGCGCTGCTCTTGCGGCTGCTGTGCCTTACCCAGGGAATGCGACCAGAATTTCCAGCAAGGGACAAAGAAATGCTGAAAAGAATCACAAATAAATATCCGATACAAAGAGTTTGTTGTTGTTTTTAATTTTTTAAAAACTAGTCCCCGAATGATCGGGTTGACTACTTCGATCCATTTTGGCTGAACTCAATTCGTCAGTATGTAATATTGTTTGCGCTAGCACTGGAGAAAAAAAAAAATTGTCGTTATTTGGCTTGGTTTTAGTTGTTGCTTGTTTGTTTGGTTTTGGTTTTTCTTCCTGCTGTTCTTATTTTTGATAATAATCAATAAAGTTTCGACAATAATGTCCAGACGATCTTGTGATACCTACCCCCAACTAACTACCCACGACCGACCCCTGCTCAGATGGGTGGAGCTCTTTCGCAGAGAAGCACCATTCGGAGTGCGTGATTTTCTGCTCGACCCCACTGCCCAGAACATTATACCAAGGAACCAGCCAGTGTCTATGACTCGCTGGACTACAAACCGGCAACCTGCTGCTGTAAACAAAGGAGATGGAATAACGTTTATGTTCCAGTACTTATGTGGAAAGTTAACCCTTTCACTGCCATGATGTATTTCAGTGAAAACAACCAATGAAAGTACGAAATTAGAAATCCTTTAGCCTTTTTCTTTTCTTTTTCGCAGTAGTACGTGAAAGGGTTTTCACGAAAACGCACACTGTTAAAATCATATTTGTTATAAGACCAGAAATATATTGTTTGCAGGCATGTTCGTGCGCTTTCCAGCCCTGACATTTTACAGGCTGGGGCATGCAGTGAAGGGGTTAATTTCAAGCGCTCAGCCGCCTGTGTGTATAGTTCACAAGGTCACTAATTGACTCATTGAGCGCCACACTGCGATGGTAAGGAAGACGTGAGGGTTACTGTGGTGGGAGGGCGGGGAGGGGTAGTTACTGAAGGTGGCAGTGTGGTCTCAGAAGTCGTCAAGTCGTCAAATGACGATTTGTGTCAGAAGCTGTTAGCGTTTGCCAGCTGAACAATCTGAGGGTCACACGGCACGGTTATAAATGCAAACGATGAGAGGATTGTGTGACAGGATTTTTGTTGTTGTTGTTGATATCACTCCCCCACATGGGCAGCCACACGCCATCTTCGGAGGATAGGAGGATTCACCATTTCTGAAGGTCAGTACGCTTGCGCATTCACACACACAAACACGCACACACACACACACACACACACACACACACACACACACACACACACACACAATTTCCGCTCCACCGCCCCCACCCCCACCCCCCATTACGACAAGGCTCAAATGGATGTATCTAACAAGCCGTTTGTTTATTGTTGTTTTTTATATTATTATTACTTATTGAACGCTTGTCCTTTCTTTTCTTTTCACAGTACTTCTGTACGGGGTGATGATCAACGTAGGTGGGAACGGAAACCTTCAAAGCACGCCGCTGACCAACAGGTCTTCACTACCACCACCACCACCCCAACCTCCCCCAGCTACCAGGCCTATCTATTAGACTACACTGACCACCAGGTCTTTACCACCACCACCTCCCCCAGCTACCAGGCCCAGCTGTCAGACCACACTGGCCACCAGGTCTTCAACACCACCACCGACCACCACCCCAACATCCCCCAGCTACCAGGCCTAACTATCAGACCACACTGACCAGACAAACCACACAGCACACGCCGGAAGCAGCTGATTATTCCAACACAACTTCAAAGAAAGATAAAATCCCTTCCCCCCTCCCAACTTATTCATGACCGATTTAGCCTCCACCTCTTTTACGACACAGGGGCATGTACCGGCATAATGATAGTTTGGTACCCCCCCCCCCCCCACACACACACACACACACACCACCACCACCACCACCACCACCACTCCTCGTCCCTCCACCTCTTCGTCTCCTCGTCCCCCCCCCCCCCCCCCATCTCGACCCCCCTCCCCTTTACCCCCCTCCCCCCTGCCCCCTCCTGCCCACCATGCTATGAGCGAGACAAAGCCAAACGGCGATTTATGCACGTGCAATCGAATGGCCGGGATCGTCACATGAACTGCGCGTGGAGGTGAGTGAATCCCCCGAGAGCGAGAGCTTGCCTACTGGCCCGTGCCGTGCTATGTCTCAGTGTCGGCTCGCATGTCTGAAACTCGATCCGTCTCAGTGTCTGGAGGTTTGAATTATAAATAAACCTTCTGCACTTTGATCTGAAGTAGCCTGATGTTTTCCGCGGTCGTACAGAGTTTTTAACCAAATGATGTTTTCATGGTCGTAATTTAAGGCAGGGACCCGGAATGTTTAATTGTTACCTTTCTTTCCCAATGGTGGAAACGTCTGATTTCGTTTTATGAAGAATTTCTTAAAACTGCAACAATGAATATTGGAAAATGCAACAAGACAATACTGATGAAAACTTGTGATGATTTCACCACTTCTGTTATCAATGCAGACTGAAACCTAACATTAATTTTAACGAACATTAATAGAAAATAAAATCGAAATCAACGAAATGGACAGTGGGAATGTAGTTGCATGTAATTACTAAAGTCATCGCAGAAAAACACCGCCAGTTAAAAGGTGTGAGGGGTGACACAGCTGAAAACTGCGAGTCAAGACTGTCTGGTGTCGTGCCAAATTTTAATTGTGGCATGCCACTCGAGACGCTTGGGGACGCAGTGTAGGCTATATGAGTACTGAATCACATCTTGAGAGACATATATCTGTATGTCAAATCACATGAAAGCGAACACGGAAGTATTTTAAACGATATGGAAATCAGCTTGGAAGAGGGTGCGTACGTGTTTCATCACCACAAGCCAGAAAGAAGGGGCCCATGCAGTCACTACAGTCTAAAGCCAAAGCCACATAATGCTTGCGTTGGTGCGATTTCGTCGTGCGCTTAAAATCGCAGCCTGTAGCATGTCCTCAAATTTTTCGACCGCGGACCGAAAGCACATCGAAAGCACGTCGCAGAATTTTACATGTTCTATACTGGGGAAGGATTCCTTCGCCAATAATTATAGAGCATGTAAAATTCTGCGAGTGAAAAGCACACGGCGCAGTAAGTAGGTTGGTGTTTTACGCCCAGTCAACCGGTACGGTTATATCAGGGCGATACACATCGCAGACTGCAGATCAATCAGCTCAGACGTGAAAAGATCGACTGAAAGAATGTCAAATAATATGACCGCAGGTTGTCGCAACCAGAGATGCAACAGCTGGCACAAGACGCGCTAGCCTAACCTACACTGGGCCAGTACAAAATTGCCAAAATTCATGTGCAGGAAAGACTTTTATGCGATATTAATGTAACGGAGCGGAAGAGCGTAGAACAGGACAGTGACCCAGGCAGCGGAGACGGTCAAAAATGGAGACCACAGCAGACGTATGGCAGCAATCAGGTTTTACTTGCTCAGCTGCAGACAATTTTCAGCACACACAAAATCCTCACGCTCACGCATAGATAAGAGAACGGCGCGGGCCACAGGGAACACACGCTATCGCTACAGCAAAATCGCCCCTCTGGACCACAAAATGTATGACAACTGTGTTTCCTTGGCCCGCACAAATACAGTTTCCTCTACAGTAACTAAACCAATTAAAACATGAAAAACATCGAATGAAAGCTACAGTTACAATCTTTTAAACCGTATAAACAAAATGTACACACATGACTTATTTTATTTACAACAAGAGTGGGAAGCGTGGCGTATACAACGAGCACTTGCTCACATTAAAATATGTTAGGGAAAAAAGCAACGTATAATGCTTACATTACAAGACTGGTATGATGGTTTATTTTATTCATTCATACATACAGAGCGATAGCGCCTCGAAAACGACCCAGCCCCAAAAAATCAAAAGCTTCAACGATGGACCTGTCGCAAACACCTCGAGGATTCACGTAGACTCGATATGCCGAGTCAATATCTGCGATCCATAGACCGGATTTGCAGGCACAGCCTGTGTATGTATTTTTTCTTCTGGTTATGCAAGCCTGCATACGGACCTCTTCTTACGTCAGCTAGATTACGTCCCCGCATAACGTTGTCTGGTTAGAGTTTTTTCCCCTTCAGAATTCTCCATTCTACCGACAGAAGAGCATACGAAGTGCAGACAGAGTGCCTGCACGGAAGCTGAAGGTCGGCCAGTGAAAGCAGAGATAATCATTCAACCAGTTCATAGCAGCAGACAGGTTCGGCGTTTACTGGCGTTCAACAGCCCGCACAGCCAGCTGCTAGCGGCACCGCTGGTGTAATCTCACGTTTTATTTGTTTGTTTCGTTCGTTCTTTGTCGTTGTTGGTGTTGTTGTTTGTTGTTGTTTTGGTTTGGTGTTTGTTTTGTTGTCGTTGTTCTTGTTCTTGTTGGGGGGGGGGGGTTCTTGGGGGGGGGGGGGGGGGCTTTTCAGTTTTTTTGTTTTTGTTTTTGTTTTCGTTTTTGCCCTTTTTTTCCCCTTTTTTTTTCTTTTTTTTTTTTCTTTCTTTTTTTCTTTCTTCTTTCTTTCTTTTTTCTTTTCGGTTCTTGTGTTTTTGGTGTGTGTGTGTGTGTGTGTGTGTGTGTGTGTGTGCGTGCGTGCGTGCGTGCGTGCGTGCGTGCGTGCGTGCGTGCGTGCGTGCGTGCGTGCGTGCGTGTGGTGTGCGTGTGCGTGTGTGTGTGTGTGTGTTAAAAATGGTATGGTTTCAGAATCATCTCTGCTGTAATCGTTAGCACGTCCACGACCTCACTGACGCGCAGTCTATCGTCACCAGGTTCTTGTTCTTCGTCCTTTTTCTGCGTTCCTCTTTCTGAGTATGGGGGTAGTGCACCCGCTGTCTGTGACCATTTTCAATTCTCCTGGCGCCTCAAGGGCAGCTACATTCCGTCTCCAAGGAACGAATTTTCACGTGTCCAAACAATGATACTTGCTGCCAGTGTCTGGAGTTTTACAAAATGCGCACAGATCAGCGTTAATGCCTGCTATTACACATCGTGCTGGGGCTGCACTGACGAACACCGTACTAGCAAGAAAGCCTGCACTGAAATTTGACTCTGGCAGAAAAATCCCTAGCCGAAACGGGGATTCGAACCCGTATCAGCCGTGCGTCGACCCCGACGCTCAGACTGTCTGAGCTACATCCCCGCCGCCGTCAGCCGGTTCTGCTCTGGCTCGAGGCTTAAACGAGCGCGAAGAGCGGAGTTTCTGGTGGAATATCACCGGGGCCAAACTGCTCCTCTCTGGCCTGAGTTGCTCCAGTTCACTCAGGTGTATGCGAACGTCTGAAAATTCAGCTGTACGTTAGTATCTGACGATTCAGCTGTACGTGAGAATATGACGACCCAGCTGTAGGCTACGTGAGAATATGACGACTCGGCTGTAGGCTACGTGAGAATATGACGACTCGGCTGTAGGCTACGTGAGAGTATGACGACTCGGATGTAGGCTACGTGAGAGTATGACGACTCGGCTGTAGGCTACGTGAGAATATGACTCAGCTGTAGGCTACGTGAGAATATGACGACTCGTTTGTACGTGAGTATCTGACAACTCGTTTGTACGCGAAGATCTGACGATTGAACTGTACGTTCAATGTTGCTTTACGTCCACAGAGACCATAAGGACTATTAAGGACGGGGAGCCAAGGACGGCTACCTCGACTTTCACACAGCTCCTGAGCTATGAGATGTATGTGAGTATCTGACGACTCAGCTGTATGTGAGTATCTGAAAATTCAGCTGTATGTCAGTATCTGTCGACTCAGCTGTACGTGAGCATCTGAAGACTCAGCTGTACGTGAGCATCTGAAGACTCAGCTGTAGGTGAGTATCTGAAGATTCAGCTGGGGAAGTTGATAATCTGTCGGCTATGTACGCGGCGTCGTGCTCTGGACATCTGCCATTGTCGTTTATTTGGCTTTTCGGATCATTCATCTTCATTTCCCCCCAAATATTCTCCTTGCTAAGTGACGTGTGTTGTGACAGCTATGAAATCAGACTTTCGCTTGTGATTTAATGAGTTGTGTTTCGCGTTGTCTTACGATTTGTTACTTGGTGACTTTAGTGTTTCGCTCTGATATGAATGTGACGTTCGTGAGTGACACCTTTGACAGTTCCACTGAGTCATGTGGCCTACTAACATTGCAGCCCCCAGCACAACACTTAACATGTGAAGCTCTAATGGATGATGTACTATAAAATATATATATATATATGAACATGTAAATTTAGTGTGCAAAACTAAAGCATTGAGAAAAGAAGCACAAGCAGAAGTACAGATGAGGGAGTGAAAGTATATTGTAGTAGACGGATGCATGGTATCTGAATAAACGCTCAACAATGACGGGGTGAGGGTGGGGGGTTGGGGGGGGAGGGCGCAAACCCACCACCATCACTCCACGTCTGTTTACAGAGCAATGGCGTTAGCTGGTAGCTCCCTCCTGAATATGATATTGATCATTCAAATAAACGAAATCACTCGATCAATAACCTACCGAAAAGAAAGTAGCAATCTTTAACCTTGCATGGCGCGCATACTTTCCACATTCCTCTTCTGAATATCAGCAGGAAGAGTCGAAATGAAATGACGAATGGCATTGCCGGAAGGGCAGGGAACTCTCAAAAGACTCTTGCAGGGTGAAATAAATTTCTTTTCGTTTATTTGGATGCGGCAAGAGGGAAATCTTTCTCATATTGGGTCCACTCCCCACCCGGCCACCCCCAGCTGTAAATTAGCTTTCGTGGAAACGTGTGTGTGTGTGTGTGTGTGTGTGTGTGTGTGTGTGTGTGTGTGTGTGTGTGTGTGTGTGTGTGTGTGTGTGTGTGTGTGTGTGTGTGTCTGTGTGTGTGTGTCTGTCTGTGTGTCTGTCTGTCTGTCTGTCTGTATGCGTGTATCTGTCTGTCTGTTTGCGTGTTGTATGTGTGAATGTGTGTGTGTGTGTGTGTGTGTGTGTGTGTGTGTGTGTGTGTGTGTGTGTGTGTGTGTGTGTGTGTGTGTGCGCGCGTGTGTCTGTCTGTCTGTCTGTCTGTCTGTCTGTCTGTCTGTCTGTCTGTCTGTCTGTCTGTCTGTCTGTCTGTCTGACTATGTGCGTGTGAGCGTGTGCATATGTGTGTGTGTGTGAGAGAGAGAGAGAGAGACAGAGACAGAGACAGAGACAGAGACAGAGAGACAGAGACAGAGACAGACAGACAGAGAAACAGAGAGAGAGAGAGAGACAGAGACAAAGACAGAGAGACAGAGAGATAGTGTGTGAGAAAGAGAGAGACGGACAGACAGACAGAGAGTAATCCCATACTTTTTGCTACTTAACAGCAACCTAAGTACGACAGGAAAAGAAAATCTCCTGTATTCGGTACTGTATGCTCAAAGCTGTTCAATAATGCTGCCAATCGCAAGTGCACGCCGCAGTCTGAAAGCGCACTGCTGATACAGCACAATTTCAAACTTAAAGATTTTTACGACAGATGTTTATGCCAGTTGCAGCCCTTGGGAACTTTGATATTTGGAGAACATGAGAGTTAAATTAACTTGCTGCAAAGAAACCTTACGTAATTTAGAAGCTTTATTTTTCTCCTGAAATGTTACCTTACAAAGCCAACAATGTAAGCTGTTTGCACGCCGCTAAACAAAACGAGAAGTCTTATGATTCAATTGCTTAGTCTGAATGAAGGGCTGAATGTCGATCCACAAAACAGGGATGTACTGACAGCTACTTGTCTGTTGAGAGAAGTTCGTCTCATTTCCATATTGGAAAAAAAAAATTTAAAAATGAAACAGTCAATAACCACAACAAACAAAACTGGTGTCTGATCGACAGAAATCTATAATGACATTACACGAGAAGGGTTCTCTTCGAATATAGTCCCATACATCTGAGTCACTGTTCCTCACACGAGTGTTCATCGTTCTCTTCGAAGAGAATAAGGAAACAAATAAATAAAGTCCAATGAACCAGGAAGGCAGAAATTAAAGGGACAGAATTCCTCGAAGTAGGTGAAGCATGCAAAACTATATTCTGACCTAGCCCAGGCTTCACAAAGCGAATGTGGCTGTAGCTTTGGCGGAGTTAATTTACCTTGTATTTACGTGCATGCCAGGTGAGAGTTACCGCAGGCAACTCAGGTCCTTGCTGTTGTGTTTGTGTGATGTCTTTCCGGCGCTCATTAACTCCCTTGTTTGTAGATTTCACAGGAGGAAGCTTTGATAGTTCTGGGCTCCCAACACTCGAGTGTTTACCATCCTTCCGAACAAAGTCGTGTGGTCAGCGCTCTTTCTCTTACCATGGTCCATCTGTCTGGAACCAACACTTTGCTTCTCTTCAAAAAACGCCTGATATAATTAGATTGTCTATTTCAACCTTACTGCTATTAGAGCACCAACGAAAAACTCAATTAGAGGACAGTTTTCGGAAACCTATGGCATAACCAGTTATGGCTGTGGTTGGAGAAAGGATGTCGTACACCAGAGCTTGGAGTTTGAACGTCATGCTATCTCGAAAGAAATACTGGCAACAGCTGAATCCCCGGAGGTTTTTCTTGGTTGGTTTGGTTAAACCTGTTTGATTTTTTTACGCCAAGTTATCTCCGAAGAATGCTGGCGTGGACCGAGATCCCAGGAGGTGTGGGAAGAGGGAGACAATACCATTACTCTACGCTGTCACCATCAGAATGACTTCTGCATTAAGATGGTCAGCGATGAGAGCCATTTTAATGTTTCATTAGTAGCGAGGGCCAAAGTCACAAGACAGTGTCTACAGACCACAACTTTTGAAGAGAGAGGAGAGCCGAAGCGGAATCGAACCGAGGTCCTTCTGCTAACCAGCCAGTACTGCTAGGCCAAACCGGCTCACAATAGAGGTTGTGTAGAGAGGGAGTCTATATTTAAGGGGGACGCCGAGCGAAGTAGCACACAGAGCGCAGACGAGATCGAGAGGAGGAAGGTAGAACTGGGCTCTCATCGACAGTTGGACTATCTTTTGCTTCAGGTTTCAACAGCTGCTTTTCGGACACTGTCTTTGTGACTTTGCTCTGCACAGCTGTGGAAACAGCAATTAGTGAAGTACACAAATTGCTTTCCACTGGCGGGGTCCCCAACTCCTTACCATCAGTTGTTGTTCTGGCGGTGGCTGACGGTCTCTTCGGTCTTTGCGGGTCGGAGCGCGCGGACGAGCTATTCATCTCTTCCTGTCCCCCTCTGCTTTCCCCGTCCCTAATAAGCCTTATGGTTTCTGTGGACGTAAAACACCCTGTTTACAGACTTACTAAAGCAGCACCTTTCAGAGCTCAGCTGCTGGGTAAAAGATGAGGTACACCTGGGGCCCCGTCCCTAATAGTCCCTATGGTATCTGTGGGCGTAAAAAGCAACACAGAAGAAGATGAAGAAGAAGCAGCACCACAGACCCCATCAATATCAATGACATACATATGGGGGATGGGCAATGTCCACTCCGGCAATATCCACTTTTAGCCCCGTCGGGATGTACCTCAAGTGGAATTTATGTACCTTGTATTTACTTGCATGCCAGTCGATAGGCATTGTAGGCGACTCGGGTCTTTGTTGCTGCGCCTTCCTTCCGACGCTAATCATAGTTACTCCCTTGATTATTGAATCTGCACGGGCGCTTTGGGCCTCGTTCTGTTTCAGATTGTCACAACTTTAGCATGCACGGTTAAAACATAATTGTTATTTATCAAATCACAATCTATACTTATATTTATTCTGTGGGTTCTCAGCACAGGAACCTGCATCAGTCGCTTTCGACGACGACCAGAGAGGGTGACATATTAATATTGTTCCCCGGGTCAAGACAGGAAACTGCGTAAACACACAACGCGATGAAACAACGGAGAGAAGACTGTGGAGCAATGAAGCTGAAAGATGGGAACGAGTACAATAGAATTCCTGGCACAAGGTGAAGCATGAAAGACTTTACTCTTCACTACTCCAGGCTTCAAAGAGAGAACCTCTGGGTTCTAATCACAGGTTAGAGTCTCAATTTCTGCGTCCGCGGTCCCCCACGGCTAGTAAGGAAGAACAAAGAAGACTACACGTGCAGTCGGTTTTTCCATTCTGTCTTAACTTTGATTTTACAGACTCTTCCATCCTGACCTCGCGGTAGCAGAAAATCTGCCAATCCTCTCGTTCCAAAATTATTTCAAGACTCGTAAACAACGCCCAAGAAAACTAAAGAGCCAGTAAATTATTACGGTCTGCCTATTTTCTCCTCACAACGTTCCTGGGTGGTAGGTGGGCGGAGGGGTGGGAAATTGCTGAGGCAAGGGTGGGGGGGGGGGGGTGGGAGGGGTGGGGGAGTGTCATTTTTTTTTTTTTTTTTTTGTTCGTTTAATTTACTTTGAGTATATTTTCCTGTCTGCACCGCATCAGCGTCATGTCTGCGAGGTACTCCGCCGACTCTTCCACCTCCGTGTACACCAGGTCCGACGAAAACGAACCAGAAAGACAAGAGTTATTTTTACCGCAGGCTTCCCAAAATACACTCCACTGTTTCACAATCCTCTTCATCTCACGACCGAACTTGCCTAGCCCCAAATCTTCTCCTGTCCTAGATCACCCCCCTCCTTCTGTCCTAGATCGCCACCACCACCCCCACCACCCCGCCTCCTGTCCCCCCCCCCCCCCCCCCCCCCCCCCCCGTCCCATCCCTCTCGTCTTCCCCAAAGACTGACGATCCCTCCTCTTTCGCCCGCAGACGCTCAGACATCGCGTAGATGACAGGACATTAATGTTGACACAGAATCTGAGCAAAGAAGACTAAGAAAAACGTCGCTTCTGCCCCCTGAACAAAATGGTGATTACTCAGAGGTCGTCCATGTCAACGGCTTGTTACATACAGGACGCGAGCAGACGAAAAGGCTGAGCGCTCACGGTGCTAGCGACTGCTGGCTCGTTGGTAAGCCGATCTAGGCCTACCGTCTTGTGGGCGAAGTGCAAGGGATGGATTCACCTGTTGTACACACACAAAAACACCGGAAGAACTGATCGGAGTTGTCCTGCGGCGACTGTGGCCATACATTTTGCAACTGACGGACTAGTGCAAAAAAACAAAAAAAACTGAATCAAAGTATGAGATTGAGCTTTTTCTCCGTATCTGAGGGAAAGAAAACGATGTACCTCTGTTGCAAACAAAAAAGCCGGAAGAACTGATCTGGGTTGTCCTGCGGCATCTGTGGCCATACATGTAGCGATTGAAGGACGAGTGACAAAGAAATAGAGTCGATGTGTGAGATTAAGCTTTTTCTCCATATCTGAGGGAAAGAAAACGATGTACCTCTGGTGCAGTGATTCACTGGTTGCAAACAAAAAGCCGGAAGAACTGATGTGGGTTGTCCTGCGGCATCTGTGGCTATACACTTAACGATTGAAGGACGAGTACCAAAAAATGGGCTTCTTTCTAATATCTCTCCATATCTCGGGGAAAGAAAAGGCTGTACCTTTGGTGGAGTTTGTGTACCTTGTATTTACGCGCATGCCAGGTGAGAGTTACCGTAGGCGACTCATGTTTGTTGTGTTTGTGTGACGTCTTTCCAACGCTAATTAACTCCCTTGTTTGTTGATTCTAAGGGAAAGAAAGGATATGTGTATTATATGACTGAGCCGAAGTAAATAAAGGTTATGTTTTTATGGGTCTTAAGCAAAAGAGTATGAGAATATGGCTTCGATCACGGTAGTGTGCTTGAGAGAGAGAGCGTGCGTGCGTGCGTGCGTGCGTGCGTGCGTGCGTGCGTCTGTCTGTCTGTCTGTCTGTCTGTCTGTCTGTCTTTCTGTCTGTCTGTCTGCCTGCTTGTCTGTCTGTCTGTGTCTGTGTCTATATATCTGTGTTAGAAAGAGGGGGAGACGGTTAATACAAAACATACTAGTGACGGTGAGGTTGCTGTATCAAATGTCGGTTAGGCGGTACCTCCCCCCACCCCCACACATGCCTCCCCCCCCCCACCCCCCTCCACCGGTCCCTATCTCCTCTTGTCTGAAAATGGTGAGGAAAGGAAGCAGTGTTGTGCTCAACGTCCACAAAAAAACGCATACGGTTTAAGGGACGAGGAGAGTGGGTCCCTGTGTCTCGTCCCAATAACTCGACACGCAAAAGCAAGCAAGACCGCCACCACCAGACCAGCAGATGTTAAGGTGGTGGGGAGCTGGCCAATGAAAAGCTACTTACGTACTTTGAAATTTGCTCTTTCAAAAGTTGTGAGGAACAAGGTCACAGAGGCAG
>OY757545.1:13466283-13473783 GCA_963584105.1 Alviniconcha strummeri
CCCCTCACGTCCCTTTCCCTACGAAGAGCACTATACCCCTTCCCTCACGTCCTTTCCCTACGAAGAGCACTATACCCTTCACGTCCCTTCCCTACAAAGAGCGCTATACCCCTCACGTCCTTTCCCTACGAAGAGCACTATACCCCTCCCCTCACGTCCTTCCCCCCACTGAGAGCACTACCCAGTTGTCCACCCGGCAGGCCGCCCCTGGCCACAGTGAGTGGGGAAGTTGGGCTGATCCTCTCGGCACACACAGACCTCGCCACCCTGTCTCTCCCCTTGACCCGGGCCGCGGAAAGTCTCGCGATGAGCTCAGGTTACATGACCGTTACACCGGCAGCATTTTCGGCAGGGGTTTTTAGCCCGTCAGTGGACTCCTTCAATCTCGTGTGCGTGCTCTCGCCCCTGCGGCGAAGTCTACATACGGAGAGTTTCGAGGAAGACTATAGATACGGAGATTTCGGGGAAGACTAGATACGGAGAGTTTCGGGGAAGACTATAGATAAGGAGAGTTTCGGGGAAGACTATAGATACGGAGAGCTTCGGCCGGGGAAGACTATAGATACGGAGAGTTTCGGCGGAGACTTTCTTTCCTTCTTCACAAGTTTTGACGCCAGATAGAGATCGATCTGAAACGGCATAGATGTAGCTACGCTAGCAGCAGTGCAGACTGCAGTAAGGAATGATAATTATTGGTGCGCCAAGCATGACAGTAACACTTTTTTCTTTCCCCCTTGCAGCTTTGAAAGGCTTGAACACTCAAAGCGTCGGGATTTTTCCCCTTCTGAAACAATGTCTGCTAGCTTTCTAAAACAAGACCTAGACATATAAAAGGTTCAAAAGAACGCTATTTATTGACAAAAAGGCTGGCTTTGTCTTGTCCTAATAAATAGCGTTCTCTTGAACCTCAAAGTGGCTGAGATTTTAGGATCAGAACCAGGAAAGCTGTGGTCAAGATTATTATTACTGCAATGAACAATATATAATGATGATGACGACGACGATGGAAACTCTGACAAAGTAGAGATAACAACGTAGAAGAGAAGTTGAATAAATGGGTTGTCGGTGGACGTTGACAATAATAATAATGGCGATGTCCATGATGATCGTGATGCTGTCGTCAACGTAAATTTTAAGCTGATTAGACTAAGAAACACAACATGTTTCTAAGTTTATGATCAATTAAAAGAAAAATCATTGACTGCACCCACCTCCCCACCCCACCACACCCCGCCCCCCTTCAAGTGCTACTACAAAGAAAGATATGATCTCTGGTTGCCTATTTAGATTTTGTTGTTTTGTTTTGTTATTGTTCAGTGTTCCTGAGAAAGGTCTTATTGCGAGATCTGTTTGGCCGGTCGTTGGAGAATGAACTGAACTCGACCACGGAACACATTAGACTGAATCAGATTTTCCTCTTTCATTATGTTAGATCTAATGCATCCTGTATCTTATCTGAAAGTGTGGTTTCGTCACAGTGAATTCACTCTACCACCCGCAGGACCTGCTGACCGAGACTAAGTGTCCACAATAACCAGTGTAAATGACGACATACTGGCCAATTAGAACTGCTGCCGACTGGTTGAACAGTTCACCTGAAGAATTGTGCAAGTTAAATACACCAAGATTTGAATACTTTTCAGTGCAGGATCATCTACCTGGCGATGACTGGCACTGTGCCCAAACCTCGCAGTCATGTATTGCGTCCAAAAATCTAAAGCGATTTCATAATAGTAGTCTATACATACGTTCTGACCACACATGCAGAACCCCCACAAACAAACAAACAAACAAACAAACAACAAACAAGAACAACAACAAACCAACCAAGAACAAGAACAAGAACAACAACGAAGAAGAAGAAGAAGAAGAAGAAGAAGAAGAAGAAGAAGAAGAAGAAGAAGAAGAAGAAGAAGAAAGTCACATTAAAAACTTTATGAGAAATGTTTATAGGGATGACACATTGGCGAATCTGTTGCATAAATTCTGTTCAGTGAATGATTAGAACAAAATGCTGATGAGTGTTCCCTCGTAGAAGTGACAAACTCGCGCAGCTGCTGCATCAATTTCATTTAATGATAATAAGAATAAAAATAATGCTAATGAAATGTTTCAGTGCAGGGATGACACACTGGCACATCTGTTGCATTAATTATATTGAGCAAGAACAAAATGCTGATGTTGTATAGTAGGGGTGACACGTACACTCTCACATATGTTGCATTAATTCTACTAAATGATAACAATAAAATGATGTGGGGAACACTCACTCACACAGCTGTTGAATTAATTCTATTCAACGATAAGAACAATAATTATGCCGACGAGAGGTCTTTATATTTTATTTTATAACTGTACCAGTTTGATTAAATTCACATAACAACACAAATACTGGAAAAATGACGATCCAGTAATGAAGGGGAGGAAATTTGAAGAAAGGGTTTGAAAAATAAATAACCGAATCGTTACCCATAAATATATAAAAGTGATCAATAATAATAATAATAAATAATGTCATGCAGTTTGAAATGACTGAATTACATAATTTCATAGAATGCAAATGCACGTGTAAAAATTCACAATACCAATATACTAGTGACTAGAACATCGACCTATCTGTCTATGACAGACCGTTTATCAATAGCATGACATTTGCTGATGTTATTCACTTGACAAGACAAGAGCTTATGGGGAAAAAATAACGACACCAACCATTAGTTCTTGGATCTTAACGTCCCGTCAGTCACATAGGATCACCTCAGGACGAATCCAGCAACCGTAAAACGTCTCGATTTGTCAACTGAACCGAAGCGTTTTAGGATTATTTTTTTTCCCTCTTTTATTGTTGTTACAAAACACATTGTAAACATGTGCGTGATTTTGAAAGAAGGTGAGCGGGCAAGCGATAGTAATGATCGCAAGTTTCAACCCAACCAACAGTAGAAATGGAAACATCAGATCAAATTTAACGTATAGTTTAAAAAACAGCAGAGACCAAAGACAGTGACTCAAAATTCCGCATGGTGTATATATATATATGTACAACAATGTATTTGTCTTTGGTCAATCCTGCTAACATAGTCATGTTTGGGAAAATATGTACACGTTTCCAACATTCAACAAATTGTGCAATGAACAAGACTTAACTTTTAGTCGTATAAAATCGAACATGATTACATTAAAAATCAAAAACAAACATTTCGTCATGAACGTGTCCAAAGCACAGACTTAATGTGAATCCTGAAACCATTTTTCTTGTGTAAACCAAGTTCAGATCAGTTCAGATCACGTTAAACTGTGCGGGTGAAAACACATTCCCCCAAGCACAAAGGAAAACGAAAAACAAAAACAAAAAAAACTAAGAAACCCAGAAGTGATCACTTGAGCCAGTCCTTCACTTTGTGAAAAGCTCACTCACACTTTAAACCTTGATGATTTAGTAATAATAATAATAATAACGGTAATAATAATATATTTTGACGCATTTGTCTCAATCTTGAGGTCAAAGCACCCTTGGGCGCTATTTACTGTGCAAATTGCCTCTCTACTATAATTAAGTAAAAAAATAAAAATAAAAAGATTCCAAGATATCTGTTAATCAAAACTTCAGTATCTGTGAATCGTTTTAAAAAGTCACTTAACTTTTGAAATATATATCTGCACTTACTGCGCAGATGTAAAATCTCGCAAAGAAATCCGGCAGCAAAGTCGATCACATAGTTACTTTAATAGATTTTTTTGTTGGGTCAGTTGACCGTAACTTGGGAAACAAGTTACACATAATTTTAGAAACAAGTTTAGGTGTGTATCTTGTGACAAATACCACGGAAAATAACTCGCGTAAAGCAACCTCTGTAGTGTGTGTGTGTGTGTGTGTGTGTGTGTGTGTGTGTGTGTGTGTGTGTGTGTGTGTGTGTGTGTGTGTGTGTGTGTGTGTGTGTGTGTGTGTGTGTGTGTGTGTGTGTGACCTCGCTGGAGTGTATCTACCTCAGGTCTACCCGCAAGCTAGGTGATAGTTATCGAAGGCAATTCAGGTTTTTGTCTTTCTGTATGCTATCGCAGGTAATTCAGGTTTGTCTTTCTGTATGCTATCGCAGGTAATTCAGGTTTGTCTTTCTGTATGCTATCGCAGGTAATTCAGGTTTGTCTTTCTGTATGCTATCGCAGGTAATTCAGGTTTGTCTTTCTGTATGCTATCGCAGGTAATTCAGGTTTGTCTTTCTGTATGCTATCGCAGGTAATTCAGGTTTGTCTTTCTGTATGCTATCGCAGGTAATTCAGGTTTGTCTTTCTGAAGGCTATCGCAGGTAATTCAGGTTTGTCTTTCTGTATGCTATCGCAGGTAATTCAGGTTTGTCTTTCTGAAGGCTATCGCAGGTAGTTCAGGTTTCTGTCTTTCTGTAGGCTATCCCAGGTAACTCAGGTTTCTGTCTTTCTCATCGAAGGCAGTTCATGGTTCTGTCTTTCTGTAGCCTATCGCAGGCATTTCAGGTGTCTGTCTTTCTACAGCCTATCGCAGGCATGGCAGTTAAGGTCTTTCTGTAACTTATCGTCGGCAGTTCAGGTTTCTGTTGTTCTGTCCTTTGTTAGTGACGTTTGTCGAGCGCTACATGCATTAACCGCCCTTCTTTGTTGATTCTACATAAACACTCTCGGCCTCAGCCTGTTTCAGATTACAGTGTAACAAGCTTTTCCGATTTGCTGCAGTTGTCCATTGCGGCTTTGCAGATTTCAGTAGCATAATCACATTTAAAATTCGTGTTGTCGAAAACATAATATTAAGAAGTAAACATTGCTAGTCAGTTTTCTGACAGAGTGTCGCAGCACCAACACGGTCACACAGGGCGCATCTCACTAGAAACGTCCGTCTCTTTGCTGTTTATGATTATTATAAACAGATCCATCGGTTTCCAAGAGGTAGGCAATGACGTTTCATCAAAGAAACGTTTCAGTTTTACTGGACTGCAGCCAAGTAACGAGAGTCTAATCCCAGCTCCCAAACACAATCGTGATTTGATTGGCTGATCTGCCACGCAGAATATATTTACAATAGTACAGTGACAGTAGCAAATTATTATGCAAATTGTCATGACTGTCTCATGTATAACTGCTGCTATAGTACAGAATATGATTATTTTGCGTCTCTTTGTAGTTCTATGTTGTCTCTCTTTGTAGTTCTCAAGTCATGGGCGACTTTTGTCTAAAGCGTAAAGCAGTGCACACATAAAGAGCGTAACTGTATCATAGTGACCCATAGTCAAAGCCAAAGTAAAGTCACAGGGAGTTAACCATCATTTTTAACACGCACGTACGTGTAGGCTTAAGTCCTAGTCACACAACCGATCAGTTAAAAGCGGGCGATCGGCGCGAGTCAATACACGACTGAACGCGGCAGTGTACTGTGTGAACGATGCTTAACCCGTCACGCACAGGGAAGATGATTTTTTTTATTTCAACATAGTTAGCTACTATTTGGGTGTGAACACTCTGTAAACCGCCATGGCTCACCTCAGGACGCTACAATTTCAACGTCAATGCATCGTTGAACCACAGTGGTTCATCGCAGTTCTAGCAGACCGCGACTCCCTCCTGTTTCTTTTCCTGTAATACATAGTCGGTCTCCTTCAGATTTAGGGGGACGAATCCTCTCTCTGTTTCCTTTCCTGTAATACATAGTTGGTCTCCTTCTGTTCTCCAAGGGACGAACCCTCCCTCTGTTTTCCCCCCCTTGTAACACACAGTCAGTCAGTTTCCTTCAGTTCTCCAGGGGACGAACCCTCTCTGGGTTTTTTTCTTTTCTTTCTGTAATACATAGGCGGTCTCCTTCAGTTTTAGGGGGATGAACCCTCCCTCTGTTTCCCCCTTGTAACACACACTCAGTCGGTCTCCTTCAGCTCTATCCGTCTGTTGTTGTTTTCTTACCCTGTAACACATAGTCGGTCTCCTTCAGTTCTCCGGGGGACGAACCCTCCCTCTGTTTCGTTTCCTGTAATACATAGTCGGTCTCCTTCAGTTTTAGAAGGACGAACCTTCCCTCTTTTACTTTTTTTTTTTTTTTTATTAAATTTATTTACCCTGTAACACATAGTCGTTCTCCTTCAGTTCTCCAGGTAATGAATCGTCCTTTCATTTTTCTCCGCTTGTAACACAGTCAGTCGGTCTCTTTCAGCTCTCTCGGGGACGAACCCTCCTCCCAACCGTCCGACACTTGGTCCGAGTCGGTCAGAGCCGACCGGTCGCTGTTCTTGTCCGGGGTGCGGGCGGAGGGAGGGGAGGAGGGCAGGCGACCCAGCGGCAGCCGGTAGGGGTGGAAGGCGTAGGGAGGGGCCAGCATCCCGGACAGGTGGGATCCAATCCCCAGACCTCCCAGGCCCGCGTAGGCCAAGTGAGCCGGGGCGGCCGACAACAGGTCCGCGCCCGTGACCCCCGGGTGGTGGTGGGGGTGGGGGTGGTGATGGGGAGGGTGGTGGTGAGGGTGGGGGGGCGGGGGAGGAGGGGGGTGGTGGGCGGAGTGCTGCTGCAGGAAGGAGGACCTGAGAGCGTCGGCGGCGTGGAGCCCCGGGAGAGCGGACAGCGAGGTGAGGTGGGGGCTGAAGGCCGAGTGAAGTCCTTGCCCCACCCCCACCCCCAGCCCTACCCCCACCCCTACCCCCACCCCCACCCCTACGCCCCCTCCAGCCCCCATGCCCGCCAGAGGCGTGAAGGCCGACTTGAGCCCGGCGTACGACAGCTTGCCGCCGTGGCTGCCAAACTGCGCGGAGCTCAGGCCGGACCTCAACGAAGACAGCGAAGAGTTGGACGACGTCGTCGACGACGACGGCGACGACGAGCTCGCCGACACCCCTACGCCGACAGGGTGGAGTCCGTTGAGGAACGGGTTCCCGCGACACTGTGGCGAGGATTCCAAGCGATGCTGAGGGACGTGCTGGTGCTGCTTCTGCTGGTGGAGCGCCTGCTGCTGCTGCTGGGCCACCACCGTGTCCTGGGCGGACAGGAAGTGCTCGATGGCCTTGACGAGGTCGCCGTTGCAGCCCTGCAGGACCAGCTCCAGCACGGCGCGGCGCTGGTAAGGGTAGAGTCGCTCCAGGATCTCCAGCGGAGAGAGGCGGCCTGGGCGGTAGGCTGTGGGCTGCGCTGTGCCGTTCTTCTCACTCTGACCTGAAAACCAGCGACCATCCCAGTCATGGTGGTTATCATAGCCTACTGGACAATTAAAGCTTGATGAATGACGACCGAGGGACACGACGTTAAGAACACTATACATGCGCCTAGAAGTGTACGCGGCAGCAGCACTGTCCGACTGTTAAGAAAGGTGTGTGGAGAAAGCTAGGCTATTCGAATCGATCAGTTTTTGATTGAATCAACACCAGCAGGAAAACCAGCGACAACAACAACGACAAAATCAACCCCCTTGCCGTGTTGTTACACACAAGCGCGCGCGCGCGCGCGCGCGCACACACACACACACACACACACACACACACACACACACACACACAC
>OY757545.1:13481283-13483177 GCA_963584105.1 Alviniconcha strummeri
ATCTAATTCCAATCACTGGACAAAAAACAAACAAACAACCAAACAAAAAACGCTTATCTACTTATTATTTTGTGCAGTAGAACAAAAGAATCTTCCAAGCATTGGACAAAAAAACTGAAAAAGTTATTTCGCGTCTCATCTCACTTTTTCATCGTTTTTAACCGTTTAATTGTTCTTTAAGTGTTGTTAAGTAGCTTGACAAAGTGAATTACCCCGAAAATTTGCAGATTGTGTGTCTGTGTCATAATAAATAAGAGTTTTTTTTTTTTTTTTTTTTTTTTTAACATTTTATGTGTTTGGGTCTTGTTTTAGAACGCTAGCAATCATTCTTGTTTCAGAAGATTTTTTTTTTTTTAAATAAAAGTCTACTTTAAAAAAGATCTGCCTTGCTGGTTCATTATTTTTTTTTTTTTTTTTTTTTTTATTTATTTATCATTCTTATTTTTTCTACCAGAGCTGTTTCAATATAAATTGGCCTTGCTATGAGCAGTAGTAAGATTTTACTTGCGATTTAATGAATTGGATATCAAGAATCAATTAATCAGTCAGCCAGTCGGTCAGGCAGCCTCAGTCCGCTGTCCCATGCAAACACAGATGCGGGTTACTCTTTCCCGACGCTTGATGTCAAGGAACCGACTGAAGGAACTGAGTGATGTAACATTTTTACACCATCAGAGTTTAGATCACACAGTGGAATGGCATGAAGGGTCATTATTAATCAAGTCAAGTCAAGGCAAGGCAAGAAATTCTTTATTCCTTCAAAGGAAAATGTGGGTGCCACACATAAAGAACGAAGACAGTGTACATAATTATGTAAAAGATTAACACTGAAAAAGTACTCAACAACACGTCTGATCATCATCGTCATCTCCATCATAATTTTTGTTTTGTTTTTTAACATATTTTTCTGTTGTGTCGTGAAGCTGTAGAGTGCCATAGTTGAGTGCACATTGTCTTTTAAAATAGAAGCTGTAGAGTGTCATAGTTGAGTGCACATTGTCTTTTAAAAGAGAAGCTGTAGAGTGTCATAGCTGAGTGTACATTGTCTTTTAAAAGAGAAGCTGTAGAGTGCCATAGTTGAGTGCACACTGTCTTTTAAGAGAGAGAGAGAGAGAGAGAGAGAGAGAGAGAGAGAGAGAGAGAGAGAGAGAGAGAGAGAGAGAGAGAGAGAGAGAGAGAGAGAGAGAGAGAGAGAGAGAGAGAGAGAGAGAGAGAGAGAGAAAGAGAGAGAGAGAGAGAGAGAGAAACTGTCATGCCACCATTCTTCCAGACACTGCAGGCATTCTACAACCCGTAAACGGATAAGTATATTTAGGGTTTTATTTAGGTTAGGCACTCTAAATTCTCATTAGTATGATTATTATTAGTGTTCGTCAGCAATCAGTTAACCTCCCTTTCGGGTGTGACAGCACGTTGACTTTCAACTCCATACCCCTCTGTCTCAAGATCCAAACACACAAAAGGTTCAAAAGAACGTTATTTAACAGGACAAAACACTTCGTGCGATTTTTGGAGGTAATTCCCTTTGTGAAGCTACAAAATAACACTTAACAACAGTTAAACGGTTAAAAATGAGATATAGATTTTCGGGGTAATCCCCCTTTTCAAGCTACAAAACAACATTTAGCAACAGTTAATCGGTGAAAAATGAGATGTAGAACTAGGATATTTATCTGCTTTTGGTTGAGCTATATTATTTTCGTGTCTCGTGCTTAGGAGAATGATGGCACGTTGGCATGTTGGCATGACCTGTCCAGTGCTTAGAAGAACATTGGCATTACAAAGCATGATGTGCTTTGTCCTAATAAATAGCGTTCTTTTTCAGCTTTTATGTGTTTGGATCTGGTTTTGGAACGCTAGCAGCCATTCTTGTTTCAGATGCTTCTTCTTCTTC
>OY757545.1:13483377-13485877 GCA_963584105.1 Alviniconcha strummeri
AATCAACAACCAGGCGAAGCCAGGCGCCAAACACCCACCCCCTTCTGCCTTCTAAAGTTGCCCCGCGGGAAAACAAATCTATACACTGATGCGGAGACAGAGGGGTGGGAACAGGTCTCCGTTGGACGAGGGCTTTAAATGCCCTGTTCTGATCAGGAAGGAGCCGGTGTTTTGTCCGTATTTAACGCGCTTTCCGGTTCAAGGCCACCGTTTATCGTGGGATGTATGTTTCTAGCCACTGAAACCACAGCTGAATATGTTTTTATTCTGGATGTGGATTGTAGTGTAGTAGCTACCTCAGAAACTCCCACCCGAAGCCAAAATAACTATATTCAACTCAAATTGTTGTCTTAATTCCATTTTAACTGTGTAAATTCCATTTAACTTTGTATCTATATCGATTTTTTATTTCATTTTTTTCACGAAAGAAATTGTTCTTTTCCTTCCCAACTATCACCCTGATGTAACCATACTGGTTGACTGGGCGTAAAACACCAAGTTACTTACTTACCTTCCCCAACTGAAGAAAATCTATGTCTACCCAGTCGGGCCACCCCCGTCTTAATAATTCTTAGCTCAGTCCAGTTCCAGATAGTATTTACACGGTCGAGAAATTCCACATGCGCTCTACCCCATCTCTCAGACGATTCCCCATTGTTGCTTTTGGAACACTCCCGGTGTTGGCGATGGCCCTTTGTCGTCCTTTCAAGGACTTCTTCTTCTGTCTACGCCACTCTCTTCCAGGCGATCGATGGTTTGATGTCCTCGGCCTTATTCCCGCACATAGTGTCTCAAGCTCCTCAACATTTCAGGTCTTCTCAGACGTAAGCCACTTGCGTCGGTTACTTTGCCTGTCAGTCTAAGTTCTTAAGTATTCTCAGTGCATTAATTATCCTTATAATGTATTATTCTGCTTCCTTGACCATTAGTGGCAGTTTCTGTAATACTATCAGAGTAACCGATCTGATAACTGTAATATTACCGGATAACACCGAGCAATTTTTTAATATTTATTTTTCCCCCCCCCATAGATCGGTTAAATTAATATATATATTATTTAAAGAAGGAGGACAAAGGAAAGTAATATAATATATATATCTTCTTGTGTCTCAGTTCTTGTAGCCTTGTACTCTCAAATAAATTAAGGTTGTAGATCTTTTAAAAGAAAGAGAAGTCGATTAGTACTTTTATTTTTTGTGGAGCTTCTTTTTATGAGCCAGTGCATGTTAAACTGGCTAAAGCACGTTAAAATGTAAAATAAATAAATCCTTCGTTTTCCGTATGGACATTTTTACGAGAACGGGAGCTAATATCGTTCACCTATCGGCCACCAAGCGTGCTGTATAAACCTTTCCACCTAATTCGTTTACATAGCATTGATTGAACCATTTAGATCCCTGTTCGTGATACTCTGCTTTGTTCCTATTTCATAACAGCCTCAACTTGAAAGTCTCCGCGCCGCCATATCGTAAACATGGCGCCCGGTAATTGTATGAAATGGAAACCGGAAGGACAAAGCTGGGGAGAGCACTCCTGAGCCTGTTATGAAAAAATAATATTCATTGAGAGATACCACTTGATATGCTCCCAGCCAAATCGTGTGAAGAGGCATGAAAAGATTTGAGAGGGAAAGAATGATAGTGAGGAGGTGGGGGTGGGGTGGGGTGAGGGAGTGGGAGGAAGGGAGGGAGGGAGGGGAGGGGAAAGAGAGAGAGAGAGAAGGGTACACGCAAGTGTACACGTAACTAGGTCAACATGTACATATTGATACATAGATACACAGGCACACAGACATTGCGAACTGAGGTGTAATTAGGTAATCGCATTAGTTGCTTGATATATACCCTGTTGTTTGTCTCTCTTCTTCTTCTTCTTTGTTGCTTGTTTTTTTGTTTGTTTATTTGTCTGCTTGTTTCTCTCTCTCTCTCTCTCTTCTCTCTCTCTCTCTCTCTCTCTCTCTCTCTCCTCTCTCTCTCTCTCTCTCTCTCTCTCTCTCTCTCTCTTGTTTTTTGTTTTTGTTTCGTTTGTCCCTGTTTGTTATGATTCTTGAACATAATGTTATGGCTGGTGGATCGATTTACCTAATGTTTGATTCATTAGTACGTTCATTCATTCATCGACCAATGTTCTACTCCGAAATTAGCATTACTCCCCCTCCCCCCCCCCCCCCCCCCCCCCCCCCCCCGTTCTCTTTTGTTTCTATAATTGAAGTTTGTTTCTTCGGCTTTTGCGTCGATTTTGGTTTTGTTGCGTCGATTTTGGTTTTGTTACATTCTTGATGACTACGCATTAAACCTTATTATCCATACGTTGCTGGTGACTTCAAAAAGTTTGTCTAGTCCTCTTTCTTCTTCCCTGCGCAAAACTGCATAAACATTAGGTCTACACTAGTCTGCCTGTTCTATTTCACATTCATTTTTCGTTGTACTGACCGCAAAAGTCAAAGCACAACAGGAAACGCCACGGCGCTCGTGTAGAAGGTACGGAACAGCGCAAATTA
>OY757545.1:13490877-13493377 GCA_963584105.1 Alviniconcha strummeri
AACACCGTGGTTGTTTTTTTTACCGCATGTCTTTCTACGACTACTCGCCTAAAGCTACAAGACTGACGTTCTAGAATCACGTGCCTGTTGTGGAGTCGCTCCCAGTTGTTTGCGGTTACATGGTGCAAGTCTTTCTAGTCTCCACAGTGTCGGTCTTGAAACACATCTCAGTCAGTGCGGGGGTGAACTACTGAACTGAACTTGCATAGTTTAACGCTGTACATTATCAGTCTTGAAACGGTAAAGGCATTGCCTCTTTTAAGGCGGAGTGACAAGATGTTCTAGTATGACGTGAAACTGTGTGGCGGCGCGTGTTAAGTTTGTGTAATAATTTCATGGTATCTAAGTTTCAAGTTGATGAAAATCTGATGTTTTAAAACTCAAACTCTCTTGAAAGTGAAAATATCAGAACACAACAAATTTCCGTTGTGAACAATCACAGACGCAGCAGCTTCACACCTATTGTTGTCACTTAAATTGATATAAAGAGAGAAAAGCTGACGAGACTGGTTTTGGCATACATTAAAACGCTACATCGTGCACTGACCAGCAGATTCGCATTTTTCAGAAACCATAACCGTAGGAATCTTTCCACAACGTCTTGTGCTGAAAATGGACGATTTCGTCGCAACAGGCATCGAATAATTTAGCCAATCACTGTCCGTCAAACTGACGTATCAGCGACATCGTCTCCGACCTTGCTCTTCACTCTTCGAGATTTTGCGATATCTTCGCCGACAACGGCCGAGCCATCGTGTAAAAGCGAAATACCGGAGTTGACTATAACCTGTATCGCTTTCAAGTGCAAGAGAATATATCCGTGAGAAGCTGAACGAACCGAGCGGTAGATTGTGTCCACCTGGGAGAAAAAATTTCAGTAGTGCCGGTGAGATTGAGAGACTGAATTAATATTTGTCTTCTCGAGTTTGCTGTATCACGAGACCAATAACATTTTGAGCTATAATATGTCAACAGTATAGTGAAACTCGTGACTGACTAAAACAGTTTCGTTGTGACACTCAGGACAGCTATGTTGTAAACGACACTAGCCGGCGCAGCTCAGGACACCCTAAGTTTATTTCTGTGGAGCCCAGGACAGTTTTAATTAACTGGACATGACTAACAAGCTCGGGCAACTGTGCTCCTGTCACCACGGCGTTTTTCTTTCAAAACAACCTTCATCTCGCCCGGCACATTAAGACAACTTCACATCTGCATGTTTTTACTGCCGTTTTCTCCCTGCGTTTCGATTAGGGGCGAAAACCCCCCGCCAGAAAAGACACTTCTCGGCCACGACGTATTTCAACCAGCACGAAACCCGCTGACGGCTAATCCTGCGCTCAGGATGATGAACGGGATCCACGCCCTGTACCCCCTGACGGAGAAGGGCGCCCGCAAGCCCAAGTGCGCCCGGTGCCGCAACCACGGCATGGTGTCCTGGCTGAAGGGACACAAGCGTCACTGCGCCTACAAGGACTGCAACTGCCCCAAGTGCAACCTCATCGCGGAGCGTCAGCGCGTCATGGCCGCCCAGGTGGCCCTCAAGCGTCAGCAGGCCGCTGAGGACGCCATCGCCCTGGGCCTCCGGGCCTGCGTGTCCGAGTCGGGCCTCCCGGTGATGACCCAGGGGCCTCTATGGGGCCCGGGCACTGTCACCCCTCCACGGGCCATAGACATAGTCGGCAACGGCGGCGGCGGTGGTGGTGGTGGTGATGGAAGAGGAGTTGACAGTGAGGACATGGAAGACCTGGATGAGACAGGTGAGGTCTTTGTCATGTGTCCATGTTGATATAATGCATAGTTAGAGGTGGTGGTGGTGGTGGTGGTGGTGGTGGAGGTGGTGGAGGAGGAGTTGACAGTGAGGACCTGGAGGACCTGGATGAGACAGGTGAGGTCCTTGTCAGCGTGGTGGTGGTGGTGGTTGTGGTGGTGGTAGTGATGGTGGTGGTGGTGTTCGTGGGAGAGGAGTTGACAGTGAGGACCTGGAGGACCTGGATCAGACAGCAGAGATCTTTGTCACCACTCGTGTCAGTAGCGAATGCGTCCCTTATCAGGCATAGAGTCAGTGCTGGTCGGCAGTGGTGGTGGTGGTGGTGGTGGTGGTGGTGGTGGTGGTGGTGGTGGTGGAGAAGGAGAAGGAGGAGGAGGAGTTAACAGTGAGGACATGGAGGACCTGGATGAGACAGGTGAAATCCTTGTCAGCACACACTGCGTGTCAGTAGCGAAGTGTTCGTGTGGCTATGCATAGAGTGGAATGACCGATTCAGTGAAGGCATGAAGGGCCTCTTTGTGTAAGCATTCTTATTTTAGCTCCTAGGCTATCTTGTTCTCTGCGGCATTTTATATACAACACACACATGCGATTGACAATTGGGGCTATCTGCACGTTCATTAGTGCTTCAGGCAGAAAAGTTACTTTCGGTTTCGTGGTTATGTTCATCTCCTGCATCTTCTCAGTTGTTGATTGGTGTCATTTTATTCCAGGTAAAATGGTCACCAC
>OY757545.1:13497277-13499777 GCA_963584105.1 Alviniconcha strummeri
AAACAGGCTCAAGATCCCCCAGGGTCTCTTCGCCGGTGGAAGGAAGTTCCGTCAAGGGAGGGGTCCGCGGTGATTCACCGCAAGAAAAACGACCTGCTTTACAAAGATGCCACTTGTCTGTGTCACGGCCTCTGGCACTTGATTCACTTGTAGGCTCCTTTCTCCTCCGAGTGATGCTTTTTATGGCGTTTTCCTGAGGTTATCGTCTACCAAGTTCTTCTTAGTGATTCTGTTCTTTTTACTACTTCATAAGCTCCTTGCTCTTCGAGTGATGCTTTTTCGGGTCTTTTTGTTGGCCTGAGTGCAGCCTTTTTCTTTGTTAGCTTTTTCGTAGGGCTGCTTCTGCAAAGCTCTTCTTTTTAATAGTTTTTGTCCCTTTGGGGATTTTTGTAGGGTTCCTTTCTCCCAAATTAGTTTTTGGAGATTGTTCTTTATCTTCTACCCAGTTTCTTATTGTTAATGGTTCTGTTCTATATAGCATTTGAAATTACTGGGATTTTTTAATTTATTTTTTATCTTCTTGTCAGTGCTTCTTTTTTCTTTTTTTGTGGAGGGGAAGGGAGGAGGAAGAGGGGGCTTTTGCGCGCGGGCGTGTGTGTGTGTGTGTGAGTGAGCCCAAGCGTGTGTGTGTGTACGTGCGTGGCGTGTGTGGTGTATGTGTGTGTGTGTGTGTGTGTGTGTGTGTGTGTGTGTGTGTGTGTGTGTGTGTGTGCGCGCCGCGCGCGCGCGCGCGCGTCAAACAATGAGAAGTAACAATGGCATGGAAACTAAAGTCACATCATGCCTCTCGTTACCCAATTGTCACTCCGCCGGCACATACGGGTGGAGATCGAAAAAAACACCAAAAGAAAAAACACGATCGTGCGGATGGATCGCCCACCCCTACGGGTAGAACCGCGGGTAGAACCTGAAAGAAATACTGTCCTGTTGGACTGGAACCGTAGATCCCTAAGCCGTCACACTGGCCCGCAGACATGCCCACGGCCGGCGCTTGCCCCGCTGTTTGCCTTCATTTGCCACGTAGTGTTTTCTGCCCGGCACCCAGCTCCGGCCAGGATTGAGGGGGGAAAATTCAATAAAGAAAGCAAATGTTGAGCGTTGGCAGTGTTTGTCGGCGCGGGACGAGGGAGAAAAAACGGCGCAATTACCTTCCATGTTGATACACAGGGGTGAAATTTCACCGGCAGGCAACACAACACGCGATTCGGGACACGACGAGGGAGCCACGTTTCTCCAGCGCGTGAACGAGAGACGCGGTCCGTTTTCCACGATGATTGATTGAAAGACAAAGAAAGCTGTTTGATTAAGAAGCGAGGCGGGCTCTCGACGACCACTCGCCCCAACGTCTGATGGCGGTTTCGTGGCCGGTGTAGCGAGCTGAAGCGCAGTATTCACTGTTTCCTTCACGGCGACTTCTCTCTCTCTCTCTCTCTCTCTCTCTCTCTCTCTCTCTCTCTCTCTCTCTCTCTCTCTCTCTCTCTCTCTCTCTCTCTCGCTCGCTCGCTCGCTCGCTCGCTCGCTCGCTCGCCCTGATATAACTGCAATAGGTGACTGGGCGTAAACAACACCAAGTTACTTACTTACTTACTCTCTCTCTCTCTCTCTCTCTCTCTCTCTCTCTCTCTCTCTCTCTCTCTCTCTCTCTCTCTCTCCTCTCTCTCTCTCTCTCTCTCTGTGTTGACTGGGCGTAAAACGCTAAGTTACTTACTCTCTCTCTCTCTCTCTCTCTCTCTCTCTCTCTCTCTCTCTCTCTCTCTCTCTCTCTCTCCCTCTCTCTCTCAGCATTGCCGTCATCGGTCTGGCACGTCCTCCGCCTTCTCTGTGGCGTTCTTCTTCAGCCGGGTCAGTCCCAGCTCTCTTCACGCGGCGACCAAGCCTTCCCCCTCCCAGTGTCCCCATCTGCTGCTGTCTGTCGGGGCCCGGTCTTGTTTGGAAACTTAATGGGCTGTGGCGACGAGAATAAAGGGGAGGCGTGGTTGCTACACAATGGGTACTTTATCCTTGGGCGGTAGAGTCAACTCGGAGGGTATCGTGAGCAAATTCCGTTCCGTACTCCATGTCGCTTTCCTGGCTGGACTGGACAAACAGATGTGGACCTTATGGATTATTGGAGTGTAGCAGTGGCATTCGAGTGGCGATGCGCGCAGCACACTGATCGACGTAGCCTAGCCTACAACGCAGCAAAGTACAGCCTGACCACTTCAAGATCCAAACACATAAACGGTTCAGAAGAACACTGTTTGTTAGGACAAAACAAAACCAGCAAAATTTCGGGGTAATCCCCTTTGTCAAGCTACACTTTTTTTTAATCTCTTCAAGTACTGGTATCGGGCCAGACCGAAGTGTGCTGACTTTGGTACAGATTTCTCACGGACTGTAAGCTTCCAAGCTGCCAGAATGGTGCTGAGCACAACAAATACGTGTAGTACTCATCATGTATATTCCCATCATGTAATTTGTTGTAGAACCTTTTTATAATTGGTTTGGACAGTAAACTGAA
>OY757545.1:13504777-13509777 GCA_963584105.1 Alviniconcha strummeri
GAACTTCAAAACGGTCTTCCAGCCGGACTTCAGGCCTTCTCTTGTCGAACGGAGGAAATGGGATCTTTATCGTGCACTTACGGTCTTATTGCGCGCTGTGCATACAAAGTCCACGCTGGCATTGGTGAGTGGCGAGACACAAGTCGGTACAAGTGTCATCGGAAGAACTGCAAAACGGTCTTTGACCCTGTCGGGTCCCGAAATCGAGCCGTAGTCACTGGAGTTCCACGAGTGAACGAGCAGGCGAGTGTGCTAGCTGTCATCGGAACAACTGCAAAACGGTCCTTCACCCTGTCGAGCCCGGGAGTCGAGCCGTGGCGAGTGGATTTCCACGGGTGAACGAGCAAGCGAGTCTGCTGTACCTGTCATCACCACACAACGAAAGCAGTGTGTTAGGGCTTCACCCTCCCACATCCGACAGCAGGCAATGGTGTGATTGAAGTGTGTTTGCTCCCGGGATATCTGTATGGGAACCTAGTTGGGGATGGAAAGCAATCGACGGAGGTTCGTGAGAGTTGACACATTTGTTCAATTGCACATTATCGGATAATACGCGCTGCACGGCGAATTAGGCACATTAAGCACGCTGACACTTCTCCCGACCGTCGTCAACACAATTTTCCCCTGATCGCTCGTGCCGGAAGAAATACTGGCCCTCAGAAACATCTGCGGGATGCCCGTCCTAGAATGCGTGCGAGATGTCTTGAATTTCAAATTGATCAGTTTTTCTATGTGATGGAAAAACATTGCAAAGTGTGTCAGAGAGAAGTACGAGAAGGGCAAGTTCAGTTTCAGAGGGTGGGGGGGGGGGGGGGAGAGAGAGAGAGAGAGCAGGTTAAAATACAAGTACAATAAATTTGAACGTGGGTCGTTATATGGCGCTGCACCCAATGATCCTGAAACCAAAGAGAGTCAGCTTGTTCTGAAAACACGAGCCCTAGTCTTTTTTCTGTTACTGGTTTTGACTAAAACCAACTCGTCTAAAAGGACTGGTGTCCATGGACTCGATGATCTGTTATTAGATATTCGTCATTGATCTTTGAGTGCGGAAATGGGTCGCACACGATATTTTATATTTTTATATTTTTGTTAATGTTATTACGTTTCAAAATAATATGCTTTACTACATACGAACACGGTGCTCGTTTATCTACATTTTATTTTCTCGCCATTTTCGTCAGAACAATGGCTTCTGGTTCACAGAAGTAATAATCATGACAACGGTAATAATGATGATGACGGTGATGATTATGAATTTATTGATTATGGGCGTTCATGCCAAAACGTACCCATGGAAAGAAAACTGACAACCACAGTGAAAATCGGTTTCCGACAGATTAAAGGTGACAGTCTTGATTCCCTGTCGACATTCGAACCCAGAGCGTCCCTCTAACATTGGCACTCAATAACTTCGCTTACCCGAGGTCGAAATAACTGAGTTTGTTGGCAGTGAACGGGTTATACGTAGGTGGACTGTTGCTCGTAAACTCAGGTGGACTGTTGCTCGTAAACTTAGATGGGCTGTTGCTCGGACCCCGTCCCTAATAAGCCTTATGGTTTCCGTGGACGTTAAGTACCATTTTTTACGTACTTATTTTGCTCGGTCTTTGCAGATTCTGGGTCAAACCCATGGTGCAGCAAGCGCCAGTCGGTGCTTCAATACACCGCTGTGTAACTGGCTCTCCGGCTTTCCTTTCTGCTATGGCTAAGTTCGTGGAGTAAATGCACCACTGCTGCTCATGTACTGAAGTGATCCTACTTTACCCTATACAACACATTTTGCACGCAGTGGTCAGTTAATTTCACTTTTTTTTTCTTTCTTTCTTTCTTTTCTTTTTCTTTTCCCTTTCTTTCTTTCTTTTTTCTTTTTTCTTTTTCTTTTTCTTTCTTGTGCAACTTTATTATAGTAGCTCTTCGGGTTGTTCTTCGCCCTGATGATTATAACCGTTACGGTTGACTGGGCGGGAAAAACCAAGTTATTTACTCGGGTTATTCTGCTGTTCTTGCTCATTATTGTTGGTTCTGTCGTGTGTGAGACTGGGAGTTTTGTATGACGCCTTCATTACGGACTGGACCTTCGGCTGCACCCCAGTGGTGATGAAGCCAGGTGTGCCATCTAGCACCACCTGAATACCGCACCATCTCCTGCCCCCCTTCCTCCCGCGTCGGAGGCATCGCCTTCGTCGTGCACGAGTCTCTGTGTCCTCACCTCACCGCCAGCACCGTAAGTAAGTAAGTAAACATGGTGCTTGACATCCACAGAAACCATAAGGGACAAGCTGAGACCAATGCCGAAGCATGGTTCAATATTGCTTTACGTCCACGGAAACCATAAGGCTCGTTAGGCCGGACAGCCCAGGACGCCCACCTCGACTCTCACCCCCAGTAAGTAAGTATATGGTGCTTAACGTCCACAGAAACCATAAGGCTTATTAGGGACGGGGAGAAGGGGGGGTATGGAGGTGGGGGGAGAGGGAGATTATATACCTATCGCTACACTGTCACCACCAGAATGATTCCTGCATTAAAATGGGCAGCGATGAGAGCCATTTTAATGTTTCAGTAGGAAGTAGTGGAGAAAGTCACAGGACAGTGTCCACAAACCACAACCTTTTTGAAGAGAAAGAAGAGCCGAAGCGGTATCGAACCGAGGTCCTTCCGCTTACCAAGCTAACGCCTTACCGCTAGGCCAAACCGGCTCACACCCGACTTTCCCTTTCAGTATTCTTCCTTTGAACTGGCTCACCTGTCTATCGGCCATCGTCAATACTGTCTACACCTCGTCTGTCTCTACTGTCCGCCCCCTGACAGGAAGAAATCTTACTGAATGAAGTGTTGTAGTGTGTTTATGCAATTAATAGGGTTCACTGTGCTGTTGGTGCGTGTGTGTGTGTGTGTGTGTGTGTGTGTGTGTGTGTGTGTGTGTGTGTGTGTGTGTGTGTGTGCGTGGGTGTGGGTCGGTGGGTGCATGCCTGCGTGCGTGCGTGTGAGTGTGCGTGCGTGCGTGCGTGCGTGCGCGTGTGTGTGTGTGTGTGTGTGTGTGTGTGTGTGTGTGTGTGCGCGCGCGCGCGCTTAGAATAGTTTCCATGGACATGATTGAGCGCATTATTTTATTTATTATTATCATTTTCACTCTAGTAATTGTTTGTTTGTTTTTGTTGTTCGTTTGTTTGTTTATTTGTTTTTGTTGTTGTTTTGGGGGGGTTACCTTTTTTTTACCGACTATCCCGTCTAAAGACAATTTTGTCTCACGACACAGTAGTAATGCTTTCTATATTCTGTTCTCGGAAATGGTCCGAAAAGGCCGGACATTTTTATGCCGCTGCCTCGGTGCAAGTTGGGTTCGTTTCGCTGCTTGCCAGCTGAGAATTCCTCCCATTACATAACAATTACAAAAATCTTGTTAGCATCTGCCCGCAAGCTTCGGACTGCAAAAATAGTAAGTACAACACGTGCGCGGTAATTTACACAACTACTAATGGCGTCACCAGACTCGATTGTGTCCCCCCGTCTGGAACCGTTCAGAGAGTGGTGTCCCCTGCCTGCTCTGCGCTGTTGTTTAACCACCACCACACATCCCGCCCCCCCCCCCCCCCCCGACTGAAAAATGGTCGCGTTGTGTGGTCCTTGATGCGGTCTTGCCCGCCCGCCCCTTTCCCTCGCGTCCCTCCCTTTAACCCCGGGGGGCAGGAACCTATGAAGGAAATGTTGCTACAGTATCCATACATTCCGCTGAGTTGGGCCCACATGCGCTCTCCATCTGTAACAATAGGGCGCCGTTTAAAAGGGCAGAGTGCTACACATCGGAGAAGCTGACAGAGGGCCACCGTCGACGGTGGGTTTCTACAGTGTGTATGAATATCATCTGTATGGCTGCCATATGCAGCCAGAAGTGAAGAGACGGGATGTATCGGGGGGAAGGTGGGAGGGAGGTGGGGGTGGGGAAAGGGGAGGTCTAGGGCTGAGAGAGGACATTGGGTGTTTTGTGTCTACAGCTTTGTCTTGTCTCAAGGGGAAAGGAGTTATCGGTGAGCTTCGGAGAGAACATTGGGCTTTTGTTGTTGTTGTTGTCTACAGCCTTGTCTTGTCTCGAGGGAAGGATGCGGAAAGATGTTATCGGAGGGATTCAGAGAGAAGATTTGGCTTTTGTTGTTGTTGTTGTTGTCTTCAGCCTTTCCTTGTTTCGAGTGGAAGGGCGGGAAAAGGTGTTACTGGAAAGCTTCACAGCCTTTGTTTCAAGGGGAAGGGTGCTAAAAGGTGCTGTCGGAGTGTTTCAGAGTGGACATTGGGCTTTGTTGTTGTTGTTGTTGTTGTCTACACCCCTGTCTTGTCTTGAGGGGAAGAGTGGGGAAAGGTACTGTCGGGGGGCTTGAAAGAGAACGTTGAGCCATTGAGCGATTTGTGTCTACAGCCTTGTTTTGTGTCAGGGGGAAGGATGGGGAAGGGTGTTGTCAGAGGGCTCCAGAGTGAACATTGGGATTTTTATTGTTGTTGTAGTTGTTGTTGTCTACAGCTTTGTCTTGTCTCAAGGGGTAGGGTGGGGAAGGGTCTCTTTGGGGGGCTTCAGAAAGAACATTGGGCTTTTTGTTGTCTCCAGTCTTGTCTCAAGGGGAAGGATGGAGAGCGGTGTTGTCAGAGGACTTCTGGAAGGGAAGAACGAGGATGGCATGCTATCGGAGGGCCTAAGAGAGGACAGTAGGCTTTTTGTGTCCACAGCCTTGTCTTGTGCCAAGGGGAAGGATGGGGATAATGGCAGGGCTGTTGTGTTGTCCACGGCCTTGTCTTGTGTCAAGGGGAAGGATGGGGATAATGGCAGGGCTGTTGTGTTGTCCACGGCCTTGTCTTGTGTCAAGGGGAAGGATGGGGATAATGGCAGGGCTGTTGTGTTGTCCACGGCCTTGTCTTGTGTCAAGGGGAAGGATGGGGATAATGGCAGGGCTGTTGTGTTGTCCACGGCCTTGTCTTGTGTCAAGGGGAAAGATGGGGATAATGGCAGGGCT
>OY757545.1:13514777-13524777 GCA_963584105.1 Alviniconcha strummeri
AAAACAACATCTAAACACACAGAAAAAACAGGGGGGAAAAACTGAAGAAAAGAAATAGAGGGGGAAAAAATCTGATTTTAATGCGACAAAATCAAAATATTAATTCATTAATTGGTTTAATTCAGTACAAGTTTACAAGGAAACCAAACCAAACGAGTGCAACATATTCGGTGTAAGCCCTTCTTTAAGACTTACAAAACGACGATGATAATAAAAATAGTAAGCCATACTTACCAGGTTACGGTTTAGGGCGTGGTGGATTGCTTGGATACACTAGGGCTTACCACGAAAATGTGCACACGTTTTGTATTTTTCCATTAAACTTGGCGTTCTTTTTAATCGTTTGTGTTTAGTGTCCGTCAGTAAGGGAAAATTAGGTTGCCTGCTTTTGACGGACATTGAATTTAGTAAAGGAAGTGAATAAAAAGCGAGTTTCATTCACACTGGTGCACGTCTCGGTTGCACGGCTAAATCTGTCACAATTTTTCGTTTAACTCCTGTAAAACTGAACAACAACAAAAACGTTCTTAGTTTGGTCGGTTTTTTTGTGTGTTTGTGTGTGTGTGTGTGTGTGTGTGTGTGTGTGTGTGTGTGTGCGTGCGTGCGTGCGTGCGTGCGTGCGTGCGTGCGTGCGTGCGTGCGTGCGTGCGTGCGTGCGTGCGTGCGTGTGTGTGTATTTTCAGTTTAGTTTTTTCAGTAGTTTTTTTTTTTTTTTGGGGGGGGTGGGGGTTGTGTGTGTGTGTGTGTGTGTGGTTGTTGTTATTGTTGTTTGCTTGTTTTTCACTCGTTTGTTTTCCGTTTGATGAGTGTTTGTCAGTCGGTCACTTATCATCTGCTCTCCTGTTTTCGTCTCTTATTTCTGCTTTTTTTTTTTTTTTTTTTTGGTCTCTTATTTCTGCTTTTTTTATCCTCGCTGACATCATTTTGTTTATTTAATTAATTTTGACACTGAACTTTATGAAAAAGTAAAGGATTCCTAAACAAAATAAAACATAAGACCAATTCTCCATCCCCATCATTATTATCACCATCATCAACTGATTCAAGCGCTGCGATACACGCACAGCACTGTTGAGCAGCATCTGAACCACGTGCGCGAATAAGGGGGCGTAAACCGTCCTTCAGACCTGTGCTTCTCAAAATCATGGATCAATTTATCTCCCTTCGCTTGCGATTTGGGATAACAGCAGTCTTGAGAAAAATACAGGATGTGCCACACGCAATATGTATTTGCTTGCATGTGTGTGTGTGTGTGTGTGTGTGTGTGTGTGTGTGTGTGTGTGTGTGTGTGTCTGTGTGTGTGTCTGTGTGTGTGTGTGTGTCTGTCTGTCTGTCTGTCTGTCTGTCTGTCTGTCTGTCTGTCTGTCTCTCTCTCTCTCTCTCTCTCTCTCTCTCTCTCTCTCTCTCTCTCTCTCTCTCTCTCTCTCTCTCTCTGTACTGTGGTAGTCAATGTTGTTACTATTGTTTTATACGTAGCCTGTTGTCATGTAGATTAATTAGCAGGGACAGACTGTAAGAATAGGCAACTGCCTAAAATCTTAATCCTTGTGCATTAAAGTTCTGAGCTCTCTCTCTCTCTCTCTCTCTCTCTCTCTCTCTCTCTCTCTCTCTCTCTCTCTCTCTCTCTCTCTCTCTCTCTCTCTCTCTCTCTCTCCACTATGAGGTGACAATGGTAATAACAACGAAAAGAGATTTTACTGCAGAGCGGCTTCTTATGCCGCACAAAACCTAGCACTGATAATGATGACAACGACATTTGACGCTGATGGTGGTAGCTGTTGTAATGACGATGACGATAATCATGATGGTGGTGGTAATAACAGTAACGATGGTGGTGATGATGTCACTCACTCGTCATTCTCAAGGATTTGCCTGGTGAGCAGGAGGTCCCATAAGTTGGGCATGATCTCGTTGAAGAAGTCAGCCACCATGTCGATGCTGTGCCGCTCTCACTCAGGTCGATCGTCATCGGTTTGCCGTACCTGGACAGTGAGTACACCTCAGTCAGTACCTGACATCATCTGGTCTACCGTACCTAAACATTCAGTACCCGACATCGTCCAGTTTGCCATACCTAAACAGTAAGTACACCTCAGTCAGTACCTGACATCATCCGGTTTGCCATGCCTGAACAGTCAGTACCTGACATTACCTGGTTTGCCATAACTGAACATTCAGTACCTGACATCCTCTGGTGTGTCATACCTGAACAGTCGGTACGCCTCAGTCAGTACCTGACACTGACATCCGGTTTACCGTATCTAAACATTCAGTACCCGACATCGTCCGGTTTGCCAGACCTGAACAGTCAGTACACCTCATTTTTTGACATCGTCCGTACCTGAAGAGTCAGTGCACCTCAGTCAATACCTGACATCATCCTGTTTACCGTACCTGAACATTCAGTACCTGACACCGTCCGGTTTGCCATACCTAAACAGTCAGTACCTGACATCGTCCAATTTGCCATACCTTAACATTCAGTATCTGACATCGTCCACTTTGCCATACCTGAACAGTCAGTACCTGACATAGTCCAGTTTGCCATATCTGACCGTTCAGTACCTGACATCGTCCAGTTTGCCATACCCGAACAGTCAGTATCTGACGTCGGCCAGTTTGCCATACCTGAACATTCAGTAGCTGACATCGTCCGGTCTGACATACCTGAACATTTAGTACCTGACATCCTCCGGTCTGACATACCTGAACAGTCGGTACACCTCTGTCAATACCACACGGCAACCGGTTTGACATACCCGAACAGTCAATACATTTCAGAGCCTTTCGCCGTCTGGTTTGCCATTCATGAACAGTCAGTAGGTTACATTTCAGTACCTTATGTCATCCGGTTTGCCCTACCTGATATTTAGTATTCCTTGAACAGTATACTGTCCGTCGTTCGGTTTGTCGTACCTGACAATTTAGTATTCCTTGAACAGTATACCGTACGTCATTCGGTTTGTCATACCTGACAATTTAGTATTCTTGAAAAGTATGCCCCACGTGATTCGGTTTGTCATACGATACCTGGACATTTTTCACGCTTCCGTCAATACCAGAGCAATCAGGTGGTTAGAATGTTAAGCCTGGAGTGGAGGAGGATATATACCTTTTTGCATGCATTGCCTGCTTCCTTATACCGTGTGGTTTAATTTCTGCGTGCCCGCCAATTTCATCTTCGTTTCTTCCCGGTCCTGTTCAGACACGGAGCGACGCGCAGCAGGAAGAAACAAAGCGGAGTTTTGTTTGTGACCTGTCGATGTGTGGTTTGTCCCCGTACCAACGTTGCGAGTGAATGGGCGTTCAGTGTCAAGAATGAATCGTTACCTATCCTCTAAGTTTAGTCGGAGTGTAGCTGCCGGAGTGGCGGGTTAACACTGCACCTGTAAACGTGTCATGTACGTATGTATGTATGTATGTATGTATGTATGTATGTACAGGTGTGGAAAACGGCTGCACGCGCTACCTGCTCACTCACCCATCATTGGGTACCCCTCGGGGACTAGCCGAGGAACGCTAACAAACGAGCAAACAAACAAACAAACAAACAAACAAACGAACCAACGAATGAACAAACGAACAAACAAACAAACTAACGAATGAACAAACGAACTAACAAACGAACAAACAAACAAACGAACGAACGAACGAACAAACAAACAAACAAATAGTCACCTGATAGCCCCGAGCAGAGCTCTTCGGATCGTTTCGGGCTCCATCTCCTCGTGATTCAGAGCGCTGAGGTTGTTGCAGTCGCGGTGGCGTAGGAAGACCAGCGTCCGCCCATTTTCATCAATGATGATAGGCCATCTGGGGTACATGCAGTCGGGTATGAGGCTTAGGGCGGTGTCTACAGAGGGTATTATTGATATGTTGAAGAGACGATGGGCTATACAGGGTATATGTGGTCGGGTATGAGGCTCAGGGCGGTGTCTACAGAGTGTATTGTGTTAAAGCCCAAAGACGATGGGCTATACGGGTACATGCAGTGGGCTGTTAGGCTCAGGTCGGTGTCTACAGAGGGTATTGTGTTAAAGGTCACAGATGGTGTACCATAAATTATGGGGCACGTGCGGTCGGGTATGAGGCTCAGGTAGGTATATACAGAGGTATTCTAATTTAAATGTCAGTGATGGTGGGACATTTAGGGTACACACAGTCGGGTATAAGGCTGAGGCCCGTGTCTACAGAGAGTATTAGACTAGTAATTATGTTAAAGGTCGGGTCCATTCTCAGGTCTGTGAATCAGACGATAATCAGCTGAAAACGTTCCAGCCTTTAATCCGACATGAGTATGGCTGTTCACATGAGTATGGCCTATGTATGGCTGTCCACATGAGTATGGCCTATGTATTGCTGTCCACATGATTATGGCCTATGTATGGCTGTTCACATGAGTATGGCCTATGTATGGCTGTCCACATGAGTATGACCTATGTATGGGTGTCCACATGCGTATGGCCAATGTATTGCTGTCCACATGAGTATGGCCTTGTATGGCTGTCCACATGAGTATGACCTATGTATGGCTGTCCACATGAGTATGACCTATGTATGGGTGTCCACATGAGTATGGCCAATGTATGGCTGTCCACATGAGTATGGCCAATGTATGGCTGTCCACATGAGTATGGCCTTGTATGGCTGTCCACATGAGTATGGCCTATGTATGGCTGTCCACAAGAGAAGAGTTGTGAATGTGTTTTGACTCGGTACGGTGTGTGTTCGTCCGCTGGTAAGCCTCTGCGTCGATGGCGGGACGTAGGACTCACAGTTACTGAAATACCTATAGGCCTAGCCATCCGGTTTGTGTGTGTGTGTGTGTGTGTGCGTGCGTGCGTGCGTGCGTGCGTGCGTGCGTGTGTGTGTGTGTGTGTGTGTGTGTGTGTGCGTGCGTGCGTGCGTGCGTGTGTGTGTGTGTGTGTGTGTGTGTGTGTGTGTGTGTGTGTGTGTGTGTGTGTAGTGTGTCAGTGTGTGTGTGTGTGTGTGTGTGTGTGTAGTGTGTAGTGTGTCAGTGTGTGTGTGTGTGTGTGTGTGTGTGTGTGTGTGTGTGTGTGTGTGTGTGTGTGTGTGTGAGTCTGTCTGTCTGTCTGTCTGTCTCTCTGTCTCTCTGTCTGTCTGTCTGTCTGTCTGTCTGTCTGTCTGTCTGTCTGTCTGTCTGTCGGTTGGTCGGTCTAGCCGTCTGTCTGTCTGTCTAGTGTGTGTCTGTCTGTCTGTGTCTCTCTGCCTGTCTGTGTGCGTGCGTGCGTGTGTGTATCTGTGTGTGTGGGTGTGTGTCTGTGTCTGTCTGTCTGTGTCTGTGTGTGTTTTGTTTTGTTTAATCAAAAATGGGTACCAGGAAAAACGTGTCTCACAAACTGCCTCACATACCTGCCACACTCCTTGGCCTTGCCCCTGGTGTCGTTCAAAGCGACCGGCAGTTCCTTCAAACTGATTTCCACTTCCGGTAACGCTTCCTGTTTGGGTTTGGCAGCAGCAGTAGTAGCAGCAGGGGCAGTAGCAGCAGCAGGGGCAGCTTTGGCGCCTTCAGGGGCAGCTTTGGCACCAGCAGGGGCAGCTTTGGCACCAGCAGGGGCAGCTTTAGTGGCAGCCGCTGTACCGTGACAACAAAGCAGGACATGGTTGATTCAGCAGAGCTCAACCAGCACAACACAAGGGAGTTCATTAGCACTGGAAAGACGTCACACAGACAAAACAAAAAAGACGTAGCAAAAGCAACCGCAAATGTTGACGGACGATTAAAAGGAAGCACACACACGGTTAAAACTCAGTATGAACTGTTGCTGTTGTTGTTGTTGTTTGGTTTTTGTTGTTATTGTTGTTGTTTGGCTTTGTTTTCTATTCTGACAGGACAAAACCATACGCACGTTGTCGGCACAAATGTCCTTTACGATCGAGTGACCAAGGGGCTCAAGGAAAGACATTTAGAAACGATTGATAAAGATGTTCTCGGGCTTATCTTTGATCTTCAAAAGTATCAAACACTGGGAAACTGCTAAAGCACTGACTGGAATAAATAGTTCAAATGAAATCAATTATACATGTTTGCTTAAAAATAAAAATGTTTCTTTGACGCATCTGCTCAAAAACTGCAAAACGCTATACTTGTTACGAACACATATAAAATACAGTTGCAGTCACATTGACTTATACTTGGTATTCATCGGTCAGTCAACCGACAGCTCATCGGTTTACAAACTTGTACAATTCCGAGTGACTGATCGACTCAAACATCACATTATGTTTGAAGTAAGTAAGTAAACGTGGTGCTTAACGGCCACAGAAACCACAAGGCTTATTAGGCACGGTGGAAAGGTGGGGGGAGGGGGTACGGAGGTGGGGGAAGAGGGAGGGAGATAATATACCTATCGCTACACTGTCACCACCAGAATGACTCCTGCATTAAGATGGGCAGCGATGAGAGCCATTTTAATGTTTCATTAATTGTGAGGGACAAAGTCACAAGACAGTGTCCACAGACCACAACTTTTGAAGAGAAAGGAGAGCCGAAGCGGAATCGAACCGAGGTCCCTCTGCTTACCAGCCTAACGCCTTACCACTAGGCCAAACCGGTTCACATGTTTGAAAGAGACTTGGGGATGGAGTGGGGTGAGGGGCAAAACTGCATATACTTGGAAAGCAGGAGTTAAAATGGACTCTGCTTGCACTGTGAACAATTGCCGAAGTCCGGTGCTATCACATGGATCTGTGCAGGAGTGGCCTGCTTGTTTCCAATTACCAGCCTTCGTTCGCACTGACGCGATCTCCGGTTTCCCCGTGTGGTCACTGACCTACTTGCTGTGCCTAGGGTCTTTATCGGTCAGCCCGGCCTCGCGTCGTGTTGGAACCGGCCAAACAAAAGGACCATTCAAGGCCATCAACAGGCGCAGGAAGGCTAGGTAGTCCCGGTAAGACTGAATATGCCCTTTGTCGTACCGGCCTGAATCTGTCTGTCTGTCTGTCTGTCTGTCTGTCTGTCTGTCTCTCTCTCTCTCTCTCTCTCTCTCTCTCTCTCTCTCTCTCTCTCTCTCTCTCTCTCTCTCTCTCTCTCTCTCTGGATGAATGGATGTGTAGCCTGTCTGTGTATGTGAGTGTGTGTGCATGTATGTATGTCTGTCTGTCTCTGTGTGTGTGTGTGTGTGTGTGTGTGTGTGTGTGTGTGTGTGTGTGTGTGTGTGTGTGTGCGTGTGTGTGTGTGTGCTCGCGCGGGGGCGCGGTCTACTCCGCTTTGTCTCCAGTACTGTTCTCTTCGCCCTGCTATAACGGTACTGACAAAGTGGGCATAAAGCACCAAGTTAGTCACTTATCACTACTGCTCTCACCTTTGGGTGCAGGTTTCTTGGCGGTTGTCGATGTCTTGGCCTTGGCGGCTCCACCCGCGGCCGGCTTGGGGCTGGGTTTGGCCGCTGTTTTGACTGTAGGCTTCTTCGACGACATCACGAACAGTTATTAGCCTCGGTGTCTGTGCAACAGGCGCTGGAGTGACTCGACTGATTCAGTATTATTCACAACACGAGAAGGCCGCTTAGAAAGTCAGTGCCTCTGTAAGTTATCGGCTCCGATCCGGGCTGTGCGCTGAAGAGGTCGGTGTGGAGTATCGCACCTCGTGACTGATATCAAAGCGCCGGTGTCAAACAGACACTTTGAGTGAAGGTCTAGTACCGAGGTCCAATCTGAAACAATATAGAACAGATCTGGGAAAATGTACTCACCAATGCGACGAAACACAAGGAAACAATAGTACACAAGCGCTTTCGACAAACAAACAAAAGTCTTCTTCTGGTGTAAAAAGAGAGACAGACAAAACAGTCAGGGGGAATCTTGTTGTTGTCTCTTTACTTGCTGTTGCCTACAAACTCTATCACCTGCACTCCCAAAAAGGACCGAGAAACGAGCGTATTCACCTTAGAACAGCGGAAGTAACTACCTCTTGCTGTTTCAAACGACTCAATATAAAACTTACTTTCCTGTTAACTGCAAAGTCGAATGAGTCTCCTTGTCAGACACGTACGCACAGCTCCACACGTTTGTTTCGGTTTGATGGACTCCGTCAAGCCTACAAAACCAGCGACACGCCAAATGCAGATTGTGGCGTTTCCACTGTTAGTACATCGCAAAGACCGGCAGTTATAGCCGCTGTGTGAGGTCACGTGATAGGCTATTCTTGGATCGATTCGCTGCGTCAATAATGCCGATCAGTTTGATCGGGCTACCCCCAGGTTCAAGGTCACAGTCCAAGACTGGTCAGTTCAGCGTAGACCCATTGGTTTCCCGGGTCAGTTTATCGGGGCGGCTGCAGCTAGATGTATGTTGGAGTTTTTGAACTGCCACTATGGGAATTCTACCGTCATGAAAATGTTTAGTCAAAATCCTAAAGGTGTTTCTCGTTTATACTTCATATATTATACACTTCTTAGAAGCCTCATTCTTAACTTTTCCAGACAAAAAGGTCTGTGTGTGTGTGTGTGTGTGTGTGTGCGTGTGTGTGTGCGTGTGTGTGTGTGTGTGTGTGTGTGTGTGTGTGTGTGTGTGTGTGTGTGTGTGTGTGTGTGTGTGTGTGTGAGTCCATGTCTGTTTTTTGTTTCTGTTCTTCGTCCATATTACCTGTTGTCACTGAGCAATTTGGTTCATGGTAATATTCAACCAAGATGAACCACTTCCTTTGCTTTTGCTTGTTTGCTTCTTTCTTTGTTGATGGTGGTTTGGTTTTTTGTTTGTTGCTTATTTGTTTGTTTGTTGTGTTATTGTTTGATGTAGCTACACTAATGTTTGTGAACTAAATTTTTGACCTGTCTTTACTGGCTAACTGGACGTAAAGAATTGTCCTTTTTTCCTTGTTGGTTGACTGGTTGGTCGGTTTTTACGGGACTGGCTGGTGTGTGGAGTGACTGACTGATCGACGAAACTATGAAATTTGGTCATTGGGTCGATAGACTGGTTGGCTGGTTGGTTGACTGAGTAAATATATAACGGACAGGCCTCTGGTTCGTGCGTTCATTTACTATTTGTCGGCCCCTTCCCAATATCGGGTCTGAAAGAAGATTTCTGCTTTAATATCAATAACAATGACGAAACCAACAACTAGCAAACAAACAAGTACGGGACAATATTATAAAGTCAATGGGGATATAACAAGCCTCAAAGCAATGGGAATATAACGAGCCTCAAAACAATGGGAGTATAACAAACCTCAAAACAATGGGAAGATAACGAGCTTCGAAACAATCGGACTATAACGAACCTCAAAGCAGTGAGAATATAACGAGCATCAAAACAGTGGGAATATAACGAACCTCAAAGCATTGGGAATATAACGAGTCTCAAAACAATGTGAATATAACGAACCTCAAAACAATGGGAATAGAACAAGCCTCAAAGCAATGGGAATATAACGAACCTCAAAACAATGGGAATATAACAAACCTCAAAATAATGGGAATATAACGAGCCTCAAAGCAATGGGAATATAACGAACCTCAAAGCAATGGGAATATAACGAACGTCAAAACAATGGGAATATAACGAGCCTCAAAGCAATGGGAATATAACGAACCTCAAAACGATCATACCAGTTTTCCTTTTATGTTCGGTTTGTTGTCTAAAAAGTTGATGTTTGTGACGTCATTTATGTCAGCTTCGGGCCGTACTTATAATTGTAAGTAATTTTGCTTGTTACACAGCCCGACTGTTCTGTTGTTAATGTATTGTTACATATGACATTTTTGTTGTTGAAACCAATCATACCAGTTCCACCGGCGCGGAAATCGACACTGTCGAACGTTTTGGTCTAAACGCATGCCCATAATGCCAGAGGACAAAGTGACCGAAACATACTCCGCTGGCGCTGTGAAGAACATACAACTGCATGGTGGACTTGACCGACGAGAGCTCCGAAGCAGAATTACAAGATAAGCTTTTCTGCAATGACGTAGGTTACAAACAGTATTTCCACACTGCACATTGCGACAGAGAGCTAGTTTCCTTTTATAAAGTGGTG
>OY757545.1:13535699-13550941 GCA_963584105.1 Alviniconcha strummeri
ATTCGCGTTCACCACCGACGAGTGAACATTACTGAAATCCTGTAAACTTTCACAAGGAAGGAAAGGAGTGGGGGGGGGGGGGGGGATCAGTTCGGGTCAGTCACGACTGATTATGGTTGGTGGTTTGCCGGCCTGAAACAATGCTGGCGCTGTAAACAGCGGATCTGCGTCGACGGGCCGGTTTGACGCTCTTAATCAGCTGTGTGCAGTGTGCGTATCAGCGGTGATATCGGAGAGTAGACGTGTTCCAGTTGTGTCAGGGACGCCGGACCTTTTCAGCATTTACAAGTGCTGATTTGGGTGGCCAGTGTTGGCTAGGGCTTCACTGTTTCGCTACTCCTGTCTGCTGTCCGGCCCTCTCTCTCTCTCTCTCTCTCTCTCTCTCTCTCTCTCTCTCTCTCTCTCTCTCTCTCTCTCTCACACACACACACACACACACACACACACACACACACACACACACACACACACACACATACACACACTCACTCACTCTCTCTCACACACACACACACACACACACACACACACACACACACACACACACACACACACACACACACAACCACACACACACACACACACACACACACACACACACACACACACACACACACACACACACAGCTAAAAAATACTATCAGCCCGTAAACATAAATAACCTAACTAGTATGGTTGCAATGTCCGCATGAATCTACAACGCTTAAGACAGTGGGCATGACAGCTAGCGCTATCACCACAAAAATCAGAGATGCGGCGACTGGGGAGTGTTTAATTATTCCTCCGTGGTCATTTTCATGTGTATGTTCAGTCTGATCATACTGTTGTGAACTTTTGATGATGGCTCTGAGCAGAGGTCATCGTGGTCAACAGTGGCGTTATAATGTCGCGTCAAGTCCACAGAGACCGCACGGACTATCAGAGACGGGGAGATAACGACATCCACCATGACTTCCCCAACACACAGTACCTGAGCTCTGCCCACCAAACAGGGCGTTATGGGTAAGTAAACATGGTGCTTATAACGTCCACAGAAACCATAAGGCTTATTAGGGACGGGGAGAAGGGGGGAAGGGGGAATGGTGGTGGGGGGAGAGGGAGATTATAATTATTCCTATCGCTACACTGTCACCACCAGAATGACTTCTGCATTAAGGTAGGCAGCGATGAGAGCCATTTTAGTGTTTCATAATTGTGAGGGACAAGTCACAAGACAGTGTCCACAGACCACAACTTTTGAAGAGAAAGGAGAGCCAAAGCAGATCGAACCGAGGTCCCTCTGCTTACCAGACTAACGCCTATACCGCTACACTTACCTTTGCCTTTGGCAGGTGCGGGTGCAGTTTTCTTGGGGGCTGTTTTTGTCATGGCCTTGGAGGTTCCTACCGCCGCTGGCTTCTTCTTCGACGACATTGTTAATTAACACAGTCAGCTCCTCCACAACACGCTGCTGGACTCGACTAGTTCGGTGTTTATTCACAGCAAGGGAATTATGAAGGCTCGTCAGGTGAATGCGGCTGTGTATATTACGTGTTGTCCGCTAGGTTCCGAGCCGTGTTGTTTGTCGGCGTTGCGGGTGTCTAGTGTCGCACCTCGTGCTGTGCGTCACGGTGTGGATATATCGAGCCAGACTTCCAGCAAAGCTCTCCGCTAGCGGCTCATAGCTGTAAACACGATTCGCCTGGCTGGCTGGCCGCGACGACGAAGTTGATCCAACAGGCGATCTGGCACTTACTTGATCGTGTACAGTACTAACTGCTGGCTGTCACGAACACACTCAGGCCCTTAACTCTTTCTTGTCAACCACACTTGCCCGAAAGGAGGTGGTTCGTTCCTTTCTGAACGAGCGCGGTGGGCACGCAGCTAGACCTGTCAAACTTTAACGTTCATGCGCCTATGTCAGGGCTAGACCTGTCAAACTTTAACGTTCGTGCGCCCACGTCAGAGCTAGACCTGTCAAACGTTAACGTTCATGCGCCTGTGTCAGAGCTAGACCTGTTAAACCTTAACATTCATGCGCCTGTGTCAGAGCTAGACCTGTCAAACTTTAACGCTCATGCTCCTGTGTGAGGAAAGAAACGAGCGGAGGTCATGTGCTATCGGTGTTTCCCACCCGTTTAGTCGGTGTGTCCGCACACACCACAAAGACGCGAAGTTATAGCGAGGGTTGGAGGTCACGTCACAGCTAGACTATTTTTAGATCGCCACACGGTGCAATAATACGGATCTATCGATCGATCGGAACTCCCCCACATATAATGCTGTGGCGGAGACTTATAAGCTTGGGTACGCATAGTGGCCGGTGGGGTAAGTAACTGTCGGGCGGAGTGTTGTTGCTGAGTTCGTGGACAGTGACATGGGTACACTATGGGAATCAGCATGTGACAGCCAGCCTGTGTGGACAATGACATGGGTACACTACGGGAATCAGCATGTGACAGCCAGCCTGTGTGGACAATGACATGGGTACACTACGGGAATCAGCATGTGACAGCCAGCCTGTGTGGACAATGACATGGGTACACTATGGGAATCAGCATGTGACAGCCAGCCTGTGTGGACAATGACATGGGTACACTACGGGAATCAGCATGTGACAGCCAGCCTGTGTGGACAGTGACATGGGTACACTACGGGAATTAGCATGTGACAGCCAGCCTGTGTGGACAATGACATGGGTACACTACGGGAATCAGGACGTGACAGCCAGCCTGTGTGGACAATGACATGGGTACACTACGGGAATCAGGACGTGACAGCCAGCCTGTGTGGACAATGACATGGGTACACTATGGGAATCAGCATGTGACAGCCAGCCTGTGTGGACAATGACATGGGTACACTACGGGAATCAGCATGTGACAGCCAGCCTGTGTGGACAGTGACATGGGTACACTACGGGAATTAGCATGTGACAGCCAGCCTGTGTGGACAATGACATGGGTACACTACGGGAATCAGGACGTGACAGCCAGCCTGTGTGGACAATGACATGGGTACACTACGGGAATCAGGACGTGACAGCCAGCCTGTGTGGACAATGACATGGGTACACTACGGGAATTAGCATGTGACAGCCAGCCTGTGTGGACAATGACATGGGTACACTATGGGAATCAGCATGTGACAGCCAGCCTGTGTGGACAATGACATGGGTACACTACGGGAATCAGCACGTGACAGCCAGCCTGTGTGGACAATGACATGGGTACACTATGGGAATCAGCACGTGACAGCCAGCCTGTGTGGACAATGACATGGGTACACTATGGGAATCAGCACGTGGCTGGTTGCTTGATAGCCACCCTTTGTTTCATTTATCGATTGTACCATATATCGATAGCTCGCTTGCTTGCTTTCTTTTCTGATTGATTTTCTATTTGATTGATTGATTGATTGATTGATTGATTGATTGATTGATTGATTGATTGATCGATCGATCGATCGATCGATCGATCGATCGATCGATCGATTGATTGATTGATTGATTGATTGGTTGATTGATTGATTGATTGATTGATTGATTGATTGATTGATTGATTGATTGAAGGGTTGTGTTGTCCGACTAATGAAGTTGCTTTGATTGGTGGGTTGGCTGGCTGGTTGTTAGACTCGTTTGCTCTGCTTTATTCAGACAGTCAGTGACCACTGGTGAACGAAGGGACCACAGTCACAGAGAGTACACTGAACAGACGGATCGGTCAGAGAACCTCTGTCGATTGACCAGTCATTCACCAGGCACTGAATGTACGGAATATAATTTATTATAATGCATACAGCCAGTGTCGATTGACTAGTCATTCACCAGGCACTGAATGTACAGAATATATAATCATACAGCCAGTGTCGACTGACTATAGTCATTCACCAGCCACTGAATGTACAGAATATATAATGCATACAGTCTGTGTCGATTGACTAGTCATTCACCAGCCACTGAATGTACAGAATATATAATGCACACAGCCTGTGTCGATTGACTAGTCATTCACCAGCCACTGAATGCACAGAATATATAATGCACACAGCCTGTGTCGATTGACTAGTCATTCACTAGCCACTGAAAGAACCTGTGTACGATGCTGAAAGGACCATGTGTACGATGACAGATCGTTTGTCTCGAGTTTGGTACTAGTGGGTAGCACACCCACTGTCTGAAAAGGTGTCTGTTCGATGATGACATGGACGGTGTGACGAGCAAAAGGATAGACAACCATGTAAATGGACTGTCTTTGACCGAAATGCTTTACATGATTATTCCTTCAATACTATTCCATATTCCCCATATTTCTAACAGAAAGAGAACTGCCTTCGTTTCAAGGACAGCAACAGCTTCGACAACAACAACGAGAAGATTACTAAACAGACAAATAGAAGAAAACAAATGAGAGCTTAGAAAAACGTAACTGAATAATAGATGCACTTTGAAAGTCATGGCTGATCCATCAAACACGCATGCAAAATTATTATTAGAAAAAAACAAAGCAAACAAAAACTCTGAAATAACAAAACTAAAAACGAGCAATCGATGCATTCTAAGAGACAGCCTTCAGACACACATGCAAATTTATAATAAAATGCCGCCCAAATATCCATAATCAAACCTTTATTCTGAACACAAACCCATGCTAGAGGACAGAGGGATCAAATCATAAGCCAGTAGCGCTGTGATTTAACACACAAAGATTAAATGGCGTGTTTTACCTTCGAGAAGTTTCTTCAGAGCAGTGTTACATCCAGCTTTTCTGCGATGGCGTAGGATTAACGTGAGTGACATTTCCACATCGGATATTGCGAAAGAGAACTCGAGTGGATTTCTTTTTATAAACTCAGTTTATTTCGTTTGAGTGAACAGACTATTACTCTGTGTATGAAATTTGGACTTACCACTTCCAGAGGACACGTTTCTGTTTCCATGGTATACACACACAAAAATGTAGACAAAACCTATAGCACAAAACAAACGGGAGGGTTGGGCAGTTGCCCTTTTCGAAGCAAACGAGTCAACAACACACAAAAAAGATTAAGCGTTAGATCGGTTTATCTAGCAACCTTTGTATGTTTGTATTCTATTTAATCCAGGGAAGAAATGCCTTGAACAAAAGGCGGAGGTAACAGACTGTGTAATATTGGGGTATACTAATGATCATCATGGCTGTCGTCATCATCTTCTTCACGTCTCATTTACTCCACCATCTGGACATCCCAGGACTGAGCTACTCATAACTCCATCGACAGTAGAAGCGAGACAGCTTATGCCGTGAAACTGATCCTGCAATGCTGATTCGACAAGAAACAGTAGAATTTGTAATTTCAAACACTAGAGAGAGGGAGGTGAGGAAGGGGAGCGGGGTTGGGGGGGGGGGGGGGGGCTTGTATACATCTGACTGTCCATGCGATTATAGACGCTGCTTTCGTGTTTATGCTTTTCTGGTAAGTGAGCAGGCTGTATCACCTGTATGAGCACCAGCTCTCACGCGTAATAGAAAGCTGCTGTTTTCATCCTTCTCTCTATCCCAGAGCTCAGGAGCTGTGTGACAGTCGAGGTGACCATCCTGGGTAATAATAATAATAGTCCTTAATGTGGTCTCTGTGGACACAAAGCAACATTAAACTTGATCTCTCTATCGTTCACAGTCAGCGCGAAGAGGTGCTCTGTTGCACGGCATAAATTCTGTCCCTAATTCTCCTGTGCTACGGCTACCATCACTGCGTGCCTGGCCTCATTCATTGCATGGTGTCACCTGTAGCCATCGCGGTCTTTACGGTTCTTCGTTCAACGGCATTTGCATGGGCTCCATAGACTGCAGGCTGGAGGGGTCGGGAAGAAGCGGGCCAGTGGCGTATCCCTGGCACGAGAGGAAGACGATGTTCCTGCACACGACGCCGGGAGGTGGGTCCTGGAAGCAGCCGAAGATGTTCTGGGTGTTGACGCTGACACAGCCGGGCAGCAGGCGCCAGAACTGCGAGCCCACTAAGCAAGCGTCGCCTCCCTCTGCCTCCACGGCCCTCACTCGCGAGTCGGTGCAAGGAAGGTGGAAGAAGAAAGGGTCGGGGCTGAAATGAAACGGGTTGGTGGTAGTTTTATACTTCAGGTAAAAGTCGGTGTTTCGTGATCTCGATTGACGAGCGAAGGTTTACGTCGGAAGACTTGTGGGGACGGCGAGGTGTATAAGAATTGCCCCTGCATTCTGTGTTTGTGTGTGTGTGTGTGTGTGTGTGTGTGTGTGTGTGTGTGTGTGTGTGTGTGTGTGTGTGTGTGTGCGTGTGCGTATGAGTGCGTGCGTCTGTCTGACCCTCAGTCTGTGTGTATGTGTGTGTGTGTGTGTGTGTGTGTGTGTGTGTGTGTGTGTGTGTGTGTGTGTGTGTGTGTGTGTGTGTGTGTGTGTGGTTTATCATGGGGGGGGAGGGGGGTTGCGTATAGATCACTTGGTCTTAACGTGACATGGGCAAGTCAGTTGGGAAAACTCTAGTCTATAACGAAAGTTCTAGTCATTAAATGTGACCGAGTGTCCGGTTTAGAATTCTGTTCAAAATAATGTTCAAAGAATACAAAGGAAACGCGTGTAAGTGTCTTCCAGCTACTATGCCCCAATGTTTTGTGGTTAGCTCAGTCACAGAGGCAGACTGAATGAACGTGTCCCAGCCACACGACATAGCCCCCTTTCATCCCTCCACCAATCAACGTCAATTACTCTCTGGTGCCGAAGCTTGCCATCAGAACTGCTCTCGAGAAAAGGGGACAACGAGGGCTCCACGAGAGCAGGCGTGATGGACTACAGAAGCCGAAATAATTATGTAATTTAGTTAATGTGCTCCTTTACAGTTGGATTTCGTTAAAATGTCTGTAGTGTTTGTGCAACAGAGACACATACAGCTTAAAGCAGGGCAAAGTAATAAAAGAGTGGGGTGCCGATTCTTCGATGGTACTTTATACTTTAGCTACGGAATTTACGTGATAGACTAGCTTTCTTTTAAAGAGAGAGAGAGAGAGAGCAAATTAGTTCCATGTGGCATATGAATTCACGTTTTTGTCTCCGGGAGTGCATCGAAATGTAGGGAATCATTTTTCAAGGGAGAGCCTTGGTGGATCTAGCATACTCCACAATTTTCCCCTTTTTTTGCTGTGTACAAGAAAGTAACGGGTTGGAGTTTATGTCTCTGAACACCCTCCCCCGCCCCTTCTCGCCCGCTCCCCCCCCCCCTTTTTTTTGTGTGTGTGGGGTGGGGGGGTGGGGGGGTGTCTGTGTGCGTGCGTGTGTGGGTGGGTGGGGGGCGGTATTACTTTATTTGTGTATTTGTTTGCCAAGTGGCGGGTGTTGCAGGGGATTCACCATGTTCGATGTAGAATGGTTGGTAAACTGAGTTTGTTTATTTTGTTGCTGTCTTTCCCGCCGCACTCTCAGTCTCGTTCTTTGGGGGGCCACAAAACTCAGTAAAGCACATCTCAAGCAAAGCCAAACCGAAGCAGCTCAGAGCAAAGCAAGATCAAACTAGCACAAATACAAAGTACATCAGCCCCAGACTAAAGCGAAAGAAAAAAAATCAAAGCACACGCTGGTAAGCATAGCAAAAAATCTAAAACAAGGTTAACTGTCGCCGTTCAGAAAACAAAAATCAAAAGACAAAATATTTTTGTCGCGACAAGCATACGTTTGTTGCGACAAAAGACGTGTTTTGTCTTTGTCTTTGTCTTTGGCGGGCAAGGAGGGTAGGGGGGCGAAGTGGGGGTTAGAGACATAAACTCCAACCTGTTACTTTTTTCTTTTCTTTTTTGTACACAGCAAAAAAGGGAAAAATAGTGGAGTATACTAAATCCACCAAGGCTTTCCCTTGAAAAAAGATTCCCAACATTTTCATGCTTTTTTTGTGTGCTTTTTTTCTTTTTGTCGCGACAAATATGATTCTTGTGGCAGGAGCCGCCAATGATACTCGTCGTCCGTTTGTTCTTTGCTTGGATGAATGAGGCATTTATGCCGAAAGGCTGCGCATAGCGCTTAGTTTTTATCCCACAGCAACACAAGCCAAGGAAACGTTCTTACATGCGGATTCCGAGTGCTCGGCAGATCTCGGCAGCCTCCAGGTAAGAGTTGATCTCACACAGGCGTCGGGAGGAGGTGCCGACAAGTCTGACACTCACCCTGACCACGTTTTTGCCGATGCCTGAAAAATGACGCCAGTGGGAAATGCAGTGGGAGTAACTTGATATTTAACGCCCAGTCAGTTAATCAGTTTTGGCAAAGTGAGGACGCAAACACAGCAGGCCATTTGAAACGTCAAGCACATTTCGCCATAAGCATAATTCACCATATCACAGTTAAAAGTCTGACTCGCTGTTGTAGGCTAACATTCGGCACTTTGAATAGAATAGTAATTATACTTTGAATGCAAGGTAAATGAACCGGCAGGGTACATAATCATTAGGAAGGCCAAACCACCGTGTCACAAGGACAAACCACCGCATCACAAGGACAAACTACCGCATCACAAAGACAAACCACCGTGTTACAAGGACAAACCACCGCATCACAAGAACAAACCACTGCATCACAAGAACAAACCACCCCATCACAAGGACAAACCACCATCTCACAAGGACAAACCGCCGTGTCACAAGGACAAAGCGCGTTGACATTGACATGGCTAACCAACCATCGTGTCACAAGGCCAGACCGCCTTGACAGTGACAGGGCTAGCCAACCATCGTGTCACAAGGCCAGACCGCCTTGACAGTGACAGGGCTAACCAACCATCGTGTCACAAGGCCAGACCGCCTTGACAGTGACAGGGCTAACCAACCATCGTGTCACAAGGCCAGACCGCCTTGACAGTGACATGGCTATAACCAACCATCGTGTCACAAGGCCAGACCGCCTTGACAGTGACATGGCTAACCAACCATCGTGTCACAAGGCCAGACCGCCTTGACAGTGACATGGCTATAACCAACCATCGTGTCACAAGGCCAGACCGCCTTGACAGTGACATGGCTAACCAACCATCGTGTCACAAGGCCAGACCGCCTTGACAGTGACATGGCTAACCAACCATCGTGTCACAAGGCCAGACCGCCTTGACAGTGACATGGCTAACCAACCATCGTGTCACAAGGCCAGACCGCCTTGACAGTGACAGGGCTATAGCCAACCATCGTGTCACAAGGCCAGACCGCCTTGACAGTGACATGGCTAACCAACCATCGTGTCACAAGGCCAGACCGCCTTGACAGTGACAGGGCTATAGCCAACCATCGTGTCACAAGGCCAGAACCGCCTTGACAGTGACAAGGCGAACTAACCATCGTGTCATAACGCCAAACCGCTTTGTCATGTCGCTAAGCTAAACCGCCTTGACACTGCCATGGCCAACTAACCGCCACGCCTCAGAGCCAGACTGCCTCAACAAAAGACAAGAAAGCTCCACACAAGGGCAAACCACTTTGCCACTAGGCCAAATCACCTTTAACACGAGGCCAAATCGCCTTCATACAAGGCCAAATCACCCTAACACGAAGCCAGATTGTTTTGACACAAGGCCAGATCACTTTAACACGAGGCCAAATCGTCTTGACACAAGGCCATATCACCTTAAAACGAGGCCAAATCGTCTTCACACAAGGCCAAATCACCTTAACACGAGGCAAAAATCGTCTTCACACAAGGCCAAATCACTTTAACACGAGGCCAAGTCGTCTTCACACAAGGCCCAATCACTTTAACACGAGGCCGAATCGTCTTCACACAATGCCAAAGAACCTTAACACGAGGCCAAATCGTCTTCACACAAGGCCAAATCACTTTAACACGAGGCTAAATCGTTTTCACACAATGCCAAATCACCTTAGCACGAAGCCAAATAATTTATTGTCTTCACACAAGACCAAATCACCTTAACACGCGGCAAAATCGTCTTAACACAGTACACCTGTCAAGTAGTGCTAGTAAATAAACGTACCAGTACTTGAATCCCCTTGACACGAGGCCAGATCGTCTTGACACAGACGCCTGTCAAATTGCGCCAGTAAATAAACGTACCAGTATTGTCATTTCAACAACCGTTGATAAATTGCGGAAGGGGGAGAAGGGCCACGGGGAGGGGGCAGTATAATGCCAAAGGGTGTGGACAGCCACACCATCCGGTCAGGCTTTACCTTGCAGATCGTCTATGTCCATTTCGGCCTGAGACAGTCTCGTCTCCAGTGACTCCAGCTCAGAGGAAATCACGGTCAAGGATTCGTTGACGAAGCTCTGGAATTCCGACGTGGAGTTCTGCAGGTCCAGCAGAGCATCGCACTGTGCGACACGTTCCTCTGCAGCAACGTGTGGAAAGAACTCGCGTAATAAACACCAGGATGAAAGGTACGCAACGTCTGCCAGCGCACAGGTTCTTTGCACTCATTTATTTGCATAATTTAGAGACATACACATGGAGAAGTGATTTATGTTAAACAATGAAAAACGGTTTTGTAATGCGAGCCATTTAGTGCATCAAAAATTTAGTGCATAAAATGTTCTCGGACGCGCGAGAGAAAAAAAAAAAAAAAGCGCCTCTATTTTCTACGCCTGCTTCTTTCTTTCTTTCTTTCTTTCTTTCTTTCTTTCTTTCTTCTTCTTCTTCTTCTTCTTCTTCTTCTTCTTCTTCTTCTTCTTCTTCTTCTTCTTCTTCTTCTTCTTCGTTATCATTGAAACTTAAGCTCACTTGTATTAAAAGTCAAACACCCCTGCTGACATTGGTATGGGCGCTATTGGAAGCGCCAAATTTCTCAAATATGTTAACCTGAAATATGAAACGTCCAACACAGAGAGGGCGGAGAACCCCAAAAAGGGGGAGATAACCAAATTCAAACATGGGGGGAGGGGAGGGGGCTAATACCAAAACACGACAGGGACAACAACAACAAAATCACAACATTAAAAAGAAAAAGAAAAAAAAGAGGAAACAACGACAAAAATTGTGATGTGTAACTTTCCAGCTCTCATCGAAGTTAGGAAAAGTGCTTTGATTCCAGCTGGATGTGAACTGCTTACTGTAAAAGGAATGGTAGGCCGGGCGAATAGAGACACAGTCCTCGCTCTTTTTCTTCCCCTTGCCTGCACAACACACACAACAGCAATAATTAGTTTCGGCTTCAGGAGAGTGGAATGATCAATTTCTCTTCTCCTTCTTCTCCTTCTTCTCCGTCTTCTTCTTCTTCCTCTTCTTCTTCTTTTCCTTCTCCTTCTTCTTCTTCTCCTCCATATTCTTCTCCTTCTCCTTCTTCTCCTTCTTCTCCTTCTTCTTCTTCTTCTTCTTCTCCTTCTTCTCCTTCTTCTTCTTCTCCTTCTTCTCCTTCTTCTCCTTCTCCTTCTTCTTCTTCTTCTTCTCCTTCTTCTCCTTCTTCTTCTTCTTCCTGTCAAATACTGGGCTCTATCAGAGCGTTGCAAGTCCTGCGTTGATTTATTCATTCAAAAGGTGGTTACGGTCAGTGCTTTGGGTGTTATCAAAACCATAATAAACAATAATCAAAACAGACTCGCTGTGCTCTTCTTCTTCTCTTTTCTCTCTTTCTTCCCCCTACCCGTTTTGTTGTTGTTGTTGTTGTTGTTGTTGTTGTTGTGAACGTTATGCGATCCGCTTTGACGAAAGTGTGCGCAGTAAGAATAATCATGACAGAACAGACTCTCTGCTACATGTAAATAATTATAAGATGCATTCAGCTGATAAAATGGTCATCAGTGTTTACAGGCCTTGTCATGATACTCCCAGCTAACCTCAGGTAATCTACCTGTGGGAAGGCATAAGAGCTACAAATATACTTTCATCAACCGGCTCACCCTGGTTAAGTGACAGTTACGCCTGAAGAAAAGCCGCCGCCGGTTTGGCATAGCGGTAAGCAGAGGGACCTCGGTTCGAATCCGCTTCGGCTCTCCTTTCTCTTCAAAAATTGTGGTCTCTGGACACTGTCTTGTGACTTTGTCCCTCACATTTAATACGAAACATTAAAATGGCTCTCATCACTGCCCATCTTAATGCAGGAGTCATTCCGGTGGTGACAATGTAGCGATAGGTATAATAGTCTCTCTCTCCCTCTCCTCCACCTCCATAAACCCTTCCCCCATTTTCCCCGTCCCTAATAAGCCGTACGGTTTCTGTGGACGTTAAGAACCATGTTTACTTAATTACTAAGAAAAACGCGTGCCGTGTTTGCACTTACCGCCATAACCACCACCGTGACCGCCGCTGTCTTTACCTCCACCGCCATTGCTACCGCCACTCGAACTTTCCTGCCCTGTTGAAGATCAAGATTCGGGTAAATGAATTATTGCTCAGCCTTGGCTGTTAGTTAGTTAGTTAGTTCTTGAGTTAATTCTTCTTCGTGGATGTTTAGATCTTGGATTGCATCGTGATGTCACCCTGTGCCGTTGGCGGGGAGTTCAAATCTAAGAACGCTGGGTTGTAACCTCTCGTCAACCGCACAGGGCCACCTCAGGACGAAACACAACACATTCACAATTGTTCTACACCAGCAAGTCACCAAAATAATGACAGGCAAAAGCTGGCTCACGGCTGTGGATACAGCACAATAATTGATATTTCTCGTGCGTGTCGGACATGAGTAAAAAGTATAAACACCGATACAAATGACCCTGGATTTTAACCCGCTTAATTAAAGGTAGATCACTAATTTATTACAGGACAAACTTTAAACCACCTCGTGCTTTCGTGCACTGCACGTTCACGTAGCTGGATTGAATAGCGGGTTCCGCGCTGAGCTCTGTCTAGACCCAGCCTCGTTTTTTCTCTCGTTTTTTTCACAAGCTTCCGATCTTGCTAGGCTATAATGTGGTACACAAACTCCAAGCACTGGTTTACGACATCCTTCCTTCAACCACTGCTGTATTTAGTTACGCCACAGGGTCCAAAAACTGTCAGCTAACGAGCAATTTTTTGTTGGTACTCAAACAGAAGTAAGTTTGTTACAAACAACTCAGATTATATCAGACGTTTGAATTATAACTGACCATGTTACTTACGCCACCTCAAATAAAACCCAAATCTTTTGAATCGAGACGGAACTCTTTTCTTTCTTTTTTACCCGGGGTGGATGCGCTTCATGTTTACGTGCGTTCCGCTTGGGCGCTACGTTGCTTCCACAGTCTTATCAGTACCCGAACCTTTCGGAGGGCGCTGACCGCGTCGGTGGTGGACAGCTGCGCGGAGATGAAGAGTGCCCCTTCAGTGGCGTAACCAAATCTGGCAGAGTTTGGAGGAAGGTGCCGGAAAGCGGTGCTCGGAGTGTGTGTGGTACAGTGTGGCTACAGTGTGGTAGGCTTCCGTGTTGAATGGAAGAATGCATAATTGTATTTTCGCACGCTCTCACACCGGTCATTTACACATTCATCGTGCAGCCATTCCGTGTTGCTAGTGTGACTGCAGAGTCAGTGAGTGTATGTTCGTGTTGGTTACATTTCTGCGATCTTACTTTCAGTCGGAATTTCAGATGGTCGATTTCTGCTTGTCCGGGCGTCGCCTCCTGCGAGATGAACAGAACGTGTTAAAACACACAGACATAAGCAAAGGTGTTTTGATCATTCGCTTGTTGACTGAGCGTAAAACAAGGCATGTAAGGCGTGGATAGGATGGGGAGGGGTCTAAAACAACACCTACCTGTCAGAGCCGCAGAGGAAAGGACAAGAGCGAAAAGAAGGAGAGTCAGGGATGATACCGCCATCTTGTTGAGTTCTGTGGACACCACGGCAGCTATTCGTTAGGTTAGTTTAAATAAGAGTAATTAAAGTATTTGTAGAGCGCAAAATCTTGTCCATGGAAACTATTCTAAGCGCATACACACACGCGCGCGCGCGCACACACACACACACACACACACACACACACACACACACACACACACAATCACACACCTGCACGCATACACACCTATGCATGCACACGCACCTATGCACGCGCGCGCAAACACACACACACACACACACACACACACACACACACACACACACACACACGCACGCACGCACGCACGCACGCACGTATGCACACGCACACACGATAATTCTGACTATACAAAGCTAAATTTACACAGCCCAAAACGGACAGCAAACAGAGACTTCAGATGGATAAAGACAGCAGCACGGAACAAAAAACATGGCAGCTCTACTGTTCTGGGAAAAGAAATGTCTACAACTATCAGTGGCGGGAGCTGCCACAAGTAAAAAAAAGTTTTGTCGCGACAAACACGTGTTTGCCGCGACAAAACACGTCTTTTGTCGTGACAAAAGTATGTTTTGTCGCGACAAAACTTTGTTTGTCGCGACAAAAATGATACTTGTGGCAGCTCCCGCCAATGAGATACAACAGCAGGCCCCAATCATTACACAGTGGAAGCCCACCACTGACAGACGAAAGACGACACTCATAAGATATTCCACCTCCCAGGGAACTAGACTGATCGTAACCATGTTTTGTCCAGTACGTAGATTAGATCAAAATAAAAACTTTAAATAAAAGACTTTGCTTTAAAATGCTCCCTTGATTTTATATCGGTTTTTGAAACGTGAAGTTTGCCAGTGGCGATGGGCGGGTCTGGCCACACACAACAACGACAGGTGTCCCATCTCGCCCGGCGTGTGGCACGCACCGCCTCTTAGATGTCCGGCACGAGAGCTCCGTACTCTAGTCGTCCGAGGAACAATCTCAAAGAGGCCACTGGTGGCTAACGGTAAGTCCAGCTGTGACACTGTGTTTTCTACAACCGAATTCCCCCGAGCATCACCGACGCACCAGGAATCTAAACTGAAAAAGAAATCATCTGAGCACGTTTAAACAAAATGTTGCCTTTAGTTCGATCTCTTATACCTGTTTGAGAAAGGCCGGCTTCTTAGAGAAAATGAGTTTGATGCAGATCCAAACACATGAAAGGTTAAAAGTCCCGAGATGTTTAACGTTCTCTCACTTGTGACACGCAAAAATAGTTTCTTGTCTCTTGCGGAGAGAAAGGGAGGGGGCGGGGCGGGGGGGGGGGGGGGGGGGGAGGGGGGGCGGTGAGAATAAACTTTATTTCACGATGGTAATGGGATCGACCTAAAGTCTGTTTACGCCCAGCTCTCGCCCATGATAAAATGCTCCTAAAGTTACCAGTATATGCACAGTACATTAAGCACATGATTAAAAAACAAAACAAAAAAAGGCGTACACACACGCACACACACACAGCTCTCGCCCATGATAAAATGCTCCTAAAGTTA
>OY757545.1:13560341-13575341 GCA_963584105.1 Alviniconcha strummeri
CTACAGACGTGGGGGACGGTGGTGATGGTGATAGCCAGACATGCAGACGTCAGTGCTGCTATTGTTGATATATAGATGCTTAAATACACTCTTGTTAAATGTGATTACGAATAAAAACGATACAGTATGTCATGAACACGGTTTATTTGTGCTTTTGTCTCCTCCGTCTGTCTGCATCCTCTCTCTCTCTCTCTCTCTCTCTCTCTCTCTCTCTCTCTCTCTCTCTCTCTCTCTCTCTCTCACACACACACACACACACGCAGATACATGTATACACACACACACACGCACGCACGCACACACACACACACACACACACACACACACACACACACTCAACTCTCACACACACTCTCTCTCTCTCACACACACACACACACACACACACACACACACACACACACACACACACACACGCGCGCACGCGCGCGCACACACACACGCACACACTATCGCCTCGGTCTCGCTCTCTCTCTCTCTCTCTCTCTCTCTCTCTCTCTCTCTCTTTAAACAAGCTTTGTGGTGCTTTGTTTATTGATTTTGCTAAGGCGTTTGATGTAATCAGTCATAACTTACTGTTAAAGAAGATGAACCTTTATGGGCTAACAACTGACACACTTAACTTGATCAGGTCATTCTTATCTGACCGCCATCAAGTAGTTTCTGTTAAAAATAAGCAATCAGAAGTCAAGCCAGTTGTATTTGGTGTTCCACAAGGATCTGTTTTAGGGCCTCTCTTATTTTCAATCTATATTAATGATCTCCCTCTGCATATATCATCTGGAAGGTGTGATATGCTAGCCGATGACACAACAATCCACACTTCTGGGAAAGATGTCCCCTCAATAGTTTCTACACTCCAGTCGTGCGTTTCGGATATTATTGAATGGACCCATATCAATCATATGTCTCTTAATCCATCCAAGACTAATTACATGATATTAACAACGCGTCAGAAACGTCAAATATTAAGCTCGCCACCCGTCCAGTTATTGGTCGGTAACAAGCAACTACACGAAGTTAGTGAACACAAACTTGTAGGTGTCATTATCGATAACAGTCTCACATGGGGCCCTCACATACGTTATCTATGCAAATCACTAGCGAAAAGGGTTTATCAGTCAGCAAAAATTAAGAACTTCCTCACCTTTCATGCTCGAAAAACATTTTTCCAAGCCCATATCCAGTCACGTATAGACTATGCCTCAACTCTCTGGGACTCCGCAAGTGAGTCTCTATTAAAGCCTTTAAAATCCTTACACAGAAGAGCAGTCAAGATAATATTGCTAAAAAACACTAGCCTCACAAACGATGACTACAAGAAAACTACAATCCTTCCCCTCAAACACAGACTAATGTATAATAAAGCTCGCTTTATGCACAAAATCCTCTCGGGTAAGGCACCCACTTATCTCGTAAAAAGAGTGTCTATAAACCTTTATTCCAGAAATTACTCAAGAAAGCTTAAAATGTACCCATGCCTAGATTAGATTTATTTAAATCAAGCCTAATGTATTCTGGACCGACTCTCTGGAATTCACTACCTGTTGTACTGACAGGACCAAGTACAGTGTCGATCTTTAAACATCGACTGTCGACACATATGCTAACTTCTCTAGTTATAACTTAAAATAAGGAGAAAGTATCACTTTAATACTCCATTTTTCTTAAAAGTACAGGCTGTTCCATTATTATTAAATCTTTACTTTTAATGCATTATGCCCCCTGTATATACTCCACATTTATACTCCATTTCTTGTTAATCAATTGTTGTTGTTTTTGCATTTTGTTTTTTCCTCATTTTATATACATGTAGTGTATTTGATTATGAATATTCTATCCTTTTTTCATTTTTTTCTCCTTCTTTTGCTCCCCCCCTCCACCCCCCCTTCCCATTTATGTTAGGGTGTACTATTGTTTATTTTATTTTGTTCCCCCCCCCCCCCCCCCCACGTTTATTTTCTGTGACCTGAACGTCAGTGTCAGCGTGCATTTAAAAAACAAACAAAAACTTTTTGTACCTTATAAATTAATATATATATGTTTAGTGTTCTCTCTCTCTCTCTCTCTCTCTCTCTCTCTCTCTCTCTCTCTCTCTCTCTCTCTCTCTCTCTCTCTCTCTCTCTCTCCCCCCCCCCCCTTTTATATATATTTTTTTTTTAAATATATATTTATGTGTAGCTTAGAAAAGCCTAGTTGTTAGACATGTTTTAAGTTTTTTGCTGCTTTGCTTGTTCTCTCTCTCTCTCTCTCTCTCTCTCTCTCTCTCTCTCTCTCTCTCTCTCTCTCTCTCTCTCTCTCTCTCTCTCTCTCTCGTAATATTTGTTATTATTATTTATGTGTAGCTTAGGAAAGCCTAGTTGTTAGACATGTTTTAAGTTTTTTGTTGTTGCTTTGTTTGTTCGATTTCCCCCCACGTTTTTGTCCTAAACGTATATGAACTAATATCCTGTACCCTTTCGATGTTTTTATTTTTATTTTTAATGTTTTTTTAAAAATAGTTTTGTTGTATCTGAAATACGTGTGTGTGTGTGTGTGTGTGTGTGTGTGTGTGTGTGTGTGTGTGTGTGTGTGTGTGTGTGTGTGTGTGTGTGGTATTAGTAGAATTAGTCCCTCATGGGCGAGGGCTGGATGTAAAAAGACCCTGTGTCTACTCCACTACCCTCGTAAAATAAAGTTTATTCATTCATTCATTCATTCATTCATTCTCTCTCTCTCTCTCTCTCTCTCTCTCTCTCTCTCTCTCTCTCTCTCTCTCTCTCTCTCTCTCTCTCTCTCTCCCGCTCTCTCCCGACTTGTCTTGACTGACTGATGGATGGATGGATGGAAATAAACTCCTGCCAAATAAGGCAAATGCAAACAAATTCAAGTGGCAACTTGAGTTGTTGATTCTGTACAACTAAATGTTCTCAAGCAAATACAATGGCTCGCAAATATTCCGTGAAATGACGTCTCAGTCTTTTTGTTCCCACACGTTTAGCCGGTAGAAACATCGCAGTTTGACTCTTCAGTGACTCTGTTGTCGATTTGAATACTTAATACGCTCACCACACGCTTGACTCGAATAGATCGTGTTCACATGCCGATATAGTCTTGATGTGATACGCCGCTGGGCTAATTTTAGGCATAGATGCGACGAGTGATGCGGGGGGGGGGGGGGGGGGGGGGGTGGGGAGTGCGCACGTGCCGCAAATCAGATGGTGCTCTGGGTGAGGATCCCGCGTTGCTTGAAGTCCCGAGGGCCGCTCAGGAGTGGGGGCCTTCACTAACTGACGTGGTAGTCACTTGGTATGCACTGCGCCGTTTTAAGTTACCACTGAAGCTAGGGACTCCTTTAATTACAATTTATCACCCAGAATCAGTCTTTTTAAGTGTCGGGTTTATGGATCGGTCGGAAAAGTTCAGCGTTCAGCCAACAAGAGTGACTGACCTGCCCGAGTTGTGGCCGAAGGCCGTATCAACATAGCATTGACCTGTAAGTGACCGAAGCAAATCATAGGCAGGCCTCAACACTACAGTTGGAGCTGTCTTCGTTTACCCATCCATTTAACACAACCTCTCTCTCTCTCTCTCTCTCTCTCTCTCTCTCTCTCTCTCTCTCTCTCTCTCTCTCTCTCTCTCTCTCTCTAGTCGCTCTCTCTAGTCAGGTCGTTTCAGTTCATGTTTCTGTTTGTTCACTGAGGTCATACATGGTGGTGCCGTTTGGGGGCGGCCGGTAGCCGGTATGTAATGCAGTAGTTTACACACACACACACACACACACACACACACACACACACACACACCGTGCTGTGACACACTGACCAAACACTGACACAGACACACGGCGCCGGCGCGCGCGCACGGCCGGCGCGACTGACGCCACACTGACACTGACACACTCATACACACCGCTGACACACACTGACAAAGACAATTAATTAAAGAGAGGGGGGAGTCTCCCTTCCTCCTTTTCTTTTTACAAACATGATTATTTTCTTTTGTGCCACGTCTTGAACATGGACTCTGCACCGCGTTGAACTATTTTTATCCAACCAGAAAAGCGAACATTTCAATCACTAAGTGCGGAACTAGAATGTTGCAACATGGCGGCCAGTTAGAACCATGAAACATGTAAACTTTGTAAACATTGTCATAACTCATAAAATGAATGGTTTCTCCGTATTTTCACAAAGGCGTGTGTAACTGTTGTCACGAGACTGTCGTGTGTGGGAGCTTGGGGCTGTTAGTTTGGTTACCTATTGACTGGGAATAGTTGTTGTTTTTTACCATGCCTCCCAAACCAGCCGCAGCCAAGGCGGGCGCGAAATCGCCAGCAAAAGCAGCTGCGAAACCAGCAGCAAAACCTGCAGCAGGAAAAGCGCCCGTTGCTAAGAAAGCATCTGGAAGTAACTTGGCAGGTGAGGAATGGCTGAAAATGTGTGTGCACAATGACAAAATGATTAGTAAAGCCCTTATTTATTAAGTCACGAGTCTTTTGGTTTCTTTGGTCCCCATGCAGTTACAAGTTTAATTTCAAACCACACAGTGGTCAGGCTTCTTCCCCTTTTCTGTCAGCAAAACAGGATGATGCTTATAATAATAATTATTAGGTCATTAATTGACTTCTTTATTCCCAACAGTACAGTTTGCATGCTTTTTCCATCTTGTCAGCTTAATTGACTAATTGATTTTTAACCTTTTCAGTATTGCACTCTCACAGTTTTAGTGCCTTGGGGGAGGAAGTAAACCTGCCCAGCTCTCTGCCTGGAAACTGGTTCTTAGGCAATAGTTTTTATAGTAAATCCTCTCTCTCTCTCTCTCTCTCTCTCTCTCTCTCTCTCTCTCTCTCTCTCTCTCTCTCTCTCTCTCTCTCAGCCTCTTGTCACAAGCAAATCTTGAAGAAAGCACTTTTTTAAAAATCATGCTGCATGCATTCAGATATGTTTCAAATTCAAGTGGCACCATAATCAACAGGCAGAAGAGGATTGGCGTTACAGACATTGTGCCTGACACTATATACTGACAGAGTATTCAGCCAGCAGGCACAAAAACTGAGAAAGGGTTACAAAAAAATATATAAAAAATAAAATGTTTACTTTCTGCAATGGAACATGCATAATAATATTTTAATATGTCACTTTCAGTGTTCACTTGTTATAACATGTGTATGATATACAGAGAGAGCTATGTTATTACAGTCTAACTCCATATAAGTCACATGCTCAGTGAACGTGGCAAAAGTTCATGAATGGTGGAGGGGTGGAGGAGGGAAGGGATGCATACATGTGTTTGACTCTTGAGTGCCATGAGTTTCACATCTTGCAGCAGCATTTTTATGCACCTGTACACTGTAATAAAATTACCACTACTGTACCAAGCACATCTTGTGTAGTGTACGTCACTTTCCTATGTCAGCCTGTATCATTTGTAATATGACAGGGGGCAAGAAGGCACCAGCAGCAGCAGCAGGAAAAGGCAAGGCTGCAGGAGATGATACAAAGAAAGCAGCAGCAGCAGCTCCCAAGGAGCGAGTCTGGGGCCCTCAGGATGATGCCGCTCTTAAGATCCAGACTTCCTACCGTAGGCATTTGGCGAAGAAGGACCTGGAAAAGAAACGCAAAGAGAAAGAAGAGTATGACGCGCTGATGGAAAAGCTGGAAAGAGATGTGAGTTATTCAGATTATGAAACAGGGGTTGTGCGCTGCGTATATTTAAATGTCATTGGCAAATAAATATCCTTGTATCCTTGTATGAACAGGTTGGAGTTTCTCTTTCAGTAATGTTTACAATGCATGCTATGTTCAGAATTAAATGGAGATTGTACTGAGCAAATATCTTGTCATACTGAGAGTGAGAACCATAAAAAAGTGCTGTAAGAAATGTGTTCCCAGACAAGTTTGTATTATTTCTTGTAATCAAGGAGGAAAGGGGTGGGGGGGGGTCGGATCAAGGATGTGGGAAGGGATGCATTGGTTTACGTCTTTGACTCTGAGAGCCATTTGTTTCACATCTTGCAGCAACATTTACTGCCAATTTTAATTGCCAAAATGTAATGCAACACACTCTGCAAGAATAGATTTTCAGTCAACATTTACTGCCAATTTTAATTGCCAAAATGTAATGCGACACATTCTGCAAGAATAGATTTTCAGTATTAAGTATACATGTATACTATATATAATATATATTCCTAAGCTGTATTTTGTAGCTCTTGATCAGATCAGTGAATGAAATTGGCTTAAATTTATAAAGTATCAGCAGCTTGGCCATGAGTTCATGAGTGTGTCCATAGTATAGTGACATGAAGCTGAAAGTCATGATTCACTTACTTACACTTGAAGCGGGCCCCATCAGTCACTCACAACAGAAAGTAATATGTGTGCTCCAAGCATCACACACACCACTAACACTGCTTCTTTTCCTTACAGACACATCACACAATGTGTACTGACAGTAATTTGCTACAAGCAATATATATAATACAAAACATGCCAGCAGTTTACAATATTTGCAGTACATGTTTTGTTTTTCTCCTACATGTCACTAGTTTGTTTTCACTACCACAGTGAAAGATACCTACATTCAAAATAAACACAAAAATAAAAACTATTCATCCTCAGTCTGATTATAAACTTGATTCATTTCTTTTTCCATGGAGATGACACCTGTATAGATGGTCTGTGTGGCAATGTAATTTTCTTGAAAACTAGTGGCTGTCTTGCATCAGAAGGTGACTTTTTGTCACTTGACTGGTTCATTTTTATCCTGTTAAGCTTTGTCAAGTACACTTCTTCATCTTTAGAAAGTGGTGCACTTAATTCATGCACTTTAGTGTCTTGTTCATGACCAGTGACATTGTTGCATCAGTGACATTCGGTGTAATTGCAGATATAATTTGTGGGTTAGATATTTTCACTTTCTTGACAGGAGTTGATGCAGAATCAGATATTGGGGGAAAAAATCAAGTCGAGCTTAGAATCATTACTTGACTGTTTCCTCTTCTGCGTTTTTTGTTCTTCTCAGGCCAGCCTGCTGTGCATTTCAATTTTCATGTCAAAGTGGGAACAAGCTGCACATTGACAGGTTGACACTGACTCATCATAATCAGTCCAAATACCACAAGCTTTTTTGAAACTTTGCAAGAATGTTTTCTGTTTTTAAAGTTCACAAGCTTACACTGACATTTTTTGGACAAGACACTTGAATGTTTATGGTTTGTATCTTCAGCAACGTTTATTCAAACAAATTATAGAATTTCATCAGAATACTGAGTACAGAGAGTCCCCTGGCTTCTGTTTCTATCTTTCACACCTTTTTTCACATGTTCTCCAGACAGTCTACAAAGAGAATTTGTTCTCCTTGCATGTTCACTTAATGACTAGTCAACTGAAAAACTGCTGTCCATGATGGAGACACATGCACCGACTTAGACAAAGTCGTTATACCACAACTTACAGGACCAAGTCATGAAAATGAATAGCTGAAACTAACAAAGAAGAGACTGGAATACACACCAACAGTCATGCGACCAAAAATCCACACGTTGCCACAGCATGTGATCAAAGAGCTGCAAGATCTGCAAGGCAAGGCAATAACAAAGAAGGCCCAGTTTGCTGGAAGGTCTGGCATGACCTGGGGTCAGGCTGAGGCCCAGTTTGCTGGAAGGTCTGGCATGACCTGGGGTCAGGCTGAGTGCGTAGGGGGTGAGCCGGTCAACTGAAGAGCCGGAATTAGCTGAGACTGGACTGCTGTGCAGGCAGTTTCTGTAAACCAAGGTCAAGTAAAGACTGCTTTTCTTCTTCATCTGTGTTGTCTAATCAATGCAAGTGAAGTGCTGCCTTAATGCTGGGGTGCTTGCAGCTGGAGCTGCCTCGTCCTGGTCCATACATAATGAAAGACAATTGATTTTGTGAGCTGGGTGGTTGGTGCTACTGTCACACTCACCACATCAGTGCCACTCCTGCTGCTGGTGCCACCACAGATAGGTCAGACTCAGAGTGTTGAAAATGGAAGCATACCATGGTCTTGGAGTTGGAATGTTCGTCTTGGAAGTGGAAGAGAAAATGGAAACACAAACTTCACAGAGACAATACTTTTTGGATATCTTGCAAGCAGTAAGTGTAATGTGATGTACATATCTAAATGCAACTGTGAAACTGTAAATACATTTTATTTATCTGTGTTAATTAAAAGTGTTGATGTGGTATACAAGTAAGTACGTAATATGGGATTAGCTTCAGCATAAATTGACCATCTCACACAAAATTTAGAGTCTCTCTCTCTCTCTCTCTCTCTCTCTCTCTCTCTCTCCCCCCCCCCCCCAACCCCCACCCCTCCCCCTCTCTCTCAGAGCAGGCATTACTATAATTTCACTACTACCATAAGAAGCTGTCACTGAGGTGGGATTATGAGAATGAGACTGGAAATGATGACGATGATATCTAAGATTAGTAAGAAGCTGTCACTGAGGTAGGTGATGAGAATGAACTGGCAATGATGATGAAGATGATGGTGACTTTTTGCGGCCACAGGCCTTTGTCCACCTGGTGAAGCTGCAGCAGGAAGAAGCAGAGCGGCAGCAGAGGAAGGAGGATGAGGAGAGGAAGAGGAAGGCGGAGCAGAGGAAGAGGGTGAAGAGGATGCTGGAGGCAGCCTTTGATGGCGACACAGATGCTATGAAGCAGATCATCAAAGAGGTGACTGAAGACTGTTTTGTGTATATAATTGATCAGTGCACTGTGGAATCTTTTTTATGATAAGACACACTCCTTTGAGGTAAACGTGTGCTAAAGAGTAAGGTTATCAAAACCATCCCTTCTGTACCATTTCTGTGTGCTTTTGGCCTGTTTATTATTCAGTGGTTGTGTTGTTGTACCTTCTTTTTTTTTTGGTGGGGTGAGGGGGGGGGGGGGGCGTAGTTCTTATTAAGGTTCTTTTTTTCTTTGAAGCCCTTCTTAGAAATAACCTCCAACAAACGTCACAGGTTTTTGTAGGATTTTATGACTTGGATCAGTTTTCAGAGCCACAGTTGAGAGTAAAGCAATGAAACTGATACAATTTATTTCTGTTTTGAAAATATGTCAACCAAACATATGCCTTTCTTGCTTGTTGTTTTTGTTGTTGTTGTTGTCTTGTTGTTGTTGTTTTGTTGCTGTTGTTTTGTTTTGTTGTTGTTGTTTTGTTGTTGTTGTTGTTTTGTTGTTGTTGTTGTTTTGCTGTTGTTTTGCTGTTGTTTGGGGAGGTTGTTTTCTTTTTTCTTTTGTTCTTGTTGTTTTGTTTGTTTGTTGTTATTGATATGATTTCTGCTGTTTCTCTCCAGATCTCTAACCTTGATAATGAAGCTGGCATTGGCAATGATGTCATTGGCCAAGCTTTGCGAAATCGTCATAAGATGGCCATCATCAACTGTGAAGATGCCAACGAAAATACACCCATCTCTGAAGCTGCAAGTCAGTGCACATGGGTTTACTTTTCTGGTCACACGCATCAGTTCTTTTAAATGTTCATGCGTTCTCCTGTGCTGACCTGCCTGCTATTAACGTACTTTTTCTTTAACTTTATATTTGCATTGGTGCACAAGCAACAATGACTTTATGTTTGCACTGGTACACAAGCATTGACTTATATGCTCATATGACTATGTTTGCATTGGTGCACAAGCACTGACTTATAAATATGCTCATATGACTTTATGTTTGCATTGGTGCACAAACACTGACTTATAAATATGCTCATATGACTGACTTTATGTTTGTATTGGTGCACAAGCACTGACTTATAAATATGCTCATATGACTGACTTTATGTTTGTATTGGTGCACAAGCACTGACTTATAAATATGCTCATATGACTTTGTGTTTGCATTGGTGCGCAAGCACTGACTTATAAATATGCTCATATAACTTTATGTTTGCATTGGTGCGCAAGCATTGACTTGTATGCTCATATGCATACATGAACATGTGCTGAGATGTATATTTACATGTACCTGTGTTCACCTGTGTGTTTGCATGTACCCGAAGCTTACTTGTAACCACAGGTACCTAACTGTCCTGGTATTTGTTCACACATCTCTGTCTGAATCTTTGGTCACAAATACCCGTTCTTGTGTTTGTTAATAATGATAATGAGTATTTATACAGTGCCCTGTTTTATTGGAGCTGTTACTGATTTACATAGTATATATGCAATGATAGAACACCCTCTTCAAAAACATTCAAAGTACACCAAAGAACAACAAATTCTCAAATGTCTCTCTGTAGCTACTCAGACAAACTTGTACTTATCAAATGCATGCAGACACATACACGCACACACCCACACCCACACACACATGCATGTGCGCGCACACACACACACACACACACACATGTCCACTGACCTGTGTGTTCACTGACCTGTGTTTTCTCTGACCTGTGTGTCCGCTGACCTGTGTGTTCACTATGTTCACATGTACTGACCTGTACTCTTGTACATACCTGTACTGTCCCTCATGATTGCATCAGCCTCTGCTGACCCGTTTGTTTGTTCACTGACCTGTGTGTTGGCCTGTACCCATGTGTTGACCTGAACAGGTGGGGGCCATGTGGACAGCATCCTGTTCCTGTTGGAGCAAGGGGCAGATCCGAATGTCCAGGGGCAGTTCCAGCGCACACCTCTCTACAGGGCCGCCTTTGCCGGGCACATGGAGGCCGTGCAGGTGAGGCAGCTGATTGGGCCTTGACTGGTGGGAGTGAAACAAACTGGGCCGAAAAATTCAAATGGTCTTTTGACTTAATGTGGAACAGCTGTGTTGGGTTGTCTTAAGCTGTGTTGTTTAGATTTTCTTTTCTGGCATAAAAACTGGATATTGTACCTTGGCTAAAGATGGTGATATTCTGTAGCCCATGAGTTTTGGGCTGTGTATATAGGCTGATGCTGGTTTGGGTTTTTAGATACATATATGGGTGATAACAACAACAACGAAAAGCACCACACCAAAACAGAACCACTTCAGGTGTCATTGCCCATATATTTTCAGAAGTTTAAGTTCAGGCTCACCAGGCTTGCACATCATCAGACTTTGTAATGTCAATGTGATGATATAAATAAACGTATTACATAGTATTGTAAATTTACATAGCTATTATACTTTTTGTAGTTAGAAAGATAGCTATAGCTCTCTCTTTCTGTACTTCTAGCACACACATACAAATCCCAATGCACCCCTCCACAAACGTGCACGCACGCACACACAGAGGCTATGTTAAAAGTTATCTAGCCAAATCTTTGCCAAATTAGCTACAGATTTTGTGAACAGCTATAACAATGGGTGCTGTGAATGACCCACCACTGTTGCTGTTTTTGCAGGTACTGCTTCAAAATGGAGCAGACCCCAGAATCTACGCCTCGGATGGACAAACACCTGAACAGGTCTGTATCGTGACATTACGAACACAAAATTGTCTGAGACAGTTGTGTGCTGTTCGTCTGGTCTGCTGACTGATGTCACCTCAGACTTCTTGCCTTATTTCTGGCATTCCTTGTTTCAGTGTGTGTATCTGTGTGTATGTGTGTGTGTGTGGGTGTGTGTGTGTGGGGGTGGGTGGGTGTGTGCACATGTGCACGCACTCACATATATATGTGCATGTTAGATAGATTATTGGTTTTGAATGCCAAGTCAACCCTGACGGTTACATCAGGGTGCACATGCACCTAAGTCATCTTGCTTATTGCAGATATAGTTATTGTTCACCAGCTGCTGTTTAAAGTTGTCCAGCCTGTTGAGTGATGTCAGCAAATCTTGTGAACAGCCACCTTAAAGCAGATTTGTGAAAGTGACTGTGGGAGTATCCAAGCCGTGTTTATACTCTGTCGTATTGAAAGCTGGAACCTCCAAGGGGAGTAAAACCTGTATGTAGCAGCAGTAGTGACGGAAAATTGTTATGTGCTTGTAAACCTTTCCCACCACACTCTTCTCTTGTAGCATTGTTCTGTTGAGACCAGTTTCCTTCTGGAAGAGTTATGTCTTGGTGGTCCGAATCATTTTGTCTTCAGAGGGTTCCATGTCTTTGAAGACTAGCTGTCACAGCCTGAGGCTGAGAGAAAATCATGGCTGTATTCCTTTAGGCACAGTCCTGTACATGCAAAACTGATGTATAACTTTCTTCTCATTGATTACATTTTAGCAGTTTTGACCAGAAGCAGCACCAGATTTATTTTATTACCTCTGCCTTGCAGGTTGAAGTTTTCTTCTGTGGTGAAACTTTTAATGTGAAAAAATTATCACCAGTCTGATTTTGTGGTAGTATTAGTAGTAGTCATAGTAGTAGTAGTAGCATGTAATTTACGGGTTGGAGTTGCCCCCCACCCCTCCCACCCCTTTCCACTGTTGTTGTTGATGTTGCTGTTGTTGGTGTTTTGATGTTGAGGCTGATGGTGGTGGTGATTGCTGTCGGAATTGTTTCCTATTCCCTTTCAGATTGCGTCAGTTGAAGCTATTGCTCAGATGCTTGCGGAGTGGGACATTGCACAGACGGAGATGCTGCTGAAGAAGCTGGAACTGGCCAAAGAGCAGCGGCTGGAAGAAGAGAAGAAGAGGCAGGAGGCGGAGACATCAAAGTCAGTATTGCTTACTTACTTACTTACCTACCTACCTACCTACCTACCTACCTACCTACCTACCTACCTACCTACCTACCTACTACCTACCTTCCTACCTTCCTACCTACCTGCCTACCTACCTTCCTACCTACCTGCCTGCCTACATACCTAATTACCTGCCTACCTACCTACTTATCTACCTACCTACTTACCTGTCTACTTACCTGCCTACCTACCTACTTGCTGGCTGGCTCACAATGAGGACACCCCCTGAACAGAAACTGGATGCATCCATTGACCTGGGTGCGCCAAAAATGTACTGGAACAAAGAGTTTGCTTTGAAGAGGAACTGAAACATGTAGGAGAGACATTGTTAGGCTTTGATTTTTGAGAGAATTAAAAAAAAAAATATTATACATGTATGCATGTACTGTTTACAGTTTGCAAACTTTGAGTAGTGTTTATTTTAAAGAAATGGGATCAGAGAAAGGGCTGAACTGAGGGCAAATTTCTCTGCACAGAGACAATAAAGTTGTATTGTATTGTAAGCTTTGTGTTTATTTGAGTCTGCACTTATGTAGCCAGTACCCCCCCACCCCCTCAAAAATTAATGTCCCGTTTGCTGAGAATCTGGTTCAGTCAGACTCAAAAATTCTCTCTTTTTTTCTTCTTTTTTTCTTTCCTGTTCTTTCTTTTATGTTTTTTCTTCTTTTTTTCAGATTGGAGAATCAAGTGGAGGAAGCACAGAAGGAATTTGAAGCAATGCAGAAGAGAGTAAGACCCTAACTGTAGTGATGTTTTTGTTTCAGTTGCATCATTATGTTAGGTACTTGAGTCAACATTCAGCTTCTTCATGCATACATTCAAAAATTGGCCTCTTTTTGTTTTCCATTTTGCTTACTAGACAAACTACATTAAAACCTATATCTTGTGTGACACTATTTTCTTATCTTTTTTTGGTGTTTATAATGGTGTGTTTTTGTTGTTGGTGGTGGTGGTGTTTTTGTTGTTGCTGTTTGTTCTGTTGTTGTTTTTATTTATGTGACTGGCTTGGTTAAAAAAGAATTTAAAAAAAAAGAAGTGTTTATGGGGAGATGTGATGTGTTGAAGAAAAGTAGTAACAAACATTCTCAAGAGCAGTACCATTGAAAAGAAATTTCATCTAAGTAGATATGTCTGAAAGTAAATTGTCCTTGTAATTTGTCACATCATTAGGGTGTGTTTCATGAATGATAGTACCTATGTTACATACAAAGTGTGTATGATGATGTACAAATAAATGTATTATTTGTATATCTTGCACTTTGAGTCACAGGGCAGCACTTTATATACATCATCTTGTCACCCTGATTCAGCTTACGCTGTTGACTTGACTTTAAAAGCTACTTGCATAGGTCTAAATGTTTGTTATTGTTATAATGCTTCCTTTTCCAGTGGCACTTGTTCACCTGGGAGTGGTTCGATTTCAGTTGAACCGAGCTTATTGTGAGCTGGAGAAGCGAATCTGTGAACATGACACAGCATCGGCGTCAGGATTTGAACGGACCGACATCACTCTTCAGGTTTGCTGAAAGTTGTGTGGACATGGATGCATGGTGCAGCATGTGGGCAGAGGGTGTCAGATGGTGTGGATCTGGACGTCAGAGCGAGTTGGTCGCTGTAAGCATGAACACATGACAGTGTACAGTGGTAAATTGAGTGGGTGTGGATAGTTGAGTGTGCAGGTGTTTTGTGTGTTTGCAGTGGGTATCTGTAAGCATGAACACATGATGGTGTACAGTGTTAAATTGAGTGGGTGTGGACAGTTGAGTGTGTGGCTGTTTGTGTATTTGTAGATGTCATGGTGTCTGGGTATCTGTAAGCTTGAACACATGACTGTGTACAGTATTGTGTGGGTGTGTACAGTTGAGTGAATGGGTGTTTGTGGATGTCATGACATCTGGGTACCTGTAAGCTTAAACACATGACTGTACAGTATTAAATTGAGTGGGTGTGAAGCATAACACCTGACTGTACAGTAGTACATTGTGTGGATATGGATGGTTGGGTATGTGGGTAGGTGTTTGTCTGAACACATGAATGAGTACAGTATGAGATTGTGCAGGTGTGGATTGCGTGGCATGTTGGTGCCTGTATGTTTAAAAACACATGTCTGTGTACAGTATTTGATTGTGTGAGTGTGGATGGTGGGGATGTAGACACAACTACATCAATGCCATCTCAGTGTCTTTAAACACATGACTATGTACAGTATTAGACTGTGTATGTGTGGCTGGTGGGGTGTGTGGGTGTCTGTGTCTTTAAACACATGACTGTGTACAGTACTAGATTGTATGTGTGTGGCTTGTGGGGTGTGTAAGTGTCTGTGTCTTTGAACACATGACTATGTACAGTACTAGATTGTGTAGGTGTGGATGGTGGCAGGGGTGCCTGTA
>OY757545.1:13580341-13595341 GCA_963584105.1 Alviniconcha strummeri
TGAAGCAGCCTTAGGAACAGTATTGTGCTGCCCAGTCATACTGCCATTGCTTGTGACATAACAGTATACACCAGTTAACATACAGCACATATACACATACATGGACACAGATGTATTTTGGATTTCTGGTCGTTAGGTAGTATTTAAGAGGTATAATGGAGTTTTTGTTAGATCCTCTATTCATAATGTTAAATGAAGAGAATTATTTTCTGTGAATAACTGTTCTGTTTGACAGCTCAAGGTGTATTTCATGTTGACTGTGAAGATGACTGATAAACTGTGTTTTCGTTCACAGCCAGTTGTGTTAATTGTTACAGCTTGTACTGATGGACTTGGGGCAACAGCAATGCAATATACTGAAAAACTGTCCATGTACATGTATGTATCACCTTGTTTGCTCATTTTAAAAAAAATCAAAAAAATCTCCTCTTGTTTTTTTAACAACCCCAAAGGGAGGCTGTGAATGTCTGATGTCCCCCCCCCCCCCCCCCCCCCCTTCCCCGTCTGGAATCTCTGCTGTCATTTGATTCCCTTTTTCTATTGCCAGTCTTGTTTTTCTGCCTTGTCCTCTTGCTCTTTCTGTCTTGTCATTTTTCTGCTAATGGTCCATTGTCCTGAGTATTTTCCAGAAAACTCTCAAATATTTTTCATTATGAGTTACGCTTTTTTATGGCTCTTGCTGATCAGCTAGCAGTTGGTAGGTGGTATGTGCAGCTTGCTGCCATATGGCACAAATGTTTGCCATTATGCATTTATATAACTCTTTTTTTTTCTTTTTCGTTTGTCCATTCTTTATGTTTTTCTTTAATCTGGTAGCAATAAATTAGTCACACTGGTTGTCGATACCAGCATGTCCTAGCCCTCTGTGCTGTTTTAACAGGAATACTATTGAAGGAACTAACTCTTCGAAAAATTTTGTTCAGTGTTTGTGCATTATGTTTTGTTTTATGTCTGCAAAGTGATTGGTTTTGTGGATTGACTTGACGAAGGGTTTATATACATGAGAAGAGTTTTGAAATGTGCATTTGCTTATGGTCCTGAGTTTGACTGTCCTGAGGTGACCCTGTGTGGTTGACAGGACATTAAAATCCAAATACTAACTAACTAACTAGCCATTGTCAGTGTTTTCATTCTTCTGTGTTTGAATTGTAAAAGCCTTGGTCACTTTACCTTCCCTTTCAGCATGCATAAATGACATACACACTTGGGCACGCACGCGCGCGCACACACACACACACACACACACCATAATGGCTAGTCATTTCTCAGTCAACAGAGATGTCTGCAGTTTTGCCACACAGGTATGTTCTGAACCCAAACAACGACACACAGGACTGACTTCATCGGGGGCAACATCTGGCTGGATCCTCACTGCAAGCAACAACTGCCAGCCTGATACACCCTGCTCACAACTCTGCCACGGCTGGTTATACCCTGGCCTCAAAAAGTGACAGATAAAAGTCTTCTTTTTTCTGTCGGTGCACTAAAGGAAGAAGAAGGAGGACTGGCTGTGACGTAACCAACTGTGGCAGACATGAGAGGCTCTAGCTTGTGGTCATCTCTTGGAGTGTCACAAAAGGAAGGGGGCTGGCTGTGACTTAACCAACTGTGGCAGACATGAGAGGCTCTAGCTTGTGGTCATCACTTGGAGTGTCACAAAAGGAAGAAGGGGGACTGGCTGTGACGTAACCAACTGTGGCAGACATGAGAGGCTCTAGCTTGTGGTCATCTCTTGGAGTGTCACAAAAGGAAGGGGGCTGGCTGTGACGTAACCAACTGTGGCAGACATGAGAGGCTCTAGCTTGTGGTCATCACTTGGAGTGTCACAAAAGGAAGAAGGGGGACTGGCTGTGACGTAACCAACTATGGCAGACATGAGAGGCTCTAGCTTGTGGTCATCACTTGGAGTGTCACAAAAGGAAGGGGGCTGGCTGTGACGTAACCAACTGTGGCAGACATGAGAGGCTCTAGCTTGTGGTCATCACTTGGAGTGTCACAAAAGGAAGAAGAGGGACTGGCTGTGACATAACCAACTGTGGCAGACATGAGAGGCTCTAGCTTGTGGTCATCTCTTGGAGTGTCACAAAAGGAAGGGGGCTGGCTGTGACGTAACCAACTGTGGCAGACATGAGAGGCTCTAGCTTGTGGTCATCACTTGGAGTGTCACAAAAGGAAGAAGGGGGACTGGCTGTGACGTAACCAACTATGGCCGACATGAGAGGCGCTAGCTTGTGGTCATCACTTGGAGTGTGATGCGGATCTTCTGTCTTTGTGCACCTAGCATTTGTTTTCGTGGTCCTTTGAGCATTAGGGCTCATTTTGAGCATTAGGGCTCATTTTGAGCATTAGGGCTCATTTTCCATGTCCTGCAGGTGTGATATCTTTGTGAAGACATTGCAGTTCCAAGCAGTTCCATACATTGTTACAAATGCCAAAGACCTTCCCCGTAAGGTTCAAATTTCAAAGTCTCTCTCTTCTCTCTCTCTCTCTCTCTCTCTCTCTCTCTCTCTCTCTCTCTCTCTCTCTCTCTCTCTTTTCTTACACACAGTCACAGGCACACACACACATACACACATGCATTTAAGCACACATGCACACACATACATCTACACACATACATTCACATCACACACACTCACACACAATTTCTCAAGTAAAACATTATTTATTGCAAGAAGCCATGCACAGAACAGAAACAGCTCTTCTTGAACACCTAGAGGTACAGACATAGCAATAACATTCATTTTTAACTAATAACTGCAGTATAAAAGTAACCAATGTTCTGCCAACACCTTAAGAGATATTCTTGAAATATCAAAAAAATGCTCCTTCGTTGTAGCAATATGCAGGGTTGTGTGCATCACTACATTGATGATAATAAACAATAACCCAGAGGAACCTCCCAGCAACAAATGGCATGGAATCATCTAACTCTTCTTAACAGAAATGTACCCTCCTCGAGAATACAGAAATGTACCCTCCTCAAGAATGCAAAGAAAATAATATCATAATGATTTTTGAACCACGTCCCTTTGCCAAAGTTTTTCTCTAAAAGAGTTCTTAAGTATGTGTACCAAGACGTTTAAAAGCATTATGTCAAAATTGTAAAAGAAAAGAAAACCCCCAGAAAGGGTTGAACATACACTGTGGTACACTAAATGCTCAAGCAACTCGCATTCAAACAAAGCTGGAAAAACACAGCTACATTTGCTATCTTCCACATGTGTCGCCAAGGGCTGTCATGAGTTTAACATGTTGCTGCAGGTTATTACAAGTTGAACATGTGAGGAGGCTACGGGTTGTCATGAGTTTAACATGTTGCTATCGGCTACTACAAGTCCAACATATGAGGAGGCTACAGGTTGTCACGAGTTTAACATGTTGCTATCAGCTGTTATGAGTTTGCTACAGGCTGTTACAAGTTTGCTACAGGTTGTCACGAGTTTGCTACAGGTTGTTACAAGTTTGCTACAGGTTGTCACGAGTTTGCTACAGGTTGTTACAAATTTGCTACAGGTTGTCACGGGTTTGCTACAGGTTGTTACAAGTTTGCTACAGGTTGTCACGAGTTTGCTACAGGTTGTTACAAGTTTGCTACAGGTTGTCACGAGTTTGCTACAGGTTGTTACAAATTTGCTACAGGTTGTCACGAGTTTGCTACAGGTTGTCACGAGTTTGCTACAGGTTGTTACAAGTTTGCTACAGGTTGTCACAAGTTTGCTACAGGTTGTTACAAATTTGCTACAGGTTGTCACGAGTTTGCTACAGGTTGTTACAAATTTGCTCAGGCTTTCAGGAGTTTTCTATAGGCTGACATGAGTTTGCTACACAGTGCCATGTGTTTGCTACATGTTGTCTGAGTTTCCTGCATGCTGTCATGAGTTTGCTACAGGTTGTCACGAGTTTGCTACAGGTTGTCATGAGTTTTAATATGCACTTGCTACCTGCTTCCTACAGTTTGTCTCCATGTGGAGTTTAATGTGTTTCATGCTGATCATTACACAGACCCAAAGATGTATCTGAGCTAATAAAATGCAGCAGTATGAAGACAGAAGTATCAAACACAAAATTCAGCCTAAGAAATGAAACTGGGAAGCAAAAACAAAGGGGATGGTAGAACAAGATGCTAACTGATTGATTTTCTCTGTAGCACAGAAATACAAATTGCTTTCTATTTATAAAACAAAAATTAGAAAAATTCAAATGGGTGTATATCTTCTTGAAATGAAACTGTACATATATAAAAAAAAATATTTCAAAATGTTCTTTATTATGTAGTACAAAATATAAGGAACAAAATAATATCAGTACAGTGTCACCAGTATAATTAGCCATTTTCTTTTACATGTATTTTATGTACAATACTCGTAACAGCCGATCCAATTATTGGTAATGTGTTGACATTTTCTGTATGAGCTGTTTAAAATATGTTTGAATATGGCTATATAATCATAAATATTGCAGTCAATGGTTTTAATTTACTGAATTTTTGTTTGTTCCAAAAGGTGTTTTTTCATGCATGTATTTCACAATTGTTACCAGTATGTGAAATACAGCTCAGTAGGGCATATGTAACAACAAAATCGAGATGCTTCTCAGTGTTCAAGGTAACATACAAATGAGAGCACTTCAGTCAGTGTTACGACTGCTCTGATGGTGAGATGGTGATAAGGGCAAATACCACGTTAATTTCATGCGTAACTCTCTCTCTCTCACACACACACATACACACACACACACACACACACACTGAATACACATGCAGGAAGCACGCACTGTATACTGCATTCCAACAGCACATTATTATACAGATAATTACCAAACTCAAAAGCACTGAAGTAAGCATAGTAAGCCATAAAACTGTACACAAATATGTACATCATAAAAACATTTTGATGTCATGTTTACTACTTGCACCTGTTCACCCTTCCCCCCCCCCCCCCCCCAACAATAAACCAAAAAGACTGGTATATATAACCTTCACAATTCCTCATACGACATTGTCAGACATCAAAAGGAACAAGGAACATCTACTTTACTATGGCTGCGAGTGCTTATGTATATATTATGTACAACAAGACGCTGCGTACACTTGAGTCCAAAGCCTTTTATTCTACAACCATCCAGTGTGACTGGCCTGTACACACTGTCAGTATCCTATAATCAGTGGTAACACTAAACCTACAACTAAACCAAGTGAACCCTGAGTCTTCGTGTAACTGTACAAAAAAAAAAAAAAAAAAAAAATCAAACTGGGAACCCTGTAGGTCCTGGCTGTTGGTAAAGAACAACGCCAGCATTCACAAAATTTAACTTCAGTGTCTTTAGCTCAGGGCTAAGAACACAGTTAAAAGGCCCATGCCCACTTTCGAACATTGCATGCTGTGAAATTAAATTCTCCTCGTTGCCATGTTCTTCTCCACCAGCAGACTGAGCACCGAGAGCTGGTCTTCTGGATTCAAACTCGACCAGCCAGATGGCGGTGTTTCAGCTTCATTTTGCCAGTTGCTATTAACCAATCAGAGAGTCCCATTTAAAAAGCATCCATATTTTTCCTGCTCCTCTTAACCAATCAAAAAACTGCATTTATAAAGCGTATACATTTTTGCTTGCTGTTCTTAACCAATCAAAAAACCGCATCAACGTTTTTGCCCTCTGCTTTTACCCAGTCGGAAAACCGCATCTACAAAGCATCCACGTTTTTGCCCTTTGCTCTATACCAATCAGAAAACCACATGTATAAATCATCCACATTTTCGCCCTTTGCTTTTAACCAATCAGAAAACCACATGTACTAATCATCCACGTTTTTGCCCTCTTTGTCAGAAAACCGCATCTACAGTGCATCCGTATTTTTGCCTGTTGCTCTTAACCAATCAGAAGACTGCTTTGACATCAGCGGCATTTCCGTTAGGCAGAAAGGAAGAGGGAAGGGCCAACGGCACTGCCTTGCAGGAAGTGGTTTGCATAGCATGTGTTAACAACGAGCTGAACGTGCAAAACCTAAAAAAAACTACAGTTCATAAAACTCCACAGCTAAAATTTCTCAGGGTGCATATGTTTGTTTGGAAAGTGGGCTGACAGTTGTAACACATATGTAATGATGTATATCGTATGAAATTGCTGGCCGCTGCAGCATGAAGTGGTTTAGATCGTACATATACAACGCACATTACATGCCAGAAATGAAACTTCCTGAAGTGGCCCAGCCATGCATATCACCTGTCACTCTCTGCTGGGATTCCCCCCCTATCTGTATGACCAGTAGTACTGTCTCTAATACTGATGTGCTTTTTAAGTGGAGCCCCTTAAGAACTTTTACACAGGAGTGAGGGTCTTGAATTTGTCTTGAGGCCGTTATTCAGCACTACATATAATGCTGCAGTTCGATTTTATTTTAATTTAAAAAAAAAATTAATCCAGGTTTTTGTATCATAGTTCATGATTACTAAAGACTTTCGATCTGACACCCTCACGACTTCACAGCCACAAGGGTTAACTGTACCCCCACCCCTGTTCCTTGCAGCCACCCCATCACTTTCCATTATTAGGCACTGCTCTCCTAAACCTCCGAAATTACCTGTTACAGTGTAGGCCTATATGCTTTCCATGGTGCCTTGATAATGATCTCCACCTCCTCCTGTAATATCAAATTCCGGCAGAAAGGGGTCGTTTCTCTCATCAATCTTAACACACCGGTCACTCAGGCAATGCAAAGTTCAGTAACAACAAAGAACAAAAAAGACACCGTTGCAAAGGTACTGAACCAGACAGTAAGCCCTTCGCACCGAGTACAACCTGCTGCTGTTACCACTGACTGAGTTACCCCTCCTTTCCCCCCCCCCCCCCCCCCTTTTTTTTAAGCCTGTAATTTTTATTTTTTATTTTTTTATTTTTTTTCTTCTGACCAGAGTGACCTCTTCGAATAAAACCCATCATCCCCACTATATTCTACATGAACCTCGCCCACAGAACCTAGGGGTTGGAAGGGTCCAACGTGCGCACAAGGAACAGCAGTCAGTATACAGAAACAAGGGTTGTGTACATCTCAAAGTTTTTTTCTGAACTATGTTCCTTAGACACATAATTAAAGACGGAACTGGGGTGTACGATTCGCAGTGGTATGCCCAAATGCTTCTATCTGGCTAAGAATATACATTCTGAACACAGCCCAGAGAAAGAATACTCCTACTCAAGAAGAAGAAAGAAGAGGATGCATACATAATTATGTACACAGTGCTTTGAACTTAAACCTAGCTACTATATCGCACGTTGACTTACTTTGCTTCGTCACATCATGTTACGAATCGGTCATGGCTTGACTCACAATCTGACGTCAGGGTAAAATACGTATACAAGGGCAATGTTTTTCTACCAACCTAATTTCAGATTCTTCAAGAAGCAACGCTGCTGATCGATCAAAGGCAGCTCAATGCAGAGGATTCCTAGTTCCTTGTGTGTATATTATTACTCTCGCAAATCACACCCGGCACTAGCACGACCAACGTCAACACAAGCTGTACTGTAACAAACCGTCCAAACGGTCACCAAGACCAAAGCAGAAGCGGACGTCTTTGCAGGCCTCTAAAGCTACAACGCTCCTATAACCTCACGCCACGTCGCCGCCTTGGTGCTCAGCCTGCGGCCGACGCCGGCAGCGTCGTTGTCGTCGTCACGGGTCCTCCTCCTCCTCCTCCCAGAGTCTCTGCTGCTCTTCCTCGTCGTCTCCTGCTCGTTCTTCACGCTCCTCCTGGAAGCCGAGGAGGTGGAGGGGGAGTTCCTGTTCCTCCTCCTTCCCTTCCTCTCTCGCCTCCTCTCTCTCCGCCCGTTCCGGTCTCGCCGACGTCCCGTTTCCAGACTGCGCAGCTTCTTCTCACCTCTGTGGTGCCGGCGTCGTCGGCGTCGGCGGTTGAGGTGCCGCAGTCGGCGCAGGCTGCGTCCTTCGCCACGGGCCTGCAGTCGTCGTCGTCGGTTTTCGGCCAGCAGACGTCGGAGCATGACGTCACCCGTGACCTTGCCCCAGGCGCCCACGATGTTCGTCTCAATGTCGTTGGCGTTGACGCCGCGGATGATGCGGAAGTAGCCGTTCTCTCCCCACTCCGGGCCCCAGGAGTTGGCGCAGATCTGGACAAGGGGGGGAAGAGAAAAAGCAGAAGCGGTGGAGAACGATTGATCGAACGTGTTGCACGTGCGTGAGCCAGACAGGGCAGCGTGGGAAGTGGGAACGCTAGCTTCCATAGTTGTCTACCCTGGGTCCCGCGCGGTGGGCCGAAAGGTCCCCTCCGCTGAGATTTCACAGCCACCAAGGGTCTTTTCTCTTTTAATTGATTAACTATAATAGGGAAATCAAAAAGCGCTTGACACTTTCCTTCCAAGTAGGGGCACCTACATGCTGTTGCCTGGAGAAATAATGACATAATAATACATCAATACACACACGCACGCACGCACGCATGCATGCACGCACGCGCGCGCGCACACACACACACACACACACACACACACACACACACACACACACACACACACACACACACACGCACGCATGCACACACACATACACACACACACACACACACACACACACACACACACACACACACACACACACACACACACACACACACACACACAGCACAAACAGCCCTGGTTGTGGTTATGTCAAAATATCGCTTTTCATGCTAAAACCGCTAACAGGATATTTTCCCTTCCTGTCCAGTCAGCTTTACTGCCTCCAAATGCACGTGCATTAGTTAGCTTGAAGTAAAATATGCGCTGATGTTTAACCTCGAAGTTGACAGAAATTAAAGCATCAAGTAACTATAATTAACTAAGTAACGCTGTAGGAAACGATCAATGTTGGCCACTGACCCAGTATTTGATGATGTCGCCCTCAGAAGTTCGTTCCACACCCCACCTGCAACAAAGAACCAAACAACGTTGTTCGCAGGTGTCCGCACCAAGTCAGAGGAAACAGCTGAATCAGCTGGGATGGACAGAGACGTCATTTACTCGTTTAGACATTTCAGTAGTCTGATCATCGTGAGATTATTTCATATACGTTCATCTGTTGTACAGTTCCTTTTCCACCCTGCCTTACACGAGGATCCAGAGTGGTCTCGTTGTCCAAAAGCTACGCTCTGAAATCCCGACGGAATGGAAACCTGGCTTTCTACGGATACCGACTGGACGTCGGGTAACCTCGATTGCTAGTCCGAGAACCCCGACAGCTGGACAGCCCTGATTTACCTATGACTCGACCGATCACTTATCAATAGCCAAAGTTTTTCAAAAACCCTGACGCAGCGATAGCCAGCCATTCTCAGGAATCCTGACGTACTGATAGCCCGACATTCTCAAGACTTCTGACGTACTGATAGCCTGACATTCTCAAAACTCCTGACGTACTGATAGCCCGACATTCTCAAGACTCCTGACATAGCGGTAGCCCGACATTCTCAAGAATCCTGACGTATTGATAGCTCGACACTCTCAAGATCAGTTCCTGACGTAGCGGCAGCCCGACATTCTCAAGAATCCTGACATATTGATAGCCCGACATTCTCAAGACTCCTGACGTACCGGTCGCCCGACATTCTCAAGACTCCTGACGTAGCGGTAGCCCGACATTCTCAAGAATCCTGACGTAATGATAGCCAGCCATTCTCAAAAATCCTGACGTAATGATAGCCCGACTTTCTCAAGACTCCTGGCGATACGCCGATACGGCAGCCCAGCTTAGTTGAGAATCCTGACGTAGAGATAGCCTACCTACCCAAAACTTCTGGTCGAGCGGAAGCCAGACCAAATCAACATTTAATGACGAAGTAATAACTTACCCAAAATATTTTGCAATGGTAACATGACTTAATTAGCCAAGGATCCTGGTCCAGTGGTAACCTCATTTGCCCAAACGTTTCGCTCAACTGACAACCTGACTTATTCCAGAATCCCGAGGGGAAGTCAACTCACCCAAGAATTCCGATGAAGTGTTGTAACCTGATTTATTCAACAGTCCTGCATGGAAGCTATAGTCAACTCACCCAAGATTCTGAAGGGAAGATACAGTCAACTCATCCAAGAATCCTGAGGGGATGGAAGATATAGTCAACTCTCCCAAGAATCCTGACAGGAAGCTATGGTCAACTCAACCAAGGATCCTAAGGGAATGGAATCTATACTCAACTCACCCAAGAATCCTGCGGGAAAGCTATAGTCAACTCACGCAAGAATCCTGAGGGGAAGTTATAGTCAACTCACCCAGGAATCCTGCGGGGAAGCTATAGCTTAACTCACCCAAGAATCCTGCGGGAAAGCTATAGTCAACTCACGAAAGAATCCTGAAGGGAAGCTATAGTCAGCTCACCCAAGAATCCTGACGGAATGGTAGGCCGACTTGCGAGTCTCTGGCGGGTCGTTGCGCGCGCCCCCCGTGTACTGGTACACACCCGACTGGTACATGTAGAAGTCCTCCTGCACCTCGAAGATCGCTGAAACAACACAAGGCACAAAGAATTAGGGTCTGCTGTTCTGCAGCCCCGACCTGTGTGCTGTCTTCTGTTCAGTTAGGAATGGTTCGAGTGGCTTAATGTAGATCGCTTTTCCTTCTTGCAAGGAACCCACAGTCCTCGTACTTTCTTGGTATAAATGTCTCTTTGATAGTTTTGGCTTGTGACAGCTTACATGTAAGCACTGTGTGTATCTAGCGCTGTGAACACGCAAGGCTTTGTGTGGAAATTTTTATGCGCCACATATAAATTTTCATTCATTCATTCATTCATCCTTAATGCAGAAACCCCACTACTGTTGTGTGATGGTCGTTGGGCATTGCTCTCTGAAAAAGGACGGGGAAGAAAAGAAAAAAAACAGGCGAAAGAATGGCCAGGTGAAAAGATGAGGTTTTATTTTGTCTTCTTCTCCTTGTTGTGTTTCTGATTGCTCCCAGCAGGTACACTCGGTCTGCTTCCCCCACGGGAAAGTGAGGAGCCACAGTTCTGATGGAAACATGGTGCATACTGATCTGTCGTCTTCTTTCTTCTCATTCTACCAAACCATCATCAGTAATGCATGTATTTGTAGTAGTGCGTGCGTGCGTGCGTGCGTGCATGCGTGCGTGCGTGCGTGCGTGCGAGCGAGCGTGCGTGCGTGTGTGTGCGCGCGCGTGTGATAAAATGAACGTATCCTTATGTCTTTGTAAGCGCTCCGGGCTCTCAGGAGATGGGGCGCCATAAATAATCTAACATTATTATTAAGGCTGGTTCATAGTTTCGCATTTGCGTGCTTCGATGTCCCCATAAAGGATTTTTCCCATTAGAGATTCGGGTCGCTTTCTCGAGAGGCGTGCAAGTCGCGACAGAGTATTTCTGCAACACAGCCTAGTTGAATACCACACCGGGACAGACTGCATCCCTGTAACGCAACCCATATTAATGCCGTGCCCCGGCCAGAAAATGAATACCGTGCCCCCGAGAGAGTACATCTTAAAACGCGGCCTAAATTAATACCGTGCAACGTAACGTAATCTATTACCATGGCTCAACAGAGTATTCCTGCAACGTAACGTAATCTATTACTATGGCTCAACAGAGTATTCCTGCAACGTAACGTAATCTATTACCATGGCTCAACAGAGTATTCCTGCAACGTAACGTAATCTATTACTATGGCTCAACAGAGTATTCCTGCAACGTAACGTAATCTAATACCATGGCTCAACAGAGTATTCCTGCAACGTAACGTAATCTAATACCATGGCTCTACAGAGTATTCCTGCAACGTAACGTAATCTAATACCATGGCTCTAGAGAATTTTCCGGCAACGTAACGTAATCTATTACCATGGCTCTACAGAGTATTCCTGCAACGTAATGTAATCTAATACCATGGCTCTACAAAGTATTCCTGCAACGTAACGTAATCTAATACCATGGCTCTAGAGAATTTTCCTGCAACGTAACGTAATCTATTACCATGGGTCTACAGAGTATTCCTGCAACGTAACGTAATCTAATACCATGGCTCTAGAGAATATTCTTGCAACGTAACGTAATCTATTACCATGGCTCTACAGAGTTCTCCTGCAACGTAACGTAATCTATTACCATGGCTCTAGAGAATATTCCTGCAACGTAACGTAATCTATTACCATGGCTATAGAAAATATTCCTGCAACGTACGTAATCTATTACCATGGCTCTACAGAGTATTCCTGCAACGTAACGTAATCTATTACCATGGCTCTAGAGAATATTCCTGCAACGTAACGTAATCTATTACCATAGGTCTACAGAGTATTCCTGCAACGTAACGTAATCTATTACCATGGCTCTAGAGAATATTCTTGCAACGTAACGTAATCTATTACCATGGTCTACAGAGTTCTCCTGCAACGTAACGTAATCTATTATCATGGCTCTAGAGAATATTCCTGCAACGTAACGTAATCTATTACCATGGCTCTAGAGAATATTCCTGCAACGTAACGTAATATATTACCATGGCTCTACAGAGCTTTCCTGTAACGTAACGTAATCTATTACCATGGCTCTAGAGAATATTCCTGCAACGTAACGTAATCTATTACCATGGCTCTAGAGGATATTCCTGCAACGTAACGTAATCTATTACCATGGCTCTACAGAGCTTTCCTGCAACGCAGCTTTGTCTGATACCATGCCGCGACACGGCAAAAAAAATAAAAATCTAAGACCATAAAACGCGCTGTCGAACACTTGAGTATGCATGCAATTCAGACATGCGGGTATGCGTGCACGGACTGCAAACGTTAGGGGAGAATGGAGCGCGTGCATGGATTGCAAGTGTTAGGGGAGAATGAAGTGCGCGCGCGAAAGGAGATGTCAGCAGTTTAGGATGTATGGGGTTCAAGACAAAGGAGCTGTCGCCAGCACTGCTTAATCCCATACTCATCCCTAAACAATGGAGCATATCGACTGGGTTTTGTCAGTGCATCGTTGTTGGTTCGTTTTGTGTAAGTGTGTGTGTGAGAGTTCGGGGGGGGGGGGAGGGGCGTGTGTGTGAGCGTGTGTGTGTGTGCGTGTGTGTGCGCGCGCGCGTGTGTGTGTGTGTGTGTGTGTGCGTGCGCGCGTATATATGTGTGTGTTTGTGCGTGTGCGCGCGCGCGTGGTGTGGCGTGGCGTGGCGTGGTGTGGCGTGGTGTGGTGTGGTGTGTGTGTGTACGCGCGCGCGTGGTGTGGTGTGGTGTGGTGTGGTGCGGTGTGGTGTGTGTGCGCGCGCGCGTGGTGTGGTGCGGTGCGGTGTGGTGTGTGTGTGTGTATGAGAGAGAGAGTTTACTGCAAGCTAAATCTTTTTTAACATGTGTACACTAATAGCACACAAGGCCTCCGATTTTCGTCTCCGCCTAACGATGAAACACCGAGTACAAGCAGTATATAAGCACCTGTATTCTAACCCTCACAATAAACTAGCTGTAGTGCACCCGACTTCAGTTCAGAACACGCACAAAACTCTTTGCAGGTCAAGTAACAAGAAGAGGCCCAAATACCGACGTCAAGCCATACTTCACAAACGACGGCCAAATCAATCACACTTATAGTTTCTGTAACGAGATCGGCAAAGCAGTTCTTTCTTTCTATCTTTCTTTCTTTCTTTCTTTCTGTCTTTCTTTTTAACGCAGGTACTCGGCTGTAATTGCTCTGGCAGTAAATCATACAGGCTTTTGAGAAAACAGCTCCACGGTAGCTCCTGGTTCGTACAGTTAAATAGGTTTCTTAATTATAACGATACTAGTAGTCGAAAACTGCTCGGAGTGGTGTTTGGAGGACTTCTTGTTCGTTTCTTTGATGTGATGAGTGAAGGTGAATGATCTTGGGGACGGGTCCCCTTTAAGCTCTTCAGTTTTTGTTCTTCTTGTACTTATGGTTCTTTCGTCCTGATATAACCGTACTGGTTGACTGGGCGTAAAACATCAAGTTACTTACTCCTTATGATTGTCAAATGCCACCATTGATTAACGTTTTTGTTGTTGTTGTGTTGTTGTTTTGTTTTTCTCTACGGGAAATAACAAGATGTTCACTGCCAACATAGTCGGTCAAGAACATCTGCTGGAAGGTCTAGCTTTTTTTTTTCTTTTTTTTTTAAACAGTTTCTTAACTATCTGCTGAGAGAAAGAGATAGGGGGGTGGAGATGCAAATGTCTAACGCTCATGTTTCTTTTCTAGCCACGACAGGAGGAAGTACTGTTTGTAAAACGGAAGGGTGGTGTGTGTATGTGTGTGTGTGAGAGAGAGAGAGAGAGAGAGAGAGAGAGAGAGAGAGAGAGAGAGAGAGAGAGAGAGAGAGAAAGAGAGAAAGAGAGAGAGTGAGTCTCTGTGTGCGTGTATGTGTGTGTGTGTGTGTGTGTGTGTGTGTGTGTGTGTGTGTGTGTGTGTGTGTGTGTGTGTGTGTGTGTGTGTGTGTGTGTCTTTGTCCAGGAAAATCGTCCTGACGAATACCGACCCATCCCCGCCCTGTATGTCGTAGACAGAAGGTACATAGCACGGAGCCGTCCTGGATGACATGTTCTTTTTTGGCGATCCTTCAGCGACAAGCTGTACCCAAACAAGGCACACTTCAGTCTGACAGGATCAGGGCGAGAAACGCGTGACACCCTTTGAGATAACATCGTTGTCTCGGATTCCATTAACCCCCCTTCAAACACACACACACCTCGTCAACAGCTGCACACTTCTTCACGTCAACAGCTACACAGTTCTTCACGTCTGCAGACTTCTTGACATCTACAGCTGCAGACTTCTTTACGTCAACAGTTGCACACTTCTTCACGTCTACAGCTGCAGACTTCTTCACGTCTATAGCTGCAGACTTCTTCACGTCTACAGCTGCAGACTTCTTCACGTCTATAGCTGCAGACTTCTTCACGTCTATAGCTGCAGACTTCTTTACGTCTATAGCTGCAGACTTCTTCACGTCAACAGTTGCACACTTCTTCACTCTAACATAGACATCATCATTATGCAGTAG
>OY757545.1:13600341-13615341 GCA_963584105.1 Alviniconcha strummeri
CACACACACACACATACACACACACTGCATATACAACAGAAGCATGTCTGAACTAACACTACCAATTGCTGCTAAATCTGAACGTTTATCTACATGCAGTATAAAACTTAAAATATGTGTTGAATTAGTATTTCTCGTTTCTTCCTTTTTACTTCAAGTCTTCTCACATAAGTGATAACAGACTTATCTTACAATTATCAAGATAACAACACATGTCAGCAAGTTAAACAATAACAGTCCTCAAGAAAAGAAAAAAAAGTTGTTGTTTTTTTTAAACAAAAAAACAGTATACACTTATTTCAGTGCAGTCGCAAAAGCAAACCTACAGTTGTAGATGTATCTACACACACCTGATCTGTATCTCGCACGCGCAGGATCACATGTATGCACATATACTAGCACATTCACACACCCTAAGTGGCGTATACTCCCACGATGATACTCAAAAGAAGACACTGTACAGAAACTCTCGCATACTTTCTGACACACTCAAGTTATTTATCAAACGTAGCTGTTGTAACTGTAAGCTTTAAAATAATAGTAAACGTGCCTGGAGAACATTCAGACGATCGATGCTATTCCAAACCATTTCAACAATCTTAAAATATTGCTTGCGTTAATATTGTTTCGGACAAAAACAACACAACAACATGACTCCAACTGAACGCCCAGGAATAACACAATTCGTACAAATCAAAGCTAGATTCAGTTCTGATTTGACCATCGCTAACATACATCTGCTATTGTCCTTTGCTAATTTCTAAGACAAGTAAAATTCCGACTGGGGACTGATTACGTAAATACTAAACACTCATATTCTGTTCCCTCAAACTGTATAGAGTTGTTTTTTCCGGCCTTTTCTTGCGGGAATTCCCGATTAAAATCCGATTCGAGCCAAATGAAGGGAAACTTACTAGAGGCCTGATCCGGTAGGGCGGGGAGGCCTTGTAGCGTTTCTCGATCTTGTACAGGATGCCGCTGGGGCAGTCCCCGCCCCGCTGTCGGAGTGGTAGGCTGCACTGCCCTTCCACGCTCGTCTTGCCGCTGGTGTACGGGTAGCACGCACTCGTCACCACCCTGCAATTTTTTAATACAGTTTTAATGTCATGGCACCAAAAATACTATACGCTAAGATAGCCCAGTTCTTCTTACGGCCTGTCAGGAATCTTCCACACTCGATTAACGCACGAAATATGACTCAGTGACTGTATAAGTGAGGTACGTCCCACCAATGTGAGGTGAAACGATTATGCCAGTATCTGACGCAGTCTATTCACAAAGTTGACACGGCACGGCAGCTGGACACAAGCCAGTGTCGCTTTCCTGACACGGCCTACTGAAAACAAAAGTGAGGACAGATTTCCTCTGACTCGAACTGGCCCCGCCGCCCATTTCTTCCGTTCCCTGACAACAGACTACGAGGCGTCGTCAGAAGGAAGATGTGTCATAATTATGTCATACGTAGGCCCTACGTCATCTCCTTCCCGCTTTGATTTTCCTACTCAGTGCAATGGCACTACAGCAATAAATTCTCTTCATGCGGACAGCTACAAGTTAGCAAAGACTATTATAAATTGATATTAGTCTTTGCAGTTAGCAACGGAGCCAGTTACAAAGGGCGTGAGCACGCGCGCGCGCGCGCACACACACACACACAGACACACACACACAGACACACACACACACACACACACACACACACACACACACACACACACACACACACACACACACACACGCCCGTCCATACGTATGAGCGTGGACTGCCTTATCTTGGTGCACAATACCTTTGATGGCACTAACACAAACATGCCACAGGTGGGAAAATGACAGGTCTTGTCAGGGCGAAGAAGTCGATTCATAGGACGTTGAGACCTAAGACCCTCTTGCGTCAAATGACAGATTCGCATTCTTCTGGGAGTCTTGCATTCGGTAGCGTGAGACAGTGGGAAAAGGTCCAGGATTTGGAAAACATAACCCTCTCCAATTAGAGGGCGAAATTTGGGGAAACTTCCACCTGTATGAAAACTTCCACCAGCTCAGTGATGTACGTGACTTACCCAAACTTCCTGAAGAAGCACCAGGCCCTGTCCAGCTCAGTCATGTACGTGACTCACCCAAACTTCTTAAGGAGGTACCAGGCGCTGTCTACCCTTCAGCCAATGACGTAACTCAGCCAAACCTTTTGAGGAAGTACCAGGCCCTGTCCACCTCAGTGACACACGTGATCCACCCGAACTTCCTGAGGAAGTAACAGGCCCTGTTCACCTCAGTGATGTACGTGGCCCACCCCAACTTCCTGAGGAAGTACCATGCCCATGCCAAGCTTCAATGACCTACGTGACGTAACTCACCCAAACCTCCTAAGGAAGTACCAGGCCCTGTCCACTCTTCAGACAAGACATAACTCACCAAATGTCCCGAGGAAGTACCATGCCCTGTCCACCTCAGTGACCTACGTGACGTAACTCACCCAAACTTCCTAAGGAAGTACCAGGCCCTGTCCACTCTTCAAACAAGACGTAACTCACCCACATTTCCCGAGGAAGTACCAGGCCCTGCCCACTTCAGTGACGTACGTGACCCACCCCAACTTCCTGAGGAAGTACCAGGCCCTGTTCACCCTGTCTCCAGTAACGCGACTCACCCAAACTTCCTGAGGAAGTACCAGACCCTGTCTACCCTGTGTCCAGTAACGTGACTCATCCAAACTTCCTGAGGAAGTATCGGGCCCTGTCCACCCTGCATCCAGTAACGTGACTCACCCAAACCTCATGAGGAAATACCAGGCCCTGTTCACCTCAATGACGTACGTGACCCACCCCAACTTCCTAAAGAAGTACCAGGCCCTGTCCACATTTCAGACAAGACGTAACTCACCCAAACTTCCTGAGGAATTATCGGGCCCTGTCCACTCTGCATCCAGTAACGTGACTCACCCAAACCTCCTGAGGAAATACCAGGCCCTGTCCACCCTGTGTCCAGTAACGGGACTCACCCAAGCTTCCTGAAGAAGTACAAGGCCCTGTCCACCCTTTGTCCAGTAACGTGACTCACCCAAACCTCCTGAGGAAGTGCGAGGCCATGATCACCCTGTGTCCAGTAATGTGACTCACCTAAACTTCCTAAGGAAGTACCAGGCCCTGTCCACCCTGCATCCAGTAACGTGACTCACCTAAACTTCCTGAGGAAATACCAGGCCCTGTCCACCCTGTGTCAGGTAACGGGACTCACCCAAGCTTCCTGAAGAAGTACCAGGCCCTGTCCACCCTTTGTCCAGTAACGTGACTCACCCAAACTTCCTGAGGAAATGCGAGGCCCTGTCCACCCTGTGTCCAGTAACGCGACCCACCCAAACTTCCTAAGGAAGTACCAGGCTCTGTCCACCCTGCATCCAGTAACGTGACTCACTCAAACGTCATGAGGAAGTACCAGGCCCTGTCCACCCTGTGTCCCGTAACGGGACTCACCCAAGCTTCCTGAAGAAGTACCAGGCCATGTCCACCCTGTGTCCAGTAACGCGACCCACCCCAACTTCCTAAGGAAGTACCAGGCCCTGTCCACCCTGTGTCCATTAACGTGACTCACCCAAACTTCCTGAGGAAATGCGAGGCCCTGTCCACCCTGTGTCCAGTAATGTGACTCACCTAAACTTCCTAAGGAAGTACCAGGCCCTGTCCACCCTGCATCCAGTAACGTGACTCACCCAAATATCCTGAGGAAGTACCAGGCCCTGTCCACTCTGTGTCCAGTATCTTGACTCACCCAAACTTCCTGAGGAAATGCGAGGCCCTGTCCACCCTGTGTCGAGTAACGCGACCCACCCAAACTTCCTAAGGAAGTACCAGGCCCTGTCCACCCTGCATCCAGTAACGTGACTCACTCAAACTTCATGAGGAAGTACCAGGCCCTGTCCACCCTGTGTCCAGTAACGGGACTCACCCAAGCTTCCTGAAGAAGTACCAGGCCATGTCCACCCTGTGTCCAGTAACGCGACCCACCCCAACTTCCTAAGGAAGTACCATGCCCTGTCCACCCTGTGTCCAGTAACGTGACTCACCTGAACTTCCTGAGGAAGTACCAGGCCCTGTCCACCCTTTGTCCAGTAACGTGACTCACCCAAACCTCCTGAGGAAGTGCGAGGCCCTGATCACCCTGTGTCCAGTAATGTGACTCACCTAAACTTCCTAAGGAAGTACCAGGCCCTGTCCACCCTGTGTCCTCTAACGTGACTCACCCAAACTTCCTGAGGAAGTACCAGGCCCTGTCCACTCTGTGTCCAGTAACGTGACTCACCCAAACTTCCTGAGGAAGTACCAGGCCCTGTCCAGCCTGTGTCCAGTAACGTGACTCACCCAAACTTCCTGAGGAAGTACCAGGCCCTGTCCACCCTGCCCCCAGTGCAGCCGTCCTGCCCGTTCTTGTCGCAGCTCAGCATGTGCTGGGGGGACAGTTCCTCATTGATGGCGCCCTCCGACTCGATCGACAGTCTGTCCGAGGCCACAGCTGAGGACAGTCGTACGGTTGTAGCAATTAAATCTTGTTTACAATGCATGCACATCAGTCACTAAGTTTCAAGACACCTATCGTGCTGCCAACCAATCGCAGCCACAACATCCCGTACTTTCCCTATAGAGGCACTATTCGTGGTAAACGTCAAAGTGACATCTGACTTTAATCGACGAGCTACAATATCCACCAACAATACTGAAATTGTACCAGGTACCTTCATGGTAATTCCTTCAGCTGGTTAAGCCATTCTTGAATTCTTTCAGCAAGTTATGCCATTCTTGTTCAGTTGGTAGAGGTGTGGTGCAAAGATACCAAGTGAAAGTCGTGGTTACAAATATGAGAAGTGAAAAGTCGTGGCTACAAAGACGCCAAGAGAAAGTCCCGGTTTCAAGGACGTCAAATAAAAGGCGTGGTTACAAAGATGCCAAGCGAAAGGCGTGGTTACAAAAAGGCCAAGTAAAATGCATGGTTACAGAGGCCAAGCAAAGAGCTCAGCAAAAGGCGTGGTTACACAGAGGCCAAGCAAAATGTGTGGTTATATACACAAAGGCCAGGCGAAAGCCGTGGTTACGAAGAGGCCAAGCAAAAGGTGTGGTTACACAGAGGCCAAGCAAAAAAAGTGTGGTTATATACACAGAGGTCAAGCAAAAGGTGTGGTTACGAAAAGGCCCAGCGAAAGGGGTGGTTACACAGAGGCCAAACGAAAGGCGTGCTTACACAGATGCCAAACGAATTACACAGAGGCCAAACGAAAGGCGTGCTTACACAGAGGCCAAATGAAAGGCGTGCTTACATTGAGACCAAACAAAAGGCGTGCTTACACAGAGGCCAAACGAATTACACAGAGGCCAAGCGAAAGGCGTGATTACAAAGAGGCCAAGAAAAAGGCGAGGTTAAGCACAGGCCAAGCGAAACGCGTGGTCATATACACAAAGGCCAAACGAAAAGTACAGCTACACAGAGGCCAAACGAAAGGTGTGGCTACACAGAGGCCAAGCGAAAGGCCTGGCGACAAAGACGCCAAACGAAAGGCGTGGTTACAAAGAGGCCAAATGAAAGGCGTGGTCACACAGAGGCCAAAACGAAAGGTGTGGTTACACAGAGGCCCAACGAAAGGCGTGGTTACACAGAGGCCAAGCGAAAGGCGTGGTCACACAGAGGCCAAACGAAAGGTGTGGTTACACAGGGGCCCAACGAAAGGCGTGGTTACACAGAGGCCAAGCGAAAGTCGTGGTTGCAAAGACGCCAAGCGGAAGACGTGGTTAAGTGGTGGAGAAGGCCCAGGAGGAGCCGCAGTTGCCCTGGTCCCTGATGGGCTGCAGCTTGTTGGGCCAGTTGTCGCGGGCGTCGAACGTCTCGGGCAGCGACTCGTCCTGGCGCACCTTGATGGGCGTCATGCGCAGCACGTCGCTCTCCAGCGGGTAGGTCCCCAGCCGGTAGCGCACCCCATCGTTCAGCGTCATGCCCCACAGGTTCGAGTGGTTCCCCGCTCGCCACCTGATGCAAATTAGGCCAGTTTCGTGTGTTTCGTGTGCGGGGTAGGAGCAATGGTTATACTATAGCGAGTGGTTGTAATGTTAAATTAAGAATCACTGATCTTCTGTTGGCGCTACTCTGGCAGCTTGTTGTCCGAAAGTGATAGTTATACAGTTCTGATGTCCTCCGCTTTCTCCTCCCCTGTCGTTTGTGTGGCTGGGTGGGGGGTGGAGGTGGGGTAGGAGGTAGTGGGCTGTTGCGTCTCTTGCTTTTTCTGTCTTCAATAAGTCAGTATACATTACCACTACCACCAACACCGACATTCTCTCTCTCTCTCTCTCTCTCTCTCTCTCTCTCTCTCTCTCTCTCTCTCTCTCTCACACACACACACACACACACACACACACACACACACACACACACACACACACACACACACACACACACACAACTTGCCGGTTACACCTCACTCCTCGAAGCAAGCAAGAAGCAAAGAGGAAACCAAGCAACCAGTTAACCTCCTTCACTAAAAAAACAGAAAAATAAAAAATAAATCCTTCAGCACCCTGATACAACCGCCATTGTTGACCTGACGCTAAAATTCAACTATGTAACCTTTCCTTGCGGGGTCCTTCGCTCTGCTGACTGAGCAGTCGTACAGAAGGTGATTGACTCACGTGAAGGGTCCGGAGTTGATGGCCGAAATGAGGTCAGGACGGATGAGGCAGACGTTGTCTGTACAGCGCATTCCGTACCTCCGCGTCCCCCCACTCACAAACAGCTCGCACATGCTGCAATCCAAACGGAAATGAGGTCAGGACGGAGGAGACAGACACAGAAGGCAACACACACTCCGAGGAGGATGTAGGATGTCGTAAGCCAATGCTTGGAGTTTGAAGGCTTTCCTGCACCTTCCTCCAAACTGCCACAACTGGTTACGCCATCGAAGGAGCACTCTTTATCTCCGCGCAGCTGTCCACTGACGTTGCCAACGCGCTCCGAAAGGTTTGAGTACTAACAAGACTGTGGAAGCAACTCACTCGCGGAAATAAAGCACGCACGTGAACATGAGGCTCGTCCACCTCGAGTAAAAAAGAAAGGAAAAAGAAAGAGTTCCATCTCGACTGAAACGATTTTGGTTTTATTTGTGCCGACGTAAGTAACGCGGGCGGTTATAAAAGAGACGCCGGATATAATTTAACTGGCATAGTTCAGGAGCTGTGTGAGAGTCGAGGTGGCCGTCCTGAGCTGTCCGTCCTAACGAGCCTTCTGGTTTCCGTGGACGTAAAGATTTATTGAACCGTGCTTCTGCATTGGTCACAGCTTGTCCCTAATATGCCGACTGGCATCTGAGGACATTAAGCATCACTTCATCATCATCGTCATCAATTTAACTGAGTTGACCGTTTTGACCAACGTACAGCCATCTGAGCATCAACGAAAAACTGTCCGTTAGCTGACATTTTCGAGACCGACGGCGTAATTAGTTTTGGCAGTGTTTGGAGGAAGGATGTCGTAAACCAGAGCTTGGAGTCTGGATAACACAGTACCACGTCCATCCGCATGAGTCCCGCCACTTGCTTGGAGTCTGGATAACACAGTGCCACGTCCATCCGCATGAGTCCCGCCACTTGCATCAAGCTAGTATGTGTTGCAAAACAACTGAAAGATTTTGTTTCAATGTTGCTTTACGTCCACATAAACCATAAGGGTTACTAGGGACAATAGAAAGCCACAGGGACGGGGGAGCCCAGGACGGCCACCTCGACTTTCACACAGCGCTTTAATTAAATGAGTGTCGTTGACAGGTAGTAAATTATAGTCACCTGCTGAGGTACTTTCTTTGTCAGTTGAACGAAACAGACTGCGGTGCGATTCAGTCAATATATGCACTGGTAAAACTGATGGTGAAAGGTGAGTGGAAACGTGCATTATAACACACACACACACACACACACACACACACACACACACACACACACACACACACACACACACACACACACACACAGCATAATTTAATCATTATCTTTACTCGAGACTTAAACGTAATAATACGTTTTGACGTCATCTTCTAATGTTGCTACTGACCATGTGTTGCAGTTGTCGGTCACCGTCTGCCCTGGGCGGTACTGTACACCGTTCAGCTCACACCGGACAATCTCTGCACACACACAAATATCATCGTCATCATCAATATCATCGTCATCATCAGTATCATCACTGTCATCGCCATACACACGTCTTTCGTGTCATAATCATAATTGTCATCGCCACACACACGTCTTTCGTGTCATAATTATCATTATCATCGCCACACACACGACTTTCGTGTCATAATCATTATCATCGCCACACACACGTCTTTCGTGTCATAATCGTCATTATCATCGCCACACACACGTCTTTCGTGTCATAATCGTCATTATCATCGCCACACACACGTCTTTCGTATCATAATCATCACTGTCATCGCCATACACACGTCTTTCGTGTCATAATCATCATTTTCATCGCCACACGCATGTCTTTCGTGTCATAATCATCACTGTCATCGCCATACACACGTCTTTCGTGTCATGATCATCGTCGCCGTCACTGTCATCATCATACCCTTCATTATCACCGTCCAACATCCACGAAGGCAGTGATGCCTACAATTATTAGGTCACAACGTCTTATAGTGTAACAATGAAAATGGACACGCTGGATTTCAGCGGGGAAAAGGCGTCCAGACCCCACACACATTCATTCATTCTCACAAGTGCAATGAGCTTGTAATACAACGTAGCAAAAACGCGCAATGGAAAGTCTAGATAAATATAGTCTTCCATAGACTCCCTGTGGATTTACTGTTTTGGACATACAGGAGTTAAGGGACACGGATCTAGCAGACAGAAAGACCGTCTCGTCTTTCTGGGTTTACGTCGGTGTCACTCGCGTGGAACAGAGCAGAACAGAACAGCAGAAACGGAACTGTCTTGTCCTTCTGGGTTTACGTCCGTTTTACTCGCGAGGAACCGAGGAGAACACAACAGGAAGCCAAGAGTGACACCAATCATACGTAGGCGTACACAAAACTACACCGGCACATGTTTAGCGTCCGAACAGTTCAGATGTGTGATAAGGTGAAGAAGCGTCGCCTTGCTGAATGAATGTGTAGCCACGATGACCGGAAAGCGATTAGAGAAAGCCATTAATCCGAGAGTCCACACCGGCGGTCATTGAAGTGACTTCCATGCCATGCCGCTGATCCCTGAACTGCTTTTGGATGACCTCAAAGGCGTCACGTTACGAACAGGTAAAGCCAGGTAACCTACTCCCACCCATACCCTGCTAACATCGGCAAGCAACACATTATCTGTCGCAGGACTGTAAGAGTACTTACTATACAATGGTATAGACAGTTTAAGAAAAATTCAATTAAAGTGCAACACCATTTTGCAGGTACTGTGTATGGGAGCGCTTTCGTCGTGACTGATTTTGGTGAGGGTGCATGTGAAGTATTTAGTCGTGCAGTAACTTGTGAAAGTAAACTTGTACGCTAGCCTAGCTAGGCTTTTGCACATCGTTTTGCTTTGCGCCGTCAAAAATGTGTTCTTTCTGAAGCTCTTGTGTGTTTTTAGTCATTTAAACTTGTGTCTGGACGTAGACATCCAACTTTTGATTTATTTTTCTTTGCACGCAAGGTAAGGCGCATTAAAAGTGTCACTTTAAGTTAGAAGAGATGCAGATCCTTGTCCCCTTCAATAAGATGATGACGATGATGAAGAAGATGATGACCATAACAGTGGCACAACGACAGATACACGTACAACACGTGGAATCCACCGACTTCCGCCCAGCAGTTCGCTGAGGGTTTTTATCGGACGCGAGCTACAGGCTGTATTAACTGGATTAGTGTGTCACCGGTGTGGATCACCAGGTGAAGGTGGTTATCTGCCGGTGAAGGCTTTGATCTCTATCGCGTTTCACCTGTCACTTGCCGTGACCTGGGTGACCTGGGCGGGGTAAAAGGTCAAGAGGTGTCAACTCGAGATGTTTTTTTCTTCTTCTAAAAGTAGGAATATATAACTGCTGAGTCTCTCTCTCTCTCTCTCTCTCTCTCTCTCTCTCTCTCTCTCTCTCTCTCTCTCTCCCCCCCCCCCCCCCCCCCTTGCCTGACATAACCGTCATGGTTACTGGGCGTAAAAAAGTTCCTTCCTTCCTTCCCCACTTCTCACAGTTTACTTTTAATTAATATGCGCGCCCTTGTAGCAAACTCTTCAGTCGTTTGTTTGATCCGAATGACTGCATGGATACTGGTCTCACTACCATGAGACTAAGGGGAATGGGGCTGGGGGCTGGGGGGGGGGGGGGTCCAGACTGGGAGTAGAGCCAGCAACCGCGTTATTCCAACCCGACTGTCTTAATTCTCTACTGCAGGCTAGGCCACGCAGTAGCAATGACGCCACAATTACCCCATGCAGTCACAAAGCGTCGGATCCACAGACCATGGCGTAATTAATTCCGCTAGGCGAGCAGAACTGTTCTGGGTGCTTTTGCTTCTTCTTTTTTTTCTTTTTTTCCCCTCTCTCTCTGTTTTTCTTCTGATAGCGGCCTTGCGGCAGGAGACAACAATTTAACATTAACCTCAAAAGGTTAAAGCACAGCCTGTTGCGCTGGTCCATTAGATACAGGGCCTGTTAGCCACGTGTCTTTGTTGTTTTTGTTTCAGTGTGTGTTTGTTGTTTTATCGCCCGGAAATCAGAAATAAAAAAGGCATTACGGATCTGAGGTGGAAATGTTGAAAAACGTAAATGCTTGCACTAGCACACCGACATATTTCATTATTAACTTAAAAATTCAAACGTGTTCATATGCCAGCATACGAAGACATACTGATTGTTGAAGCTTCAGATAATACAATGAGCGACTTCAGCTGTCTAATTTGCTCACTTCGTTTGTTAGAATTGTGGGGGAATCTATAAGGGGCCAGAATTTCAGCGAAAAATCTGTTTCTAATGGTTATCGCTTTCACAGACAAGTAGGCGGCGTATGAAGTCAGCAAAGACGTAGCAATGTTTCCGCCAAACCCAAACACTAACTACAGATCATCCAATCACAGGCGTGGATGCACTGGGCACTAACGATCTCTCTCTCTCTCTCTCTCTCTCTCTCTCTCTCTCTCTCTCTCTCTCTCTCTCTCTCTCTTTCCCCATTATGCTTTTATACTACATTCCTGAATTCCTTTTAAATATTTTTGTTTAATCTAGTATCGACAAATCAGACGTAATGGTCGACGACACGAGCATGTTCCAGCTTTATATGCTGTTGTAACAAGGCAATATTGGAGGGACCATTTCATCAAAAATGTGTGTTTGATATGTGTGCACGTATGGTTTGGTTATATATCTGTGTATAGACTGCTTCTGTAGATCTGACCAGAGAACACGTTAGAAGAGCTTGTAAATGTACAATTTCTTATGACAGAGTCTGATCGACCTGAGATAACCCTGTGCGGTTGACAAGATGTTAAAATCCATTTACTAACCCACCCACCCCCCCTCTCTCTCTCTCTCTCCCCTGCCCCCCACCCCACCCCCACCCCCCACCCCAAAGGGTTTAGCAGCCTACACGCAGGTGTAACAGGCTAATACAAAGTGCGCTCCCTTTCTGACCGGGGCGTCCTGGCTGACCATCGACACTCGAGCGGAAAAGTTGATTCGGTTCATATTTGTAGCCTACCAAAACCACCAACCGCTAGTCCCGTTCGAACTGGCTGACCCATGGTCTTACGTATATGTAGGTCCATGGGCTGACCTGCTCCTTTTCATCCCTGGTTCCGAATGTCGGTCTGCATGACCGGAAGCCGTAGCAAGTCCACGTGTTGCTGTTGTGATTTTCGTGGCTGGTGTAAGCCCTTCAGTGGGTGCATGAACCTGGCAGCGGTGAGGACTCACGGAGAAACGCCACTCAGGCTACCTCCACTGTGTCGGCACCCCGACCAGTCAACCCATTCACACACTGTAAGCAATCCAACAAAAGGTTCAAATACTAACTAGACAATCCACACCCCAAAAATGGGCGTTTACTTAGGCTCAAGCACCGATACAATCCATCAGCTGTTAAGAACCTAGACAACCCAACAAAAGGTTCAGATCGTACATGGTCGATCAGCACAATGTTCAAATCCTCTGAAAAGTCCATCAAACTGTTCAAAACAAGACAGCCCACAAAACTGTTCAAAACCAAGACCGTGCTTCAAAGTTCTCTCAAAACGTCGTAGACAGTGTGTCAAACTGTTCAAAACCAAGACAGTGTGTCAAACTGTTCAAAACCAAGACAGTGCGTCAAACTGTTCAAAACCAAGACAGTGGTGAGTGCATCAAAATGTTTAAAACCAAGACAGTGCATCAGACTGTTCAAAAGCAAGACAGTGCATCAGACTGTTCAAAAGCAAGACAGCCCATGAAACTGTTCACAGCCAAGACAGCCCATCAAACTATTCACAACAAAGACTGTCCATCAAACTGTTCACAACCAAGACAGTCAAGCAAAGCTCTCTCAAAACTGTGTCATAGCCAGCCCATCAAACGGTTCAGAAAGGAGACAACACGTCAAACAACTGTGGGACCTTTGCCAGTCCCCACGCACGAGTCCAGTGAGAATTAGCGGCTGTGTCCCGAAGGTTCAAGCACTCTGCACTTTAATGCAGTGAAAGGGGCCAGCGTGGGTTCGATCCCCGGCTGAGACAACGCGAAGACTGCTTGCTTGCTTGCTTGCTTGGGACGTTCGTTTGTTGTTGATTTTCCCACCCCTGTCACCCCCTCCCACCGCCCCACCACTACCACCTCCACGCCCCATGTCAACGCTTGTGCAGACACCCCAGTGCCTGTCTCGCTTTCGTGAGCACAGCCGTACTCACTGAGGTCGTTCTTCACGTTAAAGATCCCATCTCGCCCTTTCGAAAATAGAAGGCCTTGCTCGCATATAGCAGAAGACTCAGGCTGTTTGTTGATTCTGCACAGGCGCTCTGAATAAACAGAATAACGAGATGATGATGATGATGTAGAGCTTCATGTCCTCGGATGTCGGTTGACATATTAGGGACAAACTGTGACCAATGCCTAAGCATGGTTCAGTGTTGCTTTACGTCCACAGAAACCGTAAGGCTCATTAGGACGGAAAGCCCAGGACGGCCACCTCGACTTTCTCACAGCTCCTGAACTCTTAAGATTAACGAGATGAAGCGTTTTGGAATTTTAACGTCCCGTCAACCGCACAGGGTCACCTCACAGGACGAAAGGAGGAAAAGACAAAGAAGAACAACAACGAAAAAGAATAACAGCGACGATTACGAGGAAGAAGAAGAACGACAACGACGGCGACGACAGCAACAACACAACAATAAGTAGGAACAGGAGGACGAGCAAGAGGAGAAGACTAGCAGGAAGTGGAGTGCACAAACGCTGACCGAACAAACAACACAACTTTCCTTCACGCTCAGTTCCCAAGGACAGCTGACCGAGATGAACAGTCCGTGGACGAGACTGGTGATCACTCACTTCCATCTCCATTACTCCTGACGACAGGCGATGTAACACCTTTAACCCGACCTTTTGTTTGGTTACCCCTGTTATCTACGAGGTGTCGCTCGAATAATTAGCACCAGGTTTCCCCACTAGGCGCGGGAGGTGTAGCATTTCAGCAGGAAACGTCACGTTTATCACGTTCCAGGCTTCATCGATTGCCTGTCGGCGTGTCTGGGTTAGTTGACATTGTTCAAACAGGGTTTTCAAAAAGGTGGGCTTTAAAAAATGAGTGTATAGTGTACTTCTGCTGTGATATTCGGTTACTAAAGAGAAATGCAGCCTGATATGGAGTGAATACGACGTGAAAAGTTGATCGTGGTGCGTACACATTATTAGTTTGTTACATGAATGATGAGTTAACGGATAACGTGTTTTGTTGTTTTCTTTTTTCTTTTCTTTGTGTGTGTATTTTTTTGGTTTTTGTTTTGGTGGTGGTGTTCTTTTGCGCGCGCATATATATATATGTGTGTGTGTGCGTGCGTGCGTGCGTGCGTGCGTGCGTGCGTGCGTGTGTGTGTGTGTGTGTGTGGCTGTTGTTATTGCTGTCGTGGTGGTGGTGGATTTCGTTGCTTTTGCTTGCTTGTTTTTGTTGTTGCTTGTTTTAGTTTTTAGTTTTGGTTGCTTTTTAAAGCTATTTCAATAATATACTGTAGCTAGCGTCGTTTTTATTCAAATCTGTTTGCACATCAAAATACCTAATTATAGTATTAATCACATACAAAACTCATATTACATGATAATATTATTATACTGCTAATTCGATGTAGCTGTGCAGTTCAGTATTCTAACGTGTCACATTTCTTTTGTGAGTGGGTATACAGTTTTCAAAGTCACGAGTATGACATTCAGCACGTCGGCGCGTCTGTGATTGCAGCAACCAGTCAATGTTAAATGTGATGTCAATATAGATGAGGCAAAACCTGTCAAACACCTGACTCACGCGCCATAATGACAGCGTGTTGTGGAAGCACGACGGACACACATGTGAGCCGATTTGGCCCAGCGGTAAGGCGTCAGGCTGGTAAGCCGGCGATGTCGGTTCGACTCACCGCTTCGGCTCTCCTCTCTCTTCTAAAGTTATGGTTTACGGACACTGTCTAATTGTGACTTTGCCCCTCACAAAACATTAAAGTGGCTTTCATCGCAGCCCATCTTAATGCAGAAATCATTCTGGTGGTCACAGTGTTGCCATGAACCTACGCATACTGTGCAAGTCTATGAGTGTAGCTTTAGGCATAACCCCCCCCCCCCCCCCCCCCCCCGCGCCCCCCTTCCCCACTAGTGGGATCTTGGTCCACGCCATTATCTCTCTGGAAACAAGTCGGCGTTAAACAAGTCTAAACAGGGCGGAAAGAAGAGAGAGAAGAAGGGGGGAAAAAAAGAGGGAAAAAACGTACACGGTGCAGATGTGCTGACCTCACACTGCTGCACGCTACTG
>OY757545.1:13617210-13629710 GCA_963584105.1 Alviniconcha strummeri
TCAACCCAGAAACATTATATACTTCCAAATCCCTGTAAACGATATGTCTCAAAGACCCCCTCGAAAAAACTGGAAGAAAAGAAATTCCGCGAAACAAAAACCCAAGTATTAAAGGCCACCCTGGCACGCACACGCACCCTGGCTGAATTTAAAGGGGAAAATCTGGATAATTTGTTTTGACACTGCAGATAAACATCGGAAGCCCCTAAGCGGCTAGAGGCTCAAAACCCAGATACATCATAATTATGCACTCAGTTAGCATGGGGTGTCGCAAAACAGTTCGCCCCCGGTCCAGTTTCACTGCTGATTAATTACCACATGACTTGGCACGCATCCTGAGCCTTTATGTAAAAAACAAAATGAAGAAGATATAATTTTTAAAAGTAAAATCATTTATTTTTATACTGTTAAATAAACAAGTTCACGTACCGGCGACAGTTTGTGTTTCAAAATTTTAAGCCGAATTTTGTAACTAGACCTACAAATCATTTCACCGGCTGTAGCCTGAGCATGCGAGGCTTCAGTTGAGGACGTAGAAGCTTGGGCTGCCTAACACCTCCGTCTCCAGACCCTGAACCTTCTTACTCTCAGTCTAAATAAAGTGAAAATAATCACATAATCCCAAAGGTGCTTCTCATTTTTCACAACAGCACCTCCGGGAATCCAGCGATGCCGCAGTGAACATACACAAAATTGAAAAGAAAGATCATTTTTGAGCGGAAGGAAAGTCTAAAAAAAAGTATTGTATGTCAGGGAAGCCAAAAGAAAAAGAAGGGGGCAGAAAGCTTTGCAGAGGATTACGCAGCCGAGCTCCGTATAATTATTAGCTGCGTGCCTGTTTTCTCCTTGCAGCTGCCAGCCAAAGCTCAAGTCGGTCTCAAGAGAAAAGGCTCGAAATCTGCACAAAAGGTTCTCCTAGTGACTGAGTGAGTTTCATCAACACAATAGGAACCGATCTGACTATGCAATCCATTCATAATGACGCAGAAGTAAATCTATGGCCGCTTGCTTTATTTGTGTTGTTGCCAGCAATATGCGCCGCACGTGGCCGCATGCGCGAGTGTTGGCGCTTTCAGAGGACTGCGTGCATCAATCCGTCTGCGCCCCGTCGACTGCAGCAGCCGTGGTGTATGCTTGGCGTTTGCCGGATGACAACTGCGAGAGAACTGCTGTCGAGCGGGGAGGGTGCAGTGTCAGTGTTACATCTGGTTGCACCGGGTGAAAGTGACAGCGTTTGACTGTTAGGGTTTGTTTCTTTGAGTTTTTATTTGCCGGTGAGGTGCGTGTGTGTGTGTGGAGGGGAGGGGGGTATGTGGAAAACGTCAGCTCTCTCTCTCTCTCTCTCTCTCTCTCTCTCTCTCTCTCTCTCTCTCTCTCTCTCTCTCTCTTCCTCCCCTCCCCCCCCCCCCCCTCTCTCTCTCGCTCTCTCGCCCCCCACTTCTGACATTGCAGCGCAAATGACTGGTTCGTGGAGGGAAGTGATTGTCTCAGTCAAGCGCATGTCAGTATAAGTTTTAACAAACTTATTACATATGGACTCACGGCTGGGAAAATAAATTTTAAGCTTGAAGTACCGAGAAAGGCGAGCCTTAGTGAGCAAACGTCCCGTCAACCAAAGATGGTCATCAGAGCAGTGTGAAAGGGAGAGAAAGATCACGAAACCATAGCAAACGACACGAGGAAGACGATGTCAGGCAGAACCTGATTCGTCAGCAAAGAACAAGACGGTAAGCACGTATATGCTACCAGAGAGGAGGCATTTGCAGAAGTAGTGGAAACAGAGTCAAGCGAATCCGAGCAGGAACAGCGTAGCATGGTGAGCAAAAACCAAACGTCTTAAGCCACGTCTGGTGTGTTCACCTGGATTTCAACCAGGCTATCCTGGTCGTCCCGAATCGTCGGCACATGTACCCCGTCTCCGCCTGTCTCCTTTACTGACAAATTGCTGTCGTCCTTTCACTGATCTCTGCTTCTGTTACTGCCCATTCTTCTTAAAATGTTGCCTTACGTCCACAGACACCATAGGGACTGTTAAGGACAGGTAGTCCAGGACGTATACCTCGACTTTCACACAACTCCTAAGCTCTACCTGCTGAAAGTTCAGTTCAGTGTTGCTTTACATCCACAGAGACCATAGAGACTCTTAGGGACGGGGAGCCCAGGACGGCTGCATCGACTTTCACACAGCTCCTGAGCTGTGAATTCTGCCCAGGCGTTTGCCCTCCTTAATACCCGTCAGTGATCGCCGCCTTACCCAGTGTGTCCTTCCATGCTGCTTTTGGTCTTCTCTCTTCAGTCCTGTGTGTGGGTGTTGGGGGGTGGGGGGAGGGGATGTTACGTACGGGCAAGTGGAGGGGCCATTACCTCCCATAACAGAATGAACAGAAATCCACCTTTAAAAAACTCCTCAATGTGGGTATTGAGTCCTAACCGTGGACATGTCAAGCGTGACACTCAAAGCTTGTATCTACAACCAGCAGGCTTATACATTTCAACAAGACCAACCAACCCAGACCACCGCCCTACACCCCCCCCCCCCCCCCCACATCCCCAACCCTAACCCTCCACCCACCCACCTACCCCCAAAAAACTGCGTTAACTTTTTCTCCGTAACCTACACAATGACACAGAAGTAAATCTATGCCCCCCTCCCCAAAAAGAACAAAAAAGAAAAAGAAAAAAAGAAGCTGCATTAACTTGTTCTCCGTAACCTAACGCCATCACCGAACTATTACTTCACCTCGGAACAGACAGACAGCTTTACAGGTGTAAGGCGGGTAGACAGTGTTGGCAAGATAACCGCTTTGTACTCTTCCACCCCCTATCCGGACGATCAAGGACGTCAGGCTGATGCGAACCACTTCCCTTGCATCTGGCTGTCTTCACGGCGGCGCAGTGCTTTGCTTGCAGTTCGCAGACACGGACAGAAAGGAAAGGATGAACTAATGGGAAATGGAACCCATTGTCCCTGTCGCATTGGCTTACCGCCTCGTCTTGGGCGGTCAGGATCAGGAGCATTTGGCAAGGAAGGATATCATAGAGGAATGCGCCCAAATGACGCAACTCAAAGAGAGACTGAAGAGAATGAAGCAAGCGCGCGAGTGTATGTGTGTGTGTGTGTGTGCGCGCGCGTGTGTGCGTGTGTGTGAGAGAGAGAGAGAGAGAGAGAGACAGACAGACAGACAGACAGACAAACAGACAGACAGGCAGACAGACAGACACAGACACAGAGACAGAGAAAAACAGAGAGAAACTGAGAGAGAGAGAGAGAGAGAGAGAGAGAGTGTGTGTGTGTGTGTGTGCATGTGTGTGTACGTGTGCGTGCGTGCGTGTGTGAGTGCGTACGTGCGTGCGTGTATGAGAGAAAAGACCAAGAGAGGGTGTGTGTGAGGGGGGAATGTGTGTGTGTGTGTGTGTGTGTGTGTGTGTGTGTGTGTGTGTGTGTGTGTGTGTGTGTGTGTGTGTGTGTGTGTGTGTTGTGATGCTGGTGCTTCTGCAGTATGTTTCGGCCTGTTCGTCTCCTGGATTTATGTGCCGTTATACACAAAGGCAATAAGGAAAGGAAGGAGCGTGTAATTGTCACATACTCTGTACATAATGTTCTACTTGTGTGAACAGCTTAATTAACTGTGAATGAAAAACTGTGTAATATTTTTACGTGTTGTTTTGCCTTAGTGTAACCGAAATGGTTGGCTGGGCGTAAAACGCCTCTCTCTCTCTGTCTCTCTGTCTGTCTCTCTGTCTCTCTGTCTCTGTCTCTGTCTCTCTCTCTCTCTCTCTCTCTCTCTCTCTCTCTCTCTCTCTCTCGATCGATCGATCGACCAGTCTATGCCTATGTCTGTCAGTCTGTGTCCTTACTTGTATACACCTGAGCTTAGAGTTCGTTTACAGGTGCGTAGACCTGCATGACAATAATTATGTCAATATAAAATTTGTCTCTGCCTGTTGTTTCTCACCAATTACGTCCACACCTGCGTAGGTAGACCTGAACGTGATTGAAGTGTTTAGGAAACAACACTGACTGACTGACGCAGGTTCAACCTGTATGTAAGTTTAACCTGGTCCGTCAGCAATCACCACATTCGGACAACACGGAGCAGCGACGTTTACTCCTTTCAGAAGTGTCACGTCTCTTCCGAATCGGCCAATTCCAGCTAGAATGGACTCAAATTTTCTATAATAAGAACACGGAAGAGAGCTTTGTCGAGAATAAGCTATTTTTATGTGAGGCGGCACAGTTACGTCAGTCGCAGATAACATGAATGGACATAGTTTGTCGGATTTCGTCGCTGACAACTCTGTATACATTCTACCGTTACACCGAAAAACTGTTGTTTGTTTCTGTGCATGCTGGTTACTTTTGCAAACCCTTTTCTCTGTTTTTAAACCTGTTTTATTTTAATTTTACCATGGACTTGAAAGGCCAGGGAAGCGACAGAGGTCAGGAAGCAGAGGACAGAGGTCATGACCCAACACGCAAATCGCAGCCGTCACTGACTAAGTTTTAACAACGACGTCGTGATTGGATCGCATTTGGGCTAAAGCCATTTCCGCTCGAGATACCGTAAATTATTGAAACTCCAACAGAGACAAAGCAAAGCGTCTGTCAGTGTGGAACCTTTTTGTGTGTGTCCTGTTTTGCACGTTGGGTGTGTTGTCTGATTTATTCTTACACTAGACCCGACACCGGCCAGTGGGTCAGCTGAAAATGTGACCCGTAAATCAACTCAAGGGGTTTGTGTCAATCTGGTCTGAGCCGCTCGGAGTGTCTCGTCTTTTGATGAAACAGTGGGAGCGACAACTGCTAATCTGCCAGTGCTACAGCCCAGCTTTTGTCCCCATCTCCTTCCTCGTTTATCCCCGGCGCAGGCAAACACCTTCACGACATACAGACAACACCTTCACGACATACAGACAGCACCTTCACGACATACAGACAAATACCTTCACGACATACAGACAACACCTTCACGACATACAGACAATACCTTCACGACATACAGACAACACCTTCACGACATACAAACACCTTCACGACATACAGACAATACCTTCACGACATACAGACAACACCTTCACGACATACACTTTCACGACTTACAAACACCTTCACGACAGAGCCTACAGACAGGGAAAACAAGAAAGACATACTAATAAGATAGGCAACACAGAAACACAGAGAAAAAAACATACTGATACACAGGCAAAACAGAAACAAACAAGGAAAACAACAGTCAGAGAGACAGAACGTAAAACAACAGTCTACGCATGTCCTGTCTCTGTAACTAATCCAAATTTTCACCCATGAGGGCTTTGTCAAGGCCTGCCCGGTCGGCTCGATTTCTACAACATCTGTCATAGATATATGGATGGCACTGTTAAAACTACGGGTGAATGCTTCTTTACCTAAGAGCCGGCAAACTGGAGTGCTTATAGTTAGTTGGTGCTTTGAGCCCTGCCAACCACATAGAGTTATAGCAGGGCCAAAAGTGGAGTGTCGTATATATGGATGACACTGTTGAAACTACAGGTGAATGCTTCTTTACCTAAGAACTGGCAAACTGGAGTGCTTATAGTTAGTTGGTGCTTTGAGTCCTGTCAACCACACAGGGTTATATTACGGCCAAAACTGGGAGTGCGGAGTGCTTATAGTTAGTTGGTTGGAGCTTTGAGCCTTGTCAGCCACGTGGGGTTACATATCAGGGCCAAAACCTGACCGCCCAGAACCCCAGACCCTAATAATTTAGCCTTATGGTTTCTGTGGACGTAAAGCGCCACGTTATGTTTACGTGCCCAGAACTAAAAACAAAACCAGTCTACAATCAGTGCCGCACTGAAAGTTACAAGTGAAGGCCCATCTTCCCGGACGGGAACTATGCAATCCATCACCTTCTCACACCGGAGATAATTTCGCTTGTTTAAAACACGCCAGCTCTATAACCGGTTAGTTCAGCTTCTCTACTAGCCGCCACAGCTGGTCAAAAGAAACCAGCAACAGGTGGTTCGGCGAAGAAGGCGTGGACACAGGCACACCTTCACTCGAACAGCGGAGGGGACCTATCATCGGCGGGAGCTGCCACAAGTGTTATTTTTGTCGCGACAAAACTACCCGTGTTTGTCGCGACAAAACACGTCTTTTGTCGCGACGGAAGTTTTTGTAGCGACGAAGGTTTTGTAGCGACGAATATATTTTGTCGCGACAAACTTAATTTTGTCGCGACAAAAATTATACTTAAGGCAGCTCCCGCCAATGATAAGCGTGGACATAGGCACACCTTCACATAAACAGCGGAGGGGAACAGCCAGAATGAAACGGCGACTGAGGCAGACAGAGTAGAGGGATGCTGGCTGAGAGGAGGGACGGAGAGGCAGCGGGCGTGTGAGGGGGTAGCGGAGTGGGAAGGCGGAGGGGGGGGGGTATGGTTGGGGCGGGACTGGTGTGTTGTTGACAGAGGGGACAATGAGCGACACTGTCTGTGGAGGGGACGGGGGACACGGCGGGTCAGAGCGGAGGTGTGCCCCGTGCACTCACCTGTCACAGTGCCATCTGGACCCCGGCCCGCTCCCTTCGCCTTTCTCTTCTTTCTTACCCACAGGTACTGACTGACTACAGCTACAGCTGTGCTTCTTGTCTGTGTTTTGTCTGTGTGTATTTGTGTGTATTCGCGCGCGCGTGTGTGTATGTGTGTGTGTGTTTGTGCGTGTATGTGTGTGCGTCCGTGTGTGCGTGTGCGTGTGTGTGTGTGTGTGCGCGCGCGCGTGTGTGTGCGTGCGTCCGTCCCTCTGTGTGTGTGTGTGTGTGTGTGTGTGTGTGTATGTGTGTGTGTGTGTGTGTGTGTGTGTGTGTGTGTGTGTGTGTGTGTGTGTGAGTGAGTGTGTGTGTCTGTGTGCGTGCGTGCGTGCGTCCGTGTGTGTGTGTGTGTGTGTGTGTGTGTGTGTGTGTGTGTGTGTGTGTGTGTGTGTGTGTGTGTTCTCTTAAAGTTAAAGAAGAAAGTGAAATATATCCCAGCCTTATCAAGAGTGGGGCATAGCTTACAACAGGAAATATTCTTCTCAATGCCCAAAATACGACTGCCTGATTCTTCTTTAGAGAAGTAGGTTTCTATGAAATACTACTTGCAACAACAACAACAACAACAAAGAGTGCCGGGCTGTCTACCCAAGCCATGTACTATCCCTTCGTGACTACAGTCTCTGACAGGAACGTCATCTTCCGCCCATGTCCCGTGCGACGGGAACCGGTAGAAATTTGAAACAGAAACAAAAAATAGCAGCAAAATCTATCGACCAGAGGGCCGGATGTTCAGTTAACATAAATTATGACCGATTCTAGTCAGTGTCCCCACAAATAAAAGTAAGTAATAAGTAGTAAATGTCTCGGGGAAACAGAAGGCCGGATTAACATCTAATTCAAGCAATTATGACCTACTCTAGTCAGTGTTCCCACAAAGAAAAGGTAAGTGATAAGCGGTAAATGTCCCGGGAAAACGGGGGTCCGGATTAACATTTAATTCAAGCAATTAAGACCGATTCTAGTCCTTGTCCCCACAAAGAAAAGGTAAGTGATAAGCGGTAAATGTCCCGGGAAAACGGGGGTCCGGATTAACATCTAATTCAAGCAATTATGACCGATTCTAGTCCGTGTCCCCACAAAGAAAAGGTAAGTGATAAGCGGTAAATGTCTCGGGGAAACAGGGGTCCGGATTAACATCTAGTTCAAGCAATTATGACCTACTCTAGTCAGTGTCCCCACAAAGAAAAGTATGTGATAAGCGGTAAATGTCCCGCTGATATAACCGATTCCAGTCAGTGTCCCCACAAAGAAAAGTAAATGATAAGCGGTAAATGCCCCGGGGATATGACCGATTCTAGTCAGTGTCCCCACAAACAAAACGTAAGTGATATGCGGTAAATGTCCCGGGGATATGACCGATTCTAGTCAGTGTCCCCATAAAGAAAAGGTAAATGATAAGCGGTAAATGTCCCGGGGAAACAGGGGGCCGGATTAACATTTAATTCAAGCAACAAAAAGCAAGCATGACGTCCGTGTTTCCCTGGCATTTGCGAGGCTCTGTGAAACAGCATACCGCGCTATAATCCAATCAAACTTCAAAGAGCAGACTAGCGTCTTGAACCAGTCCCTTTCTCTCTCGCGTTCTCAGCTTTCGACCTCCACTTCCTTTTTACCCATTCCGGAAGGGGAAAAGATCGCTTTGTGGTTCTGGAGAATCATGTTTTCCACTTTCAAGATGGTTGTGTTTCGGAAGCATCGTCTTTATTTTTTCCATTCCCGTAGTGATTATTTCATTCATCCAAAAGAGATTATCCGTTCTATTTGTTGTGAATGACATCGACTTTCAAGATGCACATATTTCCGGATACCTTTCCCTCTCCGGCACCTGTACGACTACCAAAAACTGTATTTGCATGAAAGTGTGCTGACTGCACTTACCTGTCCTTTGCCTGTGCACTTTCAGTTTGTTTTCTGAGTTTCGAAAATGTGGCGGTAGTGGTAGTGGTGGTTATTATGGTCGTGGTAGTGGTAACGGTTGTCATGATGCATATGAGGATGATACTGGTGATGAAGATGACTAAAATGACGGTATCGCACAAATCACATCTATTTCGTACAATGTAGGTAGTGGACAACAGTATTTAGAAGTAACAGTGTTCCAACGTAATAACAAGTAATCATTAAGCATTACAATTGTCGTGACATTTCCCTCACACCCATAGTGGCTAGCCACGGAATATGCAACATTCAGTACGTGTTGCTTTCCTTTCATATGACGAAAACGTCGACTTCTTTTCACAAGTAAAGCGAGCAGCCGCAGTACAGCGCTGTCTTACCCGTGTACCAAAGTCTATGCACAGAGTTATAATCAGCGCAGTTTAATGAAATGTAATACTTGCCGACATGTGGTGAGAAATGTCTATAGTATTTCCCCCGGGGCAGCCGTTTTTTTGTTTGTTTGTTTGTTTTTCTCGGTCTTGAGTGTGTTTTGTTGTTGCTGCTGTTGTCTGTCTGTTTTTTTGTTGTTTGTTTTTTCGGTGTGTGATTGTTGTTGAGATTTTTTTGTTTTTTGTTTTTTAAATTCACTTTCAAATGCTGACGGGTCTCTGCAGGACTTTTATAAGCTGTTTGTATCCATCCAACCGATCCAACTGAACTCTACATGGCAGCACAGCAGAGTACAACAGAGCTGGAGAAGACAGCAGCAATCATCAGAACAATAGGGAACTGGTTGTGTAGCAGTTGGTCGTGTTTGTTTGGGGGGAGGGGGGTAGCAAAATAGAAGAATCCAAACTGTCCATGAGCATAGCCCAGAGTATACCCCCCCTCCCCCGGCCCTGTCCCCCGAGACCTCCCCCCCCCCCCCCCCCCTTTCCGCCTAAAAGACAAGGTAGAGCTTTGAGCGGAGCCGACGCCTGTGTAAAAGCAACGCAGTCATTTTGCTTCATTCTTTCAAAAAAGGGGTCCCACAAATTGTCGGTTCCTGAACTCCAGACTGTTGCCCGCTCTGTGTCTGCCTCCCGCACAAAGCTCAGTCTGGTCCGACGCAGACGATAACACAAAGAATGACTATTGTCTTCCCCGTGCCGGCTATCTAAATAGCGCGTGCCATGGTGGATCCAAAACAATCTTTATCCGACACCTTCATAAACGTTACAAGCACAGAGTCGCGCCCAACCGCCCTGTGATCGTCTGCTCGTAGCGTCTAAACACCGGAATTGCATCTTTATCTGACATTTTGAGCAAAAACCGACTGTGCTCGTTTGTCGTCACTGCACTGGGACATGAGTAATCAGTTACTGTGCTCATTTTAAACGTTTCAGATGGACTCTATTCTTTGCCACTGAAGGTTTAAAAGAATGCAACAGAAACCAGGATTAATTTATCTCCATATCGCAAAATGGTTACAAAGTTGGAGTTATAAGCAAAACTGAAGGGGGTAAAAATGGCCCAGCAATCCAACTGCCAAGTATTCCTCCACCACGCTCCCCCCCCCCTCCCCCCCACCCCCCAATGGTAAACGCCAGAAAATACACGTTAAGGAAGTCAATGCGTCGGTAGTGGTGGTTGATGTTTTTCGTTCGTTTGTTGTTGTTTTCGTTCTGTTTTGTTTTAATTTCGTTTTAATCGCTAAGACTAGTTTTCAGCCTACGTGCCGCCAGCCTTCTGAAAGGAGAGGTTGGGAGGGTGGAGAGGTTGGGAGGGTGGGAGGGTGGGGAGGATGGGAGGGTGGGGAGGTTGGCCCACAGAGACAGTCGACAATGACGTTCTTTTAACTAACGCGGGTTTATCACATGGCTTTATTTCTTCGAGCGATTGTGAAATTGGAATCGTTCACTTGCTGTTCTGTTTCATCCCGGGCGTCATTGCCGGTATTAAAATGTAGCTTTAGTTCGTGACTGTACGAGACAAACTTGAGGAAAGGCCGCCCACCATAAAAACAGACAACGAGAGAAGATACAAACAGGAACAATTCGTGACTGTTCTTTGTTACTCATTGGAAAGTTATCACTTGAATACATAACGCAACTTCTGACGAACATCTTGCTATATTACTGCCTTAAACAGTTATGTATTTTGTGTGGCCTGCTCCTGTTTCACTTGGAAAAAACTAACAAAAAACTATCAAGTCTTCATGCGTTTTTCTGCAGTATTAAGTGTAAAACTTCATGCTGCTGTTTTCAAACATAGTCTTTCACTTTGTCTTAGATTCACGCCGTATGAAAGGGAGGGAAATCCCTTGCTTTTGTGATGACACGGGAGAATACCGTGACATTTTCAAAGAGAAATGTGAGGTGAAAGTGCAGTGTGCTCGAAAATGCTGATTTACTACAGAAGGCATCCTACAATGATGCACAGAGCATACACAGACTGTCGTTTAATATACTCAAGCTCAAAAGTGTAACTTTTTGCAACGCTGCACAGATCTGGAAAACTCAACAACAACAAAACTACTTCCACAAAACCTCCACTGGTGGAAGGCTAATTGTCTACCTCCGTTCAAACTGCAGTCAGTTTCATGCGTACTCTACACAACGTGGAGCGAACGTGAGAAACGTGTCCAATGTGTGTAAGAATTACATGCTTTGTCAGTATTACCTACAAGTGAAACAATTTCCGCTCAGGAGTCATTAAACTGACGCTAACGGATGGTAAAAGCTATGTCTCAGTTCAGCTTTAAGTACCAGTTAACAGTCAGCAAGCTCTTTTTGTATGCAGACAAACAGCTAGAACATGTCAAAGACGTCCAGATTGTCTTTTTTTGTTTTTGTTTGTTTGTTGTTGTTGTTGTTTGTGTGTGTGTGTGTGTGTGTGTGTGTGTGTGTGTGTGTGTGTGTGTGTGTGTGTGTGTGTGTGTGTGTTGTGTGTTTTTGTTTTTTGTTTTTGTTTTGTTTTGTTTTTTTGTTTGTTGTTGTTTAATCATTAATACTGACTTTCTCAAATCGTTACCTGAATTCATTCGATGAGAATATCAAATTCATTAGACTCCTTACTTCTTAAAGTTGCTCACAAGTTTTTTGTATCGAGTGAAATTTAATTGCCACGAAAGAGACGGATCGCATTCAGAGTGAATAAGCTAAAGTGAAACCACGTTCCGTCAATTCACTGACTTTCAGTTTCACTTGCACCTGTTCGTCAGCTGCGTACAGTCTCTACTACCTCCCCTTCCCCCTCCCCCTTCCCCTACCCCTCCCCCGCCTAAGCGTATTTACCTTCCCAACGGCTTTCATGTAACGGTGACCTAATTGCAAACAGTCTGTCCCAGCGCTGCTCGAGTGACCCAGTTATCCCTGTGACGCGCTACAAGAAGGGCGTGCCCGGTGTCACAGGTCAGAGACTAGGGGGCAGGTAGGGCGGACTCCGAGTGGATGCAGATTAGTGTTCTATGGACTTGTCTGGCGCCGAGCCGTCCCTTGCACAGTAACGACAGGTGTGTGAAAATCGGGGCCTTCGCCGTTAGACTAAGCGCGCCGATAACGGTAAAAATCAAGCGCCGTCACCACAGAGCAACGGCTGAAACAAGAGAACCCATCGTTGATACTGTGACGTTTGGGCAACCGCTTCGTGCTGTCACCAAAGAGCAACGGTTGAACAAAAGAACCCGTCGTTGATACTGTGACGTCTACAGAGTAACGACTAAAACAAGAGAACTCATCGTTGGTACTGTGACGTCTGCGGAATAACGGCTGAATCAAGAGAACTCGTCGTTGATATTGTGACGTCTGCAGAGTAACGGTTGAATCAAGAGAACTCATCGTTGATACTGTAACGTCTACAGAGTAACGACTGAAACAAGAGAACTCGTCGTTGGTACTGTGACGTCTGCAGAATAACGGCTGAAACAAGAGAACTCGTCGTTGATACTGTGACGTTTGGGCCATGGTTTCACACGGTCACTACAGAATAGCGGCTGAATCAAGAGAACTCGTCGTTGGTACTGTGACGCCTTCGGAATAACGGCTGAAACAAGAGAACTCATCGTTGA
>OY757545.1:13634532-13642032 GCA_963584105.1 Alviniconcha strummeri
GAAAAACATTCTGCTTGTCGCTTTTGTTTCCTTTTAGTGCCAGCGTGAGTGCGTGTGTGTGTGTGTGTGGGGGGGGGGGGCTAGGTAGGCGTGTGTTGGCGTGTGTGTGTGTGTGTGTGTGTGTGTGTGTGTGTGTGTGTGTGTGTGTGTGTGTGTGTGTGTGTGTGTGTGTGTGTGTGTGTGTGGACTGTAAACGGCCGCACGCGATGAAGATGGCTGAGAGCGTCACTGCTAAAGAGTGTGGCCCGTATGCAGGCCTACAGACTCCATGGACCCTTTCCTGTCTCTTTCGTTCTCTCAACTCTTCCCTGTTCTTGTCCCATTTATTCATTCATAAGCATTTTTGTACATCAGCTTCTTCTTGTCTATCCTCTTCTTTTGCTTCCTTCTCCTTTTGTTGTCTGTCTCTCTTCTTGCACCCGAAGAAGACAATTTGTTGTCGAAAGTGCTTGTGTACTATTGTTTCCTTAGGTTTCGTCGCAATGGTGGGTACATTTCCCTGATCTGTTCTATGTTCCATGGACCCTATAAATAATTACGCGTTGTGAGAGAGGTTAGTATCTGCCTCTACAGAATTCAGCCAATAAGAGCTGAACACACCCTCGACGTCAACCAACCAGCAAACTAATCAAACACTCAGTGTCTTCAGTGAAAGTCATATTAAAAAAGGTTTCACAATTCCAACCCACCCCTCCCCGCTCCCCCCTCCCCCAGTCTGTCTGGCATTTAACAGATAATCTTCTGTCGGACATTTAACAGATAATTAACAGATAATCTTCTGTCGGGCAATTAACGAAAATCTTCCGACGGGCATTTAACAGCTAATCTTCAAACTCTCTGTTACGTGAAAACGGTTGCGACTAGGTGGCGCTACTGCTGAAGTCACCGGAACTTCTGCCTCGGCGTACCTGGCAGTATATATACTGACACATGTATGTATACAAAGTATACGTTTCACCCGCCCCGTATATCCACGCTCTAATTTCACCTTGAAGGGCTCGGCGATTAGATTACAGACGAAAAGCTGCCTGCAGGTTGACTTCCCACTTGTCAGATGTCAGATTATTGAAAGTGAGGACTTGGTTGAGACTAAGCACTTTCCAATCTCCAAACATTTGACGAACGATCTAACGAGTTCGCTTCTCGTATTTCATCACGACTGTGTTCACAGCGTGGCACAGAGGTTGAGACATAGCGGAGGTAGCATTGTGCTGATCGGCGAAGTGTGTGTGTGTTGTGTGTGTGTGTGTGTGTGTGTGTGTGTGTGTGTGTGTGTGTGTGTGTGTGTGTGTGTGTGTGTGTGTGTGTGCGCGCCTAGTCTGCGGGTGTCGTTGTTCAGCTTGTAAAGTCAGAGTAAGTCTGCGGGTGTCGTTGTTCAGCTTGTAAAGTCAGAGTAAGTCTGCGGGTGTCGTTGTTCAGCTTGTAAAGTCAGAGTAAGTCTGCCGGTGTCGTTGTTCAGCTTGTAAAGTCAGAGTAAGTCTGCGGGTGTCGTTGTTCAGCTTGTAAGAGTGCAAAGGTCTGTAAATGTTCGCTGCTTTCTGTACCCATGCCGCCATTTATTTTTATTTATTTATTTGCGCGCGGGTGTTTGTGTGTGTGTGTGTGTGTGTGTGTGTGTGTGTAGGGCGTTTAATTATTTTAATTTTATATAATACTTTATGTAAATTGTTTTGGTAGGACTATGCTCTACATGTGTATAGAATATCATATTTAGGTTAATATACATGTATCATGTGAGCGCTCAGGGCGTCGATGAGCGCATGATAAATGTACATTATTATTATTATTATTTAGTTGCCGTTTTCGAAACAGCAAGACTACATTATGTACAGTCGACTGTACCATGCGAAATTTCACTTTATGAGCTCGTTATTAGAAATTAGGAACAAATTCAGTCTCTGCATGTCGCTGTGCATGCCTGTGCATGTCAGTGTGTGTCTGTGTATGGTGTGTCATGCATGCGTGCGTGGCTTGCGTTTGTCATTGTGCGCGCACGCGCGCGCGCTGTGTGTGTGTGTGTTTGTGTGTGTATGTGTGTGTGTGTGTGTGTGTGTGTGTGTGTGTGTGTGTGTGTGTGTGTGTGTGTGTGTGTGTGTGTGTGTGTGGTGCTTTTCTGTGTCTGTGTGTACGTGCGTATCTGTATGTGCTTGTGCCTCTAGAGAATCAGAATGTAAGGGCCATGAAATTCAAACTGACTATAATGCATGTCATGCGTGAACAAATCAAAAGACAAACTTCAATATGAGCTTGTCGGATTAAAATGCACCACTGACTTTGTATCGATTCTGTAACGCGGACCAACCAATGTCGATACTGCTTAGACCATCAATAGCTCCGACGTATACAACACCTAGGTATTTGAGCACACACTACGCAGGTCGGGTGATCCAGAACACTGAGAAAAAGACCGTTTTTTGAATTCGATATCAAATTAATAAAGACTTCATTTCTAACAAAACCGAAAGTTGTATTTTAATCTCTCAGATATCTTACCCCCCCCCCCACCCACCCACCCCACCCCACACACACACACCCCTCCGCACCCCCTCCGGGCGTGAGGGTGGGGGGGACAATCACATTTTAAAACGCTGAGAGGGCCAATCACCCTAAATTAATTTGAATGTTACACTGTTTTGTTTGTGGTCTGTTTTGTTTTTGATGACGACACATACATACGTCAATGTTTCACGCACTGTAAATTTCCGGCAGATTCGGCAGGAGCCACCAGTAGTGTTCTCAGTAATGATCACTGTAAACCATATCTCTGGCAGGTTTCAACGGAACATTTTCGGGCCAAGGAACAAGAGAGAGAGGGGGACAGAAGGGGGAGACAAAGGGAAAGACAGATGAGACCGTGACAGAGACACACAAAGGGAGGACCGACAGAGAATAAAACTGCGCCAACATTTGTAAACGTGGAGTTGAGTCAAAATAAGCAACCTGAAGAAAGCGAGAAGTGCTCACTCCTGTGCCTGCCTGACATAACTAGCACCCACACTCTGACGATTCCGCAAGCTGGGTGTATTTGTGGCTGTCGGTACAAGTGTTAATGGGACCTACCAAAGATCACCGGATTCTGACACTCCATCTTCCGACAAAAAACTTCCTGGAAGGCCAGGATGACACCGCAAGACTCCGTCACCATCAGCAATGCCAGTTCCGCGTGCAGTAGCGGCTATGCGGGCATCGACTGACTCCACACGGTTCCAGACCCACCCCAGGTAGCAGATCCTGCCGCTCTCATCGTGGTGCTATCTTGCCCGCCCTCCCACCACACACCTAGCTATGTCCCCTGACATTTCCACCGCTCGCTTGCTACGCCCCAGTTTATAGGGAAGATCTCCTGGCGGCTTACAAATGGCAGATACGGCTTTGACAGATCGGCAGAACTGCATGCGGCGTTTGGCAGACAGCTAGCTAGCTGACGGGGCAGTGGCCCTATGCGTGGACCTATATCCACCAGTATATACAAGTCCTTGGCTCTATGCATGGACCTATATATATACACACCAGTATATACAAGTCCTTGGCTCTATGCATGGACCTATATATATACCAGTATATACAAGTCCTTCGTCCTATGCATGGACCTATATATATATACCAGTATATATACACAAGTCCTTCGTCCTATGCGTGGACTTGTATATACCAGTACACGTAAGTCCTTGGCCCTATGCGTGGACCTATAAATATACCAGTATATACAAGTCCTTGGCCCTATGCTCGCCCTGATATAACCGCACCGGTTGACTGGGCGTAAAACACCAACTTACTTACTTGGCCCTATGCGTGGACCTATATATACCAGTATATGTAAGTCCCTACGCGTGGACCTATATATACCAGTATATTATGTCCTTGGCCCTACGCGTGGACCTATATATACCAGTATATATGTCCTTGGCCCTATGCGTGGACCTATATATACCAGTATATGTATGTCCTTGGCCCTATGCGTGGACCTATATATACCAGTATATGTAAGTCCCTATGCGTGGACCTATATATATATATATACCAGTATATGTAAGTCCCTACGCGTGGACCTATATATACCAGTATATATGTCCTTGGCCCTATGCGTGGACCTATATATACCAGTATATGTAAGTCTTTGGCCCTATGCGTGGATCTATATATACCAGTATAAGTCCTTGGCCCTATGCGTGGACCTATATATACCAGTATAAGTCCTTGGCCTATGCGTGGACCTATATATACCAGTATATGTAAGTACCTATGCGTGGACCTATATATACCAATATATGTAAGTCCTTGGCCCTATGCGTGGACCTATATATATCAGTATAAGTCCTTGGCCCTATGCGTGGACCTATATATACCAGTATATGTATGTCCTTGGCCCTGTACGTGAACCTATATATACCAGTATATGTATGTCCTTGGCCCTGTGCGTGGACCTATATATACCAGTATAAGTCCTTGGCCCTATGCGTGGACATATATATATGTATATAAGTCCTTGGTCCTATGCGTGGAAAGCCTGTGGCCGACGTGAGATACTGCATACGGTTTATTGTTTATGTAGGCCTATTGGAAAGTCTGAGTAGCCGTGGTACACTGACGTAAATGAAGATGCCGACAGGTGAGTTCTATCGTCGATGCCGCGCGCGTTAAGCCAGAGTCGTGTGCTGAACCTTGTATAGATCTAGCAGGTTGGACCGAATAAATAGTTCACCCCACCGCACCAAGGTTGCCCTGCAGTTTAACGCTGACATTGCATCCGAATTTGTCAGCTTTATGTTATTGTGAAAAATCACCAGAAAGTAAAGACGTGAAGTCTGAGAGTTTGCACTGGTCTTCTTACTGCATGGATCTGGTCTCAAGAAGAGCTAATCATATAATTACACTCTGCCCCCGGGGCATTAAGTCCAGCAAGCGGACCTGCTGGATTTCATGGTCCGCTTGCTGGACTTCATGGTCCGTTTGCTGGACTTCATGATCCGTTTGCTGGACTTCATGGTCCGTTTGCTGGACTTCATGGTCCGCCTGGTCCGCCTGGACTGCATGGTCCGCTTGCTGGACTTAATGCCCTGCTTTCTAGACTTCATGGTCCGCGTACTGGACTTCATGGTCCGCCTGCTGCGGGATTTCATGGTCCGCCTACTGGACTTCATGGTCCGCCCACTGGACCTCATGGTCCGCCTGCTGGACTTATGGTCCGCTTGCTGGACTTCATTGACCTGTCCACTGTGTGCGTTCTGCCCGGCCAAATCCCAAACCCCGGATACAATCAAATACTAAGATAACCAGATAACCACGGTTGCAACACTTGTATCAGTGATCCCAAACGGCTGCAGGCTAGAAATCTTAATTAAAGGAGACAGGTCAGGTGTCCAGAGGCCCCAAAGGCTGCACTATGTCCAAGTGCGTGCACGGCGTGACCTAGAACGCACCAGAACACTGGACAGTGGCTAATAGAACACGACAACAGCAAAAGAGGATATGGGCGGTCACCATCTGGACACGCGCCTAACGCAACGTCAAAGCCCAAGGGGAAGTCTGCACCCAGTGCAGTGAATCAGTGGACGGCAAGATGTTTTTTGTCGGACGCTAAGACGAAGAGACGTGCAGGCAAAGGGTTAACCGCCTGACCCAAGCGGCGAGAGGACGAGTTTCCTTGCGGCCTGTTTCACGTGCTGCGGCCTCACAATCAGTTGTGACGTGCGCACTGACAAAAGGGCAACCGGCTCAGAGCGAGGGATCGAGCAGCCAAACAATAAACACAGCAGGAGCGGTGACCGAAAAACTGCAGATTCCACCACGGCCCCCCCCCCCCTCCCCCTGCCTCTCCTGCTTCAGGAGCGCCTTCCGATGAACGTCGTGCACTGTGCACAGCAAGGGGACGACCTTTGCCCCCACACTCCGAACACCGCTTTCCGGCACCTGCCTCCTGAAGGAAGTATGTCGTAAACCACTGTTTGGAGTTTGCTTTGCCCCCTGCATGCTAACTTGGAAATCGCTACGACGGCCGTGCAAGAGTAGTGATACAAGTTATCAGGCTAGTGCTCAGTTGCACTGTCAGTGTAACGATAATCTGCCGTTGCTCCGGGCAGTTTGCTAACACCGGTTAGGAGCCTGCACCAGACTTGTGTGTGCGGCAAGGCCCATTATGAACTGTATGAAAACCACAAACATTCAGTGTGGCGAACACACCTTTAAAGATACCACAACCTGCGTCAAGAATAGACACTACAAACAACCGTTATTCTGTGAACTGATGGCGCGCTCATTTTATGTGTAACACTCATTGCTATTGTGGCAAATCGTAACATCACAGTTTCCCTAAAACTCTTCACTAAATATTCATGGACCAAACTCCTAGGGAAGTCGCAGAAATGAAACCAACTGGAATAAAATCACTATATCTTCCCAAATTCTTTATCAGTAGATATTTTCAACAGTTTTTAAAGGTTTTTATTTTATTTTATTTTTATTGTTTCATTCGGTACTGAGTCGGTTACATCACGTTTTCTCTTAGAGCAAGGAACTTTACTTCAACATTCTTAATGTTCAGTAATGAACTTGGTAAATCATAAACTAATTTAAAGAGACGCAACCGTCCTTGCGCTGCTTTAAGAAAATTAAAATGCGTTTCTAGCATCTGTCAGTATTGATAAATCTAGACGTTGTATTATCAGAAAATCACGGGTGTGAAAAGGTTAACAATGCGCTTGAAAAAGAAAAATGGAAAGAAAAAAAGACCGCTTCCCAAATGGCATGTGCATGGCGGATCACACCAAGACTGTGAATTGCGCTGACAGTAGGGAGGAGTGGCTGGAGGGGTTAATGGGGTTGGGGGGGGGGTGAATGGGGGGGGGGGGTTGCACATGCAGCCATATGTGTGTGATTACTTGAATGGGGCTCCGAGCTTTTTGTTGACGTCGCCAATCTCACACTTGCTAAACCCTGCAGATTTCACGCCGGCACGCTGCAGTTGCTCCAGACATAACTTCCGATTCCTGCGAGTCTTGCCGCCCGGCCTGTGGAGCACCTGCCTGTTACAGGCAGTGGACCACGGACCAGAGACACTGCACTTGCTGCGAGTCTTGCCGCCCGGCCTGTGGAGCACCTGCCTGTTACAGGCAGCGGACCACGGACCAGAGACACTGCACTTGCTGCGAGTCTTGCCGCCCGGCCTGTGGAGCACCGGCCTGTCACGGGCAGCGGACGAGGGGCCAAAGACCAGAGACACTACACTTGCTGCGAGTCTTGCTGCCCAGCCTGTGGAGCACCGGCCTGTTACAGGCAGCGGACCACGGACCTGTCACACTACACTTGCTGTAGTATCTCTGAGGGGACCAAGAAGTAAGTCCACATCTCGGACCGGAAGTCAGGAGTGAACAGGCAACACGGATCTATGGAGACCGGAAGTCAGGAGTGAACAGGCAACACCGATCTGTGGAGACCGGAAGTCAGGAGTGAACAGGCAACACTGATCTGTGGAGACCGGAAGTCAGGAGTGAACAGGCAACA
>OY757545.1:13647032-13652601 GCA_963584105.1 Alviniconcha strummeri
TTCAGATGTCAGTTGACATATTAGGGGCAAGTTGTGACCAATGCCGAAGCATGGTTCAATAATTCTTTACGTCCACGGAAACCAGAAGGCTCGTTAGGACGGACAGCCCAGGACGGCCACCTCGACTCTCACACAGCTCCTGAACTATGATCTCTCTTCTGAGGTGCATGTAATTAATTCCCTTTCTGTGATTCAGCGTCTGGCGGTTGTCATGGAGAGACAGGCCTACCAAACGCCAACAGCAACCGTTGAAAGATCATCTGCTGCAACGCTTCAAGAGACTGTAGGTTCGGAAGTATCAGTGTGCCAGTTCTGACGGTTTTCAGTGTCGATGCAGCCTACATGAGGAGGGGTGCCGGGGTGTTTGTGGAGGGGATGGAAGATATACAATCCCGCTGACTGATAAACTTTTTTTTCATTTTTTTTTCATCATAATGGAAGGCTTTTCTTTTTCTTTTGAACGTTCAGTGGCGGCTGTGGTGTGCGCGATATATGGCCGTAGAAACATGTTCATAAATAATATGAGCAAAAAATGTAAAAGGGTGAGAACACTGAATAAATCTACCCCCCTTCCCCCTCCTTCATCCTTCTCCCCGTCTTCGACCTTGTCGCCCCCTCCGCCTCCCTGCTCCCTCTTACGCTGCAAACCGATGCTAATTCCAAAGACAAAACGCTAGGTTTACTGCAAGCTATCAGATGTACACAACTGACAGGATTATTCATTATTTCCACACACACAAAATTGCATGCATGCAGTCAAGAATTCCCTATATTTCACCGTCCCCCCCCCCCCCCCCCCCCCCACAAGAAACTGAAAGCAATTAAAGATATTCAACGTTGGGGAGTCGAGTTCTTTGCTGAAAAATGTAATGTTAAAAAAAAAAAAAAGCAAAACTAAAAGCGGAACACTGAAAGCGAGAACGCTGAGGCAGCATGCATGGAGGCCTACAGCTCGTACCGATTCAGTCAGAACAAGGTCGCAAAGGTTGGGCTGGTGTTCGTCTTACGCAAAAGAAAACTGAAACACGACGTGGTTAATCACAACGGTCAGTGTGTGTACTTTCAAAGTTACGGACGAGGTTCAGAGTTCGGTGCTCTTATGACGGTGTGTGCCTGTGTTGAGTTGTTTCGGCAACAGGGTTTGGGTTCTGCCAGCAGCTTTAATTTTGACCCGTAGTGCAAGAGTTGTGGGCTGTGTGGGTCTGTGCCGAAAGCAGCTCTACGTTCACTAAGTCACCATGGCATAACAATGCTAGTTAGGCTAAGTCTCTCCCCCCCCCCCCCCCCCCCAAAAAAAAAAAGATCAGGCATTCCGACTCCCGCATCATCTCTTGCACACATGTGAACCGATTCTTCTGAAACGATTTTAGTCTGTTGTTCCAGAAGTAGACTATTCGGTTAACTCTCTTGATCGACGTTCGGATTTCTTCGCCATTATAGCGTCTGGGGCCTCTTTGGTCTGGTGGCCTCAGTTTCCTGGGTATCTTCGTGCAAATAAAACCACTTAGCCTCTGTGCTGTGAATGCCGCAGCCTATCAGCGACACATAAAACCCGACAGTGAAATACCAAAATTATTTTTTGTGTACACTGTAAAACTGACCTCATCTTGCAAAAATTATGCTGATTTTGAGATGCCTGCATTTGGGACCGTGTTGGAAGGCAGTGTGGAACTCCATACGTTTTTCGACATGAAGGATTCTTTTGATCCACGAATGTTGTAATGAATATTGTTTGCAACAACAACAAAAAATAGACGTGAGTAACAGCTGTTTTCTGTTAAAAACAGGCGAGTTACGTGTTTACCCCCTATGTGTTTCGTCTGAAAGCGGAACTTGACAGGTTTTGGACTGGTTGTCTGATATGCGTCAAGGAAACCACGTAACTCAGTTGCCAAGTTTGTCATAAATCAGCTTCTTGCGAAAAGTGATATGCGAGTTTTTCCACGTATTATTTTTTAGCGCAAAATCATTCCGTTACGGTAATACCTGGAGCTTTGAGGTCTGCAAAGAAAGATGCATAGTTTATAACCAAATTAGGTTTTTCAAAGTGAGAAATAGCCGGATCTCAAAACCGCCCAAGACGATGATGTGTGTGTGTGTGTGTGTGTGTGTGTGTGTGTGTGTGTGTGGTGTGTGTGTGTGTGTGTGTGTGTGGTGTGTGTGTGTGTGTGTGTGCGTGCGTGTGCGTGTGTGTGTGTGTGTACTGTTTGTACGATGATGTTTTTATTTTTCACGGACTCTATGTTCAGTGATTACAGACGACTCGGATGTCACGGACTGTGACAGGCAGTTCTAGAATAACTGGTGAACCTATAATAAAAATTAATATTTAGAAAAATATACAGAGCATTTTATGATAATCTAGATAAGGCATTGCACTCAGACCACTCGGATGTCACGGACTGTGACCGACAGTTCTCGAGTAACTGCTGAATCTATATAAAAATTAATATAAAAAAATATACAGAGCATTTTATGATAATCTAGATAAGGCATTGCCAGTGCACTACAGTAATTATGACGTCAGAGCAGCACGCTTTTCGAGCATGACAAAAACACGGGCAAAATGACCCTTCCTCACGCGAAAGTCTCGACTCTGGTTTTTCTTTTTGCTTTTGTCCTTTCTACAATCACTGCGACCAGTAAAGCACTTCTTTCTTTGAGGTGCGTGGAGGACTTAAAAGCACTAATTTCGATGAATCATGTGAACACGTACGCGCTCACCTCTCTCTCTGTCAGCGGACGCCGCTTTGAACAACTTCATGGCTGCCGCCAGCAGTGGAGTAAACCAGCTATAACCACTGTGTCATCGCCATAGGCGCTTGCTGGGAGTAATAAACAGTTCTTTATACGTTTTTGTTGTTTCTCTCTCTCTCTCTCTCTCTCTCTCTCTCTCTCTCTCTCTCTCTCTCTGATATATCCGTACCGGTCAGTTGAATGGGCGTAAATCACCAAGCTACTTACTCTCTCTCTCTCTCTCTCTCTCTCTCTCTCTCTCTCTCTCTCTCTCTCTCTCTGTGTGTGTGTGTGTGTGTGTGTGTGTGTGTGTGTGTGTGTGTGTGTGTGTTGTGTGTGTGTGTGTGAGTGTGTTCAGTGTTTTATTTAAAGTCTGTTCACAGCAAGGTGATATTTGATATTAGACAAAGTCTCCTAAAATTGATTGAAAACACACGTCTGTGTACGTGTGCGCGCGCGCGCGCGCGTGTGTGTGTGTGTGTGTGTGTGTGTGTGTGTGTGTGTGTGTGTGTGTGTGTGTGTGTGTGTGTGTGTGTGTGTGATGGACCAATACTAGGCGGACCTATGGTAAAGCTAGACTCAGGAATTTTCAACCCGGTCTTGAAACCGATAATCATAAGCTAAGCAATCAAAAGACTGACCCCTAAAATCTCTGGTGCTTTCTTCTCTCCTTTTCCTCGACAGTTTCTCCCACCCACAGCGAAAGACGGTAATCAGCAGCAGACGACCATGGAGATGGCGCTGAGTTGAAAGACGTGGAGATGAAGGTTCGCACGGGCAAAGGATGTGTTCAGTATCTAGTCTCGCTAATGGCTCATCACTGAGCGAAGCCTCATACTACGTAAACGATTTCTGTCTCTGTGGGGTTGCCATCTGCGGATGTAGCAAGCACAATCCACCCAGTTCTCTTGTTCGCCGTAGCGTCGTGTTATTTGTAAAACGAACACGGCTTTTTCTTCAAGCTCCGACTGCTCTCTTTTTATACCTTTATTTTCTTCGAGTTTAGGTCAGTTAGGAGGAAAAAAACAAGCATGTAATTTATTGCTGCGGCGTTATATTTAGATCTAGAAGACCCTTAAACAGGGCAGATCCGATGGGAAGAGTGAGAGAATCATGTCTCGCAGAGAGAGAGAGAGAGAGAGAGAATATGTGTGTGTGTGTGTGTGTGTGTGTGTGTGTGTGTGTGTGTGGTGTGTGTGTGTGTGTGTGTGTGTGTGTGTGATGATGATGATGATGATGATGATGATAATGATGAAAGAGCAAATTTGTTGCCGGTCTATGATCCCGCTGCAGATGTTAACTAACTTTCCAAGTTAGCTTAAACTGTCCCGACACGCTTAGGTAGTTGCACCATCAGTATATTATTATGATTGAGAATGTGAGAACTCCGAATAAAGGATCTGCAGAAAAGTGTCAGGGTGGTTTTATCAACATTAAAAGACGTTAAAAGATCCGAGTTTTATAAGAAAGTGCAAGTTGAAGTGGTTGCTTTACGTCCACAGAAACCGTAAGCTTATTAGGGACGGGAGCCGGACAGCCACCTCGACTTCCACACAGCTCTTGAACTCTGAGAAAGTGGAAAATGTGATTCACCCTGATATAACTGTCACGGTTGACTGCGCGCTAAACATCACTTATCTGTTTATAAAATATTTAAAAAAAAATTATAATACATTCTAATTGTTTATGGGCGTTTACAATAAGCTTAGCTTGTTCAATGCTCATCACTGATTATATTTGTCCATAATTATTTACATGAAACGTGAATAAACTTTGTTTAAAACCTTTATCTACTATCTAAGAAAATGCAGTTGCTGTTTCCCTTCTTTAAGTTAAAGATAACCGTGAGCTGCAAGACTCATACGTATGTATGGGATATATAAATTATCCCATCAGTTCCAATGTTGCTTTTACGTCCACAGAGACCGTAAGGACTATTAGGGACCAGGAGCCCAGGATGTCCACTTCGACTTTCACACAGTGCCAGAGCTCTGATTCCTCTCCCTACTTCTTCTTCAGTATTGCTTTACGTCACAGAGACTGTAGGGACTGTTAGGGACGGAGAGCCAGGTCGGCCACCTCGACTTTCATGCAGCTCCTGAGCTCTGATATTATTCCATGTATTATATGGGAAATTACATGACGTATCCCCTCCAGACGAAAAGTGGCCCTAAGAGAAGAAAAACATTGAGCCAAACGTTTTTGTTTGTTTTTTCTTGCGCCTGTGGTTTGAAAAGGTTTCCTGGTTAGTGGTCACCTTTTGCTCCACTACCCTCTGCTGGACAATAGGTGCTCTGTGGTTGACCACAGGGGCTGCCTCTTTTAACCGCCGTCTTATCGGTTACATGGCTGCCGGCTTCAAACAGCTTCATGCAAATCTCAGCTGAAACTTCTTCTGTGGGGAATATAAAATATAAAAAGAAGAAATAAACTTCTGCTGTAAGAGAGAGAAATGGGGGGGGGGGGGGGGGGGGTGCCAGGTGCGGGGGCGCTTCTCTGGGCATTTTGCCTGCGACCATAGTAGTAATTCTCTCGAGGCATTTACATCAAACCTCACCGACATTATATAGGCTGATGTTAACCTTCGAAGTTTTTATGTTGGTTCTTTCAGTTTTACATGATGCATACCCGTATGAAACACCTAGTGCGCTTCCTCCTTTGCCCAGTTAAAAGTTAGTCTTGTAACTAAACTGACTGGGCAGGCTTTATGCTGTGCGCCGACACTCTCTCTTAAACTAAAGCACAGGGACAGACAGACACTGATTGACAGAGACAGAAGGACAGAATTAGCAACAGCGTGTTAACGTCCTGGGGAAGAGAGAGTTAGTCAATT
>OY757545.1:13657801-13672801 GCA_963584105.1 Alviniconcha strummeri
TGTTTTTAATATCCACCGAAGTGGTGGTGTAGGCTGTTTACCACGCTGTTTTGGTTACATGGCTGGTGCCACATGAAACATTGTCCCAGCTTGATTGGAAAGTGGTGTCCCTGCAACAGCAGAGCACACCGCGGTAGAGTCGCGCTGAATACCCAGTCTAACTAGTCCCAGACACTGAGGGCAGGACTTTCAGGGGTGCCGACAACCGTTTTCCGGCCAGCAACGATCTCTGTGTGAACCGAACTAGTGTCAGTCCAGCAAAAGAACCATGCGGCACTCATCCCCGCGTCGACCAGAAAGTTCCGTCTCTGAGTGGTACACCTTCTGATTATTATTCTCACTCTTGGTTACAGTTACTGTTGGGTCTAGTCTCCCTTTTCTCCCATCTCATGGATACTGGGTACCTGCCAGTACCTCTCCGAAGACAACTCGGGGTTAAGCGAATCAGTTTAACAGTTACAACGATCCGTAGATCTGAAAATGTATATATCGCACATAGTTGTTTCTCTGCGGTGAACGAGTCGGAACTGTGTGTGTGTGTGTGTGTGTGTGTGTGTGTGTGTGTGTGTGTGTGTGTGTGTGTGTGTGTGTGTGTGTGTCAGTGCGCACGTGCGTGCGTGCGTGTGTGTGTGAGAGAGACACTCTCTCTCTCTCTCTCTCTCTCTCTCTCTCTCTCTCTCTCTCTCTCTCTCTCTCTCTCTCTCTCTCTCCACTCTGTGTGTGTGTGTGTATGCGATCAAGTTTATTTTTTCTTAGGTTGTGGGCAATAACATCTGTTTTCACTCAGGGCGAATCAGTCGGCTCTTTTAAAGACTTATCAAAACAAGATGGCTGGGACGAATGTCAAAGCATTTTTTCCCCTCCACGTTTTCGGTTCAGATGACTCTCACAGGTGCCCCTAATAGCCGACGACAGCCCCTTGATCGCCAGCGTGCCAGGTGCAACCAGGCGTGACGGTAGCAAGCCAAACAAGACGTCAGGCAACAAAAACAATAGCATTGACCCCCTCTGTGGCGACGTGGCTGCGAACAAGCGCTCCGACACGCCTGAGTGTTATTAGTAACACGTGTAATCTCTGCCTCAATTTGTCAGTCAGGATTTCCGCAGGGAAGAGAGATCGGACGGTGACAGAGTTGTTCTGGTACCGAATAAATTAATCGAGGATTTTTTCTTTTTCTTCCCGGTACCCGGTACGAAGGTGACTGAGTTGTGGTACCGATCAGGGCCAGGGATTGCAGTGGGGAAGTAGGGCTGGCGGGGACTAGGGGGATGATTATGGTCTTTGTTTCGGAATTCTCACCGAGCACGCAGCGTTTTTGTTTATTCACGATATAGCGTAACAGTAACCACACGCGCGCGCGCGCACACACACACGCACGCACACACGCAAGTACGCACGCACACACACACACGCACGCACGCATGCACGCACTGACGCACACACACACACCGCTCGCACGCGCGCGCGCGCACGCACACACACATACACACGCATACACACATATACACACTAACACAAATGCATGCACGCACGCACGCACACACACACACACACACACACACACACACACACACACACACACACACACACACACACACACCACGCGCCACTACAACCTCCAGCATGCCTCATCGTTATTAAAGGAACCGGTGATGGGCAGGTAGAGACAGCCAAACCAGTGCATGTATCAGCCGATGTGCTTCGCTGTGAATTTAATGGAAGCTATGATGATGTGACAGCTTGTTCCACGCAGCTTAAATGTGTATATGTATGAACGGATGGCTCACTTTGTTGGGTTGTTTCTCATGAAAATTTTTACTTTTTTTATCCAATCTTGGGTTATTTCCGTATTGAAAATTAGTAGCTATTTTATGTTTACAGGCTGTCTCTGAAATGTCTGACGTTGTCCTGGACTAGGTTTCAGCAGAAGTTCCGACCGACCCGAGTCCTACAAAATCCACAAGGAAGTGGAGCTGGCGCCATCTCGCGTGCTGTTTCAGCTGACCGACCGCTCATCAGTGGGGGACAGACTGAAAACTAACGCCCAATCAAACGCCAAAACTGACGGTCAGGTTCGGACGGAAGCGTATCATCAGTGAGGAGTCACTGACGAGGAATCATACAAAAATATATTTTCTTTAAGGCAGTCTGTGTGGTTATTTGCAACAGGACTACTACTATAGGTCGCGGGTCCAAATGAGGTTGTACGACCTCAGCAATCTTCTTCAGATGTTGCTTTCCGTCCACAGAACCTGTAAGGCTTATAAGGGAAAGGGAACCCAGGACTGCCACCTCGACTTTCACAAAGCTTCTGGGCTCTGAGGACCCAAGCATGAATTTCCCCCCAATGCCTTTATTCCTACGGAGTCTTTTAAGTTCCCCGGCTTTCTGGTTCTGAGACTGTCTGTCTGGAGTGGGTCCAGCTGCCGCGGGCTAGGTTGGTCAGTCACGGACACAGATCTACTTCTTTTTCAATGTTGCTTTTCGTCCACAGAAACCATAAGGCTTATTGGGGACGGGAAGCCCAGGACGGCCACCTCGATTTTAACACAGCTCCTGAGCTCTGCACAGATCTAGTTTCCGGAGGTCAATTTGTCCCAAGCTGGGAGGCGGCACGCCCCAATGCCCGGCTCGGACTATCCAAGTCAACGCCCCATGGCTCGAGTTCTGTCAGACGATACCCCTCGAGGGTATGATAGCAAACCGGCTAGGGTCCGGCACGCGCGTGCTCATGCTGTTCGGGCCGGGAAAGTCCGGGTTTTCTTCAGTTTGGGTGAGATTTATCTGTTAAAATCATTGCCCCGACCAGAGACACTACACTTCATTTGCTGGAATATCTCTGCCCCGACTAACAACGTATGACTGACTCAGTTACAGGGCGAGTTTGCTTGCTATCCACACTGACTTGTTTTCCATTCCATAAGAAGAGCCAGGGAGTGACGGGTGGGGTGGTGTGTGAGTGTGTGTGTGTGTGTGTGTGTGTGTGTGTGTGTGTGTGTGTGTGTGTGTGTGTGTGTGTGTGTGTGTGTGGATGAGTCTTTCCGAGCCCCAAGTCTCTAAAGTGCATGTTTGATTCATTCAAGCAGCTATTTTAGACTCAGTATATACACGTGTGTATTCTACTTCAAAGTTCTATCGTTTCGTCATGACATTTTGCATTCAAAACTACCTTCTTAGCATCGTTCTGACTGAGGTGAACCAGTGCAGCTGACCGGACGTTAAAATCCAATAACTAACTAACGGGCTTGATATGTATTGTTAGTACCAAATAAACCGGTCTTGTTTCCTCAGTAATATTTGATGAGCAGCTTCAAACTCTGCCGCTCAACAGTAATAACAGCGAAATATTATGAAGTAAGGATTATCGTAGCATCGGCTTCCCACCCCTTTCTATTCAGCGCCTCTATTTTACAAACCGTGGGCAAAAAACCAACAACACACATATATCCAAGTACGCTGAAGAGGCCAGAGCACACAAAAGAACGCCAACGCAGCGCTGGCTTCTTTTTCGTGCATCACGTGCCGACGTGTGTTCACGACGAGCGGTCCACAATGACGTGCAGGTGGCTGGGCTGGTGCGGGCCTCCCACACACAGCACCCGGTCATCAGTCCGTGTTGACTTGCAGCTGCTTGCAACTCGTCGTTCCGAGCGGAGGTCAGGGGGACCGTACAACTGGGCCATGTTCGCTACATCATGCGAAACATGTCTGGGCAAAGGGAGACTGGAATTGTCATCAAGGCAAGAACAAGCTTGCAGAGGCCACCTCTAACGCACGAGTTTGAACTCGACTTGGTTTTAAAGTTTTTTAAAAAATATATATATAAAAGAAGGGGGTGGGGGGGGGAGGAGGAAAACGGCGGGGGGTGGGAGTTGGGGGGGGGGGGGGGGGTAGGTGATCTTGTAACATCTTCAGCCCCCTCATGCGCTTCCTCATCCCCCAAAACCCACGGTAAACGTTAAGAATAGCATTCAGGTCAGACCGACAACGCTAACGGAAAGAAATCAGTACCCCCCCCCCCCCCCCCGCCCCCCCCCCCAAAAAAAAGCAAAACAGCAACAACCAAAAAGAAAAACAAAACAAACTTTAAAAAATAAAATAATAAAATAAAATGGGGGGGGGGGGGGGGGGGGTAAAAAACGATCTGGGCTCATGATTATGCATGAGGAGCAAACAGCCCCCTTAATCCATTTATCTTCTAAACTGTGACATTAATTTGTTGTGTGTGTGGATCGCAGATAAGACTATTCTACTGGCCTAAACGCGTTTAAAGTTACAGACTGAATTTTCTACGTTTAAGCAGCCCAAATGCCGTATAAAAATTAATATATAAAGTCAGATGTGTATCGCCCTGACATAACCGTATCGGTTGACTGGGCGTAAAACACCAACTTACTTACTTCTCGAAGAACAGGCGAGCCCGTTCAACTGGGCCCATCGCATGCTGGCCACGGAGTACCCGGTACAGGCTAAGGATAGTTAACTAATGTTCATTTTGAGAACTTTCTCGGTCGAAGACGAGTTCAATTAACTTTCTAAAATGTTCATTTTACGCGTACCAGCACTTGTGAGTTACCGTAGGTGACTCGGGTCTTTGTTGCTGTACTTGTGTTACGTATTTCGAGCGTTAATTAACTCCCTTCTGTTAATTTTGAAAGCGTTTGTATACGAACAGCCGAAACTGAAGGTCATGTGATTTGCTCCCCCCCCCCCCCCCCCCCCACTCCCCTCCCACCCACCCCACCTCCTCCTCTAACCTAACGGTACATAAAGCAGAGACGATAAGGCAAACTTAGGTTAACATCTTGGTTAGGTGTTTTTTTTAAAGAACAGACGCTTTGCGTTTACGCGACTCGCGTCGTTTTAAAGTGAACGTATCCGTCAACCGAATTGTAACGTCAGGGTGCAGAGTGAGACCTGTCACAAAAACAGACGACTCCATTACAAAAATATGGGCCAGGCTGGCCCTAATCCGGTGCATTTTTCAGCTTTTTGTCCAATCTGTCTGTGACAACAATCATTAGTAACTGCACACGACAAAAGCAACCTGAAACCGGCTTCCATTTTCTCTCCAGACATCGTAAAATACTGCGACATCGTAATCCACTACCCGCGCCGGAGCGACTTAAATCTCCAGAGGCTATCCATCTTCTGCTCTTGCTAGGCTAGGGGTGTTTGTTATAGTTATTCATCTTCTGCTCTTGCTAAGCTAGGGGTGTGTGTTATCATAGGCTATCCATCTTCAGCTCTTGCTAGGCCAGGGGTGTTTGTTGTTATAGGTCAAGTTATTAATCTTCTGCTCTTGCTAGGCTAGGGGTGTTTGTTGTTATAGTTATCCATCTTCAGCTCTTGCTAGGCTAGGGGTGTTTGTTGTTTTATAGGCTATACATCTGCTCTTGCTAGGCTAGGGGTGTTTGTTGTTATAGTTTATTCATCTTCTGCTCTTGCTAGGCTGGGGGTGTTTGTTGTTTTATGGGCTATACATCTTCTGCTCTTGCTAGGCTAGGGGTGTTTGTTGTTATAGTTTATTCATCTTCTGCTCTTGCTAGGCTGGGGGTGTTTGTTGTTTTATGGGCTATACATCTTCTGCTCTTGCTAGGCTAGGGGTGTTTGTTTTATAGGAACACCAACGTATAGCTGGGTCGTGAGCAGATGGCCTGCCTCGTAGCCTTTGGTGGGCATAGTTTATGAAGTACCAACAGCAAGTTTTTTCAAGCAGTGAAAATGAACAGGCGGTAACCTAAGGTTGTGTACCTGCTCATGATGTGGAAAAGAACCTGTGGGCAGAATGACCCCTCCACTTCTCCCATTTTGGGGCGACTATAAGCTCCTGCATTACGGTCGGCACAAAGCCATTATTCAGCACTTTGCAGGTATCTGTTTCCCTGACTTCTAAACTCCGGTCAGGTGGTCTTGCCCTTTCGGCCTCACAGCGTCAGTGAAAGCGATAGTATCATATATTTATTCGGTTTGTTTAAGCCTGCATTCACCGACAAGCCTGGCCGGTGAAAATGAACCAAAGTAGTCTGGGCAAAGCTGCCGGTTGCGGGTGTAGACGCCGAGAACACTGACTTGCAGCCGTTTCCTGCAGCGGTAATAGCAGCCGAGTCGGCTCTCAGTGGTGTCCGACGTGTCCACACACACACACACGTCGCGTCCTAAGCAAAGTCTGTCAGTAAACATGACGCTCTATGTCCACAAAAACCGTTAGGCTTATTGGGGACGGGGTCCCAAGCAAAATCAGTAAGCATGGTGCTCTATGTCCACAGAAACCATAATGTTTATCACTGAGTAGGGACGGGGTCCCATGCAAAGTCAGTCGGTAAACATGGTGCTCTATGTCCACAGAAACCGTAAGGTTTATCACTGAGTAGGGACGGGGTCCCATGCAAAGTCAGTCGGTAAACATGGTGCTCTATGTCCACAGAAACCATAAGGCTTAATTATTAGGGACGGGGTCCCAAGCAAAGTAAGTCAGTAAACATGGCGCTCTATGTCCGCATAAACCATAAGGCTTATTAGGGGCGAGATCCCAAGCAAAGTAAGTCAGTAACCATGATGTTTTACGTCCACTGACATTGAGAAACCATAACGCTTATTAGGGACGGGGTCTCAAGCATATAAGGCATACGCCCAGCTATATATCCAGGCGGGTCCATTCCACGCCAGTCGTGGTCTTGTCGCCAGAGCTCCGTGGGAGACGTCAAATCGTTGGCAGGGCACCACCGAGAAGAGGCAGCACTGCTGCCACGTCAGTCACGTCGATGTGTACCGAATGATGACGGAATTCTTCAACCAACGTACCGGCACACCATGGTGATGCCCTTACTGATGACAGTACTAGCGAATTTGTGGACCCAGGCTTAGTTGAGAAGTCGGGAAGGGGCAGCATTGCTGCCACGTCAGTCACTTCGATGTGTGCCGAGTGCTGAGGGAGTTCTTCAAACGACATGCCGGCATACCATGATGCCCTTAGGACTTACCCTACTGTAAAGACTTCCCCCACTGATGACAGTGCTAGCCAAGTTGTGGAACCAGGCTCAGCTGACGCCAGTACCACTACCACAAAGACTGAGCAGACCCAGCGCTACCATCCCACCCCCCACCTCCGGCCCCTCCCCCCATCCCATGGACTCTCTTGGCGGTTTACGTCGGTCGCGCTTTCTGCTGCACAAATGTGCAGTTCTCTCCCTTTTGCTCTCTCCACAGCCCCTGTTCTCTCCCTACCCTCAAAACTTGTCTTAAAACGCACCTCTTAGCACCCTGCTACTGATGGTTACGGCGCAGCTTCGGTAGACGGGTGGGAGTCAGTGGGTACGTACTAAACTCGCTGCAAGTTGAGGTGGTTTGTAATTTGCTTGTGTGTGTGCGTTTGTGTGTGTGTGTGTGTGTGTGTATGTGTGTGTGTGTGTGTGTGTGTCACTGTGTGAGTGTGAGTGTGTGTGCGACACTAAACTCGTTTTTGAGGTGGTTTTATATTTGCTTGGTTGTGTGTGTGTGTGTGTGTGTGAGTTGTTGTTGTTGTTGTGTTGTGGGGGGGGGGGGGGGGGGGGGGCACGGTCATGCCAAACACCACGAGGGTCCTACACCGGAATCGTAAACTCTTCCAGATTCAGCTGCTGACCAGACTGCGGCCAAGAATTCAGTTACAACGACATAGGTCTTAAATAATAACAATAACATAGTATGGCGGTGCGGTGGTCGGAAACTAAGGCTGCTCGGCCCGCTATCTGTGCGAGATGACGGAGAGTCCCACCAATCAACTGACTAGCGGTAGTTTCGCTCGCTCACTGCATGGGCCCGATCACGATAGCCTACACTAAATTTGAATGATACCCACTAGTATCTCTCTCAAACACACACACACACACACACACACACACACACACACACACACACACACACACACACACACACACACACGAAGTAAACGACCCAGTTGCCACCTTCGTGACATCCCTGTGGATAAGGTGTTGCGGTAGGTAGATACTTGAAATTGTTCTTTTTCAGTATCGCTCAGTCAACCATGAATGGTTATATCAGGATGAGTCAGTAACTGGATTTTAATGTCCCGTCAACCATATCAGGACGATGGTGTTGCAGTTGCCGCCTAAACTATATCGTGACACAAAGCAATAATTATGCCCGGAATCTTTGCACACCTTGAATTTCACCAGCAGTCTTACCATAACTGCAGCACGCCCTCCGTCCGTAAGTGAAGCTGAAGGAAGATCAGCGTTGCAGCTGTCGTCAGGGGAGGAAAGCCGTTGTGTTGTGTCGGCATGGCCGTTGAGTGACATGCCCTTCGTTCCACCTTCCAAAGGTCACAGTTGCAAAACAAGTGTGACTGCCTGCAGCAGAGGAAGTGGGGCGGGGAGAGAGAGAAGGTGGGGCGGGGTTGGGAGGGAATGGGGGGGGGGGGGGAGTTCTTGGAATTTTACATCCCGTCAACTGCAATGGGTCACCCCAGGACGAGGGAGAGCAGATGTGATGGAGAGCGCGAGAGAGTGAGAGACAGACTTGGGGGGGGGGCCGGGTGGCGGGGTAGAGAGGCCGGGGGGAAGGAGCCGAGAGAGAAGGGGGAATGGGGAGAGACAGACAGACATACGGACAGACAAAGACAGAGACAGAGAGACAGACAGACAGACAGACAGAGACACACACAGAGAGAGACTGAGAGAGACGGGGACCGAGAGAGAGGAGAGAGGGAGGGGTGAGAGACAGACAGACAGAGGGGGGAGAGAGAGAGAGAGAGAGAGAGAGAGAGAGAGAGAGAGAGAGAGAGAGAGAGAGAGAGAGAGGTCAGAGTGGCGGAGAGAGAAAGGAGGGGAGGGGGCAGCGAAAGAGGGGGCCGGGACTGAAAGTGACCAAGATGACAGGGAGAGAGTTGGAAGACAGCTGGGCGAGAGGAAGAAAGTGAAAGTTTGCTTTTGATAACGGAAGTCAAATACTTGTAACTTCACATTTAATTCACAAGGCATCCTTGGGAATACATCACACGACTTTCTTGCCTACTTAAATTAAGTACAACTTGATTAACCATCTGGATCACCCGTCAAATAAACATTTTTATAAACATTACCATAAAACACCCAAATGGCATCTCCTGTAACAGAGTCTTTAAGCTATAAAACAAAATTTTAAAAATGCATATTTTTTTAAAAAGAAATTCACACAAACACCGATATATATATATATAAAATCACTACACACACACACACGCGTGCGTGCGATCATATTCGCACAGACCACACACACATAAAAGAGTATTGTTCACTTTGGACCAATAAAAAAGAAACATCAGCTTGAAGAAAGCTAGCGAACAGAATATTTGATTGTCGAGGGTAGAAAAAAAAGGGGGAGCGGGAGGTGATGGGGGGGGGGGGGGGGGGGCTCAATGTCACTCGGCTAATTAGTTACGTGATTTTTATCGTCCGGTCAAATGCAAACGTGTCAGCCTGGGCAAACACAACTTATCATATTACAACGGATTCATTCTTAAGACACACATTTCTTTCTTTTTTCTTTTTTAAGTGGCGCGGAACTTTGAGTCTCTGAAAGTGCTCCATACATTTGCTAAAAAAAAAAAAAAAAAAAAAAAAAAAACAACTTTTTATTATTCTGTTGGAAGAAAATTCAGAAGAAAAAATGAAGCCGAATGAACCGGGAAGGTTGTTGGGGGGGGGGGGGTTGGCAGCAGGTGAAGCATGCAAAGCTACACTGTAACACACGCCAGGTTTTAAAAAGGTATAGTCTTTGCTGGCTGGATCTGGATTCTCGGCGGAGAGGCCCTTCATTTCTGCGTCCGTGGTACCCCACGGCGTGGTCAGACAATGGAGAAGCCAAAGCACGCATAACATCAAGCAGCATCACACCGTGAATGGATTTCACGCTCACCGCAAGAGATTACAATTTAGACAATTTTGGAATTTGAAATAGAAATAGAACTTATACTGTTATTCGCATTTTACTGGTAAATGGCATATAGGCATTAAATAGTTATTCCCTTATGATGATGACATGAATAGATATCAAATGGCACATACGCATTAAATAGTTATTCCCTTATGATGATGACATGAATAGATATCACTGTCTGTTTGCTCCGCGTGATCACTATCAAAACCACTGAACAAACGTCCTCGTCGGCTACAGCACAAATGGCGAAAATTGGCAGCACTTTTCAAGACAAAACGAATGCATCCTTTTTTCTTTCTTTTTTTAACAGCCACTTTGTAAAACAAATGCTCTCTGATTACATGACTCTTGGTTAGCAGCACTGCTGCTGTCGCTCAGCGGAACAGAATATACACGTAATGAGCTCATTTTACTTCAAACCTTCCTCACGAAAGGCATATTAATAGCATGTAGAAGCGCGTGTCACACGGTAGAACACAACGCGATGTCCAACAACGCGTACGGTTCATCGACTGAGCTCCGAGTGATTCCTAGGTTGAGTGTTGCTTTATGTCCACAGAAACCGTAGGCTTATTAGGGACGGGAGCCCAGCACGTCCACCTCGACTTTCACACAGCTCCTGAGCTCTGAGTGATTCCTACGCATGCTACAACCTTTTATAATAACAACAGCGTGAAACGCTCCATCTTCTGAGCTCTGAGCGTCCTTAGTGGCATAAAATGTGTCACTGATCCACAAGAGCCTACCCCACAACAGGATCCTGGGGCCTAGAAATACGGTCAAACCGAACCATCAAAACGGAAACGAACTGGTATTGCAAATCCCAATGGAGATAATAAGGGCATGCGAAGCTTGGAAGATGAGATGTCGCTTCGACGGCGACCAAAACGAAAACAAAAAACAACAACAACAAACAAACAAAAACAGCAAACAAAAAAGAAAGAAAGGAAGAAAGAATGAGAGAATGAAAGAAATCCGACGATAATGTTTTCATGGTGGCAGACCGCGAACCAACAGTGCTTCAGTTTTTGGGCGAGTCAAAAAGCATTCCGTATCGGCTAAATTAAAAACCTAGAACCTAAACCTGCAAGTAGGCATCCCGTGTACAAGATACACGACAACTTGATTAATCCATTGCAGGAAATGACACGGTCGGGGTGAGCCAGTTTGGCCTAGCGGTAAGACGTTAGGCTGGTAAGCAGAGGGACCTCGGTTCGAATCTGCTTCGGCTCTCCTTTCTCTTCAAAAGTTGTGGTCTGTGGACACTGTCTTGTGACTTTGTCCCTCACAATTATGAAACATTAAAATGGCTCTCATCGCTGCCCACCTTAATGCAGAAGTCATTCTGGTGGTGACAGTGTAGCAATAGGTATACAGTCTCCCTCTCCCCCCCCCCCCACCTCCATACTCTCTTTCTCCCCTTCTCCCCGTCCCTAATAAGCCTGATGGTTTCTGTGGACGTTAAGCACCATGTTCACTTACTATGACACGGTCGGCCATGAAATGTGTTACACAGTAAGACGCACGGTGTTCTAACGGCCTACGCGTGATGTTGCACGCACGTGCCACACGTCGTCAAAAACTTTAATCATCCCTCACAGGGCAATTCAACTTAACTAATATAAGGCTCATTAATTATTATTTTTAAATGTACAAGAGAGCCGAAGTTCCACTCCGGAGTCATAAGCTCTTGGAGTACTTTTATTTGCAGTCACAGACGGCCGGGGTCTGGAGACAATCAGGGCGATGGGGGGGGGGGGGGGGAGATGGGGTGTGTGTGTGTGTGTGGGAGGGGGGGTCCGTGGGCGGAGCAGGACGGCAGTCTCCTCAGAGACCATTCTGCACGGCAACGCGAGGAATATAATGGACTCCGCCTGTTGAGATGTGCGTCACATTCCCACCCTACGCTAGTTCTGAAAGACGTGGGAACGGTTCGGACACGGGGAAAAAGGCCTTCGCTCAAACAATGTCCATAATAACTCCAACGTAAATTTCTGTGAAGTCATGGGGTAATTAAAACATCAATTATGTCTAGATTAACCCCTTCACTGCCATGGTATCACTTGAAAACGACCAGTAAAAGTGAGAAATCTGAAACCTTTAAGCCTTTTTGTCTGTTTTTTTGGACTGGCACGTGAAAGGATCTCCATCAAAATGAACAGCATTGAAAGTAGATGTGTTACAGGACCGGAAAATATACTGTCTGCAGGTGCGTCCATGCATCTTTCAGCCCGGAAATGTTACAGGCTGGGCAGTGAAGGGATTAATAAGGTTCCAGTGCATGCACGTTCAGACATGGACAGTTCTTGATACTTTACATTTTACACAGTCAACCATGTAATACAAAGGCAAAGGCAATACACATGATAAATTACCAAACACAATCTAAAAGAAACACATGTTAAAATGAACAAAAGACTAACAAATCAACACTGGCTTAACTTTTAACAAACATACACTTTATCAAGAACCAAACTAAAAATTAAAATTGATTAAATATTCAGCATAAAACATGCCACCATCCTCCAGCTCAATGAGATCAGGTACAGATAAAATTCTCCATATCACAAGTAAAACTAAGAACTAGGTTATCACACACATCTGCTTATGTCTGAAGAGCATTTGGGGGGAAATGTAGTTGAAAGAACTGGAAGGCAGGGATTACAAAGGCAGCAGCAGACGAAGCACTGAGAGCTATATTTTGACCTATTCCAGGCTTAACACAGGACACCTCTGTCAGCTCTGGACTCTCAGTGATAATCACATCAAATGTGCATGCATGATTGTGTGTGCGTGCGGGCATGTCCGTATGTGCATACAGTGTGTGTGTGTGTGTGTGTGTGTGTGTGTGTGTGTGTGTGTGTGTGTGTATGTGTGTGCATGCAGTGTGTGTGTGTGTGTGTGTGTGTGTGTGTGTGTGTGTGTGTGTGTGTGTGTGTGTGTGTGTGTGTGTGTGTGTGTGTGTGTGTTGTGTGTGTGTGTTGTACTAGTATTGTTATTATGTATAATTGTATATATCACTTTAAGGGCATATAGGAGTGTGTTTCTGTTGATGCTGCATCTGCTGTACCTAGAAATGCTTTTGAACGCACGTACAGCACAAGCCAGGTCAGTATCTCCACACCAGTCTACTCTGGCCATATCCCACCTCCCACCCCATCCAACCACCACCACCAACAAAAACAAAGAGGTTTAAAACTCAACACTTACCATCACCTCACACATATAACACAGCCTGCATCAGTACCACTTCCCTACCATCTCCATCAGTCCACCCCGCCCCTACAACAATGAAAAACGTGAATTTTTACACACAGGAAAGAATAATCCTAAATACAACTGTCTAATGGATAGTAGGGAGCTAGAATGAACAGGCAGAGGGAAATGTTGGCACTTTTGCTGATCAGGACCTAAACGTTTGAGTGTACAGGTAGAGAGAAAAGCTGGAACTTTTGCTGATCAGGACCTAAAAGTTTGAATGAACAGGCAGAGAGAAATCTTTGAACTTTTGTTGATCAGGACCTAAAACTTTGAACAGCACATAAACAAAACTGTCCCAAAGCCAGCAAGCAAAAGGCTAAAAAGCCTACAAGCTGTAAAACTGATATGATATTGCACAATATAGTATCACATACAAAAGGCTATAGAACCAATAACTTACACTACAGTTGCAGACTTGAAAAACCGGTTGAGTAGGTTGTCTCTTTTTAGTTATATAACCTAATCATTTCTTAATAGTCTAGACTAGAGCTCTTCCTTTATTTATTTGGGCTTCAAAACCCCCCAAAACAGGGGGCGGGGATAGCTCAGTGGTTAGAGCGCTGGACTCGTGATTGAAAGGTCGCGGGTTCGAATCCCTGCTGGAACGGCGTGAGAATTTTCTTCTCCAGGGTTGACTTTCTGTGCTGACTCTTATTTCGGTATCCGTTCCACCCCCGTGTTACCACAGTAGCACGTAAAAAAAATCCCGGTCATTCTGCCAAAAGTGCAGGTGGCAGGTTACAGCTAAACACGCATACACCTTACGAATGTGGCTTTGATTGAACCGTGCTTCGGCATTGGTCACAACTTGTCCCTAATATGTCAAATGACATCTGAGGCCATTAAGCATCAACTCATCATCATCACCCCCCAAAACAAAACAAAAAGCCAGCCACTTGATGATGATGATGATGATGGTGGTTATGATGCTGATAGTGATGCTATTTTTTTATGGCACAAATATGTTCCCCTTGGCAAGTTGACTGTCTTTTGGTAACACATAAAAAAAGCACACACTATGGCACAGAAAAAGACATGGTGCACAACGTGCCCAATGCTCAAAAGAAATCTCATTCAACAAACCGGGATGTGTGTCCTCAAACATGTTGCAGAGCACCAGTGAGATAATAGCTTTCCCAACATTTATGTTCAGAAGCTTTCATTAAGAAACAGCAATGGTGGAGGGGGCAGGGGTGAGCCAGACAACACCCTCAAGCCCAGCTTCTCTTTAGTTCAGTTGTTTCTCAGCAAGCAGCACCTAGAATGTGTTATCTAGGCGTGGCTGAGATGATGAGCGGAGTGACTGCAGAGGGGCAGTGAATCACTGTGGGGTCGATTCCAAATGATAGTCTGGTGCTGGGATGTAGACGGCAGCTCCACAGGGAGTGAAGAGAACATCTCTACCCAGGCTGTCCGACACAGTGAAGGGAGCATCATAGCTCTTACCCTGTGCACGGCGATGTGAAGCCTGCAGAATGGAACAGCTTGTGAGTCGTGTTTGTGGTGACAAAGTCACATGATTCCCCCCCCCCCCCCCCAAATAGCTGTCATTTCTTTTGCAAGGTATCTCACCAACAAGGTGAGCATGATGATGAATAAAATATATTCATAAAACCTCAAAGATAATATATAAATACTGTACTCCTTACACACACACTGTAACCCCCTCCCCCCCTTCCCCTCTCATACACACACACACACACACACACACACACACACACACACACACACACACACACACACACACACACACACACACACATAATATATGGGTGCACAGAAGAAATGTAACAGTGATTAGGTGCACAGAAGGAATGTAA
>OY757545.1:13677801-13680301 GCA_963584105.1 Alviniconcha strummeri
TCACACTGCAAAATCAAACCCATTTCAGCACTGTCACACTGGGAAATCAAACCCTTTTCAGCACTGTCCAACTGGGAAATCAAACCAATTTCAGTACAGAAGCCCACTCAAACTGCCTGTAATGCTTCCTTCACCCTGTCGTCACTTACTGGCATTACAGCATGCCTGCATGTGTAACATGGTCTCACCTAAAGTAGCCTATTCAAAGATAACCTGACTGGACTTGCCGATCATAAAGGCTGTGTTGCAGGATCTGTCTTGAAATGAATGGAATAGGGCCACTGTCAATTAGACCAACACCGGAACTGATTCAAAAGCGACACTGGGAAAACTTTTTAGACACAAGATTGGGTATATCATAAAGGCTTACTTGACCACTTGCATACCATTTTTAAAGTGAAAAACCACGCAAAGAAGCAAGATGATCTGAAAATGAAGAAAATGTGGATTCTTCCTCTTCTCCATTTCCTGCTTTTATATGGTCGTTCTGTTCCTACTTGTGTAGGGAAGAAGTACTTGCTTTGCTTCAAATTTGAGATCCTAATGTTGCAGCCATGTTTGTTTACTCTTTACCAATAGAGTGCAAAGCAATGCTGGCTCATGTGGTAATGGACACTTCCGCAACATCCCAGCTGTCTTCATGACAACACAGACAAAGAATGGCAGCACTCACGGCTGTGCTGCCATGATTCCAAACGTCAGTTTTTAATGAAATGGGCCACAATTTAACAGTGGGGAAAAACTGCTGTGAGTCCATTTATTATTTTTTTCCTAACTACAAGACTCCAGGCATCAAACACACTGCACCTTCAATCACAGCCAGATAAGTACATTTCCATTGATCATCGTTTAACCTTTGTTTTGTCACTTAAAAAGAGGCTTATCAAAAAATCTGCTCGTCTTGTATTGTCGGATTAAATTAGAGTTCCTTTTAACCATTTATGTGTTTGGATCCTGATCAAGAGCCTGTGATGCTGCTTTGCCTGCAGTCCCCTTTAACAAAACCATGTTTGGCTTCTCCAGTTTGCATTCCATGCATCTATTCCTCTTCTGCTGGCACTCTCCCTGTCTTCTGAATTGCAGCTGATAAGGAATGAGTGAACAACAGCTGGCGAGGTTGACAAAATCAAACAGCTCTACAGAAATGTACTCACCAATGCGACGACACATAAAGAACAATTAAAAACTTTTAATTGTGTTTTTAATTGTTCTTTATGTGTGTCATCATAAAGGTGAGTATATTTCTCTAGAGCTGTTCTGTTTTGCAGCTGATAGGCTGGGCACAGACTGTCCACTCAACCCATCCTCTCTGGTGTCTCTCTCATTCAGCTTTTATGCATCTTTTACCAGACGTGACAGTTGTTTTTATTCCGAGTATGCCTTGTCTAAAGTCTTTCATGTTGCCTGGCCCACGCATGAGCGCACCAAGGGAGAAGGAGAACAGGACTGACAGAAAGTTAACACTTCACACACAAAGTGTAGATCTATGCAGAACAGAAAAGAAACAAGAACCTATGAAACAAACGCACCTTTGAAAAGTTTTCTTGCTCCACAGTAGCCAGCTCTATATGCTGAAGCTGAGTAACATTAGAGACAAGCTTCAGTGATACAGTTTGAATGCAGAGGAGGACCATTAGTCTGCAAAAGAAGCCCTCACTCTTGCCATGTTTGTTCACTTGAACAACTCAAAGGCATGTTTATGAAGCAGAGGCTGGGGCAGTGGCCACACAGCTCAGAGCATTAAAGCCGTTGTGCTTGCACTGGGTGGTGTTATAAAAACACAGGCTTGTGACAATTGGCATATGGCAAAAGCTGCTTGGCAGGCGTGACAGTGAGCTAATTTCTATCCACACCACATACACACACACACACACACACACCATATGCACACATGCACATACACACACCACATGCACACACGCATGTACACGCACGCACACACACACACACACACACACACACACACACACACACACCACATGCACACACACACCACATGCACACACACACGCATGTGCACACACACACACCACATGCACACACACACACCACATGCACACGTGCATGCGCACACACACACACACACACACACACACACACACACACACACACACACACACACACACACACACACACAGAGAATGTTGGTGAACCAAACATAGGTGATTTGGCCATACCTAACTGAAAGGAAGTGATACCAGGCACAGACAATATGCCAGTACTTTTGTATTTTTGGTGGAATGATCTGTCGCTTTGATCTGTTATTCAGTGCCATCAAGACTTACTCAACCTAATCAACAACTGCAATAAAATACCCTTTAAACAATTTACTTTTGAAACATTTACTGACTTAATCACATCCCATCTCGCATAAATGATGCTTTTTTCCAGCTGCTATTACAATGGCGGCATGAACAAGAATGAGTGAACTGCATCCACATTAGCACTCTAAATTCCAGCAAAACTTCAGTCAAGACACTACACGCATTTCTTTCTGCTT
>OY757545.1:13685301-13736718 GCA_963584105.1 Alviniconcha strummeri
ATGTGTAACTTGGCTTGAAAGCACATTTTCCTGCTCATCCTTTTTCCTTTACATTTATGTGCAAACCTCTCTGTTCCTTTAAATGTTTTCCCTTTTCACAGTATGTGTTTCTCTTCATCTGTGTTGTCCCCCTCAACCAGTTTTGATATCAACAACAGAATAACATTCACAGGAAATCTGGTGTGTGGTGTTATTGACACTGGAATTCTTAATCATTTTCAGATGCAGAATCTTTTCTCACCTTCTAAACATACACTTACATGAACCAAAACAAATCTCAACATATGCTCTTGGACACAGACTTCCTCCATATCGCACAACTCAACTGCAACACACTAATGAAATCACAAACTCAACCCACTAATGAAGTCAGAAGTGCAACCAGTTCAGAAGATACAGCAAATACAGTCATATTTTGATTACACCAGCTCTCACAGTGACCCTGACCTTGAAGATAGCCACCCAGTTTGTTCAAGCAACACTCCGCCTCACCATGAGGCACCACAATTAAGCATCATACCAAATGTGGTTACAAAAGGTTCAGCAGCTCAGAAGATATCTTCTGGACAAAGCCCATACAGACTGTCATGGTGACTCCAGTATGGCCCTCCCCTGCCCCCAGACTTTGTTATATGAGGTACGAACAAAACAGCATAATTTTGTCATCCCTCATGTAAACACAGAAGTATCTGATGAAAGAACGTTTTCTTATGCTGGCCCATCTGTTTGGAACAATTTGCCTCAAACACAGTGCCACTCTGATTCTTCCCCCTCTTTTAAGGCTGCCATCAAAACACCTGTTCAGTAACTATTTCTAAATTGTCTTTTCTGCAGCCGTACCTACCACCCACACCCCTCGTGTACACAGTGTGTGTGTGAGTGTGTGTGTGTGTGTGTGTGTGTGTGTGTGTGTGTGTGTGTGTGTGTGTGTGTGTGTGTGTGTGTGATGTGTGTGTGTGTGTGTGTGTGCATGTGCGTGTGTGTGTGTGTATGTGCATGTGCGTGTGTGTGTGTGTGTGTATGTGTGTGTGTGTGTGTGTGTGTGTGTGTGTGTGTGTGTGTGTGTGTGTGTGTGTGTGTGTGTGTGTATGTGTGTGTGTGAGTGTGCATGCATGTGTGTGCATGCGTGCATAGATGCATGTGTGCATGCATGCATGTGTGTGAGTGTTGTTAGTTTTATCATCAAGCACTCATGCACCCACCTTGTGTGAAAGATGGGTACTGCAGAAATCCCCTTTACTATTATCATTATTATTATAATTGCAGGCCCCAACATGAGTGATTCTGGGACTATGAAACCATTGCAACAGCCTCAATGCAACACCTTGCTAGTCTGGTAAGTCATGTAGCTGTCTGTGTACTATACAAATCCCCTTTATCATTATTATAATTGTAGACACTGACATGAGTGACTCTAGGCTTATGAAACCATGGCAACGGCCTCAACACACCTTGTTAGTCTCGTAAGTCATGTAGCTGTCAGAGTAGGCAAAGCACTTGTGCGTGGGAAGCTCCTTGCTGTTCCCATACAGCGGCAGACCCGCACTGTCCACTATGGTCCTCAATCTCTCCATGGCCGCAATTTCACCAGCTGAGTCAGGCTGACGCACATGGCGCATGGTGATGTAAGAACCCTGCAACAGACAGCAACAAACCTCAATACTGCCAACAATGCCACCAGCAAGGTGATGTCAGAACCTGGCAACAGACAGCAACAAACCTCAATACTGCCAACAATGCCACCAGCAAGGTGATGTCAGAACCTGGCAACAAACAGCAACAAACCTCAATACTGCCAACAATGCAACCAGCAAGGTGATGTCAGAACCCGGCAACAGACGGCAACAAACCTCAATGCTGCCAACAATGCCACCAGCAAGGTGATGTCAGAACCTGGCAACAGACCTTAATACTGCCAACAATGCCACCAGTGAAAGTGATGTCAGAACCCAGCAACAGATGGCAACAAACCTAAATACTGTCAACAATGCCACCAGAAGGGTGATGTCAGAACCTGGCAACAGATGGCAACAAACCTTAATACTGCCAACAATGCCTCCAGCAAGCTGATGTCAGAACCTGGCAACAGACGGCAACAAACATTAATACTGCCAACAATGCCTCCAGCAAGGTGATGTCAGAACCTGGAAACAGATGGCAACAAACCTTAATGCTGCCAACAATGCCACCAGCAAGGTGATGTCAGAACCTGGCAACAGATGGCAACAAACCTTAATACTGCCAACAATGCCACCAGCAAGGTGATGTCAGAACCTGGCAACAGATGGCAACAAACCTTAATACTGCCAACAATGCCTCCAGCAAGGTGATGTCAGAACCTGGCAACAGATGGCAACAAACATTAATACTGCCAACAATGCCACCAGCAAGGTGATGTCAGAACCTGGCAACAGATGGCAACAAACCTTAATACTGCCAACAATGCCTCCAGCAAGGTGATGTCAGAACCCAGCAACAGATGGCAACAAACCTTAATACTGCCAACAATGCCACCAGCAAGGTGATGTCAGAACCCGGCAACAGATGGCAACAAACCTTAATACTGCCAACAATGCCTCCAGCAAGGATCAGTTGGATACATACCCAACCTCTCTGCTAGCAATGCAAAACAGAATGAGGCTGACAGCGCTTGCATAGAATCAACAACCAGATGTCATATGAATAACAAGGTCTGGTGGATTTATGTACCTTGTATTTACTTGCAGGCCAGGTGAGTTTCTATTTGCTAGCATTAAATAACATTAACCGAAGCGGGTGGTGAGGAATGTCTTCAAGGAGTCAATGTACTGTTGCTCTGTTGTCACCACTTTGCCTGTGACAACAACAAAAAACAAGCCTTGTTCATCATTTCTTTGTCCATTTTGTTTTTCTCTGTGTGTGTGTGTGTGTGTGTGTGTGTGTGTGTGTGTGTGTGTGTGTGTGTGTGTGTGTGTGTGTGTGTTTGGACTGTATGTCTGTGTATATGGTGTGTGTGTGTGTGTGTGTGTGTGTGTGTGTGTGTGTGTGTGTGTGTGTGTGTGTGTGTGTGTGTGTGTGTGTGGACTGTGTGTCTGTGTATATGGTGTGTGTGTGTGTGTGTGTGTGTGTGTTTGTGTGTGTGTGTGTGTGTGGACTGTGTGTGTGTGTATATGGTGTGTGTGTGTGTGTGTGTTAGTCTGTGTGTGACTTTTTCTTTTATTCAAATACAACACAGTTACAGAACATATAATAATTATAATAATAATGTACATTTATCATGCACTCATCAACGCCCCGAGCACTCACATGATACATATTAACCTAAATATGATATTCTATACACATGTAAAGCATAGTCCTACCAAAACAATTTACATAAAGTATTATTTAAAATAATAAAATTAATATTAAAATAATAATAATAAAAATGCACTACAAACACGCACACACACACACACACACACACACACACACACACACACACACACACACACACACACACACATGCACACACACATACACTGACTGTAGCAGAAACTGGGTACTGATATTAGTTAGGATGGAAATACTGTGAGAAGAGGAAGGTTTTCAGTTTGGCTTTAAAAGATGACAGGGTTGCGCAGTGTCTATGGTCTTGTGGGAGTGAATTCCAAATGTGGGGTCCAAAGCAAGAGAAAGTGCGGAAGCCATGAGTCTTGCATGTACCCATAAGGAGACAGTAGCAGTAGTCAAGCCGTGAAAGGATGTAGGAAGTAACAAGAGTCTTGGCTGTATCTTCAGTGAGAAACCTGCGGATTGAACTAATGCGTTTAAGCTCGAAATAAGCAGTTTGGCAGATTTTTATGATGTGCTTCTTCATGGACAGTTTTGAGTCAAGAATGAATCCAAGGTTCCTGGCAGAATCAGAGAAGGGGATGTTGTGAGAGCCAAGAGTAATCGAGTCAGGGAGGGGACTGGTAGAAGGTTTCAAGGAAGATGAAAAGGGAAAGAGAAGAGCTTCTGTTTTGTCGTCGTTCAGTTTGAGCTGATTTTCCATCATCCATGTTTTTATGTTGTCTGTGCATGCATTGAGTTCTTTGGTGAAGTTGGTCACTTCATTGAGAGGAGCGGATTTCTGGAGCTGTGTGTCATCTGTGAAAAGCTGATGGTTTACAGAGTGGTTAGCTATGATATCGGAGAGAGGCATAGTGTACAGGACGAAGAGAATGGGCCCCAATATGTCAGTGCACCTGGTCAGTATACCTGTTCCAACAATGGATAACATATACAAATATACATGTACAGTTTATGCATACATAATATAAAAAAAGGTACACATAGTATACAGAGAGCCATACAGACAGATAGTTGGACAAAGTACTTCACAGACAGACATTTTGTCCATTCTTTGCTGTTTTTTCAACTCTATTGTTTGCTATTCAGACAAGTGCTGGCATTCTCCAACACCAGCATCAATAACTGAAAGCAGATTATGCAGACCATTTTCATTTACCATCATTTATCTGTCCGTTGCTTAAAAAAGGGGGTTATCCTGAAAATTTGCACATGTTTTATGCTGCCCGCTTAGTTAAATCAGCATTTTTGTTTGTTTTGTTTTTATCCTTTTGTGCGTTTGGATCCTATTCTTTGCTGACTTTCTTTTGCCTGTTGCTTTCATTTCTTGGCATTCATGTTACGATACTGTGACTTAGGTTTTACTATGGTGTGTTTGAGCTCTTTGGGTGCTGGCACATGATCAAAATGTATCAGCAGCATATTCATGAAACAATAAAAGAACTGAACTACATGTCGCAGTTCTGTAACATGAATGCCAGAAAATCAAAGCAAAAGGCAAAGGAAAGTCAGCAAAGAATAAGATCCAAACGCACAAAAGGTTAAAACAAAAACCTAAAAAATGTAGTTCAGCTCTTTTATTGTTTCACAAATTTGCTGTTTATACATTTTGATTGCATGCCTGCACCCAAACAGCTTAAACATAACATAGTAAAACTTAACCTTCTCCTGCGAGTGAGACAGAGAAAGGCACTGAGAGTCTGAGACAGTGACAGCTTGAGAGCAGCGACCCAGGCAGGCAGACAGTCCATGATGGACAAAGATGGCAAATAAACAAATGAATCAATCAATTTCATCTCAGGGTCATCCTAAATCCAGCCTTCACCCTGAGGGAAAGTTGCTTAACATGCAAAAACATCCATATTTTATTGTACAGAACACGCAATAAAGTAAAACAATTGCACTACAGTGCAAACACCAAGAGAAGACACAACGCTGTTCCAACGATGCACATCTATGTGTGCATATGTTATCTTATGTTGTGATTAACTTGTTTTTAGCTATAATTGTAATTTGTTTAAGCACTTTAAAGAAAACAATTTATGTTTTACATTGATTTATCATACATTTGACTTTTATTTACATGTTACACTGGTGGTATGTTTCCAACGTAAACTTCCTTTTAAGGACAATAAAGTATTATCATATCTTAACAAAACAGCTCATATCAAGCCTAGCCCCGAAGGGTGGGAGAGGGGAGGGGAGGAGAGGGAAGAGGGAGGACAAAACATTACCTGTCTGGCTTAGCCAGGTGTGATAGTTCATAAACCAGGCATTCACAGTTCCATTCTGTATATAGGAGTTCACAGAGATGTCCTGATACATTGCTTCCAGCTGGGATCGATAGGCCTGGTAGCTGAAACTTCCTGCAACAAACAACACAGAGCAAGCTGAAACTTTCTGCAACAAACAACACAGAGCAAACAGAACTGATAGGCCTGGTAACTGAAACTTTCTGTAACAAACAACACAGAGCAAGCTGAAACTTCCTGCAACAAACAACACACAGCAAACAGAACTGATAGGCCTGGTAACTGAAACTTTCTGTAACAAACAACACAGAGCAAGCTGAAACTTCCTGCAACAGACAACACAGATCGATAGGCCTGGTAGCTGAAACTTTCTGTAACAAACAACACAGAGCAGACAGAACTGATAGGCCTGGTAGCTGAAACTTCCTGCAACAAACAACACAGAGCAGACAGAACTGATAGGCCTGGTAGCTGAAACTTCCTGCAACAAACAACACAGAGCAGACAGAACTGATAGGCCTGGTAGCTGAAACGTCCTGCAACAAACAACACAGAGCAAGCTGAAACTTCCTGCAACAGACAACACAGAGCAGACAGCACCACCCTACATAATCCAGGTAAATCCACCTAGCACACCTCCTAGGAGCACTTTATTGCAATAATCACTCACTCAACAAAGGTTAGAAAACAAACAGGAATGTGCCACTGTCAGTTGGCATATGCTGATTCAAACACACCCTTTCCCAGTCCCCCGCTGAACAGTTCTGGTTTGTGAACACATACTGAACAAATCCAACATAAAAAAGCATTTTTCTTTTTCTTCACCAAGCAGTGACCTGTAATGAGAATGCTACTGTCACTGAGCAGCAACTTGTAACGAAGAGAACGCTACTGTTGCCGATCAGCAACTTAGGTCAGCAGAGTTACTAAACTGCTTGAATCTTTTGTGAATGAAAACACATATGGTCCCAGAGTTTGTCAAGTGACAAAAACTACACTAGCTTTCATTTGGTGTTAAAACATTTGGTGTTAAAATGTCTTGTCTGTTTGATTTTTACTGCCTTTTCAAGATTTTTCTGACTTGCAAAAATGGCTAGGACTTCATCATGGAGCTGTTCCCCACATGCAGCTGTTTGTTACAGTATGGAGCAAGCAATGAGCATGGTTATGGATGATCAGTCACTGAATGTACTTGCTGGTAAAAGTGACAATGGTTCAGTTTGAAATGTTCTTTGTTGACTTTATCATGAGTGAATTGTAAACAAATGCAAAAACACTAAACATGCATTCCATCAACTGTATGACATCAAAATCAGGCAGAAGCACACGTACTGCAACTGTAAACCAGCTGTCAACCAACTGTGCAGGAATGCTGCACTGCAGATCACTACCTGCCTACTTTAAACTGCTGTATCTTCTTAACCACTCATCCAGTCTTATTGATCCACACATTGATTTAAAGCCAATTGCCTGGAGCATTAAATGGATTTGTTTATTTTAGATGTTAAAGTCTTACTGCAGGATCCCCTCCTTCTAAAGTAAATGACATCTCCATAGACTCTACAAACTTGTCCTGGAGTCACAGGATTAAAAATACTCCATACGATACACTGCAGTATCCTCTCTCTCCCTCTAAAGTAAATGGCCTCTCCGCTGACTCTACAAATTTGTCCTGGAGTCACAGGCCTAAAAATACTCCCTACAGTACACTGCAGTGTCCTCTCCCTCAGCCTCTCTTTGGCATGCACACAAACTTGTACTGTAGTCATAAGACTAAAACCACTCACCACAGTACACTGCAGTGTCCTCTCCCTCAGCCTCTCTTTGGCATCCACACAAACTTGTACTGTAGTCATAAGACTAAAACCACTCACCACAGTACACTGCAGTGTCCTCTCCCTCAGCCTCTCTTTGGCATCCACACAAACTTGTACTGTAGTCATAAGACTAAAACCACTCACCACAGTACACTGCAATATCCTCTCCCTCAGCCTCTCTTTGGCATCCACACAAACTTGTACTGTAGTCATAAGACTAAAACCACTCACCACAGTACACTGCAGTATCCTCTCCCTCAGCCTCTCTTTGGCATCCACACAAACTTGTACTGTAGTCATAAGACTAAAACCACTCACCACAGTACACTGCAGTATCCTCTCCCTCAGCCTCTCTTTGGCATGCACACAAACTTGTACTGTAGTCATAAGACTAAAACCACTCACCACAGTACACTGCAGTGTCCTCTCCCTCTGTGGTAAACAGCCTTTCCATGGCATCCACACACTTGTACTGTATGTAGTCACAAGACTCACTTGTGTACTGTAGTCATCATAAGACTAAAACCACTCACCACAGTACACTGCAGTATCCTCTCCCTCTGTGGTAAACAGGCGCTCCTTGGCATCCACAAACTTGTAAGCATAAGAGTCGCTGGGAATGTAGGTGGCCAGTTTGAACTCCTGTTTCAGTAGTGTGAAGCTCCACACATTCACCGCAAACACTGACAAGGTTAATATGATCACACCAACCTGCAACAGAATGCCATAATAAAAAATAAATAATAAAAAATCTTTTTAGAGATCAATCAGTACAACTGAAAGAGATAGGGAGGTAAAAAAAGAATTAAAAAAGGGGGGGGGGGAGAGAGTAAAAGTAAACAGGAATGTAAATAGCAAAAAAGTCAACAGGAATGTAAACAGCAGAATGAAAACTACGCAAAGTAAACAGAGGAGAAACCAGAAAGACAAAGGCATAAATTAGTACAATACAATATTAAGAAGAGGAGGAAACAGAAAGACAAAGGGATAAATTAGTACAATACAACTTTATTGTCTCTGTGTTGAGAAATTTGCCCTCTGGCTTTTCATTTACATAAAACATTCAATACAGTTCACAACAAAACATCAACAAATTAGTAAACCATGGAGCTAAAAATCGCTCAAATACAAAAGCAAAATACTTAACAATAACAATATGCATACACACGCATATGTACACACATACACACATTTTATTCTTCTGGCTCACCTAGCATTTAAAACATTTAATAAATATTACAATAAAACAAACATTCCTTAAACATCAAAATACTAAAAATCGACTGCAACATAGATACGCAGATTTTATGGTGCAGCATATTAAATCCAGGCAGTAGATAAATCACACACACACGCAAGCAAATGGCATGCACACACGCACACACTAACAGCCTTTCTAGTATTATTGCAACTCCTTTCCACTAACAGTCTTTTTAGTGCTATTGAAACTCCTTTCCACTAACAGTCTTTCTCGTGCTACTGAAACTCCTTTCCACTAACAGTCTTTCTAATGCTATTGAAACTCTTTTTCACTAACAGCCTTTCTAGTTTTATTAAAACCCCTTTCCACTAACAGTCTTGATGAGAGGTCAAACCCCAAAAAGGCCCATTCTGAGCTAGGAAAAAAAAAATCTAAAAGAAGAATGATTGCTAGCATTCCAAAACAAGATCCAAACACATAAGAGGCTAAAAAGAGCATATTTATTATTAACAAAACAACTCAAGCAAAAGCAGATAAGTACCCTACATCTCAGTTTTCACTGTTGAACTGTTGTTTAAGACCAGACACAGTAGTGTAAATTCAACCCAAATCACTTTTTTTTAAGATTTGAGATTCTGGCTGATTTTCAGTGTTTTATCGAATAAATAATACATTCTGAGTCAAAAATGGGTTTTACTATGCATAAATTGTCAATAGAGATTGCTTACTGGTTCGTGGCTGCCTTTGTTTTGAGCAATTTTGATGTTAATTGGCAATGTTTGGGCCTTGACAACAACTGAGGTTTGTTCAGCTTTGAGCAAAAATAGAGCAATGAAATTTTGTATGGTGCTTGTATGGATAGTTACCTTAATTTTATCAGAAGGATTTGGTGGTAATACAGTTTGTTTTAGTTTTATAATGCTTTAACTGGGGGGAAAAGGCACTATTTATGCATATATTAAAACTAAATTCATTAAAAATACAAAAAGGAACATAACTTAAAATCCTTCTGACAAAATAAACATAACGAGCAACTGTATCCATTTCAGCAATCATATTTGTTAAACATACAATACTTCTGACACAAATTTCAAAGAACGTATTTTGTTGGGTGGCTATCTTTGATTGTTTCCATGGCAACTGGTGGTGAAAATTACAAAATTCAGTGTTTGTCAACATTTTTAAGCACTGAGCTTACTACTATGCCAAACAAAAGTTGATATAATACTGAAGCAATTTTTTATATATTTTGCACTGTAGTGTCTGGCCTTAAGTGTTGCTTTGTACAAATTGTAGCTTGAAAAAAAAAAAAGAGAAAAAAAGGACTGACCCTGTCATAATAAACAGCGCTCTTTTTAACCTTTTATGTATTTGGATCTTCCTTTTTTGAGCTCCTTGCTACATGTTGGCATGCACGCGGAGTCTGACTTCAAGCATAACATCACATGACAACCTGTAGGCACACTGAAATGGATTGGCCAAGGACATCAAATTGTCTTACAGGCAAGGGAAAAGGTCAGTGGCATCCAAGGACGTCAAATTGTCTTACAGGCAAGGGAAAAGGTCAGTGGCATCCAAGGACGTCAAATTGTCTTACAGGCAAGGGAAAAGGTCAGTGGCATCCAAGGACGTCAAATTGTCTTACAGGCAAGGGAAAAGGTCAGTGGCATCCAAGGACGTCAAATTGTCTTACAGGCAAGGGAAAAGGTCAGTGGCATCCAAGGACGTCAAATTGTCTTACAGGCAAGGGAAAAGGTCAGTGGCATCCAAGGACGTCAAATTGTCTTACAGGCAAGGGAAAAGGTCAGTGGCATCCAAGGACGTCAAATTGTCTTACAGGCAAGGGAAAAGGTCAGTGGCATCCAAGGACGTCAAATTGTCTTACAGGCAAGGGAAAAGGTCAGTGGCATCCAAGGACGTCAAATTGTCTTACAGGCAAGGGAAAAGGTCAGTGGCATCCAAGGACGTCAAATTGTCTTACAGGCAAGGGAAAAGGTCAGTGGCATCCAAGGACGTCAAATTGTCTTACAGGCAAGGGAAAAGGTCAGTGGCATCCAAGGACGTCAAATTGTCTTACAGGCAAGGGAAAAGGTCAGTGGCATCCAAGGACGTCAAATTGTCTTACAGGCAAGGGAAAAGGTCAGTGGCATCCAAGGACGTCAAATTGTCTTACAGGCAAGGGAAAAGGTCAGTGGCATCCAAGGACGTCAAATTGTCTTACAGGCAAGGGAAAAGGTCAGTGGCATCCAACCTGTCCTGTGGCACAACTTTATTTGCTGAGAGAATATGCACCCACCTTGACAGGCACCTTCATCAGCGCTGGTCCGTAGAACTTGGCGAAGAAGGTCTGCAGCAGGGAGTTGCCCTGGCTACAAGAGTTGGGAGTGTGGTCCTTGTGGCGGTAGCACAGAATGCAGGCATCAAGATTTTTCCGCCTCCGCCACTCATCCAGGCTGAGGCAGGCGGCGAAGAAAGTAGCGACCAGAACAAAGAGCGCAAAGATTCCCAGCACTGCATAGAGGCAGAAGGCGCTCAGGGCTGGTATCACCTGAAAATAAAAGACAGGAAGACTTGTTCCACAAACAAAGGGTCAGCCAGGACAAAAAGCGCAAAGATTTGCAGCACACTGCACAGACAGAAGCCACTCAGGGCTGGTATCATCTGAAAACAAAAGACATACAGACTTGTTCGCAGAAACAAAGGGGCAACCGGGACAAAGAGAGCTAAGATTTGCAGCACAGCACACAGACAGAAGGCACTGACAGCTGGTATCACCTGCCAACAAAGACAGACTTATTCATAAAAACAAACTCTGTTGCATTCAGTACAAAGACACTTCTCAAAGAAGCGAAAGAATGACCAAACAGAAAGTGGCAACCATAACACAGAGAGCAAAGAGTTGCAGCACAGCACACAGACAGAAAGTGGCAACCAAAACAAAGAGTTGCAACACAGCACATAGAGAGTGGCAACCAAAGCAAAGAGTTGCAACACAGCACATATAGAGTGGCAACCAAAGCAAAGAGTTGCAACACAGCACATATAGAGTGGCAACCAAAGCAAAGAGAGCGAAGAGTTGCAGCACAGCACACAGACAGAAAGTGGCAACCTGAACAAAGACAGCAAAGAGTTGCAGCATAGCACACAGACACAATGTGGCAACCGGAACTAAGAGAGCAAAGATTTGCAGCACAGCACACAGACAGAAAGTGGCAACCAGAACAAAGAGAGCAAAGATTTGCAGCACAGCACACAGACAGAAAGTGGCAACCAGAACAAAGAGAGCAAAGAGTTGCAGCACAGCACGCAGACAGAAAGTGGCAACCAGAACAAAGAGAACAAAGAGTTGCAGCACAGCACACAAAGAGTGGCAACCAGAACAAAGAGAGCAAAGAGTTGCAGCACAGCACACAGACAGAAAGTGGCAACCAGAACAAAGAGAGCAAAGAGTTGCAGCACAGCACACAGACAGAAAGTGGCAACCTGAACAAAGAGTTGCAGCACAGCACACAGACAGAAAATGGCAACCAGAACAAAGAGAGCAAAGAGTTGCAGCACAGTACACAGATATAATGTGGCAACTGGAACAAAGAGAGCAAAGATTACCAGTACAGCACACAGACAGAATGTGGCAACTGGAACAAAGAGAGCAAAGATCTGCAGCACAGCACACAGACAGAAAGTGGCAACTAGAACAAAGAGAGCAAAGAGTTGCAGCACAGCACACAGACACAATGTGGCAACCAGAACAAAGAGAGCAAAGAGTTGCAGCACAGCACACAGACAGAAAGTGGCAACCTGAACAAAGAGAGCAAAGAGTTGCAGCACAGCACACAAATATAATGTGGCAAATGGAACAAAGAGAGCAAAGATTAGCAGTACAGCACACAGACAGAAGGTGGCAACTGGAACAAAGAGAGCAAAGAGTTGCAGCATAGCACACAGACATAAAGTGGCAACCTGAACAAAGAGAGCAAAAACTTGCAGCACAGCACACAGACAGAAAGTGGCCACCAGAACAAAGAGAACAAAGAGTTGCAGCACAGCACACAGACAGAAAGTGTTTACAGCTGGTCTCCTCTGCCAACAAAGACAGACTTATTCAAAGCAACGACAGCAAGTAAGTAAGTAACTTGGTGTTTTAGGCCCAGTCAACCATTACTCAAAACAATGACAGATTTATTCAAAGCAAGTTAGTTACCATGGTAGTGAGTCACTGGATTTTAACATCATGTCAACTGCACAGGTTCAGGTTGACCTCAGGGCAATCACAAAAAGGCAAGATCAGATTTCACAAGTACAGTTTCTTAAAAATGTTACATTTCTTTGAGACAACTGAAGAAGAAAGAGCAAAGTAAAAAGAGAGACAAAGCAGCATCAATTTCCAACTCACCGTGGAGGCCCCAACACCAAAGGCCACAGCATCGGTGACAGAAGTGACGGTGATAGAGACCCCAGCCTGTTTGAGTGCAGTAGCAATCTTGTTAGGTATGGACAGCTCTTTCTCTTCAGGACTCAAGTTCTTCCATGCTTCTATCACCACAAACATGTCATCCACACCTATACCTGGAAAACAGACAAATGAAGAGATGATGAAAAACTTAAGTATGTGTGTTCATGCTTTTTTTTAACCTCTTCACTGCCCCAGCATGTATAATTTCTGAGCTGAACTGTCCACACACATGCCCGCAAACAGTGTATTTCCGGTCCTGTGTTTAACAAATCTATTTTTAATATTGTTCTGACATAAATCTTTCCAGATGTTTAAGCGAGAACAAAAAAAGGCATTTGGATTTCATATTTTGCATTATTACCGTTCATTTTCAAATGACATTGTGGCAGTCGAAGGCTTAATTAGATATTGTTTAAGGTTCTAATAACTTAAAATTCATCCAAGCTACTTGTGAAAATATACACACTGTTTCCTTTCTTTCTTTTGGGTACGAAATAAAATGCATTCAAATCTAACTATATTTGTGTCTTAATTTGTTTCTCTCTTACATTTCTCTCAGACAACACAACCTGAACCCATTAAACTGCCAGGAATCAGACACAACAAAACACACAACAAGTGTTTCTCTAAACCCATTCCTGATTTGCATTTTGAAGGGTATACCAGTCCTCTGAACACACACATCTCTCTCTCTCTCTCTCTCTCTCTCTCTCTCTCTCTCTCTCTCTCTCTCTCAAGCACACACACACACAAACACACATGCACACACTTTCTCTCTCTCCCTCTCTCTCTCTCTCTCTCTCTCAGGCACCCACACACCCACACACACACACACCCACCCACACACACACACACACGCACACACACACACACACACACAGGCAGAGACACACACACACACACACTCTCTCACAGGCACACACACACACACACACACAAACATATAAACACACCTAGCAGCATAAAGGGCATAATGGACTGGATAGGACTGTAGATCAGATTCATAGCAGTGGCTAACCCATAGGCAAACAGTAGGGAAAACCCTACACACATCATGCCAGCAAGTGACACATAAACCTGAAACACAGCAAATCACACACAGCTTTGTCTCATAAAAAAGAAAAGGCACTAAAAGCATGAAACAAATTTCTCTCCAAAACCAAAATAAACAACCTTTCTCATGTGTAACAAATTTTCTTCTCTCTTTGTCATGATGGCACACAACACTGTTGGGCTTCCAAGTTACTAGAACACAAACAAGTTAAAGATATGGTTTATAAACTTCTGTTAAAGATATGATTTATAAACTTCGCACTGTTATTAACGGGCTATGCAAGCTTTACATCAAAACAATTATCAAATGATCTGCACAAAATATGTCCATTTTAAAGACATAAAAATCTGTCACAAGGTTCTGCATCTTGACGACAAAAAGTTAATATGTTCACTTTTGGGAACAAATTTTATGCAAAATAATTATTTTCAAAGAAAAGTCTGAGCACCACATATTTTGTTACTTCATCCGAGTCTGTCAGCATATTATGCTTCTGGAAACGGGAGTAATGATGACAAACAAATATTAAATCTGCCCATTTCTGAACAACGTCCTTGGCAATGTCTTATAAAATCACAAATTACATGACATGCCATAAATGTATTAGAAAAAAAACCTAAACACCCTACATTAAATTGGCAATACACTCCAATCACATATGACCCCCACCTACCCTACACAAATACATGTACCTTCTGCTCAACGAAGTTGAACTTTCCCAGTGACAGCATGACGAAGACAAAGACAATGCTGAATCCGGCTGTCAGGAGGCTGATGTCCTTGGTAACCGCACCATAACCCTCGTCATCAAAGCTGAACACATACAGCCAACACAGCTGGTTAGAGATATAACACCTGATTCAAACATATCACTGGCCCACTCCCCAAGCATTCAGCCAGCAGTTATTGTTTTGCTACACGATGGTTCTTCTTTACTGGGCACTCTTACTTGCATTACTGCTGCTGTCAGCAAAGAAAGAAAGAGTTAAGTCTAAACGCCAGCAAAGAAAGAAAAATTAGGACTAAACACCAAAAAAGGGGAAAAAAGTTAAGCCTAAACACCAGCAAAGAAAAAAGTTAAGTCTAAATACCAGCAAAGAAAGAAAAATTAGGACTAAACACCAACAAAGACAGACAAATTAAGTCTAAACACCAGCAAAGAAAGAAAAATTAAGCACCCTATTCTCAGTGCAGGACTTACACAAATTTGTATTTGCCACCTGAAGCGGTGATATGGCTGAACAGTTATGGCAATGGACCTGGGTTTGAGAAGTTGCCAGTTCAAATCCCTGTTCAGGCCAATGTACGTCATACCTTTGCCACACTTTTCAGTCTTGTTTGTGATGTCATTGATACAGATTACTGGGCACAAAACAGCAGCACTGTTGTTTTCAAGACTTACAAAAGGCAATTCTTTTAACAAAAGAGTCCAGATATTGACTGAAAAACTGCTGTGCATTTAGACAAATAAATTTCATTCCTACTGATAGGGCCTGTGATTTTTTCCAAATTGGTTTCCCTTTAAGCTTGCAGTAAGCAACTGTCTATCAGACAAAAAATGAGGCCCTTTGAAATGGAAATGCATGTTTGGTATGGGTGGAGGGCCTGTGATGTTTTTCCAGATTAGTTTCCCTTTAAGCTTGCAGTAGCAGACTGTAGATCAGACAAAAAATGACGTCCTTTGAAATGGAAATATTTGGTATGGGTGGAATTATTTTATGTATCCTAAAACTAAAAGCAGGTAATGTCTCCTCAAAGATGCTAGTCGTGGGAAGTTTGTTTTTCTGTTGAGGTTACGACTGAACAGGCAACATGATGCACCAGAAAAAAAATTCACAAAACATAAATAAAGACCCTGAACCTACCTGCGTGAGGCATACACATAGGTGCTGGAGATTTGCGGGTGACCATTCCTGCCAATCTCAATCATTTTTGCTTCCCACTCCTTCACCTCTTCAGTCTTCTGCAGACATTTCAAAAGCATGGCATTACATAGGTGTGTTGCAACAGTTACTAAAAGTGAGCCTTTATTAATGCAACCAAATTAATCAATCCCTGCACAACACAGACAAGCCTACTTCATTTTAATCAACAGTGTTATCTACATACTAGAACAATTTATCAACATAACAAAATCAAACTGATGCCTGCAAACACACTTGATTTTAACCCACAGGTGTAGCTGTCTATTGGAACAATTTATCAAGGTCACAAAACCAATCAGTTTTTGCAAATACTGGCAAGCCTCCTTCATTTTAATCCACAGATTTATCCATGTGTTCCATATATCAATATATAATTGCCACATTTAATGTTTCTGTTATATTTGTTTATACTCCAAGGACATCTGGTCCTGAGCTTATGCCTGTGCATGCTGGCAAAATCAAATGCACAGCACGTGAAAGGACATCAAAACAAAAAATATTTTAACCAAATCCAGACACAAACAAGATTTGTTGCCTTGCACGGCAAATGATGTATCACAACACCAAGTTTGGTTCAGAATTTCAGAACATATTGTACGGACAAACACAAATTAAAATTTTGAACTTGATAAGTACTTAATTCACTTACTCAGTCCGGACCAATTTTGAACCTCTATTGTGGCCTTGACCGTAAACACAGCTATCTAATATTTTCACCCGACTTGGCTTATGATGACCTGGTTGCAAGAAAATCATTAGTTTAAAAGATATAGTAGAAAGATGATGATGAAGTGATGCTTACTGTCCTCAGATGTCAGTTGACATATTAGGGACAAGTTGTGACCAATGCTGAAGCATGGTTCAATAATTCTTTACGTCCACAGAAACCAGAAGGCTCGTTAGGACGGACAGCCCAGGATGGCCACCTTGACTCTCACACAGTTCCTGAACTATGGTATAGTAGAAACATGCATATTTTGGTTTTATAAGCCCTCACTATGAACTTGACCTTGACCTTAAAGGTAGCATCTCAATGTTGTCCCATCACACTCCAGCTCATGATGATGCAACACCGCACCAAGTTTGGTTACAAATGGCTGAGCAGTTCAATTTCATGGAACTATCTTCTGGACAAGCCCAGACAAACAGACAGACAACTGATGGACACTGTGATTCCAGCACACCCCCTTTGTTACTGGGGGTATAAAGATTCACAGTGTGACAGCAGGTGCCCTGGAACAACAACAACAACAGCAATGCTGCCAACAAGCTGCTCTTGTTTTTTGCTCCCTCCCCTCAGTCCACACCCCAGTATCTTATTCTGACCTTCATCTTCTCTGTGGTGACCCAGATCATCTGTGTAGCTGTGGCTCCTTCAATTCGGCCATTGGACCGAGTGATCTGACCTCCCAGTAGTGTTGAAATGTCATAGCCTAAAGTGGGGCTGAAAAACAACAACAGAGCAAATGATCATGTCCAAGAAATTCAAAGGCACAAACCACATTAATCTCTCATTAGGTATTCTTGGAATACTCAGTTCTCATGTTACATGCGACGGGGCATTAAGAGAAAAACACTGACTCAAACAAGCATTGCTACACAAACCAGTCATTTCTTGAGCAGTGATGGTTTGCACAGATAGCTTAAACAGGCAGGGAGTAAAAAAGAAATCACATATAGGTATGAATGAGTGCTCTTCAAATTGAGAAAGACCTTAGATGCCAAGCACAGCAGTGAAAAGCCATTGCAAGCAGTGACTAGACAAACAAAGGAGCAACTGCTCTGATGGCCCACATTCAAAATAGGAAAATACAACTTATCACCCCCCTTGAGTAATCTAGGTGTGATAAATCTTTCAAACACTGCTGTGACCTTGAAATTCAATCAACTTTATCAAAATGAGTCTTGACTATTAAACAGTAAAACTCAAGCGGTAGTTCTATCATCAAGCAAGGTTTCAAAGATCTGGGCCCAACAAATCACCCCTTTAATTGCATTTATTTTCTAAACAGTAATGACACTGAAAAAAAATTGGCATGTGTGGAGAACAAATAGGTTTGTCATCAGCCTAAAGACATTTACAGTTTTAGACACATTTTTCTGTATTTAAGCAGTTTAACCATCACATAATAATGGCTGTTCAATGCTGCCGTTACCGACAACACTGATTCATGCATGTGGTCAATGATGCCCACCACTGTGTCCACATATTTAACAGTCACATTAAGTTTAAACTTAAAGCAGATTAAATTAGTTAGTTAAGTACCTATCAAGAAAATGTCTGGCACAGTTTTATATTTTAGATGCCCATGTGACCTTAAATTGCAGTCAAGATCATCAAACCAGTATGAATGGGTCAAGTTCAATGAACTTCTAATCATGCAGAGAGTGAACAAAACAAAAACAAAAAAACAAAAAACAAACTGAAGTTTATATGTGTTTGGATCATGCAAAGAGTGAATGTCCTCATTCTGCATTTGCAGAAATGTCAACATTAAAGCTATTTATCTCCCTTGAAAAGTATTCTCCCCCCACCCCCCCCCCCCCCACCCCCAAAATGAAAAACAGCATTACATGCACAACCTTGTATTTAACAATCCTACAAAACTTGAGCTTGATCAGCTAAGAACTTACTGAAAAATACAGCTTACTCTTTCGTTAGTTTCAATTCTAAGTGTGACAAGTGTGACACTGAAGTATGGTCAAGTCAATCAACAGTGTCACAAACAGACCAAGTTTACCAAGCTCTACCATCAGGCAAAGTTTGACATTTACCACACTTACAGTCTCCAACAAAACTGAAATGTTGACGTTTTCGCCATGAAAAACTGGTCAGTCAGACAGCCATGCTGACAACCTGGCACTGACCACTACACCTGTAGACTTGACAGTTTTTACATGTATGCAAGTTAAATGTATCTCACCTGGTCACCACACTGTTGACAGTGTTCAAAATTTCACTTCGAGTCAGCTGACTGATGACACTTGCATTGTACTGCCAAAGCTCCAGTAAACTGCTCACCCGACACTGCGACCCCACCCTGTTGTCAATACATTATTCTCAAAATCACATACACCCATGAACTCATCATAAAGGTTGTGTGAGTGCACTCCTATGTTTCTTACACACAATGGACTAGTGGCTGTGTTCATTAAATATAAATTCTAAGTAAGGTGAACAGCCAAATCAGGTCATTTTTTTTCTTCTTCTTCTCAGATTTGTGGTCATTTCTTTAGAGTTTTATAGAATAAATTTCAGCCAACAAGACTAGGAACTTACTCTATCATCTCCAAATTAGGGTTAGCACATATGTCATACCCCAAAGATTAGGAGGGAAAGGGCTGGAACAGATAAACCACTTTGCAAGTCACAAACATTTTGATATCTTGTGTGCACACACACACACACACACACACACACACACACACACACACACACACACACACACACACACACACACACACACACACAGAGAGAGAGAGAGAGAGAGAGAGAGAGAGAGAGAGAGAGAGAGAGAGAGAGAGAGAGAGAGAGAGAGAGAGAGAGAGAGAGAGCAATAAACCAGTAACAGGGCTTGTCAGTATTCTAGTTTGAAAAGTTGAGCATTGAGTGCTGGATTGCACCTATTGATGGTTGTTGCATTTCTGACATAAAGTGGCAGCAAGTTCTAGTTTAAAAATGTGTTACACTGCTACATTTATTGATCTAATGAGGAAACAGACACAAGACAGTGCAGACCTCAGAACATGCCAGTTCTAAACTTTTTATGTTTACCTGACACAGAAGTCAGGGAATTTCAAGCCGGACACGGTTATTCCAATAGACCTTGTGTAGTAGTTCATCATCTGTAACAAAAACAGTAACAAAATAGCCATACATTACCTTCAGTACAGTATGGGTACAGTCTGCAATGAGCAATCACACCAGAAACTGTTACAAACAGTTAGTTTAAATTAAACTCTGGCCCAAGAACAAGAGGCACCCAACAGCTGTAACACTACCAGAAACATGCCCAACAAAGTTGGTTTAAACTCTGGCCCAAGAACAAGAGGCACCCAACAGCTGTAACACTACCAGAAACATGCCCAACAAAGTTGGTTTAAACTCTGGCCCAAGAACAAGAGGCACCCAACAGCTGTAACACTACCAGAAACATGCCCAACAAAGTTGGTTTAAACTCTGGCCCAAGAACAAGAGGCACCCAACAGCTGTAACACTACCAGAAACATGCCCAACAAAGTTGGTTTAAACTCTGGCCCAAGAACAAGAGGCACCCAACAGCTGTAACACTATCAGAAACATGCCCAACAAAGTTGGTTTAAACTCTGGCCCAAGAACAAGAGGCACCTAACAGCTGTAACACTACCAGAAACATGCCCAACAAAGTTGGTTTAAACTCTGGCCCAAGAACAAGAGGCACCTAACAGCTGTAACACTACCAGAAACATGCCCAACAAAGTTAGTTTAAACTCTGGCCCAAGAAAAACAGGCACCCAACATCTGTAACACTATCAGAAACATGCCAAAGGAAAATGGTTCTTTAAATTCTGACCCAAGAACATGATTGAGGCACCCAACAACTGTAACACTACCAGACACATGCCCAACAAAGTTAGTTTAAACTCTGGCCCAAGAACAAGAGGCAACCAACAACTGTAACACTACCAGTAACATACCAAACAACATGGCTGTATCATTCTGCCTTGCAACCTACATTCTTCACGGGCGGGTAGGGAGTCAGGACAGTTTTGTAGCTAAATGATTTTATTAGTAAACAGCAGATCCTGTAACAAAAATGACATACCACATTGAAAAAGGAAGGTGTCAACACATCAGTCTCTGATTCCATCACATAGGCCACAAATCTTGTCTCGTCAGGAAAAACCCGATCCACCCAGGCTTTCTCGTTGATGAGTCTGGAAGACTCTGGGACCCACAGCTTATCCTGTGCTTCTGTCTCGCTGAAGGTTTTCAGCCCAATGCCACACAGCCCGCAGATGATAAATGTCAGGATGATGGTCAGCACCGGAAACTCGCCCACAAAAAGACCCACACTGCAACAGCATCGTACAATAGCCTGTACCACAGAACATGTCAGAGTGTGGACTATTAACTCAAACTCTGCATCCACTAAAACTAAAATGTAATGTAAAAGAGTGTTTGTAAGGCGCTTACACATAACATGAGCCCCAAACACACAACACAAAAACAATAAGGTCAACAAAATTTATAACATATATATATACACAACAGAGGCATGCATTTTGTTGTTGTTTGGTTTGAAGATTTTGTGTACTTAAGTTCATGGTTGGTTGGCTGATATGCTGGATGGTAAATCCAGTGGCCAAGGTTTGATTCCTGGACGCAACAGGGTGAAGGACCATTTTTCGGTCCTTCCCATATCAACATTTGTGTGGATTTACCAATAGTGCCTGCCTTGCCTCCATGTGCACAGTACACACCAATATCACTGTGCACGTCAAAGCTCCCATGTCCACGTTTCTAATCAACTTAAAAAATAAATAACAATTAAGAAGACCTAATGGCCAGTGATAATTATGCAAACACACTGAAAATGGATAACAGCAGAATCAACAAAAATGACGATTGAGGCTACTGCCAATGGCAAAAGAATAAAGTGGTCTTTCATGATAGTTCCTCATATCAGATTCTTCTGTCCATGACATAGATCTCACCAGACTTAGAGGTCCTTTAACTCATACTGTGTGTAACCTCTCAGCAGATGTCAGTCACTCATGGCAGTTTCTTCTATCTGTGGCAGGCTGACCCAAACTGTTTGCTGTGTGCTATATGTTCACACAGATTAGCAACACTCACCATGCATAATATGATACAGTAAAATCTGAAGTTAACTGTCTGCCTATTTAACTCTTTCATTACTGTAGGCCGCTTTAGCGGGGCAGCTGATCTTTTACCCTTGAGCCCGGACTTCTTGTTAGAAGCATAATTCCTTTCATTCCTGGGTTTCCAGAGAGAAAAAAAAGTATGAAACGGGTACCCGTTTGCACCCTGCCTTGACATGAGCCACAATGTATGAAATGTATAGTGCCGTACACCATAGTGTGCAGAATTGATGCCAGAAGTCAAGTACGGTCAAATAAACGAACCCGTGTGCATGTGGTGACAGAGAGGTGACACAAAGGACATATTTTGCTGTGTCATAAGTAAACAATAAAAATAATGCCATGCAGATGGTGGACAGCATTCAGCAGGGACAAGTAAATGTGCACCTACCTACAGATTGGGCTCCCCTGGATGTCCGACAATGTGGGGAACAAGGCATCCAACACAAGTGAGTGTCACATTGTCCTGAGTGTCACAGCTACTGTCACAATATCAACCACAGGGAAAAACGCTCCGTGCTGCCAATGTTATGATGGTTACATTTGTCTGGAAGTTAACAGTAGAGCTCCCAACACCCATTAGAAACACAGAAAAGAAAAACGGGATCTATACACTATAATACAGGTCAGACTCTGAGCGTTCGTGTCCTCTGCCTCCATGTCAACGTGTCACACAAAGGTGACACATGTGTGGTAGACCTTGAAGCAGTCGTGCTGATTGCAGCAGAGGTACACACTATACTTTTCACATTTCATGGTCGTCTTTCACTCTTTGAAGGGGTTGTCTCGGTACGACACACCTGGGTTTCGTCGTTCGTGGTGCTTGTGTCGTGCATTGCATACCTCACAGACATGATCCTTGCCCTCACCTCTCACCGGCCAGTGGTGCATTTGATCCAAACGTGGGTCGTTGTCGTTGGCTTCTGTGCGTGGTCTGCTGACTGGGGCCTTTTCCATATCGTGACCCTCAACCAGTTTATGAGCCAGGTCTAGCCTGAACGACAAAAAATTGCGCTTAACAACATTTCCAACCTTGTGATCGATGGCGTGTCCTTTGATGACGTAAGCATTGTACAGGCTGGTTTCCATGAGTTTAGTTTCCACTCGTCGGTACCACTTCATGCACTTTTTCGATTTGTTCTGCCTCGTCATCTGGTCCAGTTTGTCAACCCCATTCATATACTGGGCATAGGCAGCCACAGTAGGAGGACAGGGGAGCTCGACCTCTGTGCCGTCCCTCTGCCGTCGGGTGACGCTCTCTGGTTCTTCCTCATGAGGGGCGTGGGCAGTGGACAGGTAGACCATACGTTTGTCCTTCCACGCTGTTGCCAACATGCTGGAATCTTCACATTGCCGCCAGTCGCTACTACCTCGAGGGAGACGTCGGGCTTCTGCATTTGTTTTTACCATGTCAGCAGGATAGCCGAGACGGTTTGGACGCATTGTCCCACACAGGTAGGTCTTCCGACTCGCCAGATATTTCGCCAGAATGGGCGACGTGTAGAAGTTATCTGTGTAAATTATATGGCCAAAGTTATGAATGGGCTTTGTGAGTCCAGTGACAACTCGAGCACTAAGTCCCATTAGTCTGTTGATCTGCTGTCCATGTTTACCTGTGTATACCTCCAAGTTGTAACAGTAGGCTGTCACAGAATCAGCCAACACCCACAGTTTGATTCCAAATTTGACAGGTTTGTCCTTCATGAACTGTTTAAAGCCAAGACGACCCTTGAATGGCACCATTGCCTCATCCACCGTGACATGCTCATGTGGCACATACTCATCCTGAAAGTTCCGACGCACACTGTTGAGAATATATCGAATTTTGTGCAGTTTGTCGGCAGCATTGACGGGATCCCTTGGGTCTACAAAGTAGAGGAATCGACGGATTTGAAAGAATCTGTCTCTACTCATGACATTTCCAAATCTAGTGTAGAGGAGGAAGTGCTTACCCCCTTGGTGCCAGTAGTGGGCATCTCTGTCCAGTTTGATGATGTCCTTCATGATGACAAGGCCATAGTACACCTTCAACTCATCCACCATCAACATTTTCCAATCTCCCTTGTTGTTGTCAGGGTCACTTTCCTTTCTTCTTCTTGCATTCTCATTTGCAAAATCTACCAGATCTCGAAAGATTTGTTCTGTGTAGAAAAGGTTGAAACACTCCAACGGTGTGACTGACGCATCAAGAACACGGACGGGACCTGAACGCCTAGAATACTTTGGGCGATTGTCATTCTGTGCAGGCGGAACATAATTTCCACCTGTCCATTCAAATCACGGGCATCTGTGGTAAAACAAATTCTCATCATCAAGCTCATCACCACTGTCACTATCACTATCATGGTTATTCACAAAAGCTGCTAATTCAGCCCTTTCCTCTTCATTCAAATCCAACAAATCAAAATCATCACCAATATCCTGATAAAGTTCATCATCCGAAAACTGTTCTGCGTCTTCCTCTGCCATTTTGCTGCAGAAAAGTGGCAGAGAAAACTAGTGCCAGAATCAGTAAATTAAACAAAACTTGGACCTTGGCTACTTTCTCACGGCAAGGGTAAGCCATACCAGCCAAATTAAAACAAATCCGGCTGGTCCCATTAGCACCCTTTAAGTTCAGGGAGGGGAAACGTAAACAGACGCTCGAGATCCCGTTACCACGCTTTAGCAGCCCACTGGGCTGAGAGGAGGGAAAGGGTGTGGCCCGCTAAAGCGGCCGTCAGGACTCAAGGGTAGTAATGGTCAGCAGATATACAGTAACGAAAGAGTTAATCATACAGTATGACTTGCTACACACCACCTGTTTTGTGGACCTTTTTTCCTTAAAAAACAAAACAAAAACAAAAACCTGCTCATTTGAATATATATTGTACAACAACAACATAAACACTCATCACCAAAAACCACTGTGCACCAGGGTAGTCTAGTGGTTTGGTGCTTTGGTGGTGGTAAGCATACAGACCCACGTTTGAATCCATTTCACTTTTTAGCTCACCTTTCTCCACAAAAGCTGTAGTTTGCAGACTAGTATTTTTACCCCCCATCCCCCACCCCAAGTTAATGAAACTAAAAATGACTCACACTGCTGCCCATTTTAGCATAGAATCCCAATCTGAATCATGATAATGGTGTTGTTAGTGTAGCATTAATTAGATAAATATATATATATATGTCTTGCTCTCCACTACCTCCAGGGATCTCTGTGTTAATCACAACCAGTTCAAAACTAAATTTTAAAATGCATAATTTATAACTGTTTCAGTTCATTCTGTCTGGCATGCACATCTCTGCATGTCATAGCATTACAGCTTGCCGAAGAAATCCAACTGACCAGGCAGGCCTTGACAAAGCCATCACAGGCAAAAATTTGGAATAAAACCTTTTTAAAACCAGGTCAAGCTTGGACTGTTGTTAAACATTCTCTCTCTCTCTTTCTTTCTCTCTCTCCTTCTCTATTACTCATGTCACTTCACACGCAGGGAACATAATTTCAGTTCATTTTTGCCTTGAACTCCAGAAGACCCAACTAGACAAGCACCCACCAGGTGTCATATGAACTAGCCCATGCTTGCTTGATCCTGCCAGGGCTTAGTGTTGTGAATGTGATCCACACCACTCAACAGATGCACAAGTTAGTAGTTACCCCCCTTCTTCAGATAGTGTACCCTTTGCCCAGCACCCTCTTGCTGACAGCCCAGTGATAACATTCTGACAGATCCTCACACAGGATCTGAGGGGGGGAGAAATTATCTGTCCAGGGTAGGAGGGAATGAATGCACTCCAAAATAATTTAAAGATAAACTGAAGAGACTTGTGATCTTGTCAGCAGTTGTCACGTTCTATTGTTGTAGTAGTAGTGAGGAACCCACTTTTTGTTCCACTCCTAGTCCTACACAAAACAATGAAGTTTATTTCCTTGTTGCATTATATTTATTTCCCTATCAAAATTTCTTGTTGACTATTTAATATGTGTGCCTTTTTTTCTGTTTTCTTTTCTCAAACTACTGTGACTAGTGTGAGTGATAAAAGGACTGAAGGATCATAGTTCTATATTATACACATTATTAAATAATTTATACAACAAAATCTATGCTTAAAAATAGAACATTTGCAACTACCTTCAGGCCACAGTTCAAATGCTAACCCACTAAAATTAGGAGCTGACCATTCCTTTTCCTCTTGATAAATCAACACATTCTTTTCTTCTTTTTTCTTACCAATGACTACAGATCGAGAGAGTGGGTGCAATGGGTAGGGATATGCCAAAAATACTTCAATTACCTCCACTGAGACAGCTTTGGCTGATCATACTGTTCAAGATGATGAGGGACTGGTGCCAGTGTCTATGAGTATGAACCAGTATAATTATGTCTGTGAGTGCTATGATCAAATCTGACCTTTGACAATAATCACATTTAACTAAAATACCGCAAAATATGCCAGTTTACTTTTTTTTTTTATAAAATCATGTTGAAGCTGAAGAGTCACAAACACAGAGATGTGGCCAACACACATGCAGCCAGTCACAATGCCTCTTCATGCATGCACCTGGTGGAATGCCAGAGGGGTCTGGGAAGAAGAAGGTGTATTTATTGAATTTTTAAGTTATTGGTGAGCCAGAATAATGTGTGTGTGTGTGTGTGTGTGTGTGTGTGTGTGTGTGTGCGTGCGTGCGTGCGTGCGTGCGTGCGTGCGTGCGTGCGTGCGTGCGTGCGTGTGTGTGTGTGTGTGTGTGCATGTGCATACATGTGTATATACATTGTTATTGTTAAGTGTTTTGGCTTTATATATATATATGACCTTTTTTTTTTAGCTCCATGTTCTATTGAATCGTTGATGTTTTAATGTAAAATGTATTGAATGTTTTACGTAAATGATGAGCCAGAAGGCAAATTTCTCTACACAGAGACAATATAGTTGTATTGAAGTAAAACAGTTGCACCCCAAGCCTCACTTTCTGGCACCCTTCCTCCAAACTCTGCCATAATTGGCTACACCATTAAGGGGACATTCCTTATCTCCATGCATGTCTTCCAAAATATCACCCATATAATAATTAGTATAGCCTATAGGTCTCACATTATCAGTATGTCAGCACACTCCACAATTTTTTTTAAAGTTTGAGTAATAAGTCTGCAGAAGCTGCATGACATAAACACTGTGCATGTTTGCCTTGGTTACTTGTACTGGCAATTACAAACACCGTTGATAGTAGGTTTTTTAGTACGCAGTTGTCTGTAAGAGAAACACAACCCGATATAATTGGAGTTGTCTATGTACAGGTGTGGTTACAAACTTACTGTCATTTGAGCACCAGTTGTGTGTGTGTGTGTGTGTGTGTGTGTGTGTGTGTGTGTGTGTGTGTGTGTGTGTGTGTGTGTGTGTGTGTGTGTGTGTGTGCATGCATGTGCACACACACAAGCATACATACATTGTTATTATTTTGCTTTTATATTTGAGTGGTTTGTAGCTCCATGTTTTATTGAATTTTTTATATTTTATTGTAAAATGTTTTCAGCGTTTTATGTAAATGATGAGCCAGAAGTCAAATATCTCTACAAAGAGACAATAAAGTTGTATTGTTTTGTATATTTTTGCATTGTATTAGCTGACACTGAGTTTTCAGTAACCAGTTATGGCAGTGTTGGTGAAAAATGTTGTAAACCAATGCTTGGAGTTTCCCATCAAGCTTTATTTATAACTATACAAGAGCTCTACTCACCGAAAGAATGCTGCTTCCAGACTGGATGTTATGGCAGTGCTGAGCCGTTTGAGGCAATGTGGTCTCTTTGTCCTGCTGCCAGTTTCAGCTGTCGGTTCCATGTTTGTATTCTAAAAGTTCTAGAGTGTATCTGCAGCGTATTGGTCCCTTGGTACTTTGCTGTCCTTCTCTGAGACAGTAACTGACTTGAGTAACAAATAGTGATCAGTCTCTGCTGTCTTCCCTGAACTGACTCAACTTTCATTTAGCCCTTTCTCTTTCACTTAACCATTTTAAATCAGTCAGTGTTTCGTTTTATAACTTCGTATTATAGACATGAACGCATCAACTGAACCATCAAGATTGTAAACAGACACAAGGCAGTGCTTACGTCTTTGTGGTTGCCAAGCAGGCGACGCTGACGGAACTTTTCCCCACGAAAGCGTTGACTTCGTGAAACACAAGCTTGCGACCTTAGGTATTTTCGCCACAGGGCCAATCAAATTAATAGCTGTGATCATGTACTTCTGACGGGTTCAATGCATTTCATTTTCACATGAATCGCTACTGGCACCTGCCGACAGTCTGCTAAATGTTGGCGACGGCCGATACACTATGGATGTACTCTACTACTTGATCACAATACTTAGTACTGGTACGTCAGGAGTCGGATCGATCTCAGCGTGTCCTAGCTTATAGTTATACTGAGAATCTCATCTCAGATCTTTGGCTGACCGATATATTCGCAGTGTGCAGTGCAGGTGTCAAAAAACAGCAAAACTGCTCCCTCAGCAATTGGGTGGGATGTCTCCGAGCTCAGTCCGATAAGACTGAGGACACGAAAAGCAATGTAACTTCATTAACAAGCAGAAGCTGGCCTTTTAGTGGTGTGATGCATTGGCATACCGCCAGAAAAAGCAATACCCCCCTAAAACATTTCATCGCTGTGGTGCAAAGTTCGTGTGCTAACGATAGGAGAGAAAAAGGAGTTCCCATGCTGCCTAGCCAGTATACATCTAATGTCATTGACTGAGGAAGTTTATAAAGAAACTCCCCTGTAGTAGAATGTTTTAGAATAAGACCAAATAAGAACAAAACCATTTGGGGGCTTAGTAAAGGTAAAAGTAATTGATTGATTGATTGATGATCGCTTATGTAGCGCTATTCTCCGCTCTCTTGAGCAGACTCACTGCGTTCGCATGTGATTCTACACGAGAGACTAGTTGTTTTTTTACAGCGCGTTTTTTGAATATCCACCGCCAGAGTGGTGTACTTACAGCGCTGGCATGGCCGGTGCCACATGCCCAACTGAAGCCGTCTCGGCGCAAGTTCTGTGTACACCATATAACCATGCCACATCATGCAAAGTCACATACGTAAGGTGTATGCGTGTTTAGCTGTAACCTGCCACCTGTACTTTTGGCAGAATGACCGGGATCTTTTACGTGCTACTGCGGTAACACGGGGGTGGAACGGATACCGAAATATGAGTCAGTCAGCGCACAGAAAGTCAACCCTGGAGAAGAAAATTTTCCCGCCGCTCCTGCGGGGATTCGAACCCGCGACCTTTCAATCACGAGTCCGGCGCTCTAACCACTGAGCTATCCCCGCCCCATAATGATAATAATAATGTACATATGATCATGCGCCGCTCATCAACGCCCTGAGCGCTCAGGTACATATCTTAACCTAAATATGATATTCTATACACAGTGTAGAGCATAGTCCTACCAAAACGAATTACATCAAGTATTATAAAAAACAAAAACAAAAAAACGCACTACCAAAAGGCACACACACACACTGACTGTAGCATAAACTGGGTACTCAGATATTAGCCTGTTAGGATGGAAATACTGTGCCGGAGAAGAGAAAGGTTTTCAGTTTGGCTTTAAAAGATAACAGGGTTGAAACTGAGTGCACTTAGTTTTGTCACATCCAGGCCATTCGCTCCAAAAGAAGGCACATCCGATTTTCTTTCTTTCTTGATAATTTAGGAGCTGTGTGAGAGTTGAGGTGGCCGTCCTGGGCTGTCCGTCCTAACGAGCCTTCTGGTTTCCGTGGACGTAAAGAATCAGTTATTGAACCGTACTTCGGCATTAGTCACAACTTGTCCCTAATACGTCAACTGACATCCGAGGACATTTAGCATCACTTCACCACCGTCACATCAGATTTTCTTTAATTTAATTTTTTTTTTTAACACAGTCACACGTCAGTGAAAGTGAACATCTGTTACGGTCACTTCTAGTGCGGCAATGCGGGCTCCGTGACTGCATGCAAATAACCCTGCGACCGAGGCAGCAGTGTAAGTGATCATTAAAATTCACATCCGCTCTCCTGGGAACAAACTGCTGATAGTCTACATCACTGGTTTTGCTTTACGTCGTGACAGAAGCGAGATGGCTTATTAGGGACAGGGGGGGGGGGGGGGGGGGGACGAAAGAGTGATGGCTCGACCGTGGACCGCCGCCAGAACAATGGAGGTGTTAAGGCGGTGTCCCCTCGCCATTGCCCAGCGACTAGTGCACCGCGCAATTGCTGTTTCAACTGTCGTGCCGGCTTGGGCAGTCACAAGGACAATGTCCGTTGCACTGCTGTTGAGGAACAACTCGAAGCGAAAGAAGTCAAACTCAGTTTCGCAGCCCAGCTCCACCTCCCTACTCATGTTCTTTTCTGGGCTAACTTGAAGGTCCAGCTCCACCTCCCTCCTCTAGATCTCGCCCGAAATCTTGCACTAAAACGACACTGGCATATTATATATGACTAGCATGGCGGCCGCCGCTGCCACCAACACCGGCATCGCGACTCACTCAGTGACTGAGAGGCAGACACGCTCAGAGAAGCCACCCATCTGTTTTCCGCAGCGTTGCTTTCAAAACAACTTCCAGTGTTGGAATAGTAAACATGGTGCTTAACGTCCACAGAAACCATAAGGCTTATTTGGGACGGAGAGAGAGGGGTATGGAGGGAGGGTGGTGGGGGGTAGGCGGGGGGATGACTCATAGCGTAGCAATAGACTCCTGCATTAAGATGGGCAGAGGTCAGAGCCACCGATTTTAATGTTTCATTCATTGTGAGGGTCAGTCATAAGACTGTCTACAGACCACAAGTTCAGTCAGTTTGAAGAGAAAGTGGAGCCCAAGCGCATTTCAGCACAAACCAGGTTATTATTCTGAAGCCCACTTATTGGTGTGTGTGTGTGTGTGTGTGTGTGTGTGTGTGTGTGTGTGTGTGCGTGTCAACATCAATAATAATAATGATATAATACATGATCAGATTTACTCAGGCTAAGAGCCTTTATCTGGTCTTTGCCAGCCTAAGCTATTCTATCCCAACTTTCTAACGCTGCAAAGGGTATTGAACAACCCCACCTCTGCCTGCTCCATGGCTATACAACAAAAAATGTAACCGCCAAATCTGAAAAAGTTCTCTGGAGTTTTTGACTGCCTTACTACTACTATCTCCTGGTCTAAACTGTCCCAGCCAATGGTGATCCTAGAGTATCTGTAGACCATGCTTTTGTTGAATCTACTCTTAAAACTCCATGACTCATTTCTTGCATTTGTCTCACTATTATATAATGTGGTCTTGAATTTTGTTGGGTTTCATCAGTCTTTTGGAAAATTAAGTTATGGGTGTCAAAAAAATTCATTTGCAGGTCAGTCATTGCTGTTTTCTTTAACTGCATCTTTTTTTGCAAGCCGGCCACACATTTTCACCGAGTGGAGCTCTCCCACCTGGTAAAACATTAATGCATCACCTGTTTCTTGTTTTTGTCTAATTTCATTAAGCACTCAAATTGTAGGAGTGATTTGCCCTATTCAAACACAAGGTGATCCAACTCAAGCATCAGCTTACATCTTTCCTCCAAACACCGCCACAACTGGTCATGCCACAGGCTTTTTAAGACAAAGCGAACAAGTTTTTCCATCATGCTCAAGTAGCAATTAAGTTTGTAACCATGCAGACAACTCAGATTATAACAGACCATTTCTATAAGGTTTGTCAACTTCCATGGAAGTTTTGAACCATCACTGATCTTGACCTTGATAGTTTAACAAAATGTTAAATGGTTTACAAGTTATCATCAAGACATTCACTTAAGTTCTGAACCTTTACAGTGACCAGTCTTTTCACAAGACACTCTGATTTTATTATGATGTACCATCTAGTAGGATCCCAACCTTCACAATAATGCAATCCACTATTTCACTGACCACTTTGGTTCATGATGCTTTACCATCAATTATAAAATTGTTTCAAAAGAACTATTAGTTCAGGATATAGTCACTCATTTTACATATATATATTTATATATAGCCTTTGCTGTGACCTTGACGATAGCATGCAACCCAAACTTTTGCACAACACTGGCTTATGATGATGCATCATCATACCAAGTTTGGTTACAAAAGGTCGAGTGGTTCAGGAACATCATCCATAATTGAAATTTTGAACGTTGCTGCGACCTTGAACACAGCAATCCAGCATCTTCACTGGACACTTAAGACTAATATGATTACCATCAAATGATGTTTGGTTGTGAAAGGAGTTATAATATTTGAAGATAGCAACCTACTTGCACAAAAGGCCAAGCAGAGACCTGGGCAATTCCAGTATCCCCTCCCCCCACCCCCCATTGGGAGTATAATAAAGCCATATCATTCATATTGACTGAAATCTTTTACAGTACCATGCCATACCAGATGTGCCCAATGTTTATGTGCATGCTTCAACGTTATGTTGCCTCCACTCTTACGACTCAAATTTGACAGAGGGTACTGACAGTATGGGATGGCCTTGTTGAGCAGACATGAATGAGTACCCCTTCAATGGCATAACCAATTACAGCAGGGTTGGGATGGTGCCAAAAAGCAAGGCATGTGGTGTGGAGTTGTTTGATCCATACTGTTTACATTATTCAGACATATGTAATGCAATATAAATCTGAGGAACAGCAAAATGCGCATGTTCAGTATTTTATTTATTTTTTCAAGATTTTCTGTGGAAAAAATGTAATGTTGTTGGTACACAGCTCAACAGACAGCACAGTTTCACACACTAACACCAACACAATACGTTTCTTTCTATCCCCGATTATTTAATGACAAACCAGAACACATGAAGCATGCAACCCAGGACAAAGTTCTGACTTACTACCTAACCCATAGGCATGATGAGGATGAGCACATACACACACTCATGTGCACCCAACACTTAACACAACAGCATACACACACACACACACATGGAACAGGCCACACACATGAGACAGGATCACTAAGGGCTGCAAAAAAGCCACACCCCACCCTCCCCATCTCAAACGCTATTGCCAATCTATCAAAATTCACAGGAACACAAGTCATATAACGCACAGTTCACATTCAACCTAAAAACCCTAACTTACAATGAAAAGTCAATCAACAGAGTGACATGATATGAGAGACCCACTAGCAGCCACCATCACACCCAATCTTCAAGTGAAATATTAAAAATCAATAATACTATCACAAATAAATAGAGACCAATGATATTAAATCACAAATAAAAATATACTTGATCAAGTATAGGTATTTCCACGGTCAATGTCTTTGCCAAGCTCAGCAAACATGCATTCCTCATTAACACATCCTCAACTAGCTGCCATACTTTGTCGATTCATCAATTAAAACATTGAGCCACGACTTGACTGGAGACTTGAAATTTTGCATAAATTGGATGTTTTATTTACAAATTTTGACAAGATTTCCCAAATCTGAAAACCCATGTAATTTTTATACACTTTATTTCAATATTTGCACATCTCAAAGTCGCAAACTCGCTGATTTCTTGTGAAGTTGTTGCAATTTAATTTTCCACAAAAAAACAGAAGCACAACTGTGACGCAGGCAGGTGCAAATGTAGGCTGAAGAAACCATAACTGTCTTTGTTTCAGTTTGATCCTTCTTTGAATGACCAGATTCAAAATATGTCCCAAGGAAGCAAATGAAGAACAAAATTCTTTTTGTAAATATTAAACATCAAATGGCTCATGCACCAAAAAAATGGATCTTAGTGGTTTTGTAAAGGTGTGCATGAAGGAAAGCTTTCTTCAAAAAAAAAAAAAAGGGAACCATACGGGGATCCACTGCACTCTCATGTTATGCATCAATTAGGAAATCCACACGTTATCTTTTCTCCAGACAACATGAGCACCTGTTGCTCACTTATACTGCCAAGTCAATTCTCCAGTAAAAAAAATAAAAATAAGCAAAAACCCACTCATTCTCCGATGCACGCCCACACTCAAAACTGGCTGAGCTAGACCGCCCAGAGGGCTGGATGGTACAAGCTTCAGTGGACTGGAAAGCCCCGGATCATGCAGGAGGGGATGCACGGACCAGCCAACGCCCCCCTCAGCAACCTGCCGGAATGGCCAGTCCACTCGTCGTGGATATGGAAGCAAAAATATAATAGAGGCAAAAATACAAGCTGAGCCCAATTATCTGCCAGGTCGCATGAGCACCTTTGGGCATTTGAGCACCCCAACCCTGCTCGTAGCAAGACAGGGGTGCATCCGACACCGGTGACGGATCGTGCCAGATGACATCATGCAGATCCTGGCGGCTGCAGCATTCATAAGTGAAAACAAAGGTCGCTGTTGTGGTGGCGATGGCGACCGCGAAAATGATAGGCAAAAACCACTGACCGACGTGGTGGGACTAGTTGTAAACACTTTACTCGTGTCTTCCTTGGTCTCAATAATTGTCGAGATGGGAATCACAATAAAAATAGACAATGCTAGCCTGAAAGACCCAAGTCTCTTAGAATGGGAAGCAAAGCTGCTGTATAACATCATGCAGCTACCCTCAGGACATTGCTAATTTTCTAAACTTTTGTAACAACTCTGGAGCGACTTTATCATAACATGCCTAAAATGCGCTTAAAGTTCAGTTCCTCTTCATTATGCAAACTAATACAGATCAGATTTATAAATCTGTGCATGCAAAAAAGCCATTCATCGAATGACAGCATAACTACTTGAAAGTAGTGTTGCACAAAATGACTAAAAGAATAGGATATTAGACTTGCTTAATAATGCTCACAAAAGTTTGCAGGAAAAATGCTTTCCAAAAAGAAAATAAGCTCCTTTCCCAGGATTACGTTGCTGGCACCCCTAATCAAAAACCTGCCAATAAATCTACCCTTGTTTGAAGTTGTTTTGAAACACCAATTTACTCCACTACTGCCAGGAATGCTGGACTGACAACTGACAAAACTGCCCATCCAGATAAAGTAACTAAAACAGCAAAATCTGCTTTCATGCAAAAAATGTATGGGGAACAGAATGCTGATCGTTCCTTGGAACACCAGAGCTGAAACATAACCTGGCTGCCAAACTACAACTGTGTTAGTTGATCAAGCTAGTCTTACAGCCTTCTGCACAAACATGTACAGATGAGACTGCAGCAAACAGAAAACAGAGGACAGACAAGGGTAGTGGAGCTGAAGCAGACACAAGATAGACTGAAAGGACAAGGGATATTGTGTTCTTGTGTTAATGTCTTAACTTAACTACAGTAATAGCAATGTTTGATGCATCTGCAAAATGATTTCTACGTGACAGAAACAATCCTAGCCAATCATGACTGCTTACAGTGACATGCACAAGGTGACACACAGGGGGGCCCATGAGATATCATATGAGGAAGGTTTTCAAAATCCTCCTCCCCCTGTACACAAATTGGCAACTGTTACCTTAATTACTTAAACCTAAACACAGAACATGTTACACGGACAAGTCCATCCCAACCCGAGACACGTCCCACCCGCATTGAGGACCTTTCAGGCCATTGTGAACAGAGGCGGGGCTGGACTCATGACAGCATCTGTTCCGTCATTATCCACAGCAGAGGCAATCCTTTGTCCCTGGCCATGTTCAGCTTTCTAACAGTCACAGGGCCAGAGCTCACAAAGAGTGCAGTGACCTGAACAGCATGGCAGCAACATGGATATTCTTTTTGCAGTCAAGCCCAAGCCTTGTCCAGTGTTCACAATGACCTAAAACACCCTGTGGTATTTAAGTTTGAGCAGCATGACTACAGCCAACCAGCCGCAGGAGGCTGGAGTAGCCCCCATCCTGTGATGGAATCACCAGAATGGTCATCTGTTTCTCCAGCCAGCAACCAGTCCCTCAGCTGAGCCTGCCGCAATGCCCACCCTCCTAACGTGGCCCAACCCGGCCCATTTCCCGTTTTCCCGGCCCCAGTGTGATTGGATCCCGGTCCCACCCTGCCCACGGCACTCCGATGGCAACGACAGGAACCAGTACCATCACTCCTCTTCCTGTCAACACACAAACCATTGGCACAACATGTGAATATGCAAGTATATGAAAGAGAAAACAAGGTCCAGTCATGAAAACCAAAGAACAACATTGGGAGTGGAAATATTTTACCTTAACACCAATACTCGTGTAAGTAATCATAACTGAACTACACAACCAAGATGTGGTGTTTCAGTGCTTTCAAATACATACTAGTTTCAGTCACATTCTAAGTTAGTTTAAAACCAGGTAACAATTTCACAGAGAAGTTCTCTCTCTCGCTCCCCAGCTTGGCATAAATTAAACAGGAACTTACACAGAGGTGTGTGGTGTTCACACGCCGTAGTTGACTGCCAGCCTTTCGCGAAGTGGCTGTGGGAACTGGTCAGAGAACTTGCCCCAGTTCTCCTCGCCCACCTGTGTCTTGAAGCCATGGAGGATCTGAAAACAAAAACACAGCATGCGGCTTAGTCCTTACTCTTTCCACCAAGCCATCAACATCATACACCAGCTTCATGTCCCACTAAGTTCAAAAAGGGGTAAAATCTTTTTTCTCCCAACCTATAGCTTTGACCACTTTGGTTAAAAACAGTTCTGATGCAGATTTGCCTGGAAATAGTGCATTTTGATCAAGATCAAGCCTAAAATCAACATCTAGTGAAGGAAAGCTTACCTTGTAGAACATCTCCTTCAGATCAGGTTTCGGGTGCACCCAGGACGCAATTGCATCACAAAAGAAGATGAAGTCCTGCACAACCCCAGCAGGGTTGACACCGATCATCAAGCACACGCCACGGAAGGCAGAGTCCTTCTCTTCATTGTCACGAATGTTGCGCAAAGATGTGCACCTAGTGGAAACAGGCATGCATGGGTTAACGTAAAAGTTGACCACACTAGCAGACAACAAATGTCATGCTGGTTTTTTTCACTCTTTCTCAAATCCAGGTAAAGTGTGGAAAAAGCTAGGACATCACTGGATAATTTGTGCCCGGACTGTCAAGCAAGGATCAAAGGCAGTCTCAACAGTCATCCAATAAGACAGTGTCGACACATCTCTAGATGTCCACGACAACTGAAATCAGTTTCTCTTAAGATCCAACCAACCCAGTTCAGCTGGATGGAATAAAGTGGGGAGCTGGTAGTTACCAAGGAAAAAAGATGGATGGAGCCTTCTGGAACAACTAATGGTTCCCATCTTTATCCAATATACACAACTTGATTTTCCTAAACCAGAATGTTTGGGGTAAGCAAATAATGATATATTCCTCATTCCAATACCATGTAAATGTTTACCTGTTATGACACAAAAACCAGCAGGACATTCCTTCCATAAACAAAAGTTGTTTTTTAAACACACTAAGCTATCTTGTAAATATTTCTGAGTCTAACAACATATCCTAATGCCATACTTTTTTTGGTCCAAAACCAAACTCAGAACATTAACTTGTGCTGTGTGACAATAAGGAAACTTAAAATAAAGAGGCACACTTCACTTTAATTAAGAACATGGATACTGAAACACATCCACCTAAAGCCCTACAATACATAACACAATATATTTAAGCATATACAGACAGAATCCATTCCAGAAATCCACAGTAACTTTAAAACTGAAGGGGAAAAGTTTATACAATAGAAGCTCACAATGTGTACACTGTCAACATTTCTGTCTTTAACATAAAATACACTGACACCCAAAACCGAAGCTTAACTAGGCCTTACACAAGGAAAACAGTAACGACAACATAGAAAAAGCTAATACATAGTAACCACACAATAGCCTTGGGTCCCTCTAAAAAGCTAATAGTAAATTACCACACCCCCATTTATCTTTTGCTTCAAGTATTCAACATTAGTTCTTCTCTTTCAGGGAACCCAACAACCCACTTGTAAAATTCTCTATATGTTAAGAAATATTTCTTTGTATAAGAACATGCTTAACAGATAAACACAGTAATAAGCACAGAACAAACAAATTAAAACTATCCGTGCGTTCTAATGTAAAAGTTTTTAAAATTTAAATGTGACCAAAGTGTATTAAAAAAAATACTAAAAGAACAGTAACACATAATATGCTCATAAAGTAAACTGTAATCAATAAGATGACCAAAATATATCATCAATAATATAATCATAATAAAAGGAAAAAAGAAAAAAGTTACACACCACTGCCTGATAAACTGGTGTAAATGAGGAGCAACATCTTGTGGACATACTAAACCGAGGCGACCAATTGTTATGGCTATGATACGACGACGAGTTGACAAGACGTAGACGGGGAGCAAATATAAAGGGAAGAAACAGAGAAAGACATCCAATCAACAAAACATACATAAAAATCAGTCACATTTCTGGAATAAAAAGTGAAAGGTGGTTAAAAAAAAAAAAAAAAAAAAGGTAAAGAAACCAAAGTCAAATTTCTGAAGATGCTGCTGTACACAAAAGTGTCTGTTCTTTTGTCTACAGAACACACTTGGCCCATACCCCAACCCCTTTTCCTCCTCAGCAATTCATCTGCAGCAGACTCAAAGAAAAAAAATCACAACACAAAAGACAACATCCAAAAGAACTACTTACAAAGCAATTTTCACATCCTATCTTTTTGCCCCCGAGCAGCCCTTCAAGTTCCAACTTAAAAGTGGCCATTCATGACATCATCAACATAAGAACATCAGAAATGCATTGAAAACAAGGAAAACCGCTTCCAATCAATCAGTCACATGAATGCATCACACAAATCTAGCCATTCTTCATGCATAATCAATAATCTGCATTTCACTTGCTTTGCTTGAAAGTAGTCCATCTTATATTTCTGGAGAAAAAAAAACAGACCTTCCCAATCCTGTTTATTTTGCTATTTTTTTGTCATTTTTTTGTTCTACAGGCAATATTTAGGCCATGTAGACCATGTTCATGTAGCCTGACTCAAAGTTTGCTATAAACTAAGTATCACCATACCCTCACTGTCTAATATTTGTAATAAAAGCTCAAGCGCTGGCCCTGCCTGACAAAAAGTTTATTTACGAAACAACAAGTATGTGCATTTCAAAACTGAGCTGTGATTTTTTTTCCCCTCATCTTCTAAGTCATTTTATCATGTTAGCTGTTTCTTTTCACTTTTTGGTGATGCATTCATGGATACACAACATCAAAAAAAAAAAAAAAAATCTATCCCCCAAAAATTAAATTTTGAAGACTTCATATGGCACCTTTACCTACTGCACTTTCCCAAACTACATACAAAACAACAAGACTAGAAGAGATTTATCAAAGCAAATGATATTTCGTGCATCCACAAAATCCCACATGGCACATAATACTTATTTCATTTAACTTGTAATGCATTTGTGTATTTCCCCTCCACGCAATATGCCATAAGACACCAAGTGCAACACACACACACACCCAGCAACTTTCATGGTTCCACCCAACCAACAAACTAGAATTTCATGTACAGCAGCAATACTTTTTTCCTGCCTTATTTTTTGTTGTTGAATTTTTTCACCTTCAAAAATAATTAGCTGAACACTTTCAAAGTACAACAACGGTCATACTCAGACATGACAGAACATATAATTGAACACAAACTTATGTGGTGTGTTTTCAACACTTGGACATCGAAACATATTACAAAACAAACATGAAACGACAGTGACATTATGGCTCTTTGCACAAAGTGGGGGTGAGACTGAGAGAGAACTAGATAAAAGTAAATAAATTTTAAAAGTATGCCTGAACAAAAACAAACCATACAAGAGTAAAATAAAACATATGCATTGTACAAATATGCGTATCTGACAAAACGGTGTATAATGATCACAATGTAGCCAGGGAAAGCGCTTCTAGTCTTTTCAACTTGATTTACATGCAAATAAACATTCATTTTGAATAATTTCAACATCTTTGGACAATTCCACAACTTTAATATCATTTCAAACTCAATTTTGAATTCAACACTTCCTTTCTAGTGTGACGAGTCGAGGAAAAGGATCTGTGCAACCAAGAAGACAATTCAGTCTGTAATTTTCTTAAAGGGAACAGGACTTTATGCCCAATTGCCTATAGATCTTTTCTGTCTTCATTGCTTTTTAATACTCCTGTTGTTTTGTGTGCATGTGTGTTTTGCAAGATGCTAAGCTCCACAATTCTGGAATCTTACCAGAGCTAAAGCTGAAGTGTCTGATCACTTCAGCTGACTTGTGAAACATGAATGGGAAGGGGCGTTACTTCTTTGATCTGCCAAAAAAAAGGGGGCATGCCATTGGACCATGTGAAGTCTTCCTACGCTCCAGGCCAGAAAGGCGCATGGGGGTGGGGCGAACAACTCACCTGTGTTCTCCAGCAGAGTCTTTGGCGTGTTGGAACGATTGATGATGTCCACCAGAGGGCCAAGCACCATGGTCACTGAGGCCTGCATGTCAGCCCCTGCAGTCAATACCAAGCTAACACATAAACTATTCAAAATCCCACCCAATACAGCCTCTACCAATGCAATGAAATAGAGACATGAGCCAGGTCAGACAGTACGAATACCACAACTCTCACTGAACAGGTCAAGGTGGGAGGTTGTCATCACACCTGAAAATCACAGTGGTCTCAACACATTTTTTCCCCTTGCAGACCTGGTCTCGAACCATCACATTGTACCCACTCAATAACTATGCAGCTACTGATGTGCTTCATATTTCTACGGTTATGATTTTAATGTCCATTTTGTTAGTGTTGAACAGAACAAACCTACACCCCAAAAAGAGTAATTTATTAACAGAAACCACAATGAAATGAAAATGTAACTGTTTCAGTATGACACACAAGCTGCACTGCTTAATGTCTCCCAATAAAAATGGCCAATTCAATTTAGTGATCAAGTGGGCCATAATTGTTTTCGAATATAAATCACTTCATAATCAAGACATTGCACTTTCTGTATACAGAGTTAGCTTTTCTTCAGCTGCAGCGCCATCACTCCTCTAATTCTCCTTACTTTTAATTCACACTGCTGCCTACTTTTGTCAGTATGGTTGACAGCTGAACTATGCACCTTTATTGGAAAAGAAAAGGAAAATAACGGTTTCTGGGGGTCATCCATGATAAAAATTATTTTGCAAAATGCAAGGGTTATTTTCATCCCTGACAAGCATACCCTCACTTCTATATACCAAACTTCCTATACCAATCACTGAGTTTGACTTCTTTAACCAAACCATACTGTCCGATTTCATCCCCATCATCCAGTTTATTCTCCTCATGGTTGAAAATTATCACACACCAGTCAAACCTACCCATCTTGATCGAGATTTCACCAATGGCCCAGGTGGCATTGTTGCACACAGAAATGAACTCGGGGTTCAGGTTGGCTGCAAGAATCGGCATGAAGTCCCCTAAAAACAAAGGAAGAGACAAATGCCACTGGTGTAACTCCCGCAAGAAGTGCAATCTATATAAAAACTGTTTACAGAGTCAATTGTTTACTACTGCTGATCTTAAATTCAAGGTCACTCAGAGTATGCATAGAGAATGGTCAGTAAGTCATGTAACTACCACTCTTAATGTTTTCAAACCCATCCATATAAACATTTGATCAAAGTTTTTGCCAGCCACGTTGATGGACAGGCATCTTAACATGGATGATGACCTAGGCTCAAAACCTTTTTGTGCAAGTGCAAAATGCAAGCAGAAAAACATCATGCAAACCTTACAACAGGTATCTCATACAAATATATCACACAAAGTATATACAAAATTGCATTAGCCAGATGAGACAGTACGGATACAACCACAACTGTCATTTTGCGTCATAGTGGATACTCTGTCATCACACCTGGTTCAGGAACATTCTCATTCTCAGTCAGTTTCCGGATTAATATTTTGTAGTTGTTGCTGCTCCTTCTCTTTGTATTTGAGATCCCAAATCCTTCAAAAATAACAAGCCTCCAAAATATATTTCCTTGATTCCATTATGTAGACAGAAACTGTATGCTAAGAGATGCAGCTTACCAATACAAGGGCGCACGTGTTGGAAACAGGCCTTGGTCAGGTCTCCCAGCAGAGCAAATGAACTTTGTCGAACCTCTGGCATCGGATCCTGGAAATAAACAATTTCTGTTAAATATCAGGTGTTGGAGTAGCAGAGCAAATGAACTTTGTCGAACCTCTGGCATCGGATCCTGGAAATAAACAATTTCTGTTAAATATCAGGTGTTGGAGCAGAGCATCAATGGCATGGCATCTGAGAGCTACTAAGAACCCACATGATTCCGTTTCCTATCACTAAAACATTTCCCCAGTGCACTTCACACAGTTCCAATGTGTAGGTGCATGGAAAGACTTATTTTGTCTTCCAAAAGCAGCAAACCAGTAAAAGCCTTTTAAAAAACCTGAAAACTGAGATCAAATGGAATTTAAAAAATGGTTGAAAAAGGCTTGTCATTCTACCCCACACCCCCTCCAGGTGCGGTTACTTTACTATCACCCTGAAGATAGCAATCCATTTTTTTTTTTATGTCTCATGATGATGCACTACCATACCACTCTTCTGGACTGAACAAAGCTAGACAGACAGAATGAGGTGGGGTGGAGGGTGAGATTTACTGGAATCAAATTTTGTTGTTAGGAGGGAGCAGGGTATCTAGGCAGAAACTCCCAGCTTACCTGCATACACTGGTAGAGCAGTTTGAGGATGCTGGAGTTGCCCACCAAAGTCTCAATGTGGTGTTCCAGGCCCTCTGCCAGCCCACTCAACAAGTCCAGAGCCACGATCATGAAGTCTTTGTCTGGAGGGTCATACTGATCTGGCTGGGACAAATTGGCCTGCACGGACAACCAACCAGATGAGCACTGACTTCAACACAGACCTTTAGGCAGAGCTTACGAAAATGTATTGACTACGTAAAATGTTTGTGAAAGCCTTTATTATTCTGGTGAATGTAACTGGTTTTGTCTCACGCTAAACACAGCAGAATCACAACACAAAAGATGCAAATACCTTTTCAAGGCCAATTTCCAGATCCCCCCTCCAATGAATATTTTCTTTCATTCCCTAGGTCTATGAATCATATCCTTTTCATTCAAACAGATAAAGTTTGGGCCTTCCCGCTCATAGTCACAAGCAATTTAAACAGGTGCCCGTGGTGAATGCCTACAAAATTTAAATAGGTACCATGTTGTTTTGCACCAACATACAGATGGATAGTTTTTAGCACTGTAACAGTGAATTAGACAAATGTGTGATTCAGTGACTTGTTTGGAACTGGCGTAAAAGAATTCTGAATGTGTGAGGTGACCCTATATGTACTGTATAATGCAACCGTAAAATATCCCAGCAAAGTGCACTTTTCTTCTTCTTAGCAACCTCTTTATTCACATCTTGAAATCCAAACTACTGATGAAAAGTAACAGCAAAATGGACCTAACAACATACAGTGGGCACACAAAGGCAAGAAAGCCCCAGTGTGTAGAACTCACGTAGTTCTGGTTAAGGGTCTGCTCCACAAGGTGCACACAGCGGCGGTAGACAGGTTCACAGTAAGGCAAGAAGCCAGACTGCAGGGCTGTTGCAACACTTGACAGACACTGAAAACAATACATCTTTGGGTGATAGCTTAGACACTGGCTATTTTGTGATGGCTCTACTCTGACACACTATTGTATTCAAATATCAGTAAATGGTTTGGGGTTGGATAAAATGATTTTCAAGAACAATGTTCCAAACCACAAACAGTACAAGACCATAGTGGAACCTGTTCTGTAATTTTGCAAAGACAAACATCATATATATTTATTCCTACACGGAGGATTCAACAACAAGAAAGTGTGAAGCATTGCAGTTACCTCAAGAAGAGGAAACAGGTCTTTGTCCTCATCTTTCAGCTGGTTCCACTTCTGTATCAGTGGTGGCATCAGCAGGTTTACATACTCCTGCAAAGGGACAAAATATATCAATACTGAAAATCTCCTTTCATGACCAATCCAATGTGAACCGCCTGAAAACCTATTATGAATCCAGCACAGCATCAGAAAATTTTATTTTTCCTCAATGATAAATCAGTAAGAGAGAGTTCTAGTTCTCATCATTGCTGTGCATGTTACAAACTATCAGGTTGAACATTTTTCCGGTATCTTTAATATGTGGGTCAGAGAGAGAGATATGTGTGTGTGTGTGTGTGTGTGTGTGCGTGCATATGGGTGCGTGTGTGGGTGAGTGCATGCACAAAAGAGAGTGTGTGTGTGATGAGGTAAGGACTAAGAGACAGATGATGATGAGAGAGAGATTGACGTGACAAGAGAGAAAGAGAGAGAGATTGACATGACAAGAGAGCTGCAACTGACTGGTTTATTTAGGTGATGTCCCACTGAGTCAGCCAGAGTTCCAATGGCATTATTTAACTGTGTGTGTGTGCATGCGTGCGTGCGCGAAAGAGAGAGTGTGATGAGGGAAGGACTCAGGAGAGAGATGATGACGATGAGAGAGAGAGATTGATGTGGCAAGAGAGTGAGAGAGAGAGAGCTGCAACTGACTGGTTTATTCAGGTGATGTCCCACTGAGTCAGCCAGAGTTCCAATGGCATCATACAAAATCAGCAAGTTCTTGTGCTGCAAAACACACAACAAAAACAGCAACTTTATTACTACATCAACAAGCTCATGATCAAATGACAGCACTGTTCAAAGTTAATCAACAAAGACTGAAATCTGGTGTTTAGTTCAAAATATAAAGTGACAGTAATATGCATCTCCTGAAAATGTGAAGAACATTCTTTCTTTTCTCTCGCAAAAACATAAAGAGGCACAGAATCTTCCGACTGACTATAATTTCAGCATTACATGCAACTGCTAGAACTAGTCTAATTTGAGCACCCATGCCAGTCTTACTTGGTACTTGGAGAAAGCAAAGACCAGGGTCTCCAGGATAAATCCCAGGTAGGGCACCAGTTCTGTGCAAGCCTCCTCCTCCAGGGTGGCAAATGCCGAGCAGGCTGCCTCCTGCACACGCTTGTTGCCATCCAGTACACGCTTCAACAGCTGCAAGATAAATACACCAAGAAATAAGGGGGAAGTATCTTAACCACAGATGTTTGCTACCCTCGAGACATAAACAGTGCATTCCAACTGTGACTAAAAACCTTAGAGAACTTGATGATGCATGTTCGCGGGCCAACAGCAGCCATAAACACAGGCTTTTTGCTTAAATGTTTTTTCAATGTTAACAGACTTTAAGGATTTTTATTTATTTTGTATTTATTATCCTGTTCATAATTATGCTGAATGAAGCATATATCATTTTTAATTCCTCTCTCCCAACTTTATCACAGAATCAGTGTGCAATGCAAACTAAAATAGACTTTAGATTCAGAAGTATTGGTTTTGACTGAAAAATAAAAGTGGGATTCTAGAGGCCACTGAAGACCTGCAGTGGGGTCCACAGGATATCCCTGCAGGTTAAGAGATGTGGCCCCTGAAGCCTAACCCTTTTCACAAATCTGTCCAAAATGTACAATTCTCTCTTTCAAAGAATGACCCCTGCAACTCCACAACAGTTCAAACATTAATATTCACACAAAATAATTCCTCTATTCACCAACCATGCACACTGAGTCTTACCTCGGTCATCAAAGGCTTGAGGTAGAGGTCATGGGGTTGGCCCACCACCCAGTGAGCATAGCGAGACAGGGTCCAGCAGGTGATGGACCTTACCAAGGCCTTGCGGTCGGCCAGACAGCCAATGAGGTAGGGCACCAGCTCGGGAAGATGGGGAACCATGCCATTCATGCAGCCCTCAGCGATGGCGCCCAGAACCAGGATGCCCGATTCCTTAATCTCCCATTCAGCATGGAAGAGAGTCTCTTTCAAGATGGGCAGCAGCACTGGGAGTATGTCTTCATGGAACACATTGGCCAGGACATCAAGAGCAGCTGCTGAGCACTTTCCTGTGGAGAAAAAGCTTTTCTCATTTCTACACCATCTACAGCCCCAGAACAGTTTATGATCACAACTGCATCAACAGAGCTTAGTGAACATCTTTTAAGGGGAGACTGGCCAGTCAAATTTTGGTCCCAAAATGTTCCAGAACAGGTTTTTGTTTTTTTCCAGGTTTGGGTTCCTAAACATGCCTATTTTCATCTAAGTCAGTATTTTTATGATATATGTTTGATTTTTATGCAAATGAAAACATTCTTTGAACCTTAGTGTGTTTGTTTTTGTCCTGTGGCCGATCATTTCACTGAAAAAACACTCCATTTCATCCCTTGGTTACGGGGACTTTCTACCCAAAACTCAGCACATGTTGCCTATCAAAATGCTCAGTAGCTTCTGACCTTCAAAATGACGTCATGACCCAGTGGGAACTTCCACTGATGAAGGCACAAAGGGTTTGAAAAGGCGGGAAGGGTATTCCAACGGAAACTTCCTAATTTGGATCGAGTCGTTTCTCATTGGTCGGATTTCAAAGAGTGACCTCATTATATAGTCATCGGTGCTGCTGCGCATGCGTAGTTCGCAAATGAGAGTTCACGGACATTCCCGAACAAGCCACTTCCTGTCAAACTAGTCACTTCCTGTTTGTTGCAGACAACAAATCGAACATACGTTTGCAAATCTCCTGAGCTACAAAACTGATTTCTATGCGATAATTATGCCTTCAAAGAAGCGTAAGACTATTGCTGAAGCAAACATTGGTAAATCTACCAGGAAAAGGAAGCAGCATATGCAAGGACTGGCCGATAAAAAAGAACGAAGGCTAAGGAAAGTAGTTCGACAACTGGCGAAGCTGTCAAGCATTTTGCTACAGCCGATGGACTGGCACATTCTAGTGCTTCGGTGATGGTTTCCAACGACTCTCGCTGAGAGAATCATCATCAGCAGTTGATCATTGCAAGTTTACTTTCATTCAAACATTACACAAACCCATAGACTATAGAAACAAGTTTCACTGCATTTTTTTTTATTGTACCGATGTTTTTCAGATGGCAAATCTTTATTCACGTTTTTCTCATTTCGGCGTTTATTGGCTATGGTGATGTTGGGAGGAACATGATATCTCCGCCAAACCTGAAGCTATTACAATAAACAAACATTGTCTGTGGAGAGAATTGAATGCTCTAGGATTTTATTTGAGGATTTTTTATTCTATGGCATATTAAATTTGCAAGACGGTTTTGAAAATTAAATTCTTGTGTCACCCTAATTTTTCATGGTAACCTCAGTTGGTGGCCCATATTTTTGGATCAAGAACATTTACAAGAAAAATGGTAAATAGATTCACAGAATACAACCCACAGATCACAATAAAATGTAATGAAAGTGATGTCAATGTTGAGATATTTTCTTCCTAATGGGGGTGATATTTTACTGAATTTCACACATACCATGGATTTTTTTGCCGAATGGAAAGCTGCAGATAGTGAAAACAACTTTTTATACCATTTATTCTGATTTTTGTACTATAATAATCAATTTAAAATGCATAACAACTTTAAACAAACAAAAAGTAAAAGAACTGGCCAGTCTCCCCTTAAGTGATACACTTACCATCGTCACTGTGCTACAAGAATAAATGACATAAATGGCACAGTTTTACAGCTGAGGATGACAGCTGACCTGTTTCTCTACCATTAAAAAACTAGACCTTTGACTTTTGTTGTTGAACAAACTGTGTACTTACTGAGATTCCAGTCCGAGAGACTGTCATCATCATCAAAACCATCCTCAGAGCCTTCTCCATCCTTGACAGAAAAAAAGACGATCATAATCAATGTGTAAACTGAGAGAAAACAAGTGATTATGACAATGACTGTGAACCTGTAAAAATAAAGCCTTTTATCTTCACGACAAGCTGAGGGCTTGGGGGGAGATGTACACTATTAAGGGCAGGGGTCACGCTGCCTTTCAGAGAAACATTATGTATTTTTGCGTCACTGATATAAAAAAATGCATAGCCTACACCATACACCTTGGACTGGACTTGTAAGGCCGGGAAGGAGTGAGAAACGGCGACAGCCACCAGTGAGCCGTAACTTGCTGAATCAGCGTTCAGTAATTTTGCATATGGTGACGCAGCAATGTGGCCAAAATGCGTACGGCACCCGAAAACGCAATATTTATGCAAAATTTTGCAATGAGCACGACCCCTGTAAAGGTCTTCAATACTGAGGATTTGCAACAAGTTCTTATAAGAGCAACATGTTTTTTAGGGCTTTTGTTACTGAGGGCTGTTACATCAGGTTATTATAACTTTCAGTTAACAAAACATGGAAAAACATACAGCAAATGATGTTAACAAACACCAGACCTGTTTACCTCCCAAATGCACAAGTGTAGTTTGGGTAGTCTAAATGTGTAGTCAGGAGGTGCAATGTGTAGTCATAGTGCATCAGTTGAAACTTGACCGATTTATCATTCACACATTCAGATTCTCACTCAAGTCAAAATAACACAGAAACTTAATAAAACAACAAATACAAATATTTTGCTGTAGTATAAGTGTAGTGGGTTTTTTTCTTTTTCTTCTTTCTTTCTTTCTTAGTTACAAATTTAGACAAGATTATCAGTTTGTGCAACACACACACTAAGCACATGCACACACACACTCTCTCTCTCTCTCTGTTTCTATGTGCTTGAATTGATATAATTTTGAGAATCAGAAGACCACAGTGCCTTAAAATGTAAGTCATAAACATAAGGCAACAACATGGCACTGCTAGCATGGTCTCAGCCGCACACAAGTGGTGTAGATCTGTTCAGGTCTCTTGCTGGGCCATGCACATGTGAATGTGGGAAAATTGTAAAGCCAACAGCTCGACTCAGAATAAGAGTGCAGTTGTACAGATCAGTCTGCCAGTCACCCAAAGCAATGTGTAGACCCCCTCCCCCAGTGTACAATCCTGGCTGCAAGCACCCTACTCCTAGTACAATTTTTCTGGACCTCACAACAGTGTGAGCAACAAATTTTCTGATTGGCTGATCCCCAACAAAGTAGCCAATCACAACGCACATTCTTTGTAATGATGATTAAAGACGTCCAATGGAGATAACTCTACAGAACAGTGTTATCGATGTTTGGCAAGTGCAGAAAAACTATATGTTTGCTGCATTAAAATGAGAGCGAGGGAGAAGGGTGGGGAAAGGAAGAAAGAGACAGACTTGAAGCTGGAAAAAAACTTTCCAATTGCTTTGAACTCCTTGTAGGACTTGCTCTCAACAGGTTGCTTACAGTCAAATCAACCGCCATGAATGTCCGATTTGCAAGTGGTGCAAAGAACAAGTTCGCTGCCTTTCCTCGAACTCGAAGGAACCAAACACGGATCAGCTTCATGATAAGCTGGGAGAAATTTCTGGGATGGAACTTTCTTCCTTTTAATCGCAGTAGCAGAGCCTTTGGAGGCTAACACTTAATTTCTTCTGAAGAAGTTTCATATGCTCGCTTCTTCGACTCAGACATTTCTCCCAATTGAAGTGAGTTTCAGCTGCGTTCAGAACCTATGTTTGCTCCAAAACCAGCGTCGCTATTGCAAGACTTGATGCGCACGTATCGTAAGCAGGCCCACATACCTTTTTAACACGATGGCTATGTCAAAAATAGGATCGCATCAAAAAAGAGGACCGAATCACACTTGTCGCTATCACGTAGCCGAAACAAAGTCATTTGTGTAGTTTGTGTAATGCAAGCGTAGATGTGTAGTTTGGGCTTCAAATGTATATTTTTGTACGCCAACTGTGTAGACTAAACAGGTCTGAAACACGCATAAGCTTTTTAATAAAAAAAATATATTACCATGCACAATTAACAAAATGGTATCAGAACAAAATTCAACCATCAGACACTTGAAAAAACACTCAAAATAGTTACTGGTACCTCCTCAGCACCCTCCTGGTACTTCTGACTGTGCGTACGGCTCTTGTGGAACCGGGGCTTGATGTCAGACTCCTTGTCTGGAATCATCTCATCTTCCTCAACATCACCCTGAAATGCATACAGCAACTATCAGCAACACCAAACACACCATACTATTAAGCTGTAGCAACACAGACGTCCCATTTCATACCCAGTTGTGGCAGCAGCATCCTCTTTACAGAAGGCTGCATTGTCAAGTTACTATATAATCAAATTTTGTGTTCTTCTGCATCGCTCTGTCTGTTCAAGCTGCCTTTGGCCAGTTACATTTTATCTACTCACCCATGTTTCAGGACATACTGAGAAAATAGCATGAAGAAATAACTGAGCCATTACCTTTGTCAGTTACTGTATTTTAATTGCAATATCAGTGATCAAACTTATGCTCCAAGCTCTACAGCTCTTTTGGCTACTTTCAAAAGCAAAAAATCACCAGCCACAGCTATCCTTGGCATGCTAAAAAGAAACAAAACATGCTTATAAATGTCCAAGCAACTGACTGCTGGGTTTACCTTGAGCAGAATGATGTCAATCTCTGAATACTTCATGCCCTTGACCAAGATGGGCAGGAGACGGTCGATGTATGGTGCAAGAACTTCACGGCACACTGTCTGCTCAGCTAGTGACAGCCAGAACTCACAGGATTCAAGGGAAACACCATCATCATTGTCTTGGGTGCGCTCCATCATGTACTGCAGACCAAGAAGGTAAAACATTTCACAGTACTGTATCACCACAGTGTCATGAGTGGTTGTGGGATACACATAACAGATGACTCACAAAATCAAATGCTTTTACTGTAAGTTGGTGTTTTACGCCCAGTCAACCAGTACGGTTCTATCAGGGCAATGCTTTTACTGACAAGCACCAATTTTTTATAACATGTAAATAAAACAAAAGTAGACCTCTTCTCGAACCTTTTTGCTGACTCTGAAAAGGGCTCTTGTAAAGCTGCACCCATAGTTCAAATTACACACAAGACTTCCCAAGCCAGGGGCCTACAGTTCGAAAGAAAAAATGTGGAAAAGCCGATGTTTGCACGAACCCCATTGTGTATAACTGATGCTTTAGACATCCTCATGAAGCAGGATGACAAGTACCACCTTATACCAGTCTTGAATATAACAAAGAAAGAGAATACCCATTTTGCCATTTCTCTTCATCAAAATAATTTGATCATTTAAATTTTTTTTTATTGTCACCAAAAACACCTTATGATTGCACGATTTTACTTTCAAAGTTCCACAGTTCTAAACATCATGTTCTGATAAATGACTCAACAATATGGGGGGGGGGATGTTAAAAAGCGCAGACACAGCATGGGCAGGGGTCACACACAATGCAAAAATCTTGCTGAAATATTACATTTTTCTGTGCCAGGTGCACTTCATTTTTAAGTCAAATTTCCTTCAGTCAACCCAAATTCTCATGTACTGCTAGTCTTTCTTTTTACTATTTTCCTCTGCTCACTTTTGATCGCAAGTACTACTACAAGCAAGTCAGCACCACCCCTGTTCCCCCCTCCCACATTCTTTGTGCAACAAGCTTTCAATCACATAGTGTGGAATTGCCATTCCCCACACGCTTTTTCTGTTATCTGGAGGAAAAGTGCCTACCTCAATGATCTGGTTAATGTGGGGC
>OY757545.1:13744418-13751770 GCA_963584105.1 Alviniconcha strummeri
ACATTTGTTCGCGAATATAGTTGGGAGTATTTGGCGAATATAGTTGGTTCTTAACTGGGCGAAATTTTGCTTCGCGAATATAGTTTGGAGCATTCGTCGAAGTGCGACGAAGCTATATTCGGGGTCCAAAAAGCTTCGCTCAACATGTTCTGGGAACATTCGCCCAGTACGGCGAACATTGCCTCTGATTGGCTGAGCTCTCCTGTGGATGAGGAAGAAAAAGAACAGAAAAGAGAAACTGTCAGCTAACGAACAGTTTTTCGACGATGCTTAAACGGCAGCAAGTTCGGATGTTACAACTCAAATTATATCGGATGTTTCTTTTATAACTGACCACGTTGCCTACGCCAGCACAAATAAAACTGAAATCGTTTGAATTGAGACGGAACTTTTGTGGTGAGCCGGTTTGGCCTAGCGGTAAGGCGTTAGGCTGGTAAGCAGAGGGACCTCGGTTCGAATCCGCTTCGGCTCTCCTTTCTCTTTAACAGTTGTGGTCTGTGGACACTCTCTTGTGACTTTGTCCCTCACAATGAATGAAACATTAAAATGTGGCTCTCATTACTGCCCATCTTAAAGGGCCCCTGAACACCGATTTTAAGTCGTAAATGTCACTTACTTTGTACTATATAAATAAAGTTTAACATACACACTGTTCGTTTGATAGATTGACATTTTCCCGAGGTACGTAAAAGTATTGATTTGAAAGAAAACAAACACGACGCTTCGAGCATCTGCGTCGTCTGCAGCTGAAAATCCCGTTTTCGGTCACGTGACCTCAGTGACGTCACAACAAGACAACTGACCCGCATGGCTCAGTAACGACTTGAACAAAATTGAATCGAAAGTGGTCTGGCAAATCAGTTTTAAAGCATGCCGAGCGAGTGTGCTGCAGTTGCTTGCAGTGAAAGGTTGACAAAGGAGTTTTCTTTCCATGCTTTTCCTTTCCCAGCTAGAAAACGACAGTGGCAAATGGCAATGAATCGATGAGGAAGAAGTGGGAACCAAAACACCACGATGTGCTCTGCTCAAAGCATTTCCAAAAAAAAAAAAAATGCTTCACAATCGCACCCTGCTGAGCATTCAGTTTGGGCTCAAATACATGTCCACAGGTAACCGACTTGGAAAGATTTCCAGTTCGAATCTCCAAGGATGAAGCTCCGACGCCATTGCCAGTAGCTGGGCGGTTTCCCCCTTGTCATTCCATCTTTCTCGAGCCTTGTTAGGTGCGTGGCGTTTCGGTCTTTTTCGTTCTGTTTACTCTAGCTTTCACAACAGGCTAGACCACATCAGGGAGCCTGCCTTTTATTGGGTGTTTTATTTTATTTCCCCAGTTTATCCGTGTTTGTTTCATCATACGTAAAGATGAAAAAGTTTTGTTCGTTCTAGTTCAATAGACTAGCGATTTCGTGGCCTCCCTGGGTTACGGTTTGGGGTTGGGCCGGTTCTTGCCATTGACTGTTTTTTCTCTTTCAACTCCTTTTGTTTCTCGGGTTATATCGTTCATTTACAATGTTCGAGTGAGGGGGGTAGTCTCGTGAGCGTCTGCTGCCCCGCAGTGTTGTTGTCACTGCTAAGTGGGTTGTATCGTGTACACGGATTACATGTATCCGGCCTTTGTCACGTTGCTCGCTGACATTTCCTGCCTCCTCTTTCTTTTCAGAAAGTGTTTGTTGTTGTTGTCGTTGTTTTGTTTTCTCTCTCTTCTCTTCCACCATACGTCTTTCGTTTTTGTCTTTGGCTTATTGGCCAGTTCGTAACCGCTGTTAGCTTGCCTGATTAGGGCAGTCATTTTGAATTTCTCTTTTCGTCTGCATTTGTTTACATCCCGATCCTATGTCATCGGTAGTCCTGATTAGCGATTTGCTTTATCAGTCTGCAGGCATTGTGTTTCTAGATGGAGGCCAGGTTAGTGAGGAGTTAGTTATGGTTAGTTTGGCTTTCCATCCATTGTCGTTGGCACAGTTATTTTTGCTTCTGTGCTCTTATGTTAAGTCAAGAATTTATTTATTCCTTCAAAGGAAAATGTGCCACACATAAAGCCACAAAGACAGTGTACATATGTAAAAGATTAACACTTAAGAAGTACGCAACAACACGTAGTATCGCACACATCACAATATACAATAAACACAAAGCATAACCACCACTGTATTCTCATGACACTTCTTCGTCACTTGAACTCTCCCAGTCGATGCTAAAACTGATATCCGCAACTGGCTCGTACTGGAATGGCCGTATTCCAATTGCCATTTCCAACTTTTCAGGCAAATTTGCGGAGTTTCGTGCACTGAAACTGTAGAAGCAACAATGCCAATGGCAGCCGAGTCTTATCGTGACGTCACGATTAGCCTTTGACTTTACGGCTCCAAGTAAACTCTCGGCCAAAACACGTATGATCACGCGGCTGCAGCGGTTATTTCCCTTGCCCATTCTGCCTTGACATATTGGTCTTGTTTTGCGATTCATAAGCATTTAAGACACTTGAAAAATATGAACTGATTACTGAGGCACGGGATATATACCTGTATTTACTGTGTGAAAATATTTAGTCGGTGGAATATACCAAAGTGGAGATCTGAAGCTAAAATCGGTCAAAATCAGTGTTCAGGGGCCCTTTAATGCAGGGTGACGGTGTAGCGATAGGTGGTATATAATCCCCCTCTCCCCCCACCTTCGTACCCCCTTCACCCCCCTTCTCCCCGTCTCTAATAAGCCTTACGGTTTCTGTGGACGTTAAACACCATGTTTACTTACGGAACTTTTTTTTTTTTTTTTTTTTACCCGGGGCTTTTGCTATCTCGTGTTGACGTGCGTGCTTTGACGCTATGTTGCTTCCGACAGTCTTATTAGTACCCAGACTCCAAGCACTGGTTTACGACATCCTTCCTTCAACCACTGCCGTAAAAAAATATATATAAAATCTAAAAAAAATCTCTACATGTAAATGTGGTGGTGCGTGAAGGGGGTGGGGGTGGGGGGGTCGGGGGGGGGAGGTTCAGCTTCCGTGATGTACACATGCATACCACCACAGCCGAATCTGCGCGTGGCTGGGTGACTGTCCTTCGTCATTCTGCCGCTGTCTTCATTCGTCTGAAGCCTTTGTTCGCTGCCCGTTTTAAGTTGTGTGTAAATTAAGCCTTATATGGTCAGTATGCTCGTGTACGCGGGTTCCTCTGTGTGTGTGTGTGTGTGTGTGTGTGTGTGTGTGTGTGTGTGTGTGTGTGTGTGTGTGTACTCGTGCGCGTGTATGCGCGGTTTAGAATTGTCTGTACTGACAAGATTTTGCGCTTTCGTATTATTATTATTATTATTATTATTACTGTCAGTGCCGCACCGTTATTCATATAACCGCAGCCATGTATGTATACCTTAGTTACACTTCCCATTATAACCACCACAATGCGTAGGTAAACACCCGTACACTTGCATTGCGTCACACCGCGCCAGCGTGACGGATCATCGTGACAGAGCCCGGGTGACCAACATTACAGGCTCACAAATTCCTGCTCCGGTGTGGCCTAGCGGAAGGACCACGGTTGGATACCGCTTCGGCTCTCCTTTCTCTTCAAAAAGGTTGTGGTTTGTGAACATTGTCTTGTGACTTTGTCCATCACTTCCTACTGAAACATTAAAATGGTTCTCATCGCTGCCCATCTTAATGCAGGAGTCATTCTAGTGGTGACAGTGTAGCGATAGGTATATCATCTCCCTCTCCCCCCACCTCCATACCCCCTTCCCCCTTCTCCCCGTCCCTAATAAGCCTTACAGTTTCTGTGGACGTTAAGCACCCTGTTTACTTACTTACTTTACCGGCTCCGGCCAGCCACCAATAGGACGTACGCCAAATAGATTTTTTTTTTTTTTTCGTCATAAACCCGCTGATAATTGGATCAAACGAATATCGATTTAATACGGCTGAGTCCCTGGCAGGGCGATAACCTAGCTTCACTTGAGCGGCGGGTGGTGTTGGAATGAAAAAGGACATCTGGTGGGAACAGGAAATTAATGGGGCTGTACTTTTGTCTCGATCTCCACAGCGGCGCGTCGCGGCGAGAGCGGAATCGGTTTGCGTGTGTGCACAGCCAGGTCGGATCTTGGACAGGTCGTGATAAGAACCAACAGGTAGGCTGAGGCCTGGGCCGTGCCCATGTTGAAGATCTAGGAGGTTTCGTTTACCAGCTCGGAGCGTTGTTTACGGGGTCTATGTGTACAATAGCGGTGAGGTACTTTGTATCTCTACCCCCCTCCTTCCCTTCTGTCTCTCCCTCTGCCCTGTGTGTGCGTGTGTGTGTGTGTGTGTGTGTGTGTGTGTGTGTGTGTGTGTGTGTGTGTGTGTGTGTGTGTGTGTGTGTGTGTGTGCGCGCGCGCGCGCGTGTGCGTGTGTGTTCCCCATTCCTGTACATAGGGCTCGTGATCCTTCTTCGCTCGCCGTCTCCTTTAAACGCTTCTGTAAAGTACTGTAAGGCACTGACTGTTAACCCTTGCCCCGCCAAAGAGTTTGTTCCGCAGGTTCTGGTTCCTTCGGATAATTGTCTCAAAAGGAGGCCCAGCATGCCAGAGGTGTTCATTGGGAGACGTGTTATCCACACCAGAATGCAGAAACAGTCCGAAATCAAAAACAGGATCGTTTGTTCAGTGTCGCTTTACGTCCACAGAGACCGTACGGACTGTTAGAGACGGGAAGCCCAGGACGGCCACTTCAGTTTTCACACAGCTCCTGAGCTCTGAAAAAGAAAAAGAAAAGAAAAAGAAGAAAAAAAGAAAAGAAAAGAAAAGGCAGGGTTCTGTGTGACATCAGATGATCGAATAGAAAGCTTTCTTCCTTGAACGTCACATGATGTGCTAAGGGCACATGACGTCAAATGGGAAGCGCTCTTCCTTGAACGTCACATGATGTGCTAAGGGCACATGACGTCAAATGGGAAGCGCTCTTCCTTGAACGTCACATGATGTGCTAAGGGCACATGACGTCAGATGGGAAGCATTTTTCCCTGGACGTCACATGATGTGCTAAGGGCACATAACGTCAAATGGGAAGTGCTTTGCCTTGGACGTCATATGATGTGCTAAGGGCACATGACGTCAGATGGGAATTGCTCTTCCTTGCACGTCAAATGACGTGCTTAAGGACAGGGTACCGGTAGGGAAAAGGTTAAACGTCTGATCAATCAGTCTTTGACTGCCGTTCTGCTGATCTCCAGGATCACTCCAGGTGACTCTGTGCGGGTCAGTGACGGGACGCTACAACTCAAGGCCTTCGTGTGTATGTGTGTGTGTGTATGTGTGCGTGTGTGTGTATGTATGTGTGGGGGTGTGCGTGTGCGTGCGTGTGTGTGTGTGTGTGTGTGTGTGTGTGTGTGTGTGTGGCTCTGATCTATCTGTCCCCAAAGCGGAACATTAGTATTCATTGCCATCGCTTGACAGCGCTAGGATAATTATAATTATTACTACTAACTCGCCGCAGACCATTGCTGACTCTGAGTGACTGGGCGTGCTAGGATAATTATAATTATTACTACTAACTCGCCGCAGACCATTGCTGAGTGACTGGGCGTGCTAGGATAATTATAATTATTACTACTAACTCGCCGCAGACCATTGCTGACTCTGAGTGACTGGGCGTGCTAGGATAATTATAATTATTGCTACTAACTCGCCGCAGACCATTACTGACTCTTTGAGTGACTGGGCATGCTAGGATAATTATCATTATTACTACTAACTCGCCGCAGACCATTACTGACTCTTTGACTTTGAGTGACTGGGCGTGCTAGGATAATTATTACTACTACTAACTCGCCGCAGACCATTACTGACTCTTTGAGTGACTGGGCGTGCTAGGATAATTATTACTACTACTAACTCGCCGCAGACCATTACTGACTCTTTGAGTGACTGGGCGTGCTAGGATAATTATAATTATTACTACTAACTCGCCGCAGACCATTAATGACTCTGAGTGCCTGGGCGTGCTAGGATAATTATAATTATTACTACTAACTCGCCGCAGACTATTAATGACTCTTTGAGTGCCTGGGCGTGCTAGGATAATTATCATTATTACTACTAACTCGCCGCAGATCATTACTGACTCTTTGAATGCCTGGGCGTGCTAGGATAATTATCATTATTACTACTAACTCGCCGCAGACCATTAATGACTCTTTGAGTGCCTGGGCATGCTAGGATAATTATAATTATTACTACTAACTCGCCGCAGACCATTACTGACTCTTTGAGTGCCTGGGCGTGCTAGGATAATTATGATTGTCACCATTAACTCATCGCAGACCATTACTGACTCTGAATGACTGGGCATGCCTCTCGCGGCAGACTCTTAGTGGTCTTGTGTGAACTTTTGCCTTTCCGACCATGAAAAGGAATCAGTCTTTACTGCGATCTGGTAATTATTTCGACTCCCCCCCCCCCCCCCCCCCACCAGTTACCCCGTCTCGCCCCTCCTCTCCCCGCCCCTGCCGTTCCGACCTCAGCCCGTCTGCGTGGGCCGCCAAGCGTGAACAGAATGGGATAGTTTCGTGACTGCCATCGTACAGGGGGAATTTCTGAGATTGAAATCTTGACTGGTAACATTTAGGAACGGCTTTAGGAGTGTCCACAGTCTTTACCGGTCTTCTTGTCAGTGACGTCGTTTGGGCTTGCAAGACGGAACACGCCAAAGCTCTCAAGCTCTGTCTGTCTGTCTGTCTGTCTGTCTGTCTGTCTGTCTGTCTGTCTGTCTGTCTCTCTCTCTCTCTCTCTCTCTCTCTCTCTCTCTCTCTCTCTCTCCCTCCCTCCCTCTCTCTCTCTCCCCCTCCCGCTGTCTGTCTGTCTGTTTAAATATGAATTGATTTTGTACAATAACAAAAATGTCTTCTTCTTTTTTGTTGTCTTTGTGTGTGTGTGTGTGTGTGTGTGTGTGTGTGTGTGTGTGTGTGTGTGTGTGTGTGGTCCATTTTTTCCTTAATCAGTAGTAATTTAGCAAGCAATAGTTGTTAGACGAGAATAAATGAACCTAACCTGCAGTCCTTGGATAAGGAGGAGACTTCTCCTCTCCTCCTCTATTCCCCCCCCCCCCCCCCCTCTTTCTCTCTCTCTTTCTCTTTCGTTTAAACAAGAATTTACGCAGTACAAAATAAAGCTGCAACGAAAACTTCATGAGCTCACCAGCAAGCTTGTGGCTTGTTCGCGGTAAGCTCATTTGCATACATGTTGAAAAGGAAATTCCCTCCTCTCTTTCTCCGGCTCCCCTCCCCCCTCCCCCCTTCTGTTTCCTCGGCTCTCCGTATCTTCCTCCCTCCCATTCTCTTCCTTTCTTTCCACTCTCTCCTCCTCCTTCCATCTCTTTGTCTTTT
>OY757545.1:13751970-13834470 GCA_963584105.1 Alviniconcha strummeri
CTTGCTTGAGGTAGGTCTCTGCGGTTTTGTCGTACGTTTGCATTTCATTATTTATGTGGACACTTGTCGAGCGCCTTATCTCGAGGTGAGCCAAAAGCGCTTCACTAATAACTAAAGCGCTGTACTCTGCTCTCGAGAAGACCCTTGGCACGCTATTCGTGTGCCACTCTGAATGAGTGACTGTAGCTTTACAGAGCGCGTTTTGAATATCCACCGAAGAAATTACAGCGCCTTTTGGGTTGTTACCTGGCTGGTGCCACGTGAAACTGCTTCCGTCTCGGCGCATGTTCTGTGTACACTATACAGCCACGCACCCGTTTACAGTGTCACTTTATTCGAAGCCACATACCTAGGGTGCATGTGTGTTTAGCTGTAACCTGCCACCTGCACTTTCGGCAGAACGACCAGGGTCTTTTATGTGCTACTGCGGTAACACGGGGGATGGGGGGAACCATTCTCAGGCAGATCATATGAATGCGATGCTGTCTCTTCCAACGCAGATGGCGTGAAAGTGGCTCGGTCCCTTTGGTGAAACACTGTCACCGAGATTGGAGTTAAGACAATCAGCACGGGCAGACGAGACACACTAACTACTATCGGAGTGTGTAACTGCTACTCTCTCCCTCGCCAGTTTTATCTGACAGTCCACAATACGCTTCTTTCGGTGATTCACTTTAGCTCGCCGACTGAAGTGGCCAGGTGAACAACCTGGCCACTTCAGGTGAAAGACAAAAACATGGGTGAGAGACAAAAACATTCCGGTAAATGTTTCAAACGCGTGGGTGCATCCTATTCTCTCTCTCTCTCTCTCTCTCTCTTGACGAAACGTGACTCGAATAATGAACATCTGCTGAACCACTCGGTCAATCATCAGCCACTCCGAGTCTGCAAACATCCAGTGGCACTGAACTCGAACTCGAAAACTTTATTATACAAGGATTGTAGTTTAGGTTCAGTCAGTGCCAGTGTAACGACTAGTCTTTGCTAAGCTATACTGAACAAAGTGCAGCATCTTTATTGCATGCACAGACTGTTAAGCTGTTCCCTGAGTATGAGTTCTGCTGTTTTGTCTGGCAGCTGATGTCGGACTTTGACTTCGTCGTGCCCATCGTTCTGGAACAGCAACACAGCGTGGCGATGGCTAGGCACGCCAAGCAGTTTCTGTACCACTTCACCTACCGCGCGACCCACTCCACCCAACCAGCCTGGGCAGGTAAGTCGAAGGGAAGTATGGAAGGGGTCGGTGTGGGGTGGGGTGTGGGGGTGTAAATGGTTGGCCAGAGGTTCCTGATTTTATTTCTTCTTTTCTTTTGGATGGAACATACGAGAGGTCGTTGTTATTCCCTCTCGCCTTCTCTCGCGCTGTCTCACTCAGACTTATAGTGACGTCTAAATCACAACACGTAACACATACGTAAAAGATCGAATGACGTACACACCCGAAAGAACACCGACAGAGCGACACACACAGTACATACAACACAAACACAATGTGCAGATGCGGAACTCGGTTACAGGGGGAAGGGGGATCAAGGTGCGAATGCAAAGAGCTAAGTAGGCATAGCAGAGAAGACACCACCACGTAACAGTTGATGCCCATAACAACCCGTCGTAAAACTGTCAAATTACTTCAGGCTTTTACAGCTGATATTCTCTGACCAAAGACTGAAGTGCAATGACTAAAGTCACAACAACAATCTGTGTATGCGTGTGTGTGTGTGTATGTGTGTGTGTGTGTGTGTGTGTGTGTGTGTGTGTGTGTGTGTGTGTGTGTGTGTGTGTGTGTGTGTGTGTGTGTGTGTGTGTGTGTGTGTGTGTGTGTGTGTGTGTGTGTGTGTGAAGTGCAATGACTAAAGTCACAGCAACAATCTCTGTGTGTGTGTGTGTGTTTAATCTATTGTGTTTCACATACGGTGTGCGTGTGTGAAAATATATGCTTTTTCTCCCGAACCTCAGAGCTGTGGACATGTATATTCTTGCGAGAGTTTTTTTCTTTTCTTTTTTCCGAGAATAATTTTATGCCCATTATAAATTATCATTCTTCCTTACAGGAGTGGCGCACGCCTCCGAAATGGCGTTTGTGTTCGGCCAGCCTTTTACCCATGACAGGTTTTTCAGTGCATACTATTCCTTCAGCTGGTCACCCGACGACATGACTGTGTCCCTCAACATGATGGCACTGTGGACCAACTTCGCTAAATACGGGTACGGACATTTAACTCCAAAGGCTGTTCACAGTATTTGACGGTGTGAGAGAGTGAGTGAGTGCCTGTGTGTGTGTGTTGGGGGGGGGGGGGGATGAATCAAGTTTGTATGCCCCCCCCCCTTCCCATTTAATCAAATTCCATTGATTTATAGACTACACAACAACAACCAAACTTCCACTTCCCATGAACGTGCTCTTTGTGACTGAAAGAAAAGCTTACACACACACACACACACACACACACACACACACACACACACACACACACACACACACACACACACACACACACACACACACACACACACTCACACGCCGCGCGCACACACACACCAACACACGCACACACAAACAACTGAAGAGATCACACACACACACACGCACTTACTAACACGCGCACACACACACCAACAACAACAACTGAAGAGATCAGAAATCGAAAACACCTTGGCGAGAGAAACAAATATTTTTCTTCCTCTTCCTCCCGACAGGAACCCCACCCCTCAGGTTGTGGGTGGGGCAGAGTGGTCGCCCTTTTCCCTGGCCAACCAGACCTACCTGGAGATCGGATCCACTCTCACGGGTCGCACCGACCTCATGGCTCGCCGAGTCCGGTTCTGGGGCTCCATCCTGGACCACCTGGGAGGTCTTGTGGGATAGATTGTATACTAGATATAATTATCGTCCTCAAGGTTTTAGTCAAGGACTTAAGTGTATTTAGGTCCATAGGATAGTGTATGCTAGATATCATCCTCAAGGTTTTAGTGAAGGACTTAATGTATTTAGGTCCATGGGATATAGTGCAGGCTAGATATAATTATCGTCCTCAAGGTTTTAGTCAATGACTTAGTATATGTAGGTCCATGGCTTTAGTAGAGTCACAGTGATGATGTCAGGGCCACAGAACAGTTGACCCCTTCCCTGTGTTCACCCTGACTTTGGCATATGATGAATAAATGCACATGGAATTGGTAGACTTGCAGCTACAGCAGTGTCACGTGTGTGGTTTGTGAGTGTATTTGTCAGTCACAGTGTGTGTTCAAGTTGTGAGTGTGTGGCTTGTGAGTGTATTTGTCAACCACAAGGTGTGTGTGTGTACATGCGTGTATTGTGACCATGGACGGCATTGAACATGACAACAGCTTTAAGCAGGCTGAAGCGGAGGTCTTGGCAGCCGATTTTGATTAGTTTTTATATTCACATAACTGCCTGAGCAAATGTTTTCAAAGTTCACGCAGAGAGAGAGAGAGAGAGAGAGAGAGAGAGAGAGAGAGAGAGAGAGAGAGAGAGAGAGAGAGAGAGAGAGAGAGAGCATCAAAACACAGAAACATTTTTTCTGTCAAAAAGTTTAATTACAAAGTAAAATTTTGTTCTAGCACATAACAAGCAGTATACATGCCTATACTAAAACAAGACACAAAGTGATAAAAGGTTTATCACACGCTGTTGGGCATGCACTCAATCTGATTCATGCAATTTACTGAATGTAATATCTGCATCAAATTGTCCTACAAGCACTTTTCTAAGACTGAAAGAAATATAACTGCATATATGATGTATACATAAACTCACTATATTTGATGCTGTTCTAAAGTAAAAACATCAACAAAATGCAGGAAACACAATTATGCATTCAAACAAATGTGATCAAGCTCTAGGTACAGTAAAGAAAACTGATAATAATACATCATGAACAGCATGAACTTATTCAGTCAATTGCATGGTCAGCAGTTTACTCCTGGAAATTGTCTTTCCTCAGTATACCCCACTACTTGTGAGTTTTCAACAAGTGTGGTCAGTTGTGAACTCTCCTCTCTTTCGACGTTTTCTAAAACAAACAACATGGGGGAAAAAATGCACTGTTGCATTGTGAATCTGTCAATCATTTTACGCATGATGAAGTTCACCGGTGCAATGATGATCCCCAACACATTTAGTCCTGTCCAGTTTCTGGAGCTGGTGCACAAATCAGGAGTCGCTGACCAATACACGTTTACTTCCCTGGTTTCCACCAAAGATGTAAAACTTGGTAAACATGTATGTATGTTGTACTCATTTGGTCAGTAAGTGACACAGTGCCAACAGTTTTCGCACAGTTCACAAAGCAACATGGCAGTGCAGTGCTCGACCAACAGGCTTTCAATGCCCGAGCACCGTGCACAGCCATAGCGTTTGTTGCCATGGTGGCATTTGGTCTGTGGTGTGAAGAACTGCAACTCCTTTGTAGATCTGCGCCAGCTGGTAAGTAGAGCTGTCTGCCTCACTGCTTGTCACATTGTGTGCTGCTTTGCACCTCTGTCTCTATGTAGGAATTTTTTTCTGGATGTTTGTGTGGCGTTTTTTCAATTATTGTATTTTCTTTCAATTTGTTCTTCTTGCTTTGCTTTTTAGCAGTAATATTATTTGTTACACAAATTCATAATCGTACAAGCTAGTTTTAATACTAAATATTGGTCTGGTATTGTTGTTTTTTGGTGTGTGTGTGTGTGTGTGAGTGCGTATATGCATGCATGTGCTACATGTCTTTATCAGCAACACATGAACTGAAGTTGAAGGTGACAGTGGACACACAGGCAGGCAGTGACAAAAGACTCCACTCAGCAGTGCTGGCAGCTAGTCCTTTTTTTGCTGTAGTTTTTGGTAAGACAGCATACTGTCCTGCAACATACACGAAAAGGGAAAACTATAAATGACAAAGCAAAAACATGAGTGACAAATAAACGTTAAGAGCAGAAAAGCTGCTCCATCATTCACATTGAAAGTGAAAGAGGGCAGTGGAAAATGATTCCACTTTATTTTGCACACACCATTTTCCCTTCTCATACTGGGAATAGCGGGGAGTGGAATAGCTCAGTGGTTACAGAGGACTTGTGACCAAATGGTCACGGGTTCTAGTCCCAGCAGGAGTGGTGGGAGAATTTCTTTCTCCGGGGTCACCCTTTCTGTGCTGACTCTTATTTTGGTATCTGTTGTTACTGCGGTAGCATGTAAAAAAATAATCCTGATCATTCTGCCAAAAGTGCAGGTGGAAGGTTACAGTTAAACATACATGCATCCTATGTGTGTGGCTTTGCATGAAGTAACATGACGTTGTGCATGGTTGTATGGTGTACACAGCACATGCAGACGGCAGCAGTTTTATGCAACACCAGCCATGTAACAACCAAACAGTGCTGCAAGTATACCACTTTGGTGGATACTCAAAAATGTGTTGTAAAAAGCTACAGTCACTCATTCAGAGTCACATGTAATAAGAGTACAGCGAGTCTGCCTGGGAGTGGAGAACAGCACCAAATAAAAGCAATCAACAGCAACAACTGTAAATGTTATGAAAAAGATGGTATTTATGTATAAACTATGTTTTCATAAATGAGCCAGTTTTGTAGGTTGAACCAACTACATGAGACTCCTTGGAGTTGTCCATTAACAGCTCATATAAAAATAACCAATGTTGTGAGGGTGCAGATTTGTTATTGATGATGTACTTCATGGTCAAAGCAATAATTGTAGTTATTCATTTTCTCAATCAGCTTAAAAAAACTTGTAAATTTCTAATACAACCTACAGCAAACAAGCATCAACACGTTAAATGTGCAGTGTTATGGTGCAATCGACACCCTCTGTTACAATATTTTTTTCCTATTACACCAAAATATTGATTTCTCAGTTATCACTGCCACAGGGGTATGTAAATAATTTGTGTTTTACACCTAGTCAACCATTATGGTTATATCAGGGCAACAGATCACAGGAGCCAATATATATGTATTCAGTGCTATATGCATCATCGAACCAAATGATCCAATACACATTCAAATTAATACATTTACACCCATGCACGCACACTTTCTCTGAGCACTAATTTCTCCTACCAACTGGTGCCAAGAAAATGTTACGATACCATGTTGTTCCTAATGTCCACTGATCATACAAGTGCATTGTTTTGTCTGCTAAATCTTGCATTTTGATTTTACCTTTTTCGTTTTAATCCCTCGGAAGACCTTGCAGTGGGGTCAATCGCTGGGCAGGTGACAGCTGGCCTGAACGTGCAGGTGACCTCCTTCGCAGGCAGCTGCCCAAGTCAGGTCTTCGACGCTAGGTGATCCTTCTGGGTGCTGCAACACGAAAGACAAAAAGGAGGCAAAATTACCATCAACACATTAATGCAAGTGGTGATCAGAGTGCTGAAGGATGGAGAAGAGAGAAGAAAAAAAAAATGAATTACTACGTCTTACAGTGAATTTATTATCACTGTTTTGGGGTTCATAAAGATCAGAACAAACTCCAGTTCTTGGCTGAAATACAAACTACATTATTCCTTGTTTTCAATAGAAATGCAACTATCCCTTGTAACTGAAAAGCACAGGCCACAAAAAGGGCAGACCATCTGACCTGCTTACTATTGTATTACCATCAAGTTTAGCAAAGGCACAGGGGGAAGAAATGTCTCACAAAGCATGTTTAATAATAATAATAATGGATGCCTAACCCACACAGGCCTAAAGCACTTACACATTCTTTACATGCACATATTTTCAAAATTCAACGTATACAGCATGAACGCACACACACAGTCATATATCAGGGCAAAGGGACAGAAGAAAAGGCTTTTAAGAAGAAAAAGAAACAAGCCACCACAAAGGAAGTTCTATGATTAATCTGCAATGTTCAGAGAGCAGGTCTAAACCATCACATAATTACAATTCTCACCTCAATAACCAGCAAGCTACAGTCAGTTGGACTGGCCTCCTGGCAGCAACCATCAGAAGCCCTGATTTCCATCTTTCCTGCCAGCTGTCCAACCAGCCGCATCAGATCTGCACTGGCAAGCACCCGCACAATGCTGATGCGACTCTCAGCACAGAATGCTTGAAGTAGCGTGTGCTGGATGTTGCACCCCACTTCATCCTTGACCTTTCCAGCTGCTGTGAAACCCTGCAGCAGCAGGCACACCATCACTGATTCTGGATCCCTGAAACAGTCAAGATCAATCTGATCACTGTCAGTCTGGCACTAGTGACAGTTAACTTGAAATGTTTCCTTCAATTTTTCTTCTTTTTCCCTATCCTGACCACATACACAAATCTTTTTACCTTGACTTGAGAATGAACCAAGAACAAGGTAATGGGTTGGCAACTGAATTTTAATGCCCTGTTAACTGCAGAGGTCATGCCTGGACAGAAAGAAGGGGACGAACTAGATCAATTTAATTCCAAATTTATTTATTTTTTAAACAAAAAAGTTTTTATTTGGAAAACACCCAGTAGAGGCATATAGAACATCTGGGGGCCCAAGATCTTGGGAACTCTGTAATCTTAGTGGTACATATATAATGTTAATTCAGTGTCCACATATCATTAGTGCCTTGGTAGAACTTAAGTGCAATCTCTAAATCTAATACCAGTTTTCGACAACATTTTGAGCAATATTTTCACACAAAACTGTTACTCAGAAAATTATCAAAAATATTCCTGCTCCAAGGAAAAGTTATCTAAACGCTGGTGCCAAGCAAACAGCTGCACAAGAATGGAGCTCCTTCAAATGGAGTATACATGAAAGGGCATACAGCTGAAGGCAGTCAAAAAGGTAGGCAAACTATGTCAGCCCTTACAATGCATATTATAATACATGACATTTTCTTGGGAACTGTACATCAATAGAATAAATCTAGTGAACAAATTTGTGAGCGGCTCCACTCAAAATGAACTGCACCAGAATTTGTATTGCGTATGTAATAAATTTAAACTTGGCTACACCACACCTCTTGCAGGATATAGCATAGCTTTAACAGCAGTCCACCAACCTTTTAAGTCTGTTGACACCATTTCTGAGCCCAACGGTCAGGCGTTTCTGCGCTGCTGCCTGTCGCAAGCTGGCCTTTAGGGCATGGCCTGGGGACTGTTTTCTGAAACATCAACTTCAAAATCAGCTTGACTGACAATCTTCAAAAGTCTGTCATTCTACTATTTAAATGTTATGCAACTTTGCAAGTAGAAAAATCCCCTCTAAGGAACTGTATTTCACAATATTTATAAATATATAATAATATAGCCTCCTCAAAAAATGTTTTCTCTAACAGAAACACCAACAAGTAAAAGAAATGATAATAAAAACTCCAAGTTAAAAATAAAACAAACAAGAGAGTTTAATTAGTGCTTGAAACATCACACGATCACAGCAACAAAGACTTGAATCACCTCAAGTAACTCTCACCTGGCATAAATGTAAATGTTTTACATGGTGCATAAACTCCAAAAGAATTCATATTGTTCCAAACTAAGGATTTAAAAATTAAAAAGATAACCCCACTGATTTTATGTATACAGAATATTACAAAATCAGTAAACAACAGAAATATTTGTAAACTGTATAAAAAAAAAAGTTTGTCAAGTCGTACTCTCTTTGAGCCTTTCTCTTAACACACGCGAACTGCTTATGTCATAATATTAATAAGGGGCACCTTATCATCCCCAAACTCAGGCACACCTACAAATTACACAAGATTCTTAGGGGGTGGGAGGGGGATGCAAAGTTACCCAATGTTTATATGGATTACTTAACATCAACAGCATGCAAAGTACTAGATGGTGTTTTTGTAAAAGAATATTTTGGTTTCAAACGTGCGCACCCAGAGTTGTCACCGTGACTTGCACTTCAAGCTGAACTGTGACCCTGCCATGATGGTGCAATATCACTGTGCTCATCGTGACCTTTTACCTGACACTTCAAGTTGAACTGTGACCCTGCCATGATGGTGCAATATTACCGTGCTGTTTCACGTGACTACTCAATGCACGTCTCACTGGTTTGCACATACTTTCCAGTCTCCTCCCCGATCATGCAAACACTCCTGTTAATTCATTTGCTAGAGCTGAGTGAAAATGTAAACTTCAACCGTTTTTTAAGGAGTCTGAAGCTTGCTTGGTTCAGGCCATGCTACTCCCCCTAAGTATTTATGACGTTATGTCCTGGGTGAACACGAACCCGGGGCACTGCACTGGGCAGATTATAGAAAATAAAAAGAGAAAATAACAGAATTAGGTTCAGAAAAGTATCGGGTTTAGTGCTATGCTTGAAATTCTAGAATTCTACACTCAAGCAGTAGACAACCTCCGCTTCACATGGCATCATTTTGAAAAGCGGCCACAATGATCGATTCTTACCTTTTGCGCCTTTCCTTCGTGATGCATTTTGTCGAAGATTCCATTTTAGCAATTACGCAAGTCATACTTATTGTTTGCAAAGACTTTGAACACGTTCGCAAGTGCAGGCTTTCGTCCTGGTCGGAATATTAGATTGCACAACCCTCGGACACACCTTCTCCAATGCTGTCTGTTATAGAAATGAAACGTGTTGCTAACGTTGCATACCCGCATTGCGTTGTGGAAATCCCAGTGACACTCGTCTCTCATTGGACGACAGGCTGGACTGTGTTCTAAGGCCAGGTTTGATTGGATAGAGGTTAACCCTCTGGTGACGTCATAATAGTTCGCGTCCGGTCGGTAAAAATGCCGGATCGGCCTCACCGATCCAATTGAATTACATGTCTTTATTTATTTGTTATTATTTTTACATTATGTGTTGAATTGGTATATTTATCAGCATCAGACCATATCATCTTCTGTATTTTCACTCAGTGAAGATCACAGTAGCGCTCCAGCTCCAATCGGCAATCTCAGGCCAACTGCCGCTTTGCCGAGAGGGCGCCGGGCTCGTGGCTTGGAGCGTGACTCGAGCAGCGCCGCCTCAGCCGGTGGTGCCGTCTACCTCGTGTGGAATTAAAAGAATTATAAGCGTGACTAGAACATGTGAGCCGGTTTGGCCTAGCGGTAGGCTGATGATGAGTTGATGCTTAATGTCCTCAGATGTCATTTGACATATTAGGGACAAGTTGTGACCAATGCCGAAGCACGGTTCAATAAAATCCACATACGTAAGGTGTATGCGTGTTTAGCTGTAACCTGCCACCTGCACTTTTGGCAGAATGACCGGGATTTTTTACGTGCTACTGTGGTAACACGGGGGTGGAACGGATACCGAAATAAGAGTCAGCACAGAAAGTCGACCCTGGAGAAGAAAATTCTCCCGCCGTTCCAGCAGGGATTCGAACCCGCGACCTTTCAATCACGAGTCCGGCGCTCCGCTAACCACTGAGCTATCCCGCCCCCCTAAGCGGTAGGCTGGTTAGCGGAAGGACCTTAATAGGGACTAAGGTGACAAAACGTGTCAAATTTGATGCACAGCCTGCACGTTTTGTCACTCCGGCACGTTTTGTCACAACGTGGTGACTCGACAAAACGTGCCACTGCACTCAGTCACGGCGCTGCACGTTTTGTCACCCCTTCGCCAGCAATACTATAATCTGTCTGTAGGGGAGTGGGGATGGGGAGTTGAGGGGAAGCAGGTTGGAAGCATGGATGAAGAGTCACAAGTCAGAGGTTGCTATAACATAACTTTTATTTGTACACCAACCAACCAGGAAACAGTGTATTGGAAAAGACACAAGCAAACGGCAAAACATTTGGAACATGAAAGCAAATGTAAAGTCTAAACAGCAGCAGTTACTAATCTAATAAATACAGTAACCATGTAGCTTACCTGTGGGTTACTCATAATACATGACAAAATGATTAACTAATCAAGCACTGACATAAATCGTGTCAGTGCTTGACTTACACTTAAAACCCGGCGTATCTCACACTGAGAGTCACGGTGAGTATACAAGAGACAGCCAGTCAATTAACTGATGAACTCCCAAAACTCGGCCATACAAAAGCCGGATCAAGCAGAAATATGTCTCACAGTTTATACAATCATCTCAGTCTATGCATTAAACCATACTGTCAACTAGTCAGTAACTAAACATTCCACAACTATGAAGTCAACATCTTTAAAGTGTTAGCCATAATATACCACCGATTTCATGTAGAAACATAGATCGGTAGGAAACTAAACAAATAAGTTATGCCGCACGGCCGCACTGACAAAGTACCCATACTTTAAGAAGGATAACTTTGCATCGGCAAAGCATCACTCAAACTGAACATCCAACAATGGCAACATAACATACTAGTTACATATCAGCTAACCAAGGTGAGCTGCATACATTTTGGAAATACCGGTCATCCTGTGGCATAAAGGCTTAACATTCGAACTTACAAACAAGGTACTCTGACGCGGCCATAGCGGCTGCAACCAGGCGGCAATCTAACGCCGAAATTACCCACGTATTCAAGAACCAAAATCAAGGCACGTTGTGAACATGGTAACATTATAAACATACATTATTTACATCAATAAGAAACAACAACAAGCCATAGAAAAATAACTACTTACAGGCTCTCCCCTGAGATGAACACATGAACACCGGCCGCAACAATGAACAACTGACCTGCCTCTGCAGGGACACTGGGGGAAAAGGGACGCTGCCGTTGGTTGTTGGTTGAAGTGTTGCTTAGTGTCCTCAGATGTCAGTTGACATATTAGGGACAAGTTGTGACCAATGCCGAAGCACGGTTCAATAAATCTTTACGTCCACGGAAACCAGAAGGCTCGTTAGGACGGACAGCCCAGGACGTCCACCTCGACTCTCACACAGCTCCTGAACTATGACGCTGCCGGCCCAGCACACAACTTTTAACACCCGGCCTTAGATAATTGGGCCATAAAAACCCCACCCAATCAAAAAGGAAAAGGACCGGAAAGAAAAGGTTATAGGGTCATGGCCCGGAACATGTATACAATACACTCGGTTACATGTCTTTCCCTTCACTCTATGTGTGTGTGCGTGCGCGCACGTGTGTGTCAGTGTTTGTGTGAGTGCCCACGTGCACGTGTGTGTGCGGTGTGGTGATGTGCTTTTGTCCGTCGCGGCAGCAGCGCCGCGCGCGCGCTCGCGAGTGTGTCAGTTGTGGTGTACTGTGTTGTGTTTCATTATCCTCGCCTCAAACACTGAGTGCTAAACTGAAATTTTGTATTGCTTTGAGTAGACTACGAGTCTACTCACGCTTCCCGTAGCTCCGCTGTGAGCTGTGTTGATGATGATGAGTTGATGCTTAATGTCCTCAGATCAGTGTCATTTGACATATTAGGGACAAGTTGTGACCAATGCCGAAGCACGGTTCAATAAAAGCCACATACGTAAGGTGTATGCGTGTTTAGCTGTAACCTGCCACCTGCACTTTTGGCAGAATGACCGGGATTTTTTTTACGTGCTACTGTGGTAACACGGGGGTGGAACGGATACCGAAATAAGAGTCAGCACAGAAAGTCGACCCTGGAGAAGAAAATTCTCCCGCCGTTCCAGCAGGGATTCGAACCCGCGACCTTTCAATCACGAGTCCGGCGCTCTAACCACTGAGCTATCCCCGCCCCCAGTGTGAGCTGTGTGAAATATGACTATAGATATAGAGATTGAGTGAAGGTGTGGTTTCAGATCACGGTGTTGTGGTGATGTCCCGTAGGTATAATATCACTTGATTGTTTGATTGAATGGATGGTAGTAGTTGATGAAATAGAAGGTAAACGTGGACAGACTTTGGCCGGTATGATGTTTCATTCCATGCAGCCCGATCATTTTGTTGCATAATATGTGCCTAACTTTTTGTTGTCAAGTCAGTGTTGTTCTCTCTCTCTCTCTCTCTCTCTCTCTCTCTCTCTCTCTCTCTCTCTCTCTCTCTCTCTCTCTCCCCCCCTCTCTCTCTCACTCTCTCTCTCCCCCCCTCTCTCTCTCACTCTCTCTCTCTCTCACTGAGTCTCCCCCCCCCCCTCTCTCTCTCACTCGCTGGTCGGGCGCTCTGTCTCAGTCTCTCTCTGTCTCTCTCACGGTCAGTCACTCTCTGTGTGTCTGTCTCAGTGTCTCTCTGTCTCAGTGTCTCTCTCTGTTTTCTCCTTCTGTCTCATTTCGTTCGTCACTGTGTGTTTCTCTCCCTCCTTTCTCTCTCTCGCTCTCACTCAGTTCTCTCTCTCTCTGACTTTCGCTCTTTCCTTCTCTGTCTCAGCCTGTCTTTGATGCACGCGCCCGCACACGACACTGACACACACACACACACACACACACACACACACACACACACACACACACACACACACACACACACACACACACACGGCAGAGAGTAACACACACACACACAACTCACACACACACACACTGACACACACACACACACACACACACACACACACACACACACACACACACAACTCACACACACACACAACTCACACAGGCACGCACGCACATACACAAGTGACACACACAATACCATACTGATGTACTGATATCCAAGTGTGATATTGTGTGATTAAAGTTTGTTGAAGTGGGAGAAAACTTGGGTACAATGTCTGCACGATTTGTCACTACCGCTTTAGTGACAAAACGTGCAGGCATCGGCTGCACGTTTTATCATCCTAGTGACTGACAAAACGTGCCGCAACAGGGCTGCCTCCAACACATAGGCAGTCAGAACAAATTGAAAATGTAATGTGTTTTAGCTAGTTTAAATAGAGTAAAATGACAAACTCTACAGACCATTCCTTTTAAGCACAAGTTTTACTTGCATTGCGCTCTCCCAGCTCCATTCGGCAGACATAGCCAAAATCAGGTCCCTGCAATGTATAAATCCAGATCCAGAGATCGGCTGGACCACCGAATGCCCGGATTTACGTGACTCGACGATGCAATTCGGCCGCGCTCGGAGAGTCAGATTGCCTGTGGGGTGTGGCAAAACGAGTCACGTCATTATTCAGACAGTGTCCAGTAAACGGGCACATAGGCCACCGGCTCATCCAGTCATGCCATGTAGGGCCATTGTCATAGCCGCCAAAGATCATGATACTGAACAGTTGCGGTGCCAGTCAGTGCCAAACGGCGTCAGTCCGGACTGACTCTGAGATGGCCGTCCTGGGCTCCGTCCCTAATAAGCCAAAGGATTTATGTGGACGTAAAGCAACACCCAACCAACCAAATTGTCAGTACAGGGCCCGGCTTCTGTCTCAGTTTGATCAGTCATGTCATCACGTAACAATGATCAGTGAAACTTGACCGCCGGTCACTGAATCGTCAGTGTAGCCTACACACTCCGAACATCGCTTTCCGGCACCATCCTCCAAGGAAGGATGTCGTAAACCAGTGCTTGGAGTCTGTGTAGCCTACTGTTGCAGATCACAAACCACGGGTCACAGTCGGTAACTGAGAATACCGGATCGGATCGGACCCAACTGAATAAAAAATTATATTTGTTAATGCATTTTTTTGTGTGTGTGTGGTACATTTATGTTCTAGTCAGTAAGCAAGTAACATGGTGCTTAAAGGACAAGTCCAAGGTTAGGGGTGATTTTTGACACGATTTCCGTTAAAGCTCGCTGAGAACGATGATGTAGGTGAAACTGTGATCTGAGGGTTATAAATGCACGGGGGGAAAAAGGCATTTTCTGTCGTACGGAAAGCGTCGCCATGACGCCCAAATCACGTGACCATAATTATGCCTACTATGTCACTCTGGGGAGTCGCTGCAAAATGGCCAACTCGAGCTCCGAAGACGAAACTGACACTTTGCCCGAGAGACCCACAAGGATACAGCCGTATCTGTTTGAGCCTGTCAGGCAGGATTTTGAAAGAGTACCGGAACATCGTGTCAACTTCGAAGCAAAACCCCATGCGGTATTGCATGTGGTTTGCGAAATCGCACTCACTGAAGTGCTCGCTACACAAATGGGCGTGATGCGGCGCAGCAAGAAAGTCAGCTCGTTTGAATTGTATAAACGTAATCCACTTTCGCCTCACTGCGGGTCGATTGCGCGGGAGCTCGTGCATTGTTATACCTGGGGTCGTCTGCGAATTGTTACAGTTCGTGGCAACACAGTAGGCCGGCATAGTTAACTTTTTTGTTGACCACACGCATACGTAGTTTACTGAAGAATCTAAGATGGCAAACGCACTGACTCCCCAGACTGACCTCACTTCCGGGGAAGCCTACAGAAAATAAAATCGATTCAAAACCCAATTAAACAATTTTTTATTTTTTATTTCATTAAATCTGAAACTAATGACTCTTTTGTCAATCATTTCGATGGTAATTTTGCATACTTAAAAACCTTGGACTTTTACTTTAACGTCCACAGAAACCGTACGGCTTCAAGTTATTAGGGATGGGGAGAAAGGGGGGAAGGGAGTATGGAGGTGGGAGAGGGTGATTATATACCTATCGCTACACTGTCACCCCAAAATGACTTCTGCATTAAGATGGGCAGTGATGAGAGCCATTTTAATGTTTCAGTAGGAAGTGATGGACAAAGTCACAAGACAGTGTCCACAAACCACAACCTTTTTGAAGAGAAAGGAGAGCCGAAGCGGTATCGAACCGAGGTCCTTTCGCTTCAGTAATGCCTTACCGCTAGACCAAACCGGCTCACTGAAACTTTGAGCGGCATGGGCCCATGGTTTTGAAGATGACAGAGCTCAGGAAATTCGAGGTGGCCGTCCTCGGCTCCCTTCCCTAATAAGCCTACGGTTTCTGTGGACGTAAAGTTGCACTTCATCAGATGCTCTAAGACCGGCCACAAAGCCCCAAACGGCTGTACTGACAGTTTCAATACGCACTGAAACTACTGACTGAAGTAGTAAGTAACTGACTGAGGCGGCCGCCGTCAGATTTCAGAAGTCACTGCTGCAAACGCACGCTTCAGACCTATTTTCACTGCCGCCGGTTTGCCCGCCTGGCTGGCGTTGACACGCCCGGCGGCACTGACTCGGACGGTGTCACCATACGCGGCGAAATCGTCATCAGTGCAAAGTTAGGCGGGCGATTTAGTTGCAGCTGCAATCAAGCGGTACTTTTTTTCCTTCCTCCGCCCCCCCCCCCCCCCCCCTTTAAAAAAAATCTACAACAGCTTGTTGTTTTCAGTCAACAACAACATACGCGTGTCAGTGTGTGCCGTGTGCGTCACGACGTGCGCGCGCGTCACATGTCGGCGATCAGTGTCGCAGGGTGTGTGTGTGTGTGTGTGTGTGTGTGTGTGTGTGTGTGTGTGTGTGTGTGTGTGTGTGTGTGTGTGTGTGTGTGTGTGTGTGTGTGTGTGTGTGTGTGAGCACGCGTGTGCGTAAACCTTCACTGAGATTTGTATTTAACACATGCCACATATGGAAGCAAATGCAAACGGAAAAGAACCTAAATGATACTTGAGTTTTACTGAGCACGGTGTTGCTGACAATTCTAACTGACGTGACTACTTCTACTTCTAGCTATGCAGCAAACTCCAAGCATGGTTTACGACATCCTTCCCGCTTCAAGGAAGAAGGTGCCGGAAAGCGATGCTCGGAGTGAATGTGCATTTCACCCAGCCGGGTAGGCGTGAACTATATAATGTAAGGAAAGCCACCCGGCGGCGTTGGTTGAACTGTTCAAACATCACATGTGAACACAGCTCACCAACCCCATTGGCAAATATATTATCCCTTCAGTTAACGCAGCTTTTTCGCCGCGTGAATAGTTCAAACCATGGACCTAAGTGTCTACTACTGATAGGTCCATGGTTCAAACCCCAAGCCGACCTGAGTCTCTTCCACCTCAGTGTATCTGTTGAATACATTGCAGCATCCAGGCCGCGGCACGGACCGTATATGAATAGGTCATGCCTGTCCATGATTTCTGTGGACGTTAAGCACCATCAGTGTCTACTACTGCTTAGGTATCTGACACAAGCGGCAACGGAGGGGGGCTGCACATTGGTTTAGCGGCGCTTGCTGGCCACAGAGTTTGGAAACTGCCGGTTCGGCACAGAGTCGGCGTGCACGGCTGTGGTGTTGTCGAGATGGTTCCAGTCCACCGCCTTTCGCACTAACAATGAGTTTTCGTGTTACTCTGTGTGGCAGTGCTTGATGTTACACGACCAGTCCGGCACGTGAGCACTGAGAATTTTTTTTACTGTCCAGTCCTGCGGCCATTTTAGTTCTTCCAATGTTGAGGCCGGTCCAGGATGGCGTTCTTTGTGCCGTCCAGAAACCCCAGTTGTGAGTATATTGCTTGTCTTCTTCATACGCTGAGAGAAGCCATAATTTCCATTATCACGTTGTCATAACTGATTAAGCTGTTTAAGTTTAATTAAGCGGCATACCGCAAAGGTGACTAGACTGCTATTGCTCGGACGTTCTATGGTGAATCTCAAGCCCACACTCCAAACATCGCTTTCCGGCACCTTCCTCCAAACTCTGCCAGATTTAGTTACGCCACTGAAGGGCAATCTTTATCTCCGCGCAGATGTCCACCGACGCGGTCAGCGACCACCGAAAGGTTTGAGTAGTGATAAGACTGTGGAAGCAGCCTAGCGCCCAAGTACGCACGTAAACATGAGACGCATCCACCCCGGGTAAAAAAATGAGTTCCGTCTCGATTCAAACGATTTTGGTTTGATTTGAGCTGGCGTAAGCAAATGATGGTCAGTTATAAAACAAACGTCTGATATAATTTGAGTTGTTTGTAACAAACTTGCTACTGGTTGAGCACCAACAAAAAACTGCTCGTTAGCTGACAGTTTTCTGGACCCTATGGCGTAACTAAATACGGCAGAGTGGCTGAAGGAAGGATGTCGTAAACCAGTGCTTGGAGTTTGCCTCAAGCCTAGTCGCCGCGGGGGGATGTGGGGTGTGTGTGACTGAGGTCCCCTAATCAGTTGTGAGGGGTCCTCGATGATTCCATGGAGGCTGTGTGTGTGTGTGTGTGTGTGTGTGTGTGTGTGTGTGTGTGTGTGTGTGTGTGTGTGTCCCGCCTGCTGATTTACCCGGCGCAAACACACACTGACACACATCGGCGGCTCAGTGCAAGTGTAGTCTCTCTCTGTGACTGCCCGGCCATGCCGTCCGCGTATGCAGTGCCGCCAGTCACGCTCACTACTAGTCCCAGCCGCTGCCGCTGTCGGAACCTGACCTCAGTGTAGAGACTGATGCCCGCTGCAGCAAAACTTGTCACCTCGGATGCACTGAAAGCGCACATTTTCGATCAGTGACGGGAATGGCTGCACAGTGACACTCCGGTACCTTCCAGCCGTCCGAACTCTGCCGGATTTGGTTACGCGGCCACTGAAGGGGCGGCACTCTTTATCTCCACACAACCACCTGGTCCACCGAGGCGGTCAGCGCCCTCCGAAACTGAGGTTTGGGTACTAATAATTATGACTGTGGAAGTATAATTATATATATTATATATATAAGTATATTATTATACTCAGTGACTCAGCGCGGCACTCACACTCCGAGCACCGCTTTCCGGCACCTTCCTCCAAACTCTGCCAGATTTAGTTACGCCACTGAAGGGGCACTCTTTATCTCCGCGCAGCTCAGTGTCCACCACCGACGCGGTCAGCGCCCTCCGAAAGGTTTCAGTACTGATAAGACTCTGTGGAAGCAACCAAGCGCCCTAGCACGCACGTAAACATGAGACGCATCCACCCCGGGTAAAATAAAAAGGGTCCTCTTCGATTCAAACGATTTTGGTTTTATTTCAGCTGGCGTAAACAACATGGTCAGTTATAAAGTAAACGTCTGATATAATCTGAGTCAAGTTGTTTGTAACAAACGTACTACTGTTTGAGCACCAACACAAAACTGCTCGTTAGCTGACAGTTTTCAGGGACCTATGGCGTAACTAAATACGGCAGTGGTTGAAGGAAGGATGTCGTAAACCAGTGCTTGGAGTTTGTGCGGCACTGTCAATGCCGGCCGGCGGCGTACCCCGGCCGCCGCCACTGCCAAGACACGAGTAGCGGGCTAAATCTGGCACGATGTCAGTTTGACTCCCGGCCTCCGGCCCGGCCAGTGCCGCCGAACCCCGCGTCATAGTTGATGACCATCCGGCTGCCATGACCACACTGTACCGAGATCGACTGAGCCGGGACTCAACTGAAATCAAATGCCAACCGCCCCACTGACTGTGAGTCGGCTGTCCGAGTCAGTTGACTGACACCGACAGGTCGGACTGAGCCGCCTGAACGCCGCTTTTGTCGCCGAGTTATTCCGTCCGGCGAATCAATCAGCGCAGTCGCCTTTCGGCTCTATCGCATTCGTGTACACGTACAAGCATGCACGACTGACTCTTACACAACACTACGATCCGGCATGCCGCCGGCGTGCGTTAAAGATCCCACGCGTCGACGTCCATTCTGCACGGCCTTCGGCCGACGATGACCATGAGGAGGGGCGGCTCAATGCGGGTCGGTGGGCACGGCCGAAAACCAGGATGACACACTGGCAACGCATAAAGGGGCAGGACAATCAAAATGATGATTCTGGCTACTTGTGCGGGAAGAATCAGTTCAAGAGTCAGTTCCCCACAGCCCAAAGACTAGGTAGGCCTAGAGCCTGCGCCGAAGCGATCACTGAGTCTGGCAAACTACAGTCACTGATTCAGTGACTGCCGTTGGAACTTTTTTTAAATTGTGAAAGCAGAAGTGCCGAGTCCTCCATTATCACGCTGGCATTTACTCGTCTCCGCTGCCAGTGGACGGTTTTGTCTTTTCAAGTCGACTGGCCGGACAAAACCACCCACGGTAATACTGTAATTACATAATGACCCCGTCGGCCTTCTTTTTGCACACGTTCCTTTCGTGAACAAGGGAGATAATGCATGAAAATGTATTCAATGGCCCTAGCACTACTTCATACAAAATAGTTCCGGAATGATTTGGTATCACATTGCCTACAGTGACTGCGAATAAGTAAAAAACCCCAGGAAAGTAGCTATATCGTTCATGTTTGATATAATATTTGACTTTTAGTATTATGATACTTTACAAAGGTTGGTTTTTGATGTGTCCGCCAATGACTTCATGCTAATGTTACTGCGCAGTTAGAAAGAAGATCATTCCAAACCAAAATGGCGTGGACACCAGAGGAGAGCGGGTTACGACAAATTTTACAGTTATTGAAAGAATCCCAGTCTCCTGATACAGCTACCCAAAGAGCGGTTCAGCAGGTATCTTCCTCTTTGATTTGGTTAATATTTAGACTTCGATCGACGATAAAATCTGTTTACCATGATAATGTGATAACCGTGAAACGGCTGTGACCCACGTGCCGTGAATTTCAGCAATTCTGGTTGTATTGTGAGAAGGCAGTTACAGAGTTAGTTGATCTATATATATGACTATGTGAGAATGAACTGGAATATTTTTTGCGTATTAAAATCAGGAACCAAAAATATGACAAGTTATTGTTTGAATGTAATTTCAAACATAATAATACTAATAGATGGAGATCTGCAGACGGTTTATTCCATCAGTGTTTGTGATATTTTTGCGCGTAAAGTTGGACCGGTTGACAGTGATGTGATCAAAACTGTTACAGTTGCGAGATATTTGCTGCATGGGTACTCAAGCGAGATGGTTACATTTGAAAAATAATTTTGAAGTCAGCTAGCGAGAGAAGTCGACTGGCTGGTGTTGCCTTCGGTTGTAAGTAACCGTTGTCGCCATCTTGTCACCTTGTTTCTTGAGAAATCTGCACCAACTGTGTGTCAATGACGGTGTCACGCCAGGACCATGTTTTGAACACGGAGTCAGCAACGTTTATTTTCCTGTGTAGATGTATGGCAGTGGTTCATGGGGGAAGTGAATTGTGACTAGTTATGAGAGGTGGAAAATAATAATCAGAATTGTTCCTCAAAAATAATAATTAAAATTATATGCACATTTCAAGTTACATGGTAGATCTATGCAAAATTGTAGGACACTACTCAGCCAGTATATTGTGAGGCCAATGTAATTACAAGATTAGGCTGGCTCTCATATTACAGTGGTGGCAGAAACAGAAAGATGTGACATTGTAATTTGTATTACACATTTACAGATAATCATTTTTGAAAGTTCTTGTCTCATTATGTTAAACCTGGTCAAAGTTGAGTGTTTAGAGGTATTTTCTGAAAGTTTGCTTGCATTCTCAAATGGGACGTCAGCAGAAATGATTCAACAGACTGCTTAGCTTAAACTTTTCTGTAGTTTTTATCAGTCTGTTGAGTGTCATCACAAGATGACTTTCATGTGAATGGGTGTGACAATGTTCGTAATAAGAGCATAAAAAATGGCGGTGGGACTGGGTCTTGAAGTTGAAAAGAGTGAGATATACTCATAATCAGAACTAGAGTCTGGAGAGTTTTAACATAGGCTGATCAGCGGTGTCCGGTGTGAAGTAATATGCTGGTGTAACAAAGGTGCATGAGCTGGTATTGATCTTATTGCAAGATTCCCACCATGACCATCCAGTAATGTGTGCAGTCATGTTTTTTTCAGCTGAGTGCAGTTTTTCTACTCTGACATAATAAAAGTACTGTTTGCTGTTCCTGACACGCAAACAATATTTTGATTGGGAACACACACACCCCACCCCCAGTTTCAGTAGTTTTGTTTATTTTGGACCACCTTTGTGCTTGTAGGTATTGTAAATAACAGGCATGGTAGGCATTAGTGATCAGAAACAAATTGAAAACTACTGACACAGGTTGGCAGATTGCACACTGAGCTGTGCACATGGCTTTAAAAAGAAAAAAGAGAAACAGCTGGACATTTAGTGCATATATATGCAGAAACTGTTCAGGTCAGATTTTGAACAGACACAACTGGCTTTGTGCTACATCAAAGCTTGAGTCAGTGTCCACATTTTGTGTAAACATTGACTTCATGGACAACTTGTTTCATGATCAAAATGGCAAAAGTTATGAAAAGTATGGGTTCCATTCAGTGGAAAGATCATTTTAGGGCTTTTAAAATGAAAAATGGGCAACAGCTTTGATGGGCTTTGCCCCCGGACCCCGTTAGTGAAAGGCCATTGCCCCTTGACCATATAAGAGGTCTACATGGCTTCCTGGATTGGACCCCTTGGGTTATTTTCAGGGAGAACAATGTTTTGGTCACTGCCATGCCTGTTTTTGTTTTTGGAAGTGTTAATAAATGTTTTCTGATTCAGAACTGTTGCAGTTTTTCCTGTTTGCTCTTTCAGAGTTGGGGAGAGGCCTTTTAAATACCAACTTGTGTTAATGTAGGTTTTTATTTTATTTTACATTGTCTTGTCCAATTGTGTTCAATTTATTTTATTGTGTGACATAATCATAAACTAAATTTGCTTTGTTCCAGCGCCTTGAAGAACTCAACAGATACCCAGATTTCAACAACTACCTAATCTTTGTTCTTACCAAGCTCAAGACAGAAGGTTAGTTTTGTATGACAGCTGTTCCTGTTCTGTAATGTAAACCCTCTCTAACCATTTTGGGAAGATCTGATTGCCTGTAATAGTGTTACAAACAAACATTATCAACACCTACGTAATTTCCATCCCAAATGCTTAATAGAGTATGCAAGCCTACAGAATTATGATATTTTTATTTAGTTGCTTTTTGAAGTGGGGGTGATATTTTTATTTAGTTGCTTTTTGAAGTTGGGGGGGGGGGGGGGTTGCTTTGAAAAAGGTGCACAGACTAGTAATACTGAGATTTTTGTTTTGAATGTGTCCAAACAAAAGGAAGCAGAACTTGACATCAGATTATTTATTATCCATAAGAAAGTTGTAAGAACTAATTTTGTCTGACTGCTGTGGAAGATCTGTATTCTCAGTGTCTGTTTATTTCAGATGATCCAACCCGTTCCCTTAGTGGCCTCATTCTGAAGAACAATGTGCGAGCTCACTTTGAGAAGTTCCCACCAGAGGTGACCAATTTCATCAAGCAGGAATGCCTCAACAATATTGGAGATCAGTCGCCGCTGATCCGAGCCACCATTGGCATCTTGGTCACCACCATCGTTGCCAAGGGAGAGCTTCGTAACTGGCCAGAGCTGCTGCCTCACTTGTGTCAGTGTCTGGATTCAGAAGAATACAATGTGTGTGAGGTGTGTACTGCTGTTGCTTGGGTTCAGTGCAGGAAGTATTGCTACTAAACTTCATCCGTTTAGGCTAATCAAGAGCATATATTTTTGTGTGCATTTTCTCTGTCACCTATTTGGATATGGCATTTTGGTTGTGTGTTTTTTGTAAAATGGTTGTGTGTTGCAGCAGTATTGTTAAAACTTGCATATTAGAAGGGAAAGCTCTATTTCACATGGGTTTGCATACTTACGATATCCAGTTTGACATGGTTCAGTACCAGTAAAAACATTTATATGATCTGCACACTTTTAACCAGGCTTATAGGTGTGGTTTTCAGCAGTAATGGGAATGAAAATGTAGAAAGGAAGTGACAGAGTGGAAAGGTAAGGCAGGGAATTTTCAGCCAATCAGCATGGAACTATAACTGTCAGAAGTGACATTTAAACCTGTTGCTGACAGGAGTGTGGTTGAGCAAGCAGGTTTGCTTTCAGACCTTTGCCAATCTATTCAGGCTGATGTGCTGATTGGTCATCAATGATCTCAATCACTTTGAAAATAGGTGTGTACTAACATTGGTCTCAAATCTGCATCAGAGTTCGAATCTGTGCATAATAAACCCGCAGTTGTATGCTGTCAGAACTGATGCACCATAGAGAAAATACTGTACATGGGTCGTCGCAAAATATACTGATCAAATATCAACTGTTTGGGGGATGTACTAACAGGAGAAAAAAAGAGCATTTATCATCTGGGGCTTGTTTAAAAAAATACAAGTCTAGACTTACAGGCTTTGGTGGAACGTTGTGTTTAGAATGTAAGGTTGTTACAGGGAGCATTTGGAGCACTTCAGAAGATCTGTGAAGACAATGCAGAGACCTTGGACAGTGATGCTGTTGACCGACCACTCAATGTCCTCATTCCCAAGTTCCTTCAGTTCTTCAGGCATCAGAGCCCCAAGATCAGGTAATGCTTTACTACTAATACAGCAAGAAATGTTGGCTCCTCCCCAATTTTTTAAAATTGTTTTGTAACTAAATATTTGCATTAATTTCATTGTACTGTCTCTCTCAACTAGTATTTCAGTAGCCAGTTAATGCTACCTCAGACCTCCTTCAGCAAAGTAATTGTACAGTTTTTTGGGATGTAAGCTGTAGCAAGTATTGAACACACATGCAGTCCCCCCCCCCCCCCCCCCCCCACCTGAATGCATCCACAGACATGTACATTCACACATATGCATCCACACAAAGAATGAGAAAAAAGAGCTGTTTGAAGATACCATTGCAGAATTCTGTACATGGGACACCAATGTAGTGAAGTAATGCTGTAATCAAAATCCTTTGCATTTAGTGCCACCTAATGTATGACTTGGTATTGTAATTGTGATGTGTGTTTAGTAGTAAGCAGCATCCTTCAAACTCTTATGTTTTGATTTTTGGTCTGTGCAGGTCCCATGCTATTGCCTGTGTGAATCAGTTTATCATCAGCAGGACACAGGCTTTGATGTTGCACATTGACACATTCATACAGGTAACAAAAGTTCAGCAATGCTATGTTTTGCTGATTATTTCTTTTATTGTTGATGGTTACAGATTTTGGTTTGCTTCATTAGTTAAAAAAATCACCAAACATGTTCCGAACCAGCTACATGCTGAATTCCTCCCCCCCTCCCAAAGCTGAAGCGGAAATGTGTACAAAAGAATTGGGTTCAAAATTTATGGATCACACAGTGTATTATAAGCAAACTCCGGTGCTGATTTTTTGTTATTTAATTGGTGGTTTTTTGGTTGTGTGTGCAGAACCTGTTTTTCCTGGCTAAAGACGAAGACACAGAAGTGAGGAAGAATGTGTGTCGTGCTCTGGTTATGTTGGTGGAAGTTCGCATGGATCGTCTGGTGCCCCACATTAACCAGATCATTGAGGTAGGCACTTTTCCTCCAGATAACAGAAAAAGCGTGTGGGGAATGGCAATTCCACACTATGTGATTGAAAGCTTGTTGCACAAAGAATGTGGGAGGGGGGAACAGGGGTGGTGCTGACTTGCTTGTAGTAGTACTTGCGATCAAAAGTGAGCAGAGGAAAATAGTAAAAAGAAAGACTAGCAGTACATGAGAATTTGGGTTGACTGAAGGAAATTTGACTTAAAAATGAAGTGCACCTGGCACAGAAAAATGCAATATTTCAGCAAGATTTTTGCATTGTGTGTGACCCCTGCCCATGCTGTGTCTGCGCTTTTTAACATCCATAGCCATATTGTTGAGTCATTTATCAGAACATGATGTTTAGAACTGTGGAACTTTGAAAGTAAAATCGTGCAATCATAAGGTGTTTTTGGTGACAATAATTTTTTTTTTTAAATGATCAAATTATTTTGATGAAGAGAAATGGCAAAATGGGTATTCTCTTTCTTTGTTATATTCAAGACTGGTATAAGGTGGTACTTGTCATCCTGCTTCATGAGGATGTCTAAAGCATCAGTTATACACAATGGGGTTCGTGCAAACATCGGCTTTTCCACGTTTTTTTCTTTCGAACTGTAGGCCCCTGGCTTGGGAAGTCTTGTGTGTAATTTGAACTATGGGTGCAGCTTTACAAGAGCCCTTTTCAGAGTCAGCAAAAAAGGTTCGAGAAGAGGTCTACTTTTGTTTTATTTACATGTTATAAAAAATTGGTGCTTGTCAGTAAAAGCATTGCCCTGATAGAACCGTACTGGTTGACTGGGCGTAAAACACCAACTTACAGTAAAAGCATTTGATTTTGTGAGTCATCTGTTGTGTGTATCCCACAACCACTCATGACACTGTGGTGATACAGTACTGTGAAATGTTTTACCTTCTTGGTCTGCAGTACATGATGGAGCGCACCCAAGACAATGATGATGGTGTTTCCCTTGAATCCTGTGAGTTCTGGCTGTCACTAGCTGAGCAGACAGTGTGCCGTGAAGTTCTTGCACCATACATCGACCGTCTCCTGCCCATCTTGGTCAAGGGCATGAAGTATTCAGAGATTGACATCATTCTGCTCAAGGTAAACCCAGCAGTCAGTTGCTTGGACATTTATAAGCATGTTTTGTTTCTTTTTAGCATGCCAAGGATAGCTGTGGCTGGTGATTTTTTGCTTTTGAAAGTAGCCAAAAGGGCTGTAGAGCTTGGAGCATAAGTTTGATCACTGATATTGCAATTAAAATACAGTAATTGACAAAGGTAATGGCTCAGTTATTTCTTCATGCTATTTTCTCAGTATGTCCTGAAACATGGGTGAGTAGATAAAACGTAACTGGCCAAAGGCAGCTTGAACAGACAGAGCGATGCAGAAGAACACAAAATTTGATTATATAGTAACTTGACAATGCAGCCTTCTGTAAAGAGGATGCTGCTGCCACAACTGGGTATGAAATGGGACGTCTGTGTTGCTACAGCTTAATAGTATGGTGTGTTTGGTGTTGCTGATAGTTGCTGTATGCATTTCAGGGTGATGTTGAGGAAGATGAGATGATTCCAGACAAGGAGTCTGACATCAAGCCCCGGTTCCACAAGAGCCGTACGCACAGTCAGAAGTACCAGGAGGGTGCTGAGGAGGTACCATTAACTATTTTGAGTGTTTTTTCAAGTGTCTGATGGTTGAATTTTGTTCTGATACCATTTTGTTAATTGTGCATGGTAATATATATTTTTTATTAAAAAGCTTATGCGTGTTTCAGACCTGTTTAGTCTACACAGTTGGCGTAGAAAACTACACATTTGGCGGACAAAAATATACATTTGAAGCCCAAACTACACATCTACGCTTGCATTACACAAACTACACAAATGACTTTGTTTCGGCTACGTGATAGCGACAAGTGTGATTCGGTCCTCTTTTTTGATGCGATCCTATTTTTGACATAGCCATCGTGTTAAAAAGGTATGTGGGCCTGCTTATGATACGTGCGCATCAAGTCTTGCAATAGCGACGCTGGTTTTGGAGCAAACATAGGTTCTGAACGCAGCCGAAACTCACTTCAATTGGGAGAAATGTCTGAGTCGAAGAAGCGAGCATATGAAACTTCTTCAGAAGAAATTAAGTATTAGCCTCCAAAGGCTCTGCTACTGCGATTAAAAGGAAGAAAGTTCCATCCCAGAAATTTCTCTCAGCTTATCATGAAGCTGATCCGTGTTTGGTTCCTTCGAGTTCGAGGAAAGGCAGCGAACTTGTTCTTTGCACCACTTGCAAATCGGACATTCATGGCGGTTGATTTGACTGTAAGCAACCTGTTGAGAGCAAGTCCTACAAGGAGTTCAAAGCAATTGGAAAGTTTTTTTCCAGCTTCAAGTCTGTCTCTTTCTTCCTTTCCCCACCCTTCTCCCTCGCTCTCATTTTAATGCAGCAAACGTATAGTTTTTCCGCACTTGCCAAACATCGATAGCACTATTCTGTAGAGTTATCTCCATTGGGCGTCTTTAATCATCATTACAAAGAATGTGCGTTGTGATTGGCTACTTTGTTGGGGATCAGCCAATCAGAAAATTTGTTGCTCACACTGTTGTGAGGTCCAGAAAAATTGTACTAGGAGTAGGGTGCTTGCAGCCAGGATTGTACACCGGGGGAGGGGGTCTACACATTGCTTTGGGTGACTGGCAGACTGATCTGTCCAACTGCACTCTTATTCTGAGTCAAGCTGTTGGCTTTACAATTTTCCCACATGTGCATGGCCCAGCAAGAGACCTGAACAGATCTACACCACTTGTGTGTGGCTGAGACCATGCTAGCAGTGCCATGTTGTTGCCTTATGTTTATGACTTACATTTTAAGGCACTGTGGTCTTCTGATTCTCAAAATTATATCAATTCAAGCACATAGAAACAGAGAGAGAGAGAGTGTGTGTGTGCATGTGCTTAGTGTGTGTGTTGCACAAACTGATAATCTTGTCTAAATTTGTAACTGAGAAAGAAAGAAAGAAGAAAAAGAAAAAAAACCCACTACACTTATACTACAGCAAAATAATTGTATTTGTTGTTTTATTAAGTTTCTGTGTTATTTTGACTTGAGTGAGAATCTGAATGTGTGAATGATAAATCGGTCAAGTTTCAACTGATGCACTATGACTACACATCGCACCTCCTGACTACACATTTAGACTACCCAAACTACACTTGTGCATTTGGGAGGTAAACAGGTCTGGTGTTTGTTAACATCATTTGCTGTATGTTTTTCCATGTTTTGTTAACTGAAAGTTATAATAACCTGATGTAACAGCCCTCAGTAACAAAAGCCCTAAAAAACATGTTGCTCTTATAAGAACTTGTTGCAAATCCTCAGTATTGAAGACCTTTACAGGGGTCGCGCTCATTGCAAAATTTTGCATAAATATTGCGTTTTCGGGTGCCGTACGCATTTTGGCCACATTGCTGCGTCACCATATGCAAAATTACTGAACGCTGATTCAGCAAGTTACGGCTCACTGGTGGCTGTCGCCGTTTCTCCTCACTCCTTCCCGGCACTACAAGTCCAGTCCAAGGTGTATGGTGTAGGCTATGCATTTTTTTATATATCAGTGACGCAAAAATACATAATGTTTCTCTGAAAGGCAGCGTGACCCCTGCCCTTAATAGTGTACGTCTCCCCCCAGCCCTCAGCTTGTCGTGAAGATAAAAGGCTTTATTTTTACAGGTTCACAGTCATTGTCATAATCACTTGTTTTCTCTCAGTTTACACATTGATTATGATCGTCTTTTTTTCTGTCAAGGATGGAGAAGGCTCTGAGGATGGTTTTGATGATGATGACAGTCTCTCGGACTGGAATCTCAGTAAGTACACAGTTTGTTCAACAACAAAAGTCAAAGGTCTAGTTTTTTAATGGTAGAGAAACAGGTCAGCTGTCATCCTCAGCTGTAAAACTGTGCCATTTATGTCATTTATTCTTGTAGCACAGTGACGATGGTAAGTGTATCACTTAAAAGATGTTCACTAAGCTCTGTTGATGCAGTTGTGATCATAAACTGTTCTGGGGCTGTAGATGGTGTAGAAATGAGAAAAGCTTTTTCTCCACAGGAAAGTGCTCAGCAGCTGCTCTTGATGTCCTGGCCAATGTGTTCCATGAGGACATACTCCCAGTGCTGCTGCCCATCTTGAAAGAGACTCTCTTCCATGCTGAATGGGAGATTAAGGAATCGGGCATCCTGGTTCTGGGCGCCATCGCTGAGGGCTGCATGAATGGCATGGTTCCCCATCTTCCCGAGCTGGTGCCCTACCTCATTGGCTGTCTGGCCGACCGCAAGGCCTTGGTAAGGTCCATCACCTGCTGGACCCTGTCTCGCTATGCTCACTGGGTGGTGGGCCAACCCCATGACCTCTACCTCAAGCCTTTGATGACCGAGGTAAGACTCAGTGTGCATGGTTGGTGAATAGAGGAATTATTTTGTGTGAATATTAATGTCTGAACAGCTGTGGAGTTGCAGGGGTCATTCTTTGAAAGAGAGAATTGTACATTTTGGACAGATTTGTGAAAAGGGTTAGGCTTCAGGGGCCACATCTCTTAACCTGCAGGGATATCCTGTGGACCCCACTGCAGGTCTTCAGTGGCCCCTAGAATCCCACTTTTATTTTTCAGTCAAAACCAATACTTCTGAATCTAAAGTCTATTTTAGTTTGCATTGCACACTGATTCTGTGATAAAGTTGGGAGAGAGGAATTAAAAATGATATATGCTTCCTTCAGCATAATTATGAACAGGATAATAAATACAAAATAAATAAAAATCCTTAAAGTCTGTTAACATTGAAAAAACATTTAAGCAAAAAGCCTGAGTTTATGGCTGCTGTTGGCCCGCGAACATGCATCATCAAGTTCTCTAAGGTTTTTAGTCACAGTTGGAATGCACTGTTTATGTCTCGAGGGTAGCAAACATCTGTGGTTAAGATACTTCCCCCTTATTTCTTGGTGTATTTATCTTGCAGCTGTTGAAGCGTGTACTGGATGGCAACAAGCGTGTGCAGGAGGCAGCCTGCTCGGCATTTGCCACCCTGGAGGAGGAGGCTTGCACAGAACTGGTGCCCTACCTGGGATTTATCCTGGAGACCCTGGTCTTTGCTTTCTCCAAGTACCAAGTAAGACTGGCATGGGTGCTCAAATTAGACTAGTTGTAGCAGTTGCATGTAATGCTGAAATTATAGTCAGTCGGAAGATTCTGTGCCTCTTTATGTTTTTGCGAGAGAAAAGAAAGAATGTTCTTCACATTTTCAGGAGATGCATATTACTGTCACTTTATATTTTGAACTAAACACCAGATTTCAGTCTTTGTTGATTAACTTTGAACAGTGCTGTCATTTGATCATGAGCTTGTTGATGTAGTAATAAAGTTGCTGTTTTTGTTGTGTGTTTTGCAGCACAAGAACTTGCTGATTTTGTATGATGCCATTGGAACTCTGGCTGACTCAGTGGGACATCACCTGAATAAACCAGTCAGTTGCAGCTCTCTCTCTCTCTCACTCTCTTGCCACATCAATCTCTCTCTCTCATCGTCATCATCTCTCTCCTGAGTCCTTCCCTCATCACACTCTCTCTTTCGCGCACGCACGCATGCACACACACACAGTTAAATAATGCCATTGGAACTCTGGCTGACACAGTGGGACATCACCTAAATAAACCAGTCAGTTGCAGCTCTCTTGTCATGTCAATCTCTCTCTCTTTCTCTCTTGTCACGTCAATCTCTCTCTCATCATCATCATCTGTCTCTTAGTCCTTACCTCATCACACACACACTCTCTTTTGTGCATGCACTCACCCACACACGCACCCATATGCACGCACACACACACACACACACACACACACATCTCTCTCTGACCCACATATTAAAGATACAGGAAAAATGTTCAACCTGATAGTTTGTAACATGCACAGCAATGATGAGAACTAGAACTCTCTCTTACTGATTTATCATTGAGGAAAAATAAAATTTTCTGATGCTGTGCTGGATTCATAATAGGTTTTCAGGCGGTTCACATTGGATTGGTCATGAAAGGAGATTTTCAGTATTGATATATTTTGTCCCTTTGCAGGAGTATGTAAACCTGCTGATGCCACCACTGATACAGAAGTGGAACCAGCTGAAAGATGAGGACAAAGACCTGTTTCCTCTTCTTGAGGTAACTGCAATGCTTCACACTTTCTTGTTGTTGAATCCTCCGTGTAGGAATAAATATATATGATGTTTGTCTTTGCAAAATTACAGAACAGGTTCCACTATGGTCTTGTACTGTTTGTGGTTTGGAACATTGTTCTTGAAAATCATTTTATCCAACCCCAAACCATTTACTGATATTTGAATACAATAGTGTGTCAGAGTAGAGCCATCACAAAATAGCCAGTGTCTAAGCTATCACCCAAAGATGTATTGTTTTCAGTGTCTGTCAAGTGTTGCAACAGCCCTGCAGTCTGGCTTCTTGCCTTACTGTGAACCTGTCTACCGCCGCTGTGTGCACCTTGTGGAGCAGACCCTTAACCAGAACTACGTGAGTTCTACACACTGGGGCTTTCTTGCCTTTGTGTGCCCACTGTATGTTGTTAGGTCCATTTTGCTGTTACTTTTCATCAGTAGTTTGGATTTCAAGATGTGAATAAAGAGGTTGCTAAGAAGAAGAAAAGTGCACTTTGCTGGGATATTTTACGGTTGCATTATACAGTACATATAGGGTCACCTCACACATTCAGAATTCTTTTACGCCAGTTCCAAACAAGTCACTGAATCACACATTTGTCTAATTCACTGTTACAGTGCTAAAAACTATCCATCTGTATGTTGGTGCAAAACAACATGTTTTGGTACCTATTTAAATTTTGTAGGCATTCACCAAGGGCACCTGTTTAAACTTGAATGAAAAGGATATGATTCATAGACCTAGGGAATGAAAGAAAATATTCATTGGAGGGGGGATCTGGAAATTGGCCTTGAAAAGGTATTTGCATCTTTTGTGTTGTGATTCTGCTGTGTTTAGCGTGAGACAAAACCAGTTACATTCACCAGAATAATAAAGGCTTTCACAAACATTTTACGTAGTCAATACATTTTCGTAAGCTCTGCCTAAAGGTCTGTGTTAAAGTCAGTGCTCATCTGGTTGGTTGTCCGTGCAGGCCAATTTGTCCCAGCCAGATCAGTATGACCCTCCAGACAAAGACTTCATGATCGTGGCTCTGGACTTGTTGAGTGGGCTGGCAGAGGGCCTGGAACACCACATTGAGACTTTGGTGGGCAACTCCAGCATCCTCAAACTGCTCTACCAGTGTATGCAGGTAAGCTGGGAGTTTCTGCCTAGATACCCTGCTCCCTCCTAACAACAAAATTTGATTCCAGTAAATCTCACCCTCCACCCCACCTCATTCTGTCTGTCTAGCTTTGTTCAGTCCAGAAGAGTGGTATGGTAGTGCATCATCATGAGACATTAAAAAAAAAAATGGATTGCTATCTTCAGGGTGATAGTAAAGTAACCGCACCTGGAGGGGGTATGGGGTAGAATGACAAGCCTTTTTCAACCATTTTTTAAATTCCATTTTGATCTCAGTTTTCAGGTTTTTTAAAAGGCTTTTACTGGTTTGCTGCTTTTGGAAGACAAAATAAGTCTTTCCATGCACCTACACATTGGAACTGTGTGAAATGCACTGGGGAAATGTTTTAGTGATAGGAAACGGAATCATGTGGGTTCTTAGTAGCTCTCAGATGCCATGCCATTGATGCTCTGCTCCAACACCTGATATTTAACAGAAATTGTTTATTTCCAGGATCCGATGCCAGAGGTTCGACAAAGTTCATTTGCTCTGCTACTCCAACACCTGATATTTAACAGAAATTGTTTATTTCCAGGATCCGATGCCAGAGGTTCGACAAAGTTCATTTGCTCTGCTGGGAGACCTGACCAAGGCCTGTTTCCAACACGTGCGCCCTTGTATTGGTAAGCTGCATCTCTTAGCATACAGTTTCTGTCTACATAATGGAATCAAGGAAATATATTTTGGAGGCTTGTTATTTTTGAAGGATTTGGGATCTCAAATACAAAGAGAAGGAGCAGCAACAACTACAAAATATTAATCCGGAAACTGACTGAGAATGAGAATGTTCCTGAACCAGGTGTGATGACAGAGTATCCACTATGACGCAAAATGACAGTTGTGGTTGTATCCTACTGTCTCATCTGGCTAATGCAATTTTGTATATACTTCGTGTGATATATTTGTATGAGATACCTGTTGTAAGGTTTGCATGATGTTTTTCTGCTTGCATTTTGCACTTGCACAAAAAGGTTTTGAGCCTAGGTCATCATCCATGTTAAGATGCCTGTCCATCAACGTGGCTGGCAAAAACTTTGATCAAATGTTTATATGGATGGGTTTGAAAACATTAAGAGTGGTAGTTACATGACTTACTGACCATTCTCTATGCATACTCTGAGTGACCTTGAATTTAAGATCAGCAGTAGTAAACAATTGACTCTGTAAACAGTTTTTATATAAAAATTGATTGCACTTCTTGCGGGAGTTATACCAGTGGCATTTGTCTCTTCCTTTGTTTTTAGGGGACTTCATGCCGATTCTTGCAGCCAACCTGAACCCCGAGTTCATTTCTGTGTGCAACAATGCCACCTGGGCCATTGGTGAAATCTCGATCAAGATGGGTAGGTTTGACTGGTGTGTGATAATTTTCAACCATGAGGAGAATAAACTGGATGATGGGGATGAAATCGGACAGTATGGTTTGGTTAAAGAAGTCAAACTCAGTGATTGGTATAGGAAGTTTGGTATATAGAAGTGAGGGTGTGTCCCCTACTCCTTATGCTTGTCAGGGATGAAAATAACCCTTGCATTTTGCAAAATAATTTTTATCATGGATGACCCACAGAAACCGTTCTTTTCCTTTTCTTTTCCAATAAAGGTGCATAGTTCAGCTGTCAACCATACTGACAAAAGTAGGCAGCAGTGTGAATTAAAAGTAAGGAGAATTAGAGGAGTGATGGCTCTGCAGCTGAAGAAAAGCTAACTCTGTATACAGAAAGTGCAATGTCTTGATTATGAAGTGATTTATATTCGAAAACAATTATGGCCCACTTGATCACTAAATTGAATTGGCCATTTTTATTGGGAGACATTAAGCAGTGCAGCTTGTGTGTCATACTGAAACAGTTTCATTTCATTGTGGTTTCTGTTAATAAATTACTCTTTTTGGGGTGTAGGTTTGTTCTGTTCAACACTAACAAAATGGACATTAAAATCATAACCGTAGAAATATGAAGCACATCAGTAGCTGCATAGTTATTGAGTGGGTACAATGTGATGGTTCGAGACCAGGTCTGCAAGGGGAAAAAATGTGTTGAGACCACTGTGATTTTCAGGTGTGATGACAACCTCCCACCTTGACCTGTTCAGTGAGAGTTGTGGTATTCGTACTGTCTGACCTGGCTCATGTCTCTATTTCATTGCGTTGGTAGAGGCTGTATTGGGTGGGATTTTGAATAGTTTATGTGTTAGCTTGGTATTGACTGCAGGGGCTGACATGCAGGCCTCAGTGACCATGGTGCTTGGCCCTCTGGTGGACATCATCAATCGTTCCAACACGCCAAAGACTCTGCTGGAGAACACAGGTGAGTTGTTCGCCCCACCCCCATGCGCCTTTCTGGCCTGGAGCGTAGGAAGACTTCACATGGTCCAATGGCATGCCCCCTTTTTTTTTGGCAGATCTAAGAAGTAACGCCCCTTCCCATTCATGTTTCACAAGTCAGCTGAAGTGATCAGACACTTCAGCTTTAGCTCTGGTAAGATTCCAGAATTGTGGAGCTTAGCATCTTGCAAAACACACATGCACACAAAATATATTAAAAAGCAATGAAGACAGAAAAGATCTATAGGCAATTGGGCATAAAGTCCTGTTCCCTTAAGAAAATTACAGACTGAATTGTCTTCTTGGTTGCACAGATCCTTTTCCTCGACTCGTCACACTAGAAAGGAAGTGTTGAATTCAAAATTGAGTTTGAAATGATATTAAAGTTGTGGAATTGTCCAAAGATGTTGAAATTATTCAAAATGAATGTTTATTTGCATGTAAATCAAGTTGAAAAGACTAGAAGCGCTTTCCCTGGCTACATTGTGATCAGTATACACCGTTTTGTCAGATACGCATATTTGTACAATGCATATGTTTTATTTTACTCTTGTATGGTTTGTTTTTGTTCAGGCATACTTTTAAAATTTATTTACTTTTATCTAGTTCTCTCTCAGTCTCACCCCCACTTTGTGCAAAGAGCCATAATGTCACTGTTGTTTCATGTTTGTTTTGTAATATGTTTCGATGTCCAAGTGTTGAAAACACACCACATAAGTTTGTGTTCAATTATATGTTCTGTCATGTCTGAGTATGACCGTTGTTGTACTTTGAAAGTGTTCAGCTAATTATTTTTGAAGGTGAAAAAATTCAACAACAAAAAATAAGGCAGGAAAAAAGTATTGCTGCTGTACATGAAATTCTAGTTTGTTGGTTGGGTGGAACCATGAAAGTTGCTGGGTGTGTGTGTGTGTTGCACTTGGTGTCTTATGGCATATTGCGTGGAGGGGAAATACACAAATGCATTACAAGTTAAATGAAATAAGTATTATGTGCCATGTGGGATTTTGTGGATGCACGAAATATCATTTGCTTTGATAAATCTCTTCTAGTCTTGTTGTTTTGTATGTAGTTTGGGAAAGTGCAGTAGGTAAAGGTGCCATATGAAGTCTTCAAAATTTAATTTTTGGGGGATAGATTTTTTTTTTTTTTTTTTGATGTTGTGTATCCATGAATGCATCACCAAAAAGTGAAAAGAAACAGCTAACATGATAAAATGACTTAGAAGATGAGGGGGAAAAAATCACAGCTCAGTTTTGAAATGCACATACTTGTTGTTTCGTAAATAAACTTTTTGTCAGGCAGGGCCAGCGCTTGAGCTTTTATTACAAATATTAGACAGTGAGGGTATGGTGATACTTAGTTTATAGCAAACTTTGAGTCAGGCTACATGAACATGGTCTACATGGCCTAAATATTGCCTGTAGAACAAAAAAATGACAAAAAAATAGCAAAATAAACTGAGGATTGGGAAGGTCTGTTTTTTTCTCTCCAGAAATATAAGATGGACTACTTTCAAGCAAAGCAAGTGAAATGCAGATTATTGATTATGCATGAAGAATGGCTAGATTTGTGTGATGCATTCATGTGACTGATTGATTGGAAGCGGTTTTCCTTGTTTTCAATGCATTTCTGATGTTCTTATGTTGATGATGTCATGAATGGCCACTTTTAAGTTGGAACTTGAAGGGCTGCTCGGGGGCAAAAAGATAGGATGTGAAAATTGCTTTGTAAGTAGTTCTTTTGGATGTTGTCTTTTGTGTTGTGATTTTTTTTCTTTGAGTCTGCTGCAGATGAATTGCTGAGGAGGAAAAGGGGTTGGGGTATGGGCCAAGTGTGTTCTGTAGACAAAAGAACAGACACTTTTGTGTACAGCAGCATCTTCAGAAATTTGACTTTGGTTTCTTTACCTTTTTTTTTTTTTTTTTTTTAACCACCTTTCACTTTTTATTCCAGAAATGTGACTGATTTTTATGTATGTTTTGTTGATTGGATGTCTTTCTCTGTTTCTTCCCTTTATATTTGCTCCCCGTCTACGTCTTGTCAACTCGTCGTCGTATCATAGCCATAACAATTGGTCGCCTCGGTTTAGTATGTCCACAAGATGTTGCTCCTCATTTACACCAGTTTATCAGGCAGTGGTGTGTAACTTTTTTCTTTTTTCCTTTTATTATGATTATATTATTGATGATATATTTTGGTCATCTTATTGATTACAGTTTACTTTATGAGCATATTATGTGTTACTGTTCTTTTAGTATTTTTTTTTAATACACTTTGGTCACATTTAAATTTTAAAAACTTTTACATTAGAACGCACGGATAGTTTTAATTTGTTTGTTCTGTGCTTATTACTGTGTTTATCTGTTAAGCATGTTCTTATACAAAGAAATATTTCTTAACATATAGAGAATTTTACAAGTGGGTTGTTGGGTTCCCTGAAAGAGAAGAACTAATGTTGAATACTTGAAGCAAAAGATAAATGGGGGTGTGGTAATTTACTATTAGCTTTTTAGAGGGACCCAAGGCTATTGTGTGGTTACTATGTATTAGCTTTTTCTATGTTGTCGTTACTGTTTTCCTTGTGTAAGGCCTAGTTAAGCTTCGGTTTTGGGTGTCAGTGTATTTTATGTTAAAGACAGAAATGTTGACAGTGTACACATTGTGAGCTTCTATTGTATAAACTTTTCCCCTTCAGTTTTAAAGTTACTGTGGATTTCTGGAATGGATTCTGTCTGTATATGCTTAAATATATTGTGTTATGTATTGTAGGGCTTTAGGTGGATGTGTTTCAGTATCCATGTTCTTAATTAAAGTGAAGTGTGCCTCTTTATTTTAAGTTTCCTTATTGTCACACAGCACAAGTTAATGTTCTGAGTTTGGTTTTGGACCAAAAAAAGTATGGCATTAGGATATGTTGTTAGACTCAGAAATATTTACAAGATAGCTTAGTGTGTTTAAAAAACAACTTTTGTTTATGGAAGGAATGTCCTGCTGGTTTTTGTGTCATAACAGGTAAACATTTACATGGTATTGGAATGAGGAATATATCACTATTTGCTTACCCCAAACATTCTGGTTTAGGAAAATCAAGTTGTGTATATTGGATAAAGATGGGAACCATTAGTTGTTCCAGAAGGCTCCATCCATCTTTTTTCCTTGGTAACTACCAGCTCCCCACTTTATTCCATCCAGCTGAACTGGGTTGGTTGGATCTTAAGAGAAACTGATTTCAGTTGTCGTGGACATCTAGAGATGTGTCGACACTGTCTTATTGGATGACTGTTGAGACTGCCTTTGATCCTTGCTTGACAGTCCGGGCACAAATTATCCAGTGATGTCCTAGCTTTTTCCACACTTTACCTGGATTTGAGAAAGAGTGAAAAAAACCAGCATGACATTTGTTGTCTGCTAGTGTGGTCAACTTTTACGTTAACCCATGCATGCCTGTTTCCACTAGGTGCACATCTTTGCGCAACATTCGTGACAATGAAGAGAAGGACTCTGCCTTCCGTGGCGTGTGCTTGATGATCGGTGTCAACCCTGCTGGGGTTGTGCAGGACTTCATCTTCTTTTGTGATGCAATTGCGTCCTGGGTGCACCCGAAACCTGATCTGAAGGAGATGTTCTACAAGGTAAGCTTTCCTTCACTAGATGTTGATTTTAGGCTTGATCTTGATCAAAATGCACTATTTCCAGGCAAATCTGCATCAGAACTGTTTTTAACCAAGGTGGTCAAAGCTATAGGTTGGGAGAAAAAAGATTTTACCCCTTTTTGAACTTAGTGGGACATGAAGCTGGTGTATGATGTTGATGGCTTGGTGGAAAGAGTAAGGACTAAGCCGCATGCTGTGTTTTTGTTTTCAGATCCTCCATGGCTTCAAGACACAGGTGGGCGAGGAGAACTGGGGCAAGTTCTCTGACCAGTTCCCACAGCCACTTCGCGAAAGGCTGGCAGTCAACTACGGCGTGTGAACACCACACACCTCTGTGTAAGTTCCTGTTTAATTTATGCCAAGCTGGGGAGCGAGAGAGAGAACTTCTCTGTGAAATTGTTACCTGGTTTTAAACTAACTTAGAATGTGACTGAAACTAGTATGTATTTGAAAGCACTGAAACACCACATCTTGGTTGTGTAGTTCAGTTATGATTACTTACACGAGTATTGGTGTTAAGGTAAAATATTTCCACTCCCAATGTTGTGCTTTGGTTTTCATGACTGGACTTTGTTTTCTCTTTCATATACTTGCATATTCACATGTTGTGCCAATGGTTTGTGTGTTGACAGGAAGAGGAGTGATGGTACTGGTTCCTGTCGTTGCCATCGGAGTGCCGTGGGCAGGGTGGGACCGGGATCCAATCACACTGGGGCCGGGAAAACGGGAAATGGGCCGGGTTGGGCCACGTTAGGAGGGTGGGCATTGCGGCAGGCTCAGCTGAGGGACTGGTTGCTGGCTGGAGAAACAGATGACCATTCTGGTGATTCCATCACAGGATGGGGGCTACTCCAGCCTCCTGCGGCTGGTTGGCTGTAGTCATGCTGCTCAAACTTAAATACCACAGGGTGTTTTAGGTCATTGTGAACACTGGACAAGGCTTGGGCTTGACTGCAAAAAGAATATCCATGTTGCTGCCATGCTGTTCAGGTCACTGCACTCTTTGTGAGCTCTGGCCCTGTGACTGTTAGAAAGCTGAACATGGCCAGGGACAAAGGATTGCCTCTGCTGTGGATAATGACGGAACAGATGCTGTCATGAGTCCAGCCCCGCCTCTGTTCACAATTGCCTGAAAGGTCCTCAATGCGGGTGGGACGTGTCTCGGGTTGGGATGGACTTGTCCGTGTAACATGTTCTGTGTTTAGGTTTAAGTAATTAAGGTAACAGTTGCCAATTTGTGTACAGGGGGAGGAGGATTTTGAAAACCTTCCTCATATGATATCTCATGGGCCCCCCTGTGTGTCACCTTGTGCATGTCACTGTAAGCAGTCATGATTGGCTAGGATTGTTTCTGTCACGTAGAAATCATTTTGCAGATGCATCAAACATTGCTATTACTGTAGTTAAGTTAAGACATTAACACAAGAACACAATATCCCTTGTCCTTTCAGTCTATCTTGTGTCTGCTTCAGCTCCACTACCCTTGTCTGTCCTCTGTTTTCTGTTTGCTGCAGTCTCATCTGTACATGTTTGTGCAGAAGGCTGTAAGACTAGCTTGATCAACTAACACAGTTGTAGTTTGGCAGCCAGGTTATGTTTCAGCTCTGGTGTTCCAAGGAACGATCAGCATTCTGTTCCCCATACATTTTTTGCATGAAAGCAGATTTTGCTGTTTTAGTTACTTTATCTGGATGGGCAGTTTTGTCAGTTGTCAGTCCAGCATTCCTGGCAGTAGTGGAGTAAATTGGTGTTTCAAAACAACTTCAAACAAGGGTAGATTTATTGGCAGGTTTTTGATTAGGGGTGCCAGCAACGTAATCCTGGGAAAGGAGCTTATTTTCTTTTTGGAAAGCATTTTTCCTGCAAACTTTTGTGAGCATTATTAAGCAAGTCTAATATCCTATTCTTTTAGTCATTTTGTGCAACACTACTTTCAAGTAGTTATGCTGTCATTCGATGAATGGCTTTTTTGCATGCACAGATTTATAAATCTGATCTGTATTAGTTTGCATAATGAAGAGGAACTGAACTTTAAGCGCATTTTAGGCATGTCATGATAAAGTCGCTCCAGAGTTGTTACAAAAGTTTAGAAAATTAGCAATGTCCTGAGGGTAGCTGCATGATGTTAAACAGCAGCTTTGCTTCCCATTCTAAGAGACTTGGGTCTTTCAGGCTAGCATTGTCTATTTTTATTGTGATTCCCATCTCGACAATTATTGAGACCAAGGAAGACACGAGTAAAGTGTTTACAACTAGTCCCACCACGTCGGTCAGTGGTTTTTGCCTATCATTTTCGCGGTCGCCATCGCCACCACAACAGCGACCTTTGTTTTCACTTATGAATGCTGCAGCCGCCAGGATCTGCATGATGTCATCTGGCACGATCCGTCACCGGTGTCGGATGCACCCCTGTCTTGCTACGAGCAGGGTTGGGGTGCTCAAATGCCCAAAGGTGCTCATGCGACCTGGCAGATAATTGGGCTCAGCTTGTATTTTTGCCTCTATTATATTTTTGCTTCCATATCCACGACGAGTGGACTGGCCATTCCGGCAGGTTGCTGAGGGGGGCGTTGGCTGGTCCGTGCATCCCCTCCTGCATGATCCGGGGCTTTCCAGTCCACTGAAGCTTGTACCATCCAGCCCTCTGGGCGGTCTAGCTCAGCCAGTTTTGAGTGTGGGCGTGCATCGGAGAATGAGTGGGTTTTTGCTTATTTTTATTTTTTTTACTGGAGAATTGACTTGGCAGTATAAGTGAGCAACAGGTGCTCATGTTGTCTGGAGAAAAGATAACGTGTGGATTTCCTAATTGATGCATAACATGAGAGTGCAGTGGATCCCCGTATGGTTTTTTTTTTTTTTTTGAAGAAAGCTTTCCTTCATGCACACCTTTACAAAACCACTAAGATCCATTTTTTTGGTGCATGAGCCATTTGATGTTTAATATTTACAAAAAGAATTTTGTTCTTCATTTGCTTCCTTGGGACATATTTTGAATCTGGTCATTCAAAGAAGGATCAAACTGAAACAAAGACAGTTATGGTTTCTTCAGCCTACATTTGCACCTGCCTGCGTCACAGTTGTGCTTCTGTTTTTTTGTGGAAAATTAAATTGCAACAACTTCACAAGAAATCAGCGAGTTTGCGACTTTGAGATGTGCAAATATTGAAATAAAGTGTATAAAAATTACATGGGTTTTCAGATTTGGGAAATCTTGTCAAAATTTGTAAATAAAACATCCAATTTATGCAAAATTTCAAGTCTCCAGTCAAGTCGTGGCTCAATGTTTTAATTGATGAATCGACAAAGTATGGCAGCTAGTTGAGGATGTGTTAATGAGGAATGCATGTTTGCTGAGCTTGGCAAAGACATTGACCGTGGAAATACCTATACTTGATCAAGTATATTTTTATTTGTGATTTAATATCATTGGTCTCTATTTATTTGTGATAGTATTATTGATTTTTAATATTTCACTTGAAGATTGGGTGTGATGGTGGCTGCTAGTGGGTCTCTCATATCATGTCACTCTGTTGATTGACTTTTCATTGTAAGTTAGGGTTTTTAGGTTGAATGTGAACTGTGCGTTATATGACTTGTGTTCCTGTGAATTTTGATAGATTGGCAATAGTGTTTGAGATGGGGAGGGTGGGGTGTGGCTTTTTTGCAGCCCTTAGTGATCCTGTCTCATGTGTGTGGCCTGTTCCATGTGTGTGTGTGTGTGTATGCTGTTGTGTTAAGTGTTGGGTGCACATGAGTGTGTGTATGTGCTCATCCTCATCATGCCTATGGGTTAGGTAGTAAGTCAGAACTTTGTCCTGGGTTGCATGCTTCATGTGTTCTGGTTTGTCATTAAATAATCGGGGATAGAAAGAAACGTATTGTGTTGGTGTTAGTGTGTGAAACTGTGCTGTCTGTTGAGCTGTGTACCAACAACATTAAATTTTTTCCACAGAAAATCTTGAAACAAAAAAAAAATACTGAACATGCGCATTTTGCTGTTCCTCAGATTTATATTGCATTACATATGTCTGAATAATGTAAACAGTATGGATCAAACAACTCCACACCACATGCCTTGCTTTTTGGCACCATCCCAACCCTGCTGTAATTGGTTATGCCATTGAAGGGGTACTCATTCATGTCTGCTCAACAAGGCCATCCCATACTGTCAGTACCCTCTGTCAAATTTGAGTCGTAAGAGTGGAGGCAACATAACGTTGAAGCATGCACATAAACATTGGGCACATCTGGTATGGCATGGTACTGTAAAAGATTTCAGTCAATATGAATGATATGGCTTTATTATACTACCAATGGGGGGTGGGGGGAGGGGATACTGGAATTGCCCAGGTCTCTGCTTGGCCTTTTGTGCAAGTAGGTTGCTATCTTCAAATATTATAACTCCTTTCACAACCAAACATCATTTGATGGTAATCATATTAGTCTTAAGTGTCCAGTGAAGATGCTGGATTGCTGTGTTCAAGGTCGCAGCAACGTTCAAAATTTCAATATGGATGATGTTCCTGAACCACTCGACCTTTTGTAACCAAACTTGGTATGATGATGCATCATCATAAGCCAGTGTTGTGCAAAAGTTTGGGTTGCATGCTATCATCAAGGTCACAGCAAAGGCTATATATAAATATATATATGTAAAATGAGTGACTATATCCTGAACTAATAGTTCTTTTGAAACAATTTTATAATTGATGGTAAAGCATCATGAACCAAAGTGGTCAGTGAAATAGTGGATTGCATTATTGTGAAGGTTGGGATCCTACTAGATGGTACATCATAATAAAATCAGAGTGTCTTGTGAAAAGACTGGTCACTGTAAAGGTTCAGAACTTAAGTGAATGTCTTGATGATAACTTGTAAACCATTTAACATTTTGTTAAACTATCAAGGTCAAGATCAGTGATGGTTCAAAACTTCCATGGAAGTTGACAAACCTTATAGAAATGGTCTGTTATAATCTGAGTTGTCTGCATGGTTACAAACTTAATTGCTACTTGAGCATGATGGAAAAACTTGTTCGCTTTGTCTTAAAAAGCCTGTGGCATGACCAGTTGTGGCGGTGTTTGGAGGAAAGATGTAAGCTGATGCTTGAGTTGGATCACCTTGTGTTTGAATAGGGCAAATCACTCCTACAATTTGAGTGCTTAATGAAATTAGACAAAAACAAGAAACAGGTGATGCATTAATGTTTTACCAGGTGGGAGAGCTCCACTCGGTGAAAATGTGTGGCCGGCTTGCAAAAAAAGATGCAGTTAAAGAAAACAGCAATGACTGACCTGCAAATGAATTTTTTTGACACCCATAACTTAATTTTCCAAAAGACTGATGAAACCCAACAAAATTCAAGACCACATTATATAATAGTGAGACAAATGCAAGAAATGAGTCATGGAGTTTTAAGAGTAGATTCAACAAAAGCATGGTCTACAGATACTCTAGGATCACCATTGGCTGGGACAGTTTAGACCAGGAGATAGTAGTAGTAAGGCAGTCAAAAACTCCAGAGAACTTTTTCAGATTTGGCGGTTACATTTTTTGTTGTATAGCCATGGAGCAGGCAGAGGTGGGGTTGTTCAATACCCTTTGCAGCGTTGGAAAGTTGGGATAGAATAGCTTAGGCTGGCAAAGACCAGATAAAGGCTCTTAGCCTGAGTAAATCTGATCATGTATTATATCATTATTATTATTAATGTTGACACGCACACGCGCACACACACACACACACACCAATAAGTGGGCTTCAGAATAATAACCTGGTTTGTGCTGAAATGCGCTTGGGCTCCCCTTTCTCTTCAAACTGACTGAACTTGTGGTCTGTAGACAGTCTTATGACTGACCCTCACAATGAATGAAACATTAAAATCGGTGGCTCTGATCTCTGCCCATCTTAATGCAGGAGTCTATTGCTACGCTATGAGTCATCCCCCCTACCCCCCACCACCCTCCCTCCATACCCCTCTCTCTCCGTCCCAAATAAGCCTTATGGTTTCTGTGGACGTTAAGCACCATGTTTACTATTCCAACACTGGAAGTTGTTTTGAAAGCAACGCTGCGGAAAACAGATGGGTGGCTTCTCTGAGCGTGTCTGCCTCTCAGTCACTGAGTGAGTCGCGATGCCGGTGTTGGTGGCAGCGGCGGCCGCCATGCTAGTCATATATAATATGCCAGTGTCGTTTTAGTGCAAGATTTCGGGCGAGATCTAGAGGAGGGAGGTGGAGCTGGACCTTCAAGTTAGCCCAGAAAAGAACATGAGTAGGGAGGTGGAGCTGGGCTGCGAAACTGAGTTTGACTTCTTTCGCTTCGAGTTGTTCCTCAACAGCAGTGCAACGGACATTGTCCTTGTGACTGCCCAAGCCGGCACGACAGTTGAAACAGCAATTGCGCGGTGCACTAGTCGCTGGGCAATGGCGAGGGGACACCGCCTTAACACCTCCATTGTTCTGGCGGCGGTCCACGGTCGAGCCATCACTCTTTCGTCCCCCCCCCCCCCCCCCCCGTCCCTAATAAGCCATCTCGCTTCTGTCACGACGTAAAGCAAAACTGACATGTAGACTATCAGCAGTTTGCTCTGCGATACCCAGGAGAGCGGATGTGAATTTTAATGATCACTTACACTGCTGCCTCGGTCGCAGGGTTATTTGCATGCAGTCACTGAGCCCGCATTGCCGAACTAGAAGTGACCGTAACAGATGTTCACTTTCACTGACGTGTGACTGTGTTAAAAAAAGAAATTAAAGAAAATCTGATGTGACGGTGGTGAAGTGATGCTAAATGTCCTCGGATGTCAGTTGACGTATTAGGGACAAGTTGTGACTAATGCCGAAGCACGGCTCAATAATTCTTTACGTCCACGGAAACCAGAAGGCTCGTTAGGACGGACAGCCCAGGACGGCCACCTCAACTCTCACACAGCTCCTAAATTATCAAGAAAGAAAGAAAATCGGATGTGCCTTCTTTTGGAGCGAATGACCTGGATGTGACAAAACTAAGTACACTCAGTTTCAACCCGGCCTCAGTATCTTTTAAAGCCAAACTGAAAACCTTTCTCCGTCTCCGGCACAACGGTATTTCCATCCTAACAGGCTAATATCTGAGTACCCAGTTTATGCTACAGTCAGTATGTCAGTGTGTGCCTTTTGGTAGTGCGTTTTTTTGTTTTAGTTTTTTTATAATACTTGATGTAATTCGTTTTGGTAGGACTATGCTCTACACTGTGTATAGAATATCATATTTAGGTTAAGATATGTACCGCCTGAGCGCTCAGGGCGTTGATGAGCGGCGCATGATCATATGTACATTATTATTATCATTATGGGGCGGGGATAGCTCAGTGGTTAGAGCGCCGGACTCGTGATTGAAAGGTCGCGGGTTCGAATCCCCGCAGGAGCGGCGGGAGAATTTTCTTCTCCAGGGTTGACTTTCTGTGCTGACTCATATTTCGGTATCCCCGGTTCCACCCCCGTGTTACCGCAGTAGCACGTAAAAGATCCCGGTCATTCTGCCAAAAGTACAGGTGGCAGGTTACAGCTAAACACGCATACACCTTACGTATGTGACTTTGCATGATGTGGCATGGTTATATGGTGTACACAGAACTTGCGCCGAGACGGCTCAGTTGGGCATGTGGCACCGGCCATGCCAGCGCTGTACTGAGTACACCACTCTGGCGGTAGATATTCAAAAAACGCGCTGTAAAAAAACAACTAGTCTCTCGTGTAGAATCACATGCGAGCGCAGTGAGTCTGCTCAAGAGAGCGGAGAATAGCGCTACATAAGCGATCATCAATCAATCAATCAATTACTTTTACCTTTACTAAGCCCCCAAATGGTTTTGTTCTTATTTGGTCTTATTCTAAAACATTCTACTACAGGGGAGTTTCTTTATAAACTTCCTCAGTCAATGACATTAGATGTATACTGGCTAGGCAGCATGGGAACTCCTTTTTTTCTCCTATCGTTAGCACACGAACTTTGCACCACAGCGATGAAATGTTTTAGGGGGGTATTGCTTTTTCTGGCGGTATGCCAAAGCATCACACCACTAAAAGGCCAGCTTCTGCTTGTTAATGAAGTTACATTGCTTTTCGTGTCCTCAGTCTTATCGGACTGAGCTCGGAGACATCCCACCCAAATGCTGAGGGAGCAGTTTTGCTGTTTTTTGACACCTGCACTGCACACTGCGAATATATCGGTCAGCCAAAGATCTGAGATGAGATTCTCAGTATAACTATAAGCTAGGACACGCTGAGATCGATCCGACTCCTGACGTACCAGTACTAAGTATTGTGATCAAGTAGTAGAGTACATCCATAGTGTATCGGCCGTCGCCAACATTTAGCAGACTGTCGGCAGGTGCCAGTAGCGATTCATGTGAAAATGAAATGCATTGAACCCGTCAGAAGTACATGATCACAGCTATTAATTTGATTGGCCCTGTGGCGAAAATACCTAAGGTCGCAAGCTTGTGTTTCACGAAGTCAACGCTTTCGTGGGAAAAAGTTCCGTCAGCGGCGCCTGCTTGGCAACCACAAAGACGTAAGCACTGCCTTGTGTCTGTTTACAATCTTGATGGTTCAGTTGATGCGTTCATGTCTATAATACGAAGTTATAAAACGAAACACTGACTGATTTAAAATGGTTAAGTGAAAGAGAAAGGGCTAAATGAAAGTTGAGTCAGTTCAGGGAAGACAGCAGAGACTGATCACTATTTGTTACTCAAGTTACTGTCTCAGAGAAGGACAGCAAAGTACCAAGGGGCCAATACGCTGCAGATACACTCTAGAACTTTTAGAATACAAACATGGAACCGACAGCTGAAACTGGCAGCAGGACAAAGAGACCACATTGCCTCAAACGGCTCAGCACTGCCATAACATCCAGTCTGGAAGCAGCATTCTTTCGGTGAGTAGAGCTCTTGTATAGTTATAAATAAAGCTTGATGGGAAACTCCAAGCATTGGTTTACAACATTTTTCACCAACACTGCCATGACTGGTTACTGAAAACTCAGTGTCAGCTAATACAATGCAAAAATATACAAAACAATACAACTTTATTGTCTCTTTGTAGAGATATTTGACTTCTGGCTCATCATTTACATAAAACGCTGAAAACATTTTACAATAAAATATAAAAAATTCAATAAAACATGGAGCTACAAACCACTCAAATATAAAAGCAAAATAATAACAATGTATGTATGCTCGTGTGTGTGCACATGCATGCACACACACACACACACACACACACACACACACACACACACACACACACACACACACACAACTGGTGCTCAAATGACAGTAAGTTTGTAACCACACCTGTACATAGACAACTCCAATTATATCGGGTTGTGTTTCTCTTACAGACAACTGCGTACTAAAAAACCTACTATCAACGGTGTTTGTAATTGCCAGTACAAGTAACCAAGGCAAACATGCACAGTGTTTATGTCATGCAGCTTCTGCAGACTTATTACTCAAACTTTTAAGAAAATTGTGGAGTGTGCTGACATACTGATAATGTGAGACCTATACTAATTACTATATGGGTGATATTTTGGAAGACATGCATGGAGATAAGGAATGTCCCCTTAATGGTGTAGCCAATTATGGCAGAGTTTGGAGGAAGGGTGCCAGAAAGTGAGGCTTGGGGTGCAACTGTTTTACTTCAATACATCTATATTGTCTCTGTGTAGAGAAATTTGCCTTCTGGCTCATCATTTACATAAAACATTCAATACATTTTACATTAAAACATCAACGATTCAATAGAACATGGAGCTAAAAAAAAAGGTCATATATATATATAAAGCCAAAACACTTAACAATAACAATGTATATACACATGTATGCACATGCACACACACACACACACACATACACACACACACACATACACACACACACACGCATACACACACACACACACACACGCATACACACACACACACACACACACACACACACACACACACACACACACACACACACACACACACACACACACACGTTATTCTGGCTCACCAATAACTTAAAAATTCAATAAATACACCTTCTTCTTCCCAGACCCCTCTGGCTTTCCACCAGGTGCATGCATGAAGAGGCATTGTGACTGGCTGCATGTGTGTTGGCCACATCTCTGTGTTTGTGACTCTTCAGCTTCAACATGATTTTATTAAAAAAAAAGTAAACTGGCATATTTTGCGGTATTTTAGTTAAATGTGATTATTGTCAATGGTCAGATTTGATCATAGCACTCACAGACATAATTATACTGGTTCATACTCATAGACACTGGCACCAGTCCCTCATCATCTTGAACAGTATGATCAGCCAAAGCTGTCTCAGTGGAGGTAATTGAAGTATTTTTGGCATATCCCTACCCATTGCACCCACTCTCTCGATCTGTAGTCATTGGTAAGAAAAAAGAAGAAAAGAATGTGTTGATTTATCAAGAGGAAAAGGAATGGTCAGCTCCTAATTTTAGTGGGTTAGCATTTGAACTGTGGCCTGAAGGTAGTTGCAAATGTTATATTTTTAAGCATAGATTTTGTTGTATAAATTATTTAATAATGTGTATAATATAGAACTATTATCCTTCAGTCCTTTTATCACTCACACTAGTCACAGTAGTTTGAGAAAAGAAAACAGAAAAAAAGGCACACATATTAAATAGGCAACAAGAAATTTTGATAGGGAAATAAATATAATGCAACAAGGAAATAAACTTCATTGTTTTGTGTAGGACTAGGAGTGGAACAAAAAGTGGGTTCCTCACTACTACTACAACAATAGAACGTGACAACTGCTGACAAGATCACAAGTCTCTTCAGTTTATCTTTAAATTATTTTGGAGTGCATTCATTCCCTCCTACCCTGGACAGATAATTTCTCCTCCCCTCAGATCCTGTGTGAGGATCTGTCAGAATGTTATCACTGGGCTGTCAGCGAGAGGGCGCTGGGCAAAGGGTACACTATCTGAAGAAGGGGGGTAACTACTAACTTGTGCATCTGTTGAGTGGTGTGGATCACATTCACAACACTAAGCCCTGGCAGGATCAAGCAAGCATGGGCTAGTTCATATGACACCTGGTGGGTACTTGTCTAGTTGGGTCTTCTGGAGTTCAAGGCAAAAATGAACTGAAATTATGTTCCCTGCGTGTGAAATGACATGAGTAATAGAGAAGGAGAGAGAGAAAGAAAGAGAGAGAGAGAATGTTTAACAACAGTCCAAGCTTGACCTGGTTTTAAAAAGGTTTTATTCCAAATTTTTGCCTGTGATGGCTTTGTCAAGGCCTGCCTGGTCAGTTGGATTTCTTCGGCAAGCTGTAATGCTATGACATGCAGAGATGTGCATGCCAGACAGAATGAACTGAAACAGTTATAAATAATGCATTTTAAAATTTAGTTTTGAACTGGTTGTGATTAACACAGAGATCCCTGGAGGTAGTGGAGAGCAAGACATATATATATATTTATCTAATTAATGCTACACTAACAACACCATTATCATGATTCAGATTGGGATTCTATGCTAAAATGGGCAGCAGTGTGAGTCATTTTTAGTTTCATTAACTTGGGGTGGGGGATGGGGGGTAAAAATACTAGTCTGCAAACTACAGCTTTTGTGGAGAAAGGTGAGCTAAAAAGTGAAATGGATTCAAACGTGGGTCTGTATGCTTACCACCACCAAAGCACCAAACCACTAGACTACCCTGGTGCACAGTGGTTTTTGGTGATGAGTGTTTATGTTGTTGTTGTACAATATATATTCAAATGAGCAGGTTTTTGTTTTTGTTTTGTTTTTTAAGGAAAAAAGGTCCACAAAACAGGTGGTGTGTAGCAAGTCATACTGTATGATTAACTCTTTCGTTACTGTATATCTGCTGACCATTACTACCCTTGAGTCCTGACGGCCGCTTTAGCGGGCCACACCCTTTCCCTCCTCTCAGCCCAGTGGGCCACTAAAGCGTGGTAACGGGATCTCGAGCGGCTGTTTACGTTTCCCCTCCCTGAACTTAAAGGGTGCTAACGGGACCAGCCGGATTTGTTTTAATTTGGCTGGTATGGCTTACCCTTCCCGTGAGAAAGTAGCCAAGGTCCAAGTTTTGTTTAATTTACTGATTCTGTCACTAGTTTTCTCTGCCACTTTTCTGCAGCAAAATGGCAGAGGAAGATGCTGAACAGTTTTCGGATGATGAACTTTATCAGGATATTGGTGATGATTTTGATTTGTTGGATTTGAATGAAGAGGAAAGGGCTGAATTAGCAGCTTTTGTGAATAACCATGATAGTGATAGTGACAGTGGTGATGAGCTTGATGATGAGAATTTGTTTTACCACAGATGCCCGTGATTTGAATGGACAGGTGGAAATTATGTTCCGCCTGCACAGAATGACAATCGCCCAAAGTATTCTAGGCGTTCAGGTCCCGTCCGTGTTCTTGATGCGTCAGTCACCCTTTTCTACACAGAACAAATCTTTCGAGATCTGGTAGATTTTGCAAATGAGAATGCAAGAAGAAGAAAGGAAAGTGACCCTGACAACAACAAGGGAGATTGGAAAATGTTGATGGTGGATGAGTTGAAGGTGTACTATGGCCTTGTCATCATGAAGGACATCATCAAACTGGACAGAGATGCCCACTACTGGCACCAAGGGGGTAAGCGCTTCCTCCTCTACACTAGATTTGGAAATGTCATGAGTAGAGACAGATTCTTTCAAATCCGTCGATTCCTCTACTTTGTAGACCCAAGGGATCCCGTCAATGCTGCCGACAAACTGCACAAAATTCGATATATTCTCAACAGTGTGCGTCGGAACTTTCAGGGTGAGTACGTGCCACATGAGCATGTCACGGTGGATGAGGCAATGGTGCCATTCAAGGGTCGTCTTGGCTTTAAACAGTTCATGAAGGACAAACCTGTCAAATTTGGAATCAAACTGTGGGTGTTGGCTGATTCTGTGACAGCCTACTGTTACAACTTGGAGGTATACACAGGTAAACATGGACAGCAGATCAACAGACTAATGGGACTTAGTGCTCGAGTTGTCACTGGACTCACAAAGCCCATTCATAACTTTGGCCATATAATTTACACGGATAACTTCTACACGTCGCCCATTCTGGCGAAATACCTGGCGAGTCGGAAGACCTACCTGTGTGGGACAATGCATCCAAACCATCTCGGCTATCCTGCTGACATGGTAAAAACAAATGCAGAAGCCCGACGTCTCCCTTGAGGTAGTAGCGACTGGCGGCAATGTGAAGATTCCAGCATGTTGGCAACAGCGTGGAAGGACAAACATATGGTCTACCTGTCCACTGCCCACGTCCCTCATGAGGAAGAACCAGAGAGCGTCACCCGACGGCAGAGGGACGGCACAGAGGTCGAGCTCCCCTGTCCTCCTACTGTGGCTGCCTATGCCCAGTATATGAATGGGGTTGACAAACTGGACCAGATGACGAGGCAGAACAAATCGAAAAAGTGCATGAAGTGGTACCGACAAGTGGAAACCAAACTCATGGAAACCAGCCTGTACAATGCTTACGTCATCGAAGGACACGCCATCAATCACAAGGTTGGAAATGTTGTTAAGCGCGATTTTTTGTCGTTCAGGCTAGACCTGGCTCATAAACTGGTTGAGGGTCATGATATGGAGAAGGCCCCAGTCGGCAGACCACGCACAGAAGCCAACGACAACGACCCACGTTTGGATCGATTGGACCACTGGCCGGTGAGAGGTGAGGGCAAGGATCACATCTGTGAGGTGTGCAATGCACAACACAAGCACCACGAACGACGTAACCCAGGTGTGTCGTACCGAGACAACCCCTTCAAAGAGCGAAAGACGACCATGAAATGCGAAAAGTGTAGTGTGTACCTCTGCTGCAATCAGCATGACTGCTTCAAGGTCTACCACACATGTGTCACCTTTGTGTGACACGTTGACATGGAGGCGGAGGACACGAACGCTCAGAGACTGACCTGTATTATAGTGTATAGATCCCGTTTTTCTTTTCTGTGTTTCTAATGGGTGTTGGGAGCTCTACTGTTAACTTCCAGACAAATGTAACCATCATAACATTGGCAGCATGGAGCATTTTTCCCTGTGGTTGATATTGTGACAGTAGCTGTGACACTCAGGACAATGTGACACTCACTTGTGTTGGATGCCTTGTTCCCCACATTGTCGGACATCCAGGGGAGCCCAATCTGTAGGTAGGTGCACATTTACTTGTCCCTGCTGAATGCTGTCCACCATCTGCATGGCATTATTTTTATTGTTTACTTATGACACAGCAGAATATGTCCTTTTTGTCACCTCTCTGTCACCACATGCACACAGGTTCGTTTATTTGACCGTACTTGACTTCTGGCATCAATTCTGCACACTATGGTGTACGGCACTATACATTTCATACATTGTGGCTCATGTCAAGGCAGGGTGCAAATGGGTACCCGTTTCATACTTTTTTCTCTCTGGAAACCCAGGAATGAAAGGAATTATGCTTCTAACAAGAAGTCCGGGCTCAAGGGTAAAAGATCAGCTGCCCCGCTAAAGCGGCCTACAGTAATGAAAGAGTTAAATAGGCAGACAGTTAACTTAAGATTTTACTGTATCATATTATGCATGGTGAGTGTTGCTAATCTGTGTGAACATATAGCACACAGCAAACAGTTTGGATCAGCCTGCCACAGATAGAAGAAACTGCCATGAGTGACTGACATCTGCTGAGAGGCTATACACAGTATGAGTTAAAGGACCTCTAAGTCTGGTGAGATCTGTGTCATGGACAGAAGAATCTGATGTGAGGAACTATCATGAAAGACCACTTTATTCTTTTGCCATTGGCAGTAGCCTCAATCGTCATTTTTGTTGATTCTGCTGTTATCCATTTTCAGTGTGTTTGCATAATTATCACTGGCCATTAGGTCCTATTATTTTTTATTGATTTTTTAAGTTGATTAGAAACGTGGACATGGGAGCTTTGACGTGCACAGTGATATTGGTGTGTACTGTGCACATGGAGGCAAGGCAGGCACTGTTGGTAAATCCACACAAATGTTGGTATGGGAAGGACTGAAAAATGGTCCTTCACCCTGTTGCGTCCAGGAATCAAACCTTGGCCACTGGATTTACCATCCAGCATATCAGCCAACCAACCATGAACTTAAGTACACAAAATCTTCAAACCAAACAACAACAAAATGCATGCCTCTGTTGTGTATATATATATGTTATAAATTTTGTTGACCTTATTGTTTTTGTGTTGTGTGTTTGGGGCTCATGTTATGTGTAAGCGCCTTACAAACACTCTTTTACATTACATTTTAGTTTTAGTGGATGCAGAGTTTGAGTTGATAGTCCACACTCTGACATGTTCTGTGGTACAGGCTATTGTATGATGCTGTTGCAGTGTGGGTCTTTTTGTGGGCGAGTTTCCGGTGCTGACCATCATCCTGACATTTATCATCTGCGGGCTGTGTGGCATTGGGCTGAAAACCTTCAGCGAGACAGAAGCACAGGATAAGCTGTGGGTCCCAGAGTCTTCCAGACTCATCAACGAGAAAGCCTGGGTGGATCGAGTTTTTCCTGACGAGACAAGATTTGTGGCCTATGTGATGGAATCAGAGACTGATGTGTTGACACCTTCCTTTTTCAATGTGGTATGTCATTTTTGTTACAGGATCTGCTGTTTACTAATAAAATCATTTAGCTACAAAACTGTCCTGACTCCCTACCCGCCTGTGAAAAATGTAGGTTGCAAGGCAGAATGATACAGCCATGTTGTTTGGTATGTTACTGGTAGTGTTACAGTTGTTGGTTGCCTCTTGTTCTTGGGCCAGAGTTTAAACTAACTTTGTTGGGCATGTGTCTGGTAGTGTTACAGTTGTTGGGTGCCTCAATCATGTTCTTGGGTCAGAATTTAAAGAACCATTTTCCTTTGGCATGTTTCTGATAGTGTTACAGATGTTGGGTGCCTGTTTTTCTTGGGCCAGAGTTTAAACTAACTTTGTTGGGCATGTTTCTGGTAGTGTTACAGCTGTTAGGTGCCTCTTGTTCTTGGGCCAGAGTTTAAACCAACTTTGTTGGGCATGTTTCTGATAGTGTTACAGCTGTTGGGTGCCTCTTGTTCTTGGGCCAGAGTTTAAACCAACTTTGTTGGGCATGTTTCTGGTAGTGTTACAGCTGTTGGGTGCCTCTTGTTCTTGGGCCAGAGTTTAAACCAACTTTGTTGGGCATGTTCTGGTAGTGTTACAGCTGTTGAGTGACTCTTGTTCTTGGGCCAGAGTTTAAACCAACTTTGTTGGGCATGTTCTGGTAGTGTTACAGCTGTTGAGTGACTCTTGTTCTTGGGCCAGAGTTTAATTTAAACTAACTGTTTGTAACAGTTTCTTGTGTGATTGCTCATTGCAGACTGTACCCATACTGTACTGAAGGTAATGTATGGCTATTTTGTTACTGTTTTTGTTACAGATGATGAACTACTACACAAGGTCTATTGGAATAACCGTGTCCGGCTTGAAATTCCCTGACTTCTGTGTCAGGTAAACATAAAAAGTTTAGAACTGGCATGTTCTGAGGTCTGCACTGTCTTGTGTCTGTTTCCTCATTAGATCAATAAATGTAGCAGTGTAACACATTTTAAAACTAGAACTTGCTGCCACTTTATGTCAGAAATGCAACAACCATCAATAGGTGCAATCCAGCACTCAATGCTCAACTTTTCAAACTGGAATACTGACAAGCCCTGTTACTGGTTTATTGCTCTCTCTCTCTCTCTCTCTCTCTCTCTCTCTCTCTCTCTCTCTCTCTCTCTCTCTCTGTGTGTGTGTGTGTGTGTGTGTGTGTGTGTGTGTGTGTGTGTGTGTGTGTGTGTGTGTGTGTGTGTGTGTGTGTGTGCACACAAGATATCAAAATGTTTGTGACTTGCAAAGTGGTTTATCTGTTCCAGCCCTTTCCCTCCTAATCTTTGGGGTATGACATATGTGCTAACCCTAATTTGGAGATGATAGAGTAAGTTCCTAGTCTTGTTGGCTGAAATTTATTCTATAAAACTCTAAAGAAATGGCCACAAATCTGAGAAGAAGAAGAAAAAAAATGACCTGATTTGGCTGTTCACCTTACTTAGAATTTATATTTAATGAACACAGCCACTAGTCCATTGTGTGTAAGAAACATAGGAGTGCACTCACACAACCTTTATGATGAGTTCATGGGTGTATGTGATTTTGAGAATAATGTATTGACAACAGGGTGGGGTCGCAGTGTCGGGTGAGCAGTTTACTGGAGCTTTGGCAGTACAATGCAAGTGTCATCAGTCACCTGACTCGAAGTGAAATTTTGAACACTGTCAACAGTGTGGTGACCAGGTGAGATACATTTAACTTGCATACATGTAAAAACTGTCAAGTCTACAGGTGTAGTGGTCAGTGCCAGGTTGTCAGCATGGCTGTCTGACTGACCAGTTTTTCATGGCGAAAACGTCAACATTTCAGTTTTGTTGGAGACTGTAAGTGTGGTAAATGTCAAACTTTGCCTGATGGTAGAGCTTGGTAAACTTGGTCTGCTTGTGACACTGTTGATTGACTTGACCATACTTCAGTGTCACACTTGTCACACTTAGAATTGAAACTAACGAAAGAGTAAGCTGTATTTTTCAGTAAGTTCTTAGCTGATCAAGCTCAAGTTTTGTAGGATTGTTAAATACAAGGTTGTGCATGTAATGCTGTTTTTCATTTTGGGGGTGGGGGTGGGGGGTGGGGGGAGAATACTTTTCAAGGGAGATAAATAGCTTTAATGTTGACATTTCTGCAAATGCAGAATGAGGACATTCACTCTTTGCATGATCCAAACACATATAAACTTCAGTTTGTTTTTTGTTTTTTTGTTTTTGTTTTGTTCACTCTCTGCATGATTAGAAGTTCATTGAACTTGACCCATTCATACTGGTTTGATGATCTTGACTGCAATTTAAGGTCACATGGGCATCTAAAATATAAAACTGTGCCAGACATTTTCTTGATAGGTACTTAACTAACTAATTTAATCTGCTTTAAGTTTAAACTTAATGTGACTGTTAAATATGTGGACACAGTGGTGGGCATCATTGACCACATGCATGAATCAGTGTTGTCGGTAATGGCAGCATTGAACAGCCATTATTATGTGATGGTTAAACTGCTTAAATACAGAAAAATGTGTCTAAAACTGTAAATGTCTTTAGGCTGGTGACAAACCTATTTGTTCTCCACACATGCCAATTTTTTTTCAGTGTCATTACTGTTTGGAAAATAAATGCAATTAAAGGGGTGATTTGTTGGGCCCAGATCTTTGAAACCTTGCTTGATGATAGAACTACTGCTTGAGTTTTACTGTTTAATAGTCAAGACTCATTTTGATAAAGTTGATTGAATTTCAAGGTCACAGCAGTGTTTGAAAGATTTATCACACCTAGATTACTCAAGGGGGGTGATAAGTTGTATTTTCCTATTTTGAATGTGGGCCATCAGAGCAGTTGCTCCTTTGTTTGTCTAGTCACTGCTTGCAATGGCTTTTCACTGCTGTGCTTGGCATCTAAGGTCTTTCTCAATTTGAAGAGCACTCATTCATACCTATCTGCGATTTCTTTTTTACTCCCTGCCTGTTTAAGCTATCTGTGCAAACCATCACTGCTCAAGAAATGACTGGTTTGTGTAGCGATGCTTGTTTGAGTCAGTGTTTTTCTCTTAATGCCCCGTTGCATGTAACATGAGAACTGAGTATTCCAAGAATACCTAATGAGAGATTAATGTGGTTTGTGCCTTTGAATTTCTTGGACATGATCATTTGCTTTGTTGTTGTTTTTCAGCCCCACTTTAGGCTATGACATTTCAACACTACTGGGAGGTCAGATCACTCGGTCCAATGGCCGAATTGAAGGAGCCACAGCTACACAGATGATCTGGGTCACCACAGAGAAGACGAAGGTCAGAATAAGATGCTGGGGTGTGGACTGAGGGGAGGGAGCAAAAAACAACAAGAGCAGCTTGTTGGCAGCATTGCTGTTGTTGTTGTTCCAGGGCACCTGCTGTCACACTGTGAATCTTTATACCCCCAGTAACAAAGGGTGTGTGCTGGAATCACAGTGTCCATCAGTTGTCTGTCTGTTTGTCTGGGCTTGTCCAGAAGATAGTTCCATGAAATTGAACTGCTCAGCCATTTGTAACCAAACTTGGTGCGGTGTTGCATCATCATGAGCTGGAGTGTGATGGGACAACATTGAGATGCTACCTTTAAGGTCAAGGTCAAGTTCATAGTGAGGGCTTATAAAACCGAAATATGCATGTTTCTACTATACCATAGTTCAGGAACTGTGTGAGAGTCAAGGTGGCCATCCTGGGCTGTCCGTCCTAACGAGCCTTCTGGTTTCTGTGGACGTAAAGAATTATTGAACCATGCTTCAGCATTGGTCACAACTTGTCCCTAATATGTCAACTGACATCTGAGGACAGTAAGCATCACTTCATCATCATCTTTCTACTATATCTTTTAAACTAATGATTTTCTTGCAACCAGGTCATCATAAGCCAAGTCGGGTGAAAATATTAGATAGCTGTGTTTACGGTCAAGGCCACAATAGTGGTTCAAAATTGGTCCGGACTGAGTAAGTGAATTAAGTACTTATCAAGTTCAAAATTTTAATTTGTGTTTGTCCGTACAATATGTTCTGAAATTCTGAACCAAACTTGGTGTTGTGATACATCATTTGCCGTGCAAGGCAACAAATCTTGTTTGTGTCTGGATTTGGTTAAAATATGTTTTGTTTTGATGTCCTTTCACGTGCTGTGCATTTGATTTTGCCAGCAAGCACAGGCATAAGCTCAGGACCAGATGTCCTTGGAGTATAAACAAATATAACAGAAACATTAAATGTGGCAATTATATATTGATATATGGAACACATGGATAAATCTGTGGATTAAAATGAAGGAGGCTTGCCAGTATTTGCAAAAACTGATTGGTTTTGTGACCTTGATAAATTGTTCCAATAGACAGCTACACCTGTGCGTTAAAATCAAGTGTGTTTGCAGGCATCAGTTTGATTTTGTTATGTTGATAAATTGCTCTAGTATGTAGATAACACTGTTGATTAAAATAAAGTAGGCTTGTCTGTGTTGTGCAGGGATTGATTAATTTGGTTGCATTAATAAAGGCTCACTTTTAGTAACTGTTGCAACACACCTATGTAATGCCATGCTTTTGAAATGTCTGCAGAAGACTGAAGAGGTGAAGGAGTGGGAAGCAAAAATGATTGAGATTGGCAGGAATGGTCACCCGCAAATCTCCAACACCTATGTGTATGCCTCACGCAGGTAGGTTCAGGGTCTTTATTTATGTTTTGTGAATTTTTTTTCTGGTGCATCATGTTGCCTGTTCAGTCGTAACCTCAACAGAAAAACAAACTTCCCACGACTAGCATCTTTGAGGAGACATTACCTGCTTTTAGTTTTAGGATACATAAAATAATTCCACCCATACCAAATATTTCCATTTCAAAGGACGTCATTTTTTGTCTGATCTACAGTCTGCTACTGCAAGCTTAAAGGGAAACTAATCTGGAAAAACATCACAGGCCCTCCACCCATACCAAACATGCATTTCCATTTCAAAGGGCCTCATTTTTTGTCTGATAGACAGTTGCTTACTGCAAGCTTAAAGGGAAACCAATTTGGAAAAAATCACAGGCCCTATCAGTAGGAATGAAATTTATTTTTCTAAATGCACAGCAGTTTTTCAGTCAATATCTGGACTCTTTTGTTAAAAGAATTGCCTTTTGTAAGTCTTGAAAACAACAGTGCTGCTGTTTTGTGCCCAGTAATCTGTATCAATGACATCACAAACAAGACTGAAAAGTGTGGCAAAGGTATGACGTACATTGGCCTGAACAGGGATTTGAACTGGCAACTTCTCAAACCCAGGTCCATTGCCATAACTGTTCAGCCATATCACCGCTTCAGGTGGCAAATACAAATTTGTGTAAGTCCTGCACTGAGAATAGGGTGCTTAATTTTTCTTTCTTTGCTGGTGTTTAGACTTAATTTGTCTGTCTTTGTTGGTGTTTAGTCCTAATTTTTCTTTCTTTGCTGGTATTTAGACTTAACTTTTTTCTTTGCTGGTGTTTAGGCTTAACTTTTTCCCCCTTTTTTGGTGTTTAGTCCTAATTTTTCTTTCTTTGCTGGCGTTTAGACTTAACTCTTTCTTTCTTTGCTGACAGCAGCAGTAATGCAAGTAAGAGTGCCCAGTAAAGAAGAACCATCGTGTAGCAAAACAATAACTGCTGGCTGAATGCTTGGGGAGTGGGCCAGCGATATGTTTGAATCAGATGTTATATCTCTAACCAGCTGTGTTGGCTGTATGTGTTCAGCTTTGATGATGAGGGTTATGGTGCGGTTACCAAGGACATCAGCCTCCTGACAGCCGGATTCAGCATTGTCTTTGTCTTCGTCATGCTGTCACTGGGAAAGTTCAACTTCGTTGAGCAGAAGGTACATGTATTTGTGTAGGGTAGGTGGGGGTCATATGTGATTGGAGTGTATGATGTATATGGTGTTCTTGTGAACTGTGGTGGTGTGTATGCATGTATGTGTGTGCCAATTTAATGTAGGGTGTTTAGGGTTTTTTTCTAATACATTTTTGGCATGTCATGTAATTTGTGATTTTATAAGACATTGCCAAGGACGTTGTTCAGAAATGGGCAGATTTAATATTTGTTTGTCATCATTACTCCCGTTTCCAGAAGCATAATATGCTGACAGACTCGGATGAAGTAACAAAATATGTGGTGCTCAGACTTTTCTTTGAAAAGAATTATTTTGCATAAAATTTGTTCCCAAAAGTGAACATATGAACTTTTTGTCGTCAAGATGCAGAACCTTGTGACATATTTTTATGCCTTTAAAATGGACATATTTTGTGCAGATCATTTGATATTTGTTTTGATGTAAAGCTTGCATAGCCCGTTAATAACAGTGCGAAGTTTATAAATCATATCTTTAACAGAAGTTTATAAACCATATCTTTAACTTGTTTGTGTTCTAGTAACTTGGAAGCCCAACAGTGTTGTGTGCCATCATGACAAAGAGAGAAGAAAATTTGTTACACATGAGAAAGGTTGTTTATTTTGGTTTTGGAGAGAAATTTGTTTCATGCTTTTAGTGCCTTTTCTTTTTTATGAGACAAAGCTGTGTGTGATTTGCTGTGTTTCAGGTTTATGTGTCACTTGCTGGCATGATGTGTGTAGGGTTTTCCCTACTGTTTGCCTATGGGTTAGCCACTGCTATGAATCTGATCTACAGTCCTATCCAGTCCATAATGCCCTTTATGCTGCTAGGTGTGTTTATATGTTTGTGTGTGTGTGTGTGTGCCTGTGAGAGAGTGTGTGTGTGTGTCTGTGTCTCTGCCTGTGTGTGTGTGTGTGCGTGTGTGGGTGTGGGTGGGTGGGTGTGTGTGTGCCTGAGAGAGAGAGAGAGAGAGAGAGGGAGAGAGAGAAAGTGTGTGCATGTGTGTTTGTGTGTGTGTGTGCTTGAGAGAGAGAGAGAGAGAGAGAGAGAGAGAGAGAGAGAGAGAGAGAGAGAGAGAGATGTGTGTGTTCAGAGGACTGGTATACCCTTCAAAATGCAAATCAGGAATGGGTTTAGAGAAACACTTGTTGTGTATTTTGTTGTGTCAGATTCCTGGCAGTTTAATGGGTTCAGGTTGTGTTGTCTGAGAGAAATGTAAGAGAGAAACAAATTAAGACACAAATATAGTTAGATTTGAATGCATTTTATTTCGTACCCAAAAGAAAGAAAGGAAACAGTGTGTATATTTTCACAAGTAGCTTGGATGAATTTTAAGTTATTAGAACCTTAAACAATATCTAATTAAGCCTTCGACTGCCATGATGTCATTTGAAAATGAACGGTAATAATGCAAAATATGAAATCCATACGCCTTTTTTTGTTCTCGCTTAAACATCTGGAAAGATTTATGTCAGAACAATATTAAAAATAGATTTGTTAAACACAGGACCGGAAATACACTGTTTGCGGGCATGTGTGTGGACATTTCAGCTCAGAAATTATACATGCTGGGGCAGTGAAGGGGTTAAAAAAAAGCACGAACACACATACTTAAGTTTTTCATCATCTCTTCATTTGTCTGTTTTCCAGGTATAGGTGTGGATGACATGTTTGTGGTGATAGAAGCATGGAAGAACTTGAGTCCTGAAGAGAAAGAGCTGTCCATACCTAACAAGATTGCTACTGCACTCAAACAGGCTGGGGTCTCTATCACCGTCACTTCTGTCACCGATGCTGTGGCCTTTGGTGTTGGGGCCTCCACGGTGAGTTGGAAATTGATGCTGCTTTGTCTCTCTTTTTACTTTGCTCTTTCTTCTTCAGTTGTCTCAAAGAAATGTAACATTTTTAAGAAACTGTACTTGTGAAATCTGATCTTGCCTTTTTGTGATTGCCCTGAGGTCAACCTGAACCTGTGCAGTTGACATGATGTTAAAATCCAGTGACTCACTACCATGGTAACTAACTTGCTTTGAATAAATCTGTCATTGTTTTGAGTAATGGTTGACTGGGCCTAAAACACCAAGTTACTTACTTACTTGCTGTCGTTGCTTTGAATAAGTCTGTCTTTGTTGGCAGAGGAGACCAGCTGTAAACACTTTCTGTCTGTGTGCTGTGCTGCTAATCTTTGCTGTCTTTGTTCTGGTTGCCACTTTCTGTCTGTGTGCTGTGCTGCAACTCTTTGTTCTCTTTGTTCTGGTGGCCACTTTCTGTCTGTGTGCTGTGCTGCAAGTTTTTGCTCTCTTTGTTCAGGTTGCCATTTTATGTCTGTGTGCTATGCTGCAACTCTTTGCTCTCTTTGTTCCAGTTGCCACATTCTGTCTGTGTGCTGTACTGCTAATCTTTGCTCTCTTTGTTCCATTTGCCACATTATATCTGTGTGCTGTGCTGCAACTCTTTGCTCTCTTTGTTCAGGTTGCCACTTTCTGTCTGTGTGCTGTGCTGCAACTCTTTGCTCTCTTTGTTCTGGTTGCCACTTTCTGTCTGTGTGCTGTGCTGCAACTCTTTGTTCAGGTTGCCACTCTCTTTGCTCTCTTTGTTCTGGTTGCCACTCTTTGTGTGCTGTGCTGCAACTCTTTGTTCTCTTTGTTCTGGTTGCCACTTTCTGTCTGTGTGCTGTGCTGCAACTCTTTGCTCTCTTTGTTCTGGTTGCCACTTTCTGTCTGTGTGCTGTGCTGCAAATCTTTGCTCTCTTTGTTCTGGTTGCCACTTTCTGTCTGTGTGCTGTGCTGCAGATCTTTGCTCTCTTTGTTCAGGTTGCCACTTTCTGTCTGTGTGCTGTGCTGCAAATCTTTGCTCTCTTAGTTCCGGTTGCCACATTGTGTCTGTGTGCTATGCTGCAACTCTTTGCTCTCTTTGTTCAGGTTGCCACTTTCTGTCTGTGTGCTGTGCTGCAACTCTTCGCTCTCTTTGCTTTGGTTGCCACTCTATATGTGCTGTGTTGCAACTCTTTGCTTTGGTTGCCACTCTATATGTGCTGTGTTGCAACTCTTTGCTTTGGTTGCCACTCTATATGTGCTGTGTTGCAACTCTTTGCTTTGGTTGCCACTCTCTATGTGCTGTGTTGCAACTCTTTGTTTTGGTTGCCACTTTCTGTCTGTGTGCTGTGCTGCAACTCTTTGCTCTCTGTGTTATGGTTGCCACTTTCTGTTTGGTCATTCTTTTGCTTCTTTGAGAAGTGTCTTTGTACTGAATGCAACAGAGTTTGTTTTTATGAATAAGTCTGTCTTTGTTGGCAGGTGATACCAGCTGTCAGTGCCTTCTGTCTGTGTGCTGTGCTGCAAATCTTAGCTCTCTTTGCCCCGGTTGCCCCTTTGTTTCTGCAAACAAGTCTGTATGTCTTTTGTTTTCAGGTGATACCAGCCCTGAGTGGCTTCTGTCTGTGCAGTGTGCTGCAAATCTTTGCGCTTTTTGTCCTGGCTGACCCTTTGTTTGTGGAACAAGTCTGCCTGTCTTTTATTTTCAGGTTATACCAGCCCTGAGCGCCTTCTGCCTCTATGCAGTGCTGGGAATCTTTGCGCTCTTTGTTCTGGTCGCTACTTTCTTCGCCGCCTGCCTCAGCCTGGATGAGTGGCGGAGGCGGAAAAATCTTGATGCCTGCATTCTGTGCTACCGCCACAAGGACCACACTCCCAACTCTTGTAGCCAGGGCAACTCCCTGCTGCAGACCTTCTTCGCCAAGTTCTACGGACCAGCGCTGATGAAGGTGCCTGTCAAGGTGGGTGCATATTCTCTCCGCAAATAAAGTTGTGCCACAGGACAGGTTGGATGCCACTGACCTTTTCCCTTGCCTGTAAGACAATTTGACGTCCTTGGATGCCACTGACCTTTTCCCTTGCCTGTAAGACAATTTGACGTCCTTGGCCAATCCATTTCAGTGTGCCTACAGGTTGTCACGTGATGTTATGCTTGAAGTCAGACTCCGCGTGCATGCCAACATGTAGCAAGGAGCTCAAAAAAGGAAGATCCAAATACATGAAAGGTTAAAAAGAGCGCTGTTTATTATGACAGGGTCAGTCCTTTTTTCGCTTTTTTTTTTCAAGCTACAATTTGTACAAAGCAACACTTAAGGCCAGACACTACAGTGCAAAATATAAAAAAAATTGCTTCAGTATTATATCAACTTTTGTTTAGGCATAGTAGTAAGCTCATTGCTTAAAAATGTTGACAAACACTGAATTTTGCAATTTTCACCACCAGTTGCCATGGAAACAATCAAAGATAGCCACCCAACAAAATACGTTCTTTGAAATTTGTGTCAGAGGTATTGTATGTTTAACAAATATGATTGCTGAAATAGATACAGATGCTCGTTATGTTTATTTTGTCAGAAGGATTTTATGTTCCTTTTTGTATTTTTAATGAATTTAGTTTTAATATATGCATAAATAGTGCCTTTTTCCCCCAGTTAAAGCATTATAAAACTAAAACAAACTGTATTACCACCAAATCCTTCTGATAAAATTAAGGTAACTATCCATACAAGCACCATACAAAATTTCATTGCTCTATTTTTGCTCAAAGCTGAACAAACCTCAGTTGTTGTCAAGGCCCAAACATTGCCAATTAACATCAAAATTGCTCAAAACAAAGGCAGCCATGAACCAGTAAGCAATCTTTATTGACAATTTATGCATAGTAAAACCCATTTTTGACTCAGAATGTATTATTTATTCGATAAAACACTGAAAATCAGCCAGAATCTCAAATCTTAAAAAAAAGTGATTTGGGTTGAATTTACACTACTGTGTCTGGTCTTAAACAACAGTTCAACAGTGAAAACTGAGATGTAGGGTACTTATCTGCTTTTGATTGAGTTGTTTTGTTAATAATAAATATGCTCTTTTTAGCCTTCTATGTGTTTGGATCTTGTTTTGGAATGCTAGCAATCATTCTTCTTTTAGATTTTTTTTTCCTAGCTCAGATTGGGCCTTTTTGGGGTTTGACCTCTCATCAAGACTGTTAGTGGAAAGGGGTTTTAATAATACTAGAAAGGCTGTTAGTGGAAAAGAGTTTCAATAGCATTAGAAAGACTGTTAGTGGAAAGGAGTTTCAGTAGCACGAGAAAGACTGTTAGTGGAAAGGAGTTTCAATAGCACTAAAAAGACTGTTAGTGGAAAGGAGTTACAATAATACTAGAAAGGCTGTTAGTGTGTGCGTGTGTGCATGCCATTTGCTTGCGTGTGTGTGTGATTTATCTACTGCCTGGATTTAATATGCTGCACCATAAAATCTGCGTATCTATGTTGCAGTCGATTTTAGTATTTTGATGTTTAAGGAATGTTTGTTTTATTGTAATATTTATTAAATGTTTTAAATGCTAGGTGAGCCAGAAGAATAAAATGTGTGTATGTGTGTACATATGTGTGTGTATGCATATTGTTATTGTTAAGTATTTTGCTTTTGTATCTGAGCAATTTTTAGCTCCATGGTTTACTAATTTGTTGATGTTTTGTTGTGAACTGTATTGAATGTTTTATGTAAATGAAAAGCCAGAGGGCAAATTTCTCAACACAGAGACAATAAAGTTATATTGTATTGTACTAATTTATCCCTTTGTCTTTCTGTTTCCTCCTCTTCTTAATATTGTATTGTACTAATTTATGCCTTTGTCTTTCTGGTTTCTCCTCTTTTTACTTTGCGTAGTTTTCATTCTGCTGTTTACATTCCTGTTGACTTTTTTGCTATTTACATTCGTTTACTTTTACTCTTCCCCCCCCCCCCCCCCCCACCTTTTTTAATTCTTTTTTTAACTCCCTATCTCTTTCAGTTGTACTGATTGATCTCTAAAAAGATTTTTTATTTTTTATTATGGCATTCTGTTGCAGGTTGGTGTGATCATATTAACCTTGTCAGTGTTTGCGGTGAATGTGTGGAGCTTCACACTACTGAAACAGGAGTTCAAACTGGCCACCTACATTCCCAGTGACTCTTATGCTTACAAGTTTGTGGATGCCAAGGAACGCCTGTTTACCACAGAGGGAGAGGATACTGCAGTGTACTGTGGTGAGTGGTTTTAGTCTTATGATGACTACAGTACACAAGTGAGTCTTGTGACTACATACAGTACAAGTGTGTGGATGCCATGGAAAGGCTGTTTACCACAGAGGGAGAGGATACTGCAGTGTACTGTGGTGAGTGGTTTTAGTCTTATGACTACAGTACACAAGTTAGTCTTATGACTGCAGTACAAGTGTGTGGATGCCATGGAAAGGCTGTTTACCACAGAGGGAGAGGACACTGCAGTGTACTGTGGTGAGTGGTTTTAGTCTTATGACTACAGTACAAGTTTGTGTGGATGCCAAAGAGAGGCTGAGGGAGAGGATATTGCAGTGTACTGTGGTGAGTGGTTTTAGTCTTATGACTACAGTACAAGTTTGTGTGCATGCCAAAGAGAGGCTGAGGGAGAGGATATTGCAGTGTACTGTGGTGAGTGGTTTTAGTCTTATGACTACAGTACAAGTTTGTGTGCATGCCAAAGAGAGGCTGAGGGAGAGGATACAGCAGTGTACTGTGGTGAGTGGTTTTAGTCTTATGACTACAGTACAAGTTTGTGTGCATGCCAAAGAGAGGCTGAGGGAGAGGATATTGCAGTGTACTGTGGTGAGTGGTTTTAGTCTTATGACTACAGTACAAGTTTGTGTGCATGCCAAAGAGAGGCTGAGGGAGAGGATATTGCAGTGTACTGTGGTGAGTGGTTTTAGTCTTATGACTACAGTACAAGTTTGTGTGCATGCCAAAGAGAGGCTGAGGGAGAGGATATTGCAGTGTACTGTGGTGAGTGGTTTTAGTCTTATTACTACAGTACAAGTTTGTGTGCATGCCAAAGAGAGGCTGAGGGAGAGGACATTGCAGTGTACTGTGGTGAGTGGTTTTAGTCTTATGACTACAGTACAAGTTTGTGTGCATGCCAAAGAGAGGCTGAGGGAGAGGATATTGCAGTGTACTGTGGTGAGTGGTTTTAGTCTTATGACTACAGTACAAGTTTGTGTGCATGCCAAAGAGAGGCTGAGGGAGAGGACACTGCAGTGTACTGTGGTGAGTGGTTTTATCTTATGACTACAGTACAAGTTTGTGTGCATGCCAAAGAGAGGCTGAGGGAGAGGACACTGCAGTGTACTGTAGGGAGTGGTTTTAGTCTTATGACTACAGTACAAGTTTGTGTGCATGCCAAAGAGAGGCTGAGGGAGAGGATACAGCAGTGTACTGTAGTGAGTGGTTTTAGTCTTATGACTACAGTACAAGTTTGTGTGCATGCCAAAGAGAGGCTGAGGGAGAGGACACTGCAGTGTACTGTGGTGAGTGGTTTTAGTCTTATGACTACAGTACAAGTTTGTGTGCATGCCAAAGAGAGGCTGAGGGAGAGGATATTGCAGTGTACTGTGGTGAGTGGTTTTAGTCTTATGACTACAGTACAAGTTTGTGTGCATGCCAAAGAGAGGCTGAGGGAGAGGACACTGCAGTGTACTGTGGTGAGTGGTTTTAGTCTTATGACTACAGTACAAGTTTGTGTGCATGCCAAAGAGGGGCTGAGGGAGGGGACATTGCAGTGTACTGTGGTGAGTGGTTTTAGTCTTATGACTACAGTACAAGTTTGTGTGCATGCCAAAGAGAGGCTGAGGGAGAGGATATAGCAGTGTACTGTAGTGAGTATTTTTAGGCCTGTGACTCCAGGACAAATTTGTAGAGTCAGCGGAGAGGCCATTTACTTTAGAGGGAGAGAGAGGATACTGCAGTGTATCGTATGGAGTATTTTCAATCCTGTGACTCCAGGACAAGTTTGTAGAGTCTATGGAGATGTCATTTACTTTAGAAGGAGGGGATCCTGCAGTAAGACTTTAACATCTAAAATAAACAAATCCATTTAATGCTCCAGGCAATTGGCTTTAAATCAATGTGTGGATCAATAAGACTGGATGAGTGGTTAAGAAGATACAGCAGTTTAAAGTAGGCAGGTAGTGATCTGCAGTGCAGCATTCCTGCACAGTTGGTTGACAGCTGGTTTACAGTTGCAGTGTGCTTCTGCCTGATTTTGATGTCATACAGTTGATGGAATGCATGTTTAGTGTTTTTGCATTTGTTTACAATTCACTCATGATAAAGTCAACAAAGAACATTTCAAACTGAACCATTGTCACTTTTACCAGCAAGTACATTCAGTGACTGATCATCCATAACCATGCTCATTGCTTGCTCCATACTGTAACAAACAGCTGCATGTGGGGAACAGCTCCATGATGAAGTCCTAGCCATTTTTGCAAGTCAGAAAAATCTTGAAAAGGCAGTAAAAATCAAACAGACAAGACATTTTAACACCAAATGTTTTAACACCAAATGAAAGCTAGTGTAGTTTTTGTCACTTGACAAACTCTGGGACCATATGTGTTTTCATTCACAAAAGATTCAAGCAGTTTAGTAACTCTGCTGACCTAAGTTGCTGATCGGCAACAGTAGCGTTCTCTTCGTTACAAGTTGCTGCTCAGTGACAGTAGCATTCTCATTACAGGTCACTGCTTGGTGAAGAAAAAGAAAAATGCTTTTTTATGTTGGATTTGTTCAGTATGTGTTCACAAACCAGAACTGTTCAGCGGGGGACTGGGAAAGGGTGTGTTTGAATCAGCATATGCCAACTGACAGTGGCACATTCCTGTTTGTTTTCTAACCTTTGTTGAGTGAGTGATTATTGCAATAAAGTGCTCCTAGGAGGTGTGCTAGGTGGATTTACTGGATTATGTAGGGTGGTGCTGTCTGCTCTGTGTTGTCTGTTGCAGGAAGTTTCAGCTTGCTTTGTGTTGTTTGTTGCAGGAATTTTCAGCTACCAGGCCTATCAGTTCTGTCTGCTCTGTGTTGTTTGTTGCAGGAAGTTTCAGCTACCAGGCCTATCAGTTCTGTCTGCTGTGCGTTGTCTGTTGCAGAAAGTTTCAGCTTGCTATGTGTTGTTTGTTGCAGAAAGTTTCAGCTTGCTCTGTGTTATTTGTTGCAGGAAGTTTCAGCTACCAGGCCTATCAATCTGTGTTGTCTGTTGCAGGAAGTTTCAGCTTGCTCTGTGTTGTTTGTTGCAGAAAGTTTCAGCTTGCTCTGTGTTGTTTGTTGCAGAAAGTTTCAGCTTGCTCTGTGTTGTTTGTTGCAGAAAGTTTCAGCTTGCTCTGTGTTGTTTGTTGCCGGAAGTTTCAGCTTGCTCTGTGTTGTTTGTTGCAGGAAGTTTCAGCTACCAGGCCTATCGATCCCAGTTGGAAGCAATGTATCAGGACATCTCTGTGAACTCCTATATACAGAATGGAACTGTGAATGCCTGGTTTATGAACTATCACACCTGGCTAAGCCAGACAGGTAATGTTTTGTCCTCCCTCTTCCCTCTCCTCCCCTCCCCTCTCCCACCCTTTGGGGCTTGATATGAGCTGTTTTGTTAAGATATGATAATACTTTATTGTCCTTAAAAGGAAGTTTACGTTGAAAACATACCACCAGTGTAACATGTAAATAAAAGTCCAATTAAATGTATGATAAATCAGTGTAAAACATAAATTGTTTTCTTTAAAGTGCTTAAACAAATTACAATTATAGCTAAAAACAAGTTAATCACAACATAAGATAACATATGCACACATAGATGTGCATCGTTGGAACAGCATTGTGTCTTCTCTTGGTGTTTGCACTGTAGTGCAATTATTTTACTTTATTGCATGTTCTGTACAATAAAATATGGATGTTTTTGCATGTTAAGCAACTTTCCCTCAGGGTGAAGGCTGGTTTTAGGATGACCCTGAGATGAAATTGATTGATTCATTTGTTTATTTGCCATCTTTGTCCATCATGGACTGTCTGCCTGCCTGGGTCTCTGCTCTCAAGCTGTCACTGTCTCAGACTCTCAGTGCCTTTCTCTGTCTCACTCGCAGGAGAAGGTTAAGCTTTACTATGTTATGTTTAAGCTGTTTGGGTGCAGGCATGCAATCAAAATGTATAAACAGCAAATTTGTGAAACAATAAAAGAGCTGAACTACATTTTTTAGGTTTTTGTTTTAACCTTTTGTGCGTTTGGATCTTATTCTTTGCTGACTTTCCTTTGCCTTTTGCTTTGATTTTTTGGCATTCATGTTACAGAACTGCGACATGTAGTTCAGTTCTTTTATTGTTTCATGAATATGCTGCTGATACATTTTGATCATGTGCCTGCACCCAAACAGCTCAAACACACCATAGTAAAACCTAAGTCACAGTATTGTAACATGAATGCCAATAAATGAAAGCAACAGGCAAAGGAAAGTCAGCAAAGAATAGGATCCAAACGCACAAAAGGATAAAAACAAAACAAACAAAAATGCTGATTTAACTAAGCGGGCAGCATAAAACATGTGCAAATATTCAGGATAACCCCCTTTTTTAAGCAACGGACAGATAAATGATGGTAAATGAAAATGGTCTGCATAATCTGCTTTCAGTTATTGATGCTGGTGTTGGAGAATGCCAGCACTTGTCTGAATAGCAAACAATAGAGTTGAAAAAACAGCAAAGAATGGACAAAATGTCTGTCTGTGAAGTACTTTGTCCAACTATCTGTCTGTATGGCTCTCTGTATACTATGTGTACCTTTTTTTATATTATGTATGCATAAACTGTACATGTATATTTGTATATGTTATCCATTGTTGGAACAGGTATACTGACCAGGTGCACTGACATATTGGGGCCCATTCTCTTCGTCCTGTACACTATGCCTCTCTCCGATATCATAGCTAACCACTCTGTAAACCATCAGCTTTTCACAGATGACACACAGCTCCAGAAATCCGCTCCTCTCAATGAAGTGACCAACTTCACCAAAGAACTCAATGCATGCACAGACAACATAAAAACATGGATGATGGAAAATCAGCTCAAACTGAACGACGACAAAACAGAAGCTCTTCTCTTTCCCTTTTCATCTTCCTTGAAACCTTCTACCAGTCCCCTCCCTGACTCGATTACTCTTGGCTCTCACAACATCCCCTTCTCTGATTCTGCCATGAACCTTGGATTCATTCTTGACTCAAAACTGTCCATGAAGAAGCACATCATAAAAATGTGCCAAACTGCTTATTTCGAGCTTAAACGCATTAGTTCAATCCGCAGGTTTCTCACTGAAGATGCAGCCAAGACTCTTGTTACTTCCTACATCCTTTCACGGCCTGACTACTGCTACTGTCTCCTTATGGGTACATGCAAGACTCATGGCTTCCGCACTTTCTCTTGCTTTGGACCCCACATTTGGAATTCACTCCCACAAGACCTTAGACACTGCGCAACCCTGTCATCTTTTAAAGCCAAACTGAAAACCTTCCTCTTCTCACAGTATTTCCATCCTAACTAATATCAGTACCCAGTTTCTGCTACAGTCAGTGTATGTGTGTGTGTGTGTGTGTGTGTGTGTGTGTGTGTGTGTGTGTGTGTGTGTGTGTGTGTGTGTGTGTGCGTGTTTGTAGTGCATTTTTATTATTATTTTTTTATTTTTTATTTTATTATTTTAAATAATACTTTATGTAAATTGTTTTGGTAGGACTATGCTTTACATGTGTATAGAATATCATATTTAGGTTAATATGTATCATGTGAGCGCTCGGGGCGTTGATGAGCGCATGATAAATGTACATTATTATTATAATTATTATATGTTCTATAACTGTGTTGTATTTGAATAAAAGAAAAAGTCACACACAGACTAACACACACACACACACACACACACACCATATACACACACACACAGTCCACACACACACACACACACACACACACACACACACACACACCATATACACAGACACACAGTCCATACACACACACACACACACACACACACACACACACACACACACAAAGAGAAAAACAAAATGGACAAAGAAATGATGAACAAGGCTTGTTTTTTGTTGTTGTCACAGGCAAAGTGGTGACAACAGAGCAACAGTACATTGACTTCTTGAAGACATTCCTCACCACCACTGGCAAAAGTCTGGCACACTTTGTCGCATTCAACGATGAGACAAACCCAACAGCCATCACAGTAAGTTGGATGGTGGATCAACAGAATGTTTTTTCTGTGATGTTCTTTTGTTGATTTAAATGATTTAGATTTTTTTTCTTTTTCTGCTTTTAAAATGTTTTCATGTAACCAATATGACGCTTCGGTTAATGTTATTTAATGCTAGCAAATAGAAACTCACCTGGCCTGCAAGTAAATACAAGGTACATAAATCCACCAGACCTTGTTATTCATATGACATCTGGTTGTTGATTCTATGTGTAGGGGAGTGGGGATGGGGAATTGAGGGGAAGCAGGTTGGAAGCATGGATGAAGAGTCACAAGTCAGAGGTTGCTATAACATAACTTTTATTTGTACACCAACCAACCAGGAAACAGTGTCTGTTTTAGAAAAGACACAAGCAAACAAAACATTTAGAACATGAAAGCAAATGTAAAGTATAAACAACAGCCATTACTAATCTAATAAATACAGTAACCATGTAGTTTACCTGAAGGTTACTATAATACATGACAAAATGATTAATAATCAAGCACATAAATCGTGTGCTTGACTTACACTTAAAACCTGTACCTCACAGAGTCACGGTGAGTATACAAGAGACGGCCAGTCAATTAACTGATGAACTCTCAGTACAATGAAGTATACAATAAAGTAACAGTGAAGAATGTGGACTACCAGGCTCATTCTTAACTAAACAGGAAGCGTGAGATAATCGTTACAGCAGTTCCACTTAAGCACACAATGAGATGGATAGTGACACGGGTGGCACCTGGGTCCATGCCGTGAGCGGGAAGAAGTCAGTCATAAACTGACCAGCTCCAGCCTCGTCAAGTTACTCAAAGCGTTACAGCATGTTACTGTTACAGACTAGCAGAGCATATCCGGCTGTGAACAACATCAAGCGTCTTACAGGAAGCGGGTAACGCAGCAAGAATCTAAACTGTTGATCTAGCTGCTCGATTAGTGAACAGAGACAAAGACCTAATTGCCACCACTGACGCGCATCACCGGCCAGTTTGGGTACACGCACAAAGACCCGGAAAGGGTTTACAAGCTAAGTAGAGTGAAAGTCTGCACGCCCAAGACTCGGCCATACAAAAGCCGGATCAAGCAGAAATAACATGTCTCACAGTTTATACAATCACCCCTATGTACTAAACCATATTCAACTAGTAAAATGAACATTCCACAACTATGAAGTCAACATCTTCAAAGTGTTAGCCATGATATACCACCGATTTCATGTAGCAACATAGATCGGTAGGATACTAAACAAATAAGTTATGCCGCACTGCCGCACTGACAAAGTACCGATACTAAACAAATAAGTTATGCCACACTGCCACACTGACAAAGTACCCATACTTTAAGAGGGATAACTTTGCATCGGCAAAGCATCACTCTGAACATCCAACAATGGCAGCATAACATGCTAGTTACATATCAGCTAACCAGGGTTAGCTGCATACATTTTGGAAATACCGGTCTTCCTGTGGCATAAAGGCTTAACATTCGAACGCACAACCAAGGTAGTCTGACGCCATAGCGGCTGCAACCAGGCGGCAATCTAACGCCGAAATTACCCACGTTCAAGAACCAAAATCAAGGCACGTTGTGAACATGATAACATTATAAACATACATTATTTACATCAATAAGAAACAACAGAACAACAAGCCATAGAAAAATAACTACTTACAGGCTCTCCCCTGATGAAAACATGAACACCGGCCGCAACAGTTAAACAAACAACCTGCCTCTGCAGGGACACTGGGGGAAAAGGGACGCTGCCGGCCCAGCACACAACTTTTAACACCTTAGATAATTGGGCCATAAAACCCCCACCCAATCAAAAAGGAAAAGGACCGGAAAGAAAAGGTTAAAGGGTATGGCCCGGAACATGTATACAATACACTCGGTTACATAACATAAAAAATCTTAAACAAGAATGACTGATAGCGCTCTAAACAAGAAGATCCAGTCATAAAAGGTTCAAAAGAACGCTATCTATTAGGATAAAAAAAAAAAAAAAAAGAGTTGAAAACATGCGAATTTTCGGGATAATACCCTTTATCAAGTATTAAAAAATTTCGAAGCACCGAACACGAAAACAGAATAGGTTAACCCAAAAAACAGGTAAGTGGCTTAACTCTCCATCTAATTTTTCCTCGTTTTTCGCCGTTTAACTGTTCTTTAAGTGTCGCTTTGTAGCTTATACCCTGGGTTACCCCGAAAATTCGAATGTTGTGTTTTGTCCTTATAAATAGCGTACTTTTGAACTTTTTGTGTGTTTGGATCTTTTTTAACGCAGATTTCTGTTGGTGCCACCTGCCGGCTGATACATGTTGTTAGCATGATCATTGTAAGATCAGTCTAATATCACTTATGTGAAAAGACTTTAAATAAAAAAGGAAGAAGATTAAAAGTAAATTGAAAGCCATGGGTATAAGGGGTGGACAACTGAAATGGTTTAAAAAAAATACTTGGCAGGACCTAGGCTGGCAGTCGTAATTAAAGGATGTAGATCTGACTACACAGATGTCTCCGCGGGGGTACCACAAGGGTCAGTGCTGGGACCTGTTCTTTTCTTAATTTATTTAAATGACATCGTAAGAGACATCGTGTCAGTTATAAAATTGTTTGCGGACGATACAGATATGTAGCTGTGCCTTGATAATGATGACGTGCCTGCTGAAATATTAAATTCTGGCGAAGAAAAGATAAGTGTTTGGGCCATTACCTGCAAAGTAATGCTGAACAACAACAAAACTGAACTTATGAATATATCGCGAAAAAGAGAGTTCCAGCTCTTGCCCCTGAACTTTGAAAACGTAGTGCTTAAACTTCGAGAAAATCATAAACATCTTGGAGTAATTCTGCAAGATAATGGCAAATTGGATGCCAACGTTAAATCCATAATAGCAAGAAGTTGTATCTTGATTGATTGCTTGCGTTCCTACAAGCAAAGCCTTAGTAGGAAGTCACTGGAAAATATGTATATTTCCTTCATCTTGCCAATTCATCGAGTTATGTATGCCTTGCGACATTCACCGTCATAACATCGCCGATGTGTAACACACTACTCCCTAAAACTGTTCACGCAAGAAGTTGATGATGATGAAGTGTTGCTTTACGTCCACAGAAACCGTAGGCTTATTAGGGACGGGAGCCCAGGACGTCCACGCAGGGTTCCAGGCGAGATCATAAGATCAAGAGATCTTAGAGGAGGGAGGTGGAGCTGGACCCTCAACTAGAATAGGGGCATGGACAGATACTTTTCGTGTTTTTTGGACGATATCAAAGTGTTTGAACAAAGCGAAGAAGTAGACTCGACTGTGGAAATGACAGTCCGATGCTAAGGTTGATGCGAAAGGACGAAGCTCCATACAGAGTTTCCAGTTTGAGTTGGACATTATTCAAGACAGAAAATCACCGAAAATCCGACAACACGCGCTGTCTACCTAAAAATGACTCGAGGGGTAGACTGACACCCTAAAAACCAAAACAAGCACTAAACAGGCAGAGAAAGAAACTGAACGGGAATGCCTGTGGCAAAAAGAAAAAAAGAAGGCCAAGAATGAAGCTTGTGGCAAAATTATAAGGAAAGACAAATCAACACAAATGCGAGAGTTAAATGAAAAATGGCTGCCCTAATCAGGCAAGCAAACAATTGAAACCAAATGGCCAGATGGAAAGGATGGTACAAATGACGAAGAAAGATCAAGGAGAAAGAGGGATGGAAAAAAATCCATTACTCCCACACGATCGAAAACCGTACATGGTAACTAACACAGTCTCTGACAGCGTGCAGTGTAACAAAGGCTAGAAACGCGTACTCCATGCACACAATACAAACCACACAATGATGCTGACAGCCACTGGACACTGAACAGACGCTCAGGAGGTACCCATATAATTTTTTTTTTTTTTTTTTTTAATCAAGTTGTCTCGACTAGCGAGGCACCTCGTGGTTACTCCCATCATCTCCACATCGAAAAAGAACGAAACAGCCCAAGAAGCAAAAGGGAACGCAAAGAGAGGTCAAACAAACTGAATAGTCGGAGTGTATACCAAGAACGTCACTGACCCAAACACGAAACCCTAACCCAGAGAAAGCACAAAGTATCTAGTCTGATCAACTAGAAAAAATAACATCAAGGATAACGCAAACAAAGAACTTATTGGGAGGGGTGAAATTGTGGAATTATAGGTAGGTAATAATGTGATGAGATTATTTTCTGTATTGTAAATTGCCGCTTCTCATACGGTACGTGTACATTATTTTTCTTGTGTATTGTTAGTTGTCATATATATAGAGATATATATATAACACCTTATCTTTGATATTTTCTCAATTAACGTTTCTTTCTTTGCCTGTATCGCCTTGTCAGGCCAATATATCGCTCTTCTCTGATCCGATCTCACTGCGCTTTGCAACATTTTGCAAAGCGCAGTGAGATCAGATCAGAGAAGAGCGATATATTGGCCTAAAAGTTATCTTTTAGTACTATTTATTATTATTGTGAAGGCAGGGGTCGTCCCAAATAAACTGACTGAAACGCCATGAATCTGACAAGGCGATACAGACAAAGAAAGAAAGAAAGAAAGGAGAGTGACAGAAGAAGAAAAAGAAGAAAGAACAAATCCCAAATTTTGTCAGTGGTGTCGGAGCTTTATCCGTAGAGATTCGAACTGGAAGTTGTTCTAAGTCGATTACCCTGTAGGCATCCATACAACCATTTCACTGTGGGGCGGTCCAAAAACGACAAAACCGCATTGAGTCAGTGTGTGCCGAGCCGTTGTTTGTGATACCAGCCTGTGAGCCAAAAATCCGCGCTAAAAATAGCAGCATTTCACGTCTCTGATTGGTTGAGATCGGCGACCGCGTGGGCCCCGAGGATGGGTCACATTGACCCATCCACAGGGCGACACCGCGAGGTGACACCGCCTTAATTTTAACACTTCCATTGTTCTGGCGGCGGTCCACGGTCTCTCCGGTTTCCGCGGTCGAGCCTTTCACTCTCTCGTCTCCTTCCCACTCTGTCCCCGTCCCTAATTGGCCATCTCGCCTCCGTGGACGTAAAGCAACATGAAAGAAAAAATGACGTCCACCTCGACTTTCACACAGCTCCTGAGCTCGTTCACGCCAGAAGATGATGATGATGAGTTGATGCTTAATGTCCTCGGATGTCATTTGACATATTAGGGACAAGTTGTGACCAATGCCGAAGCACGGTTCAATAAAATCCACATACGTAAGGTGTATGCGTGTTTAGCTGTAACCTGACACCTGCACTTTTGGCAGAATGACCGGGATTTTTTACGTGCTACTGTGGTAACACGGGGGTGGAACGGATACCGAAATAAGAGTCAGCACAGAAAGTCGACCCTGGAGAAGAAAATTCTCCCGCCGTTCCAGCAGGGATTCGAACCCGCGACCTTTCAATCACGAGTCCGGCGCTCTAACCACTGAGCTATCCCCGCCCCCCTTTCACGCCAGAACAAATTTGAAAAGGATTTATACGCGCATGGTACTGCGCCCCGGGCAGCCGCCTTTGTAGAACACGGGAAAGACATCAGCACAATCCCCCATCTCCCTCTATAGACCATGAGCCAGCCTATACCCCCCTCCCCCCTCCCCCGGGGGATTTTACCACATGGTAATTTCTGGGTACCTTGACCATCAAAGTACACAGTTCAGGTTGTCTGCAAGTGAGCTGTTGCTGTTTGTGTCTGTGGTGCTGGTTCTAATAAAATATATGCACTATATGGAATTCCAAATTGTGATGACCTTGTCTCTTAGCAACTCATTTATTATGACAAAAAAAGGCCATTTCCATATATTGTTTTATTGTTTGAACAGTTTAATATGTTGTAGCTTTCCATTTCTCTTTGTCTTAAATGTGTCCTTGTTATTGGGCACTGCGGACGCAGAAATATTAAGGTCCCCTCTGTTAAAACCCCCAGAGCTGACGACTGTTTTCCCTTAAAAGCATGGAGTAGGTCAGAATATATCCAAATATGTTTAGTCAGTGCCATAATTTCTTCCTTGTCCTAATTTCCGCTTCCCCGGTCCATTCACCTTCATTTTTTCCAAATCCTCTCTATACTTTTCCATTGCGTTAGTCTTGGCTGAAGCGAATTCCCGTGTTAGCCTGCGAAATAAAATAGGTCACACTGCTCATAGTCAATTGATTTAAGCAGGTTCTCATGTTGAGTGCCTGCAGAATATAAATAGGCACCAAAACGTGTGTTATTGTGCCTCAAAAGGGTGATTTAGACATATTTGTTATCTGATCATTTGTTCTTTAATTTTGTACTGAATGCGTTACAGGGAATCTGTCTGGAAGTGTCTTTTGCAGTTGTAGATAGTGATATGTGCTAATTATTGATTGTTTTGGCTGGGATGTTTGCTATTGAGTGTGTTCTGTGTAGAACAATGAGCCAGCTTTTTGCTCGTAAGAAACTGTGACTGTGATTTGTCCTGAAGTGACCTTGTGCGGTTGATGAGGTATACAAATCCAAGAACTAAATAACTTTAACATGTGCAATGGTCCAGTCCTTATATGGTGGATGAAATATATGAGTATATACCGAATCTGCATGGGAATCACACATTGTGCTACTTTATGAATGACTGCAGAATTATTTTAAAACAAAAGAACCCGTCGGAAGGGAGTGATGTAAGATCCTCCAAAAAGCGAAAACAGCAAATCCATCAGCAATCACAATGCTAGCTGTTGCCCAGTGACAGATGTCTTGTTTGTGAAAAGACTTGAATACAAGAAAACAACATGTTGAAAACATTAGTCAACTGTGTGTCAAAAACAGCTGAGGAGAAGCTCACTACCATGCCATCTGTCGGAGAGATTACACTCGAGAGGATGACAGACACCAGGAAACCATCAAAGACACTAAAACCATTGACGATTAAGCTTCCAACAAGACCATGTAAACATTATTTTCAGTACATCGTTCAGTATGTTATGGGCAGAATCGTTTAGAGATAAAGAGATTACCACTTTAAGGAAACATAATGAAACTGGAACATTTATGCATCTTCTCTGTAGAGGTAAATAAGTGATAGATGTCAACAAAATGTGTCAACACACCTCATCCTTGTTGAACAGTCACAATTCAACCATACAGAGATGCATTAATAATGCACATCGAAAGGGCCAGCTTTTAAGCACTCTTGATATTCCGCAGTTAAGGCAACTAAAACCATTCCTCGAGCAGATGGCCATGGCTAGCATACTGTGAATAGAAAAGTGGGCGGTATACTGGACAGACTTTTTTTTTATGCCGCAAGACCTGGTTGAAATCCAGGTGGAGCAACCCCAAAAGGAAGATAACTATCAAGAATACACAGAGCTTGAGAATCTTGATGGCTTCAGGTTTGAGGCTGACATATATGTCTAAGCTGGACATGCATTAAGTGACACTCAAAGTAAGGGACATTCAGGTTTGGCAACCTTCTATGTCACTGGCTTTGGTATCTTTGGCTGGGAAAAATACACCCAAGCAATAATGATAAGCAGTAAGAAATAAAGAGAGTAATGCGTTTTTTTATTATTTTAATTTTATATTTTATCAGATTACAATTTCAGAAAGTCAATAATGATTTGTCAAATCTTTGACAGTGTGGACATTCACTTTGGTGAATATCTTTGACATTTCCTAGTTGTTCGTCTGTATTCTTGGCATAATAGCAAAGAGCCTGCTGACTGCAAGCTGATACATGAAACTGTACAGCATGCTGAATTAAGCCAAACCAGAGATGCGATCCGGTGGCATCAGGCTCCTGAACCTAAACTGTTTTACTGAGACATAGCAAAGGCAAAGCTGGTAAGTTTTACATTATTATTATTGATCGCTTTTATATAGCGCTATTCTCCGCTTTCGAGCAGACTCATTGCGCTCGCATGTGATTCTACATGAGTGAATAGCTTTTAATATTGCGTTTTTGAATATCCACCGAAGTGGTATACTTACAACGCTGGCATGATGGTCCAAACCCCAAGTACTGGTTTACGACATCCTTCCTCCAACCATTGCCACTGTTGATTACACCATAGGTCTCAAAAAACTGTCAGCCAACGAACAGTTTTTCGATGATACTCAAACGGCAGTAAGTTTGTAACAGACAGCTCAGATTATATCAGACGCTTGTTTTATAACTGAACATGTTGCTTACGCCAGCTCAGATAAAACCAAAATTGTTTTTTGTTTTGTTTTTGTTTTTTGTTTTGTTTTGTTTTTTAACCCTGGGTGGATGCGTCTCATGTTTATGTGGGTGCTTGGGCGCTAGGTTGCTTCCACAATCATATTAGTACTCAAACCTTTCGGAGAGCGCTGACCGCGTCGGTGGGCAGCTGTGCCGGAAAGCGATCCTCGAAGTGTGCCGTTGATCATGATGGTTTGAAGAACGAGAACAGATTATTCATATCGCAAGAACTTACGAGCCACCAAACCTTTTAGCCCGTTTGAGTGTTTTCCAATCCAAATTTTTTTCAATCTTTCATGCCAACTTGTTTTTCTTTGATTTTTATCAGTTATATATATAGATAGATAGATAGATAGATAGATATAGAGAGAGAGAGAGAGAGAGAGAGAGAGAGAGAGAGAGAGAGAGAGAGAGAGAGAGAGAGAGGTAGGAATCAGTCAAGCCGACCGGGCAGGCCTTGACAAAGCCCTCAAGAGCGAAAATTTGGGGTAAAAGGTTTGCAATACAAAACATGCTTGGACTTTGTTATACTCTCTCTCTCTCTCTCTCTCTCTCTCTCTCTCTCTCTCTCTCTCTCTCTCTCTCTCTCTCTCTCTCTCTCTCTCTCTCTCTTTGTTCTTCAATTTTAAAAGATCAAAATTCGTGCCGGTTATATTCGCCTGAGCTAGTTCCTGTTTGTTTCTGTCTCAACAGTTGGCGAAATGTGTGATGCGGCCGACACTGTCTGTGTGAAAGGATTGGTATGTGACACAGATGGCATTTGTAGTAAGTACATCTTTACCTGATTTCTTAAGTACTAAAACACAATAAGAGCGACAGAGTGGGTAAAAGCGAGTGAGTGAGCGACCGAGCAAGCGAGAGAGAGAGAGAGAGTACGGTTGGGTGAGAGAGCGAGAGAGACATAAAGACGGAGTCAGCGAGAGTGTGTAGCTGGAAGAGAGAGAGAGGGGAGAACTGAATTGAACTTTATTACACAAGGATAAAGGTTTACGCACAAATGCTTGTCGTTCAACCTGTCCTTGAAACAGTTACAAACACTTTTATATATATGATCATAGTGGGAAAATCAATGGCAATCGATAATTATGAACAATACAAAACAGTAATAAATCAAATCACTGAGAGACTATATATATATATTAGCAACTAAGAAGAAGTAAAAAAGAGGGGAAAAATTGGGGGGGGGGGGGGGGATTTATAACAATCTGCTTCTGAACCATTTATAAAGTTGTGTTTTGAAGCTGGTAAGTGAATTGCATGATTTTATTTGATTTGGGATGGTATTCCACAAGGATGTGCCTGAAAATGAGAAACTAGTTTTAAAAAGGTCTGTTCTAGGTTTGGGCAGAGTTATGTATCTTGATGCGGCACGAATGTTGGAACAGATAAGAAGCTGTTTAAGGTACGGAGGTGTAAGATTTTTGTATGCTTTGAATACTAACACTGCCTTATTGAACACAAGCTTTTCTTTGAGTGGAAGTATTCCCAAGTACCGTAGCTTTATATATATTTATTTATTTATTTATTTATTTATTTATTTATTTATTTAGAGAGAGAGAGAGAGAGAGAGAGAGAGAGAGAGAGAGAGAGAGAGAGAGAGAGAGAGAGAGAGAGACTAGTGTCAACTATTACATTTGAAGAGAAATGAGATCCGAAGTGGAGAATCGAACCGACATGGTTTTACCACTAGGCCAGATCGGCTCACCGTGGAGGTGTTGTCTCTAAGCGCATAACAGTGAACAGGGTCGACAAAGAACCGTTAGGTCACCTTGTTGCGTTGCATCATTATGATGACATCATTACGTCATATTGTGCAGCCCCCCCAGGAGAATGCACCGGCAACCACCAAATGGCGTGCCCCAACGGATACTGTTTTCCTATTGAGTATCGCTGTGACGGCGAAGACGACTGTGGCGACGGTACCGACGAAAGAGGATGCCGTAAGTTGGTGATGAATATATTTGTTTGATGATGGTGACGGTGATGAATGCGATCTAAGACTAAAAATGGAGTTACGATGAAGGCGGTTTCCGTATGTTGTTAGAAAGTCGATGTAGGTGCCGACGATCACATGCAGTGCTTTCTGTCTTGTTCAGACAAGCTCTAAAACCACATCGGGGCAACGGAACAAAGGACGAAAGTCAATTGCTGCTAAAGATTGTTTATCTGTTTTAATACCAGTTCTGGTGATGCTGTGTTCAGACAGCTTGTTGTGATACTGTGTCTGGGTCCCACACCAGTTCTTGTGATGCTGTGTCTGGGTCCCATACCAATTCTTGTGATGCTGTGT
>OY757545.1:13839470-13844460 GCA_963584105.1 Alviniconcha strummeri
CTTTTCTATCGGTGTTTTGGGGAAAAGTTTAGCTTTAGCCCGACGGGCCTTTTTGTTTAGTCTCCGTCGGCGCTGAACAAAGTCACTGCCTTCGGAGGTTTCGCTTTCGATGTTTACTTCTTCATCTTCCGTACTGTTTCTGATTCTTTTTGGTGTTTTCGTAATATTCATGGTTGTATTTGTCCAGTTACCTACGGAGTTGTCCTCGTTCACTGGGAGAACGCCAGAGTCATTACCTAAGTCTCCGTCGGACCACATGGTACCGACTTTAGTTGTGGCCCTACCCCTAATTTTACTAAGCTACACCTACTTTAACTACAATTTTACAATTTTTGTTTTGTCCCTATCACTTTAATCTCTACTCACTCCCTACTTCCTGGTTTTAAAATTTGGAACGGCAGGCCAAAAGTGCTCTATACCCAGACTTCTTTATCCCTAGTCTATAATTTGGAACGGGTATCAAAAAGTCTACATTGCTATTTTGCCACCTATCAATTTGGAATTGTCGCTTGGTTGCGTTTAGAGCCAAAAAACTACTCTACCAAACCATACTCACTACACCGTCGCTGCTCTTTTGGACCGGTTGCAGTGGCTCTCGGGCAGCTCTCTGAGTCGTTCGTGCTATCTGCTGCTTTTCTGCTCCTTGGAGTTGTCTGTGTAGCTCTTGATTTGCTCCTTGGAGTTGGTGGCCGCCAGATGTCGCTGTCGCTGCGTGCTGGACGTGCAGCTTTGGCTGAGGATATGGGAATGACGTTGCTGGCCCAGCACACAACTTTTAACACCTTAGATAATTGGGCCATAAAAACCCCACCCAATGAAAAAGGAAAAGGACCGGAAAGAAAAGGTTATAGGGTCATGGCCCGGAACATGTATACAATACACTCGATCACATATCATGATAGTGTTTCTGTTTGTGTACACTTGACTCAGTGTTCACTCTCACAAAATGGAAAACTCTTTCTAAGGCGGTGTTCTGAACCCACTCTACGTACTCTACAGGACATTGTGGCCTGTCTCCGGTGGGAAACACACCAAGTTCAACAGTCAAGGGGAGGTTGACCTCTCTCCCAAACATAATCAAGTTCGGAGTGCACTGAGTGGACTGATGGACAGACGATCTGTAGGCCATCATGATCAGGTCTAAGTGATCACTCCAATCATCTCGCTTCTCATTAACATAGGCTGACAGCATTTGCTGTATCGTGCGGTTCTGTCTCTCCACCATACCATCACTCTGTGGGTGGTAAGGGGTAGTTCTAGTCTTGTCCGCACCTAAGGCTTCACACAGATGTTGAAACAAACGAGACTCAAACTCTCTACCTTGATCAGTATGAATGGTCAGTGGGACTCCAAACCTACAGATGAATTCCGTAAGAAGTTTATCCCCTACAGTCTGGGCTGTATGATCAACAAGGCTGTATGCCTCTGCATACTTTGTGTTGTAATCTTCAACCACCATTATGTACTCATAGCCATCGTGAGACATCGGCAAAGGACCCAAAATGTCGATTGCGACTCTTTCGAGCGGCATGCCCACATTCACATGTTGCATAGGAAGTTTAGCCCTTCCCGGACCTGGTTTCCTTCGTCAGTGCGCACATGTCACACTGTCTACACCACCTGGCAACATCGTCGGCCATTCCTGGCCAGTACACGTGACGCTTTACGTTTGCTAGTGTTCTGTCGCGGCCAAGGTGACCAGCCGTCTTAGCATCATGCGACATATTCAACACCTTCTGTCTAACCCCAGCCGGAGCTACCAGTAGCAGTACTTCTTCCTGGGTGAGACTTTTCTCTGACACAACGTACAGCAAGCCATCCACTACTCTCAGATTATCCCACTGAGCTAGGAGTGTTCTGATAGCAGTGCTATACTTTGAGATCTCTGTCTTCGGGGGTTTCTCCCCTCTAGACTTCAGATTCGGTAGAGTCCTCTTGAGACCAGACAGAAAACCAGTTACTTTTACAGGGACTAGACTTTGGTACCCCAGGAACACAATCAGACTTACTGTTACCCACTCCCTTGGTTACAGCCTCTTTCTGAACACACTGTTCCACCCTCTTCCTATCCAACAGGAAAGTACCACCACTACCTCCCTGTACATCAGGATCGAATGTAAAAGACTGAACAGACTCAGGGACATCTTCATTTGACCATGAAGCAGAATTACTCTGAACCGCCTTGTCTGCTCTGACCAGTACATCTTTCCCCTTCCCAGTAGCATCACCTCGACTAGTGACCTCGGGGTCAACTCGCGGGACTTCCTCGCGCGAACACGAGTCAGCGTTCCTCTGCGTACCGCTAGCTACACCCTTGTCAGCTAAGTCTCGGCCACGTGCTTGCGAACGCGTTACTGCCCTCACTCGCTTCTGAGTGCACTGACTGCACTCTTCCCTCTGACAACATCTTCTTGGGATCCGGGACAACCCATCGGCATTACCATGTGACGCACCTTTCCTGTGCTCTATCTGGAAGTCACAGGTGTCCAGAGTAGCTATCCACCTAGCTACCATCCCATTAAAGTTCTTTAACCATTTCAGCGAAGTATGGTCACTGCGAACCAAAAGCAGCCTTCCCCACAGGTAATGAGAAAAGTACTTCACGAATCTCACTACAGCGTACAGCTCTCTGTACGTCGTACAGTAATTTTGCCTGGAACTGGAAAAAGCACAGCTTGCACAGGCAATGACTTTCTCTTCCCTGTCTTGAATCTGTGATAGGACTAGGACTGCACCGATCGCAGTCGCGCTAGCATCAGTGTCAAGAACAAACTTGCCCTCCCTAGTGGGGTACGCTAAGACTGGAGCAGAGACTAGTGCTTCCTTCAGTCTTTCAAAAGCGCTCTGACACTTCTCAGTCCAAACAAACTTCTGGTTCTTCTTTGTCAAGTTTGTCAACAGGCTAGCTATATCGGCAAAGCCCTGAATGTACTTCCGGTAGTACGACGCAGTGTCCAGGAACGAACGAACCTCTGAAACACAAGTCGGCACAGGCCAGCTCGCCACAGCTTCAACCTTCGACTTTTCGCAAGTCGTCCCCTCACGTGCGACTGCATGCCCTAAAAAGGTACACTCATCCTGGAACAATGAACACTTGCAATGTGGGGCAAAGGGTAGGCATCTTTCTTTGTGCACTCATTCAGTTTTCTGTAGTCTACACAAAACCTAACAGACCCATCTTTCTTTTTTACCAAGACAACATTTGCCGCCCACGGGCTATCACTAGGCTCTATAATATCTGCTTTCAGCATCTTTTCCAACTCTCTATCAACAATCTCTCTCTGGGCCATTGGCAGACGTCGAAGGGGCAGCTTAACAGGCTTACTGTTTGCAGTGTCAATAGTATGTCGGACCTTTCCCGTCCTACCGAGCTGAGTATCTGGGCACATGAAAACATCCTGGAACTCAATAAGAGTGTCTCTCACTTCTTCTTTTGTTGTCTCACTGACCCTTGGAGACAACTTAGTGGCCAAACTTTCAAGATGGCTAGGAAGCTGATCAGAATTAAGCCTTTCCTTTTCTTCACGCTCTTGCGACAAGGAATTCAAGGAAACCGCCGTTTCTACTGTAGCAATGACAGTATCTGCTTTGACTGTTACTTCCCTATCAGATAGGTTGGTGACAGGAACAAACACCTCATTCTTCGTCACTTGAACCAAACACCTGGTGACCTCAAGAGTAGTCTCGCTTTTAAAAGTATCTAGACCTTCCAGCAGTCCGTCAGTCTTTTCCCCAAAACTGGCCTGAAGAAGAGACCCTTTAACAAACGCCTCGCACCTAGGCGGTACGATGACGGTGTCACACACTTGCACTCTCGCACACGTGTCTACTGCCTCTCTCTTCAGCTGAACTACTTGCGTTCCTATCTGCATAGTACCCTGTGCCAAGTCCAACAGACAACCATGTTTCTGCATGGAATCTGTACCCAGGATACCTGCTGAGTTTTCTATGTCCCCAACCACTACACTGTGTGGGAAAGTTTGGTCACCTATTCCCAACTCTAAAGCTGTCTCGCCCCGAATGTCCAAATTCTGTCCGCTAGCTGTACAAAGATTAAGCTTACTTTCCCTCAGTACAGCTCGCTTATCTCTCTCTGCCGTCTCAAATGCCGCAGCGCTAAGGACCGTGGCAGCTGACCCGCTATCAACTAAAAACTCTGCCACGCCTGCCCCTATCCTTACTGGCACGACATAGCATCCGGTCGTTAACACACGTACGCGGTCCCGTCTCCATCCCATTAGGGGGGGTATCAACACCTGTCAGATGGCGGGCCGAGTGTCTGACCGCTGGAACCCCGGCCCTCGCCAGTTTTCCTTGCCTGGCGCGTTTTCGTTAGAAGCCTTCTTACTCCCTGTTTCCTCTGGTGCGATAGTTGGGCACTGCCTAGAGTAGTGATCGACCCTTCTCATTGCATCGAAAACAAACTACTGAACCGTTTCCGCTTTTGTTTCCATTAATCTGACCCACGGCTTTGGCAACTTTGTCCAGCGACTCAGCTACCTGCTTGCTCAGACTCTGGAAAACCTTCAGCAACTCCTCATGCCCTGAGTCTTTTTCGATGATGCTTCTAATACTAGTGCCGTTTCCCTTCTCCGTATTTTCTGGTTTTCTCCCGTCAAACCTTTCTTCGAAGGAATCGAACTCACTAGCCAACGCTATAGCCTCATGGATGTATGAAGGATGATGGAACTGGACATGCCTCCTCAAATCCTTTGACGGAAGTCCACTAACAAACTGATCGATCACGATCGTCTCCCTAGCCTCCGGGGGCATCCTAGGGTATGCATCAGAAGCAATGCGATTCAGAGCGAACCCATACTCAGTCACGCTCTCGCCCTTCTTCTTGAACCTTGATCTGAACTCCACACGATGGAGGTTTTCTTTCTCAGCAGGATCAAACCTTCTTTCTAGAGCTGCTTTGATTGCATCAAAGTCTTCTAACTCATGAACACTAAGTTCGCCAAGCACCCGCTGAGCATTACCCCTGAGT
>OY757545.1:13844660-13872160 GCA_963584105.1 Alviniconcha strummeri
CCAGTACTTCTGTTGCATAAAGATTAACAGAAACACCATACTGTGGCATACAAAGCCTACAAATCATCAAATGGAAACATTTACATATTTTCTACAATTTGGGCCAAGTAGCTGCTTTAATACTGAAACTGAAGTAACAGCTGCTTGAAACTCTTCCCACAATGTGGACAGCATAGCACGAGTCTTTTACCTGAAGGTGGAGATGGTGGTGAACCAGGTGACAGCTAAGGGGTGTTCCACTGCCAACAGACACGCCGGGCTGCGCAACACACATCAGTAAGTGTCACATATCTTTGTTGGCAGCGTCCACAATTTATTCCCACCCATGTTTTCAGCGTGAACACAGACTACAATGTAACAGTACATATTTAGCTGTGCAAAACGCTGTCATCAAACAATGCCCAGTTAATAATCTTTGCTGTAGCCTAACAGTCACACATGCACAACAGTGTCATAACAATAATAGCACAGCCCTAACTTGCTCATGTGCACACACACACACTCTCACACACACACACACACACACACACACACACACACACACACACACACGCACACATGCACACACAAACATGCACACACCACACAAACACATATACACACACCCCAATGAACACACACACACACACAACAACAACAAACACATACACACAAACAAACACACACACACACAACACACACACACACACACACACATGAACACACACACACACTTTCCAAACACACACTAGAAACGAGAACCTGAACTTACATGACAGCTATCAAAATTGACTTTTCATGTACTTGAAATGAGAACAGGAAAAACACCAGCGAAGCATTTATCTGAAACAAGTACACAACACCACAAAATAGTCAACACAAAACAGGAACAAAAGTCTTAACTTTACTAAAGAAACTGCAAACATATAAAAAGCCTCCCATGTTAAATGCATGTGTTCATGTCCCTAATAGGCCTTGTGGTTTCTGTGGATGTTAAGCATCATGGTTGCTGACTTATACATGTGCTGTTTTCTTTGGCAGCAAAATATAAGCCCAAAGAAGAAAAAGGAGTCAGTTCAGCAATAAAAAAAACATTGATATTTTTTCAAGACAAGAAACAAGAGGCAAAGCTTGAGATGACTGACTTACGAGTGCCAGTTTGAAGCGCTGTATGCCAGGTTTTACCAGCAGGTGTAGGGACGAGGGAAGCAGCAGCACTAATGTTGACACCAGGCTGCACATATAATGATAATTATAACAAATAATTAACATGCATTCTAAATATGCTGCTTTGGCAAAACTGATGCTCCTCAACACAACATAACAGGCAAATACTGCAACATCACCTAAAGTTTTAAGCAGATAGCATCAGACTTGAATGGAGAAAATACAACTTCCGCTTTCCACTTTTCCAATGTCAGTGTATCACTGAAACTGAAAGCACAGCAAAGTCATGTTAGCTGGAATGAAACTTAAAGCTAATGGAAGTTATTATCATGCAAAATTTCATTTTCAATAACACTTCTAAAAAGTTAAATCCTCAAAGAATGTAATTGCTTTTGCCATCTTCAGCTTCACACTGAAAACATGCTGATGATGTGCCAAAGCTGCATGCCAAAGATTATGTTGTGACCAACTTTTTCCCTGCAGTGCATGTAACATCTGTGCAAACTTTGAATTACATAAAATCCGAACTTGTCAAGAAAATACAACTTGGTTTTACTTTTCTGGCACTGCACTGTGACCTTAAATTGAAGTCAAAGTCATCAGAGCTGTTGTACATGGGTAAAACTCAATGTAATTTATCATACAAAATCTGAAAGCTGTCACTGTGACAGTTGAGAAAACTCCAAAGTTAAGGTTGTTGTTATGGCTGGCTGGACTACCTAATCAGTCACTGACTACTGTAACTCTTTGCTTTCAGGTTGCCCTCAGTATTTACTAGACAAACTTCAAAAAGTTCAGAATGCAGCAGCAAGGCTTGTGTGTAAAGCTAAGAAATCTGACCACATACATCCTATTCTTGAAACTCTGCACTGGCTACCAGTAACACATCACATTCAATACAAAATTTCAACTATCTGCTTCAACTCCATCTCTGGAACAGCCCCTCAGTATCTGTCCGATCTCCTTCAACCTTATACTCCAGCAAGACAATTACGATCTGCATCTGACACATGAACCTTTGTCACCCCCCTGTGTAAACACAAAAACATTTGGTGAAAGATCTTTTTCTTATGCTGGCCCATCTGGAACAATTTGCCTCAAACACTCCGCCACTCTGATTCTACCTCCTCTTTTAAAGCCGCCCTCAAGCCGCACCTGTTTAATAACTATTTCTAAACTGTTTTTCACAGCCCTGCCCATCCCCTCGTCCGACACTCTGTGTGTGTGTGTGTGTGTGTGTGTGTGTGCATACGCGCGTGCGCGTGTGTGCATATGTGTGTGTGTGGTTAGTGATATTGTAAAGCGCACTGTGCTGCCACCTAGTGTGGTAGATGGGCGCTCTAGAAATCCTCTTTATTATTATTATTATTATTACATCAGTTTTTGTGCAAGTCAAAAATTGAATAAATCAATATCACAATTGCAAACACTTCTTTTTACATCCCTCTGTGGCTTGGAGTGGTGCAACTTACCAGAGTAAAACAATGTTTTCCAAAGACAGCAGCTGCTTGAGTTTTATTACCACTGATAAACTGCACCAAAAGTTGGCAACCTTGTCCTGCACAAACACACACAGTGACACAGACACACACACAAACACATACAAGTTAAGCCACATGCATGCCCAACCACATACTAAGTCCTTGTCAAACCAGTTATGTTTCTTTCAATCCTGTGTACACATGCCATTTTCGTTTTGTTTAGGTCGAGCAAAGTTTGTGGTTATTCCACACGTTTAGGGCTTACATCAATAATAATAATGAAACTTTCTAAAGCACTTACCCTGTGGCTCAAAGTGCTGAACAAACATAACATATATAATGTACACTGAGATAGATACTGTTATCAATTTATAAAACCGCTAACACCTAATGTGCATTTCAACAGGGTACAGACATACAACATACATACAGTATGCCTTGATCTCAGTTCATAAGAGTCAAGAAATTATATTTGGAGTACACAGTGCCTGCAAATGACTGATTTTTTAAAGCAAAAAAGCAACATAAAAAATAACACTTTAAGGAAACTGGTATGTCATGTGTCATATTTTTTACAATAGGTTCATGTGTATCATTAATACCTATTTTTATCAACATAAAGTAGGTGAGTGGCACACAAAAACATTAGCACATTCCTACCAAGTCAGTGCTGCCCAACCCTACCTCATAAAGCCCTCTGCCGAAGGGGAAAAGACGGATCAGAACACTGCGCACAGAGTCAAGGTTGTTTAGAAATGGAAGCCAGCAAAGAGCGAAGATGATGATCACCAACATACCCAGCAGCATCAGCTTGACACTTCTGCAACAATCATCAGTGCAAAGCAACAGTCTTCAATGTAACTCCACAATCATCATCAACTTGACACTCCTGCAGCAATCAACAACACAAATCAACATCCTCAATGCAACTCCACAATCACCATCAGCTTGACACTTCTGCAACAATAAACATTACAAAAGCAACAGTCCTCAATGTAACTCCACAATCACTATCAGCTTGACACTTCCGCAACAATCAACAACACAAAGCAACAGTCTTCAATGTAACTCCCCAAGCATCATCAACTTGACACTCCTGCAGCAATCAACAACACAAAACAACATCCTCAATGTAACTCCACAATCACCGTCAGCTTGACACTTCCACAACAATCAACAACACAAAGCAACAGTCTTGAATGTAACTCCACAATCACCACCAGTTAGATACTTCTGCAACAGTAAACATTACAAAAGCAATAATCCACAGTGTTACTTGACAACAAGCATCAGCTTGACACTTCTGCAACAGTCCATAACTCCACAATCAGCATCAGCTTGACACTTCTGCAACAATCAGCAATGCAAATGCAACTGTGGACAATATAACTCTACAATCAACAGCGGCAGCAGCAGCAGCAGCAGCAGCAGAAGAAGAAGAAGAAGAAGAAGAAGAAAAAGAAGAAGAAGAAGACCACCTCTCTGAAAGTAAACATGGTACTTAACGTCCACAAAAACCATAAGGCTTATTAGGGACGGTTACCTCTCTGAAGAATGCAGCCCCTTTTTATAGTCTCTAATGACCATCTCAGTTTTCATGGTAATTTGCAAAGAGGGAACCTACAGTGTCACCAACTGTCCTGAAGAAGAAGACACCCACCCTCTGGGGATACCCAGCTTGAGGCAGGAGCCCAGCAGGTAGCAGAAGAAGGGCATGGCATGGTACAGCTCCATCTGCTTGTAGTTGAGGGCCAGACAGAAGAGGGCACCGCCCAGCAGGTCCTGGTGAATGCCCAGTGCCCACGTGGCCAGCAGCATCAGGCCCAGGCTTATGCTGTTGTATCTCGTTAGCATTAAGGAGGTCTGGGAAACACTTGGCAATGCCCACACCCACCCAACACAATCTCAGTAGTTTGTTACACCATTTTTTGGGTGCTTATTATTAATTGCAGAGTGATCAAAATCTGGTCCAGGTTTAGGCTTAAACATTTGTTTTTAAAAACACAACCAGGCTTCTGTGTAGTATTTGGTGACCACTTGGTAGCATAGTGTGTGACATTACTCTGAGCATATCACCCAATCTCTGTGTAGTATTTTGACCACTTGGTAGTATAGTATTTGACACTATTCTGAGCATATCACTCAACTTCTGCAGTAGTATTTGGTGTACCAAAAAATAAGTGTATCAACTGATCTTGCTCCAAACATTTTCTGAATTATGTTAATATTTACACCCTGACACTGCTCAAGTCTGTTTTTGTATTTCCTCCTTACGAGTGAATGTCTTTCAGGTGATACTTTGTTTTTCTCTCTTCTCCCCCTTTAAAAACAACAAGCAAGCAAGCAAGCAAACAAACAAAAAATAACAACAAAAACCAACAAAAAATGAGAACAACAAAACAAAAACAACAAAACTAGAAGCCAAAGGACACAATGCAGATGAGAATGAATTGACACAGAAATTAGAAAACAACAACAACAAAACCACACACAAACAAAATCTACACTCTCATTTCATGTAGCTAGATTTTGGCTGATGTGTGCTTGTCAATCTCCTGTTGTTATGTCCCATAACCTGCATGCATCTAGCTTCACTGCTATTATCATCATCAGCATGGCTACCGCACAAGGATACTGGAAGTGCCCATGGTCAATGAGGGCCAGGCCTGGCTGCAGCAATAATACAGCAACTCCCTTCAGCTGCAACACACACACACACACACACACACACACACACCAACAAACACACACACACACACATATTATGAAAGAAGAAAGGAAATCTGAAAGGAAAGAAAATATCCAATCCCCTGTCACATTTTTCAGGTGTGTATGTAGTGTATTTTAATGCTCAGTGTGGTGAAGTAACAGACTATGACCATGTTAACAAATGAGAATAACAAAAACTCATTTCTGAAGAAGCAGGAATCTTCTGTGTGTTTTTTTAAAGAACTATTTCTAAAACTCAACCAAAAACAAGATGTATTTTTTTCATCATAATTTTTGACCGTTTATCTGTTGTTTAAGTGTCTTTTTGAGGCTTGATTAAGGGGATTTCCCTGAAAATGTGCATACTGTGTGTCCGTGTTAAAATAAATGTTTGTTTGAACCTTTTTTGTGTGTTTCGATCTTGTTTTAGAACGCTAGCAGTCATTTTGTTTCAGATTTTATTTTATTATTTTATTTCTAAAACAACCAAACATACTTCAAACATTTCATTGAAGAAGAAGGAAGAGAGAGAGAAAGAAAAAATCCACTCAGCCTGCATTTCCCACATTCTGACTTCTTTTTTTCTTAGCCATTTTTCACCTTGTCATTGTCAGGGTAGCTGTGGTGGACCAGGAAGCACAGAACACAGGCTGGTATGTATATTAAAAGGTCTGCAAGCACGACTGCAACAAAAATATCAACAGAATTAACTTCACACACACACACACACACACACACACACACACACACACACACACACACACACACACACACACACATTCAGTCTCTCTCTCTCATGGACAACAGGGATAAAGATTGTGTGCTGTGCATTCCAAAATGTGGGGACACAGGTAACAACAACAATAATAATAATATACAGTATTCATCCGAGTGGGAAATTAAAGCTGTTGTTCGATCTTATACATTAACATTATGATTAACGCACAATGAAGAACTGAACTGTTGGTTGTCTTAGGAACCAGCACACATGGACAGTTGACAGTTAAAAGCTAGGCTTTGCACCTGGATGTACAAGCGTCCCTGAGGATCCTGTAACCATGTCAGAGTTTGGTGGGCTATGGTCCAGCATAGAAACACCAAAAGTAACCCAGCGTACACTAAAACATGTCAGACTTGAGAGTCTTCAAACTGTTGAAGTTGGGACACTTGACTCAACAGAAGAAGAAATACTGGTTTGTAATTTGAAAGACTTGGTCAGCAGACTACCAACCTGTAGATCTCATGAAGAGTTTATGTTGTTCGTCTTGGAGTCCTCTGGAATCATTGAGTGCCACCCAGTCAGGATTGATCCATCGTGCCCTGTGCAATACATAGTTTTTGCTTCAGACAAAGTGATTCAAACATCTTTGAGAGGGCTGGATGCTGTCCAGGTTTCATGCAAGATTTGTATTATATATATTTATTTTTTTCAAGTGTAGCGGCGACCGAGAAGAAGATACATTTTTAGTTCTCTTTTGTTAGTTTTAAAGACGTTTGTTTTGGTCAAGAATTAATTATGATGGTTGCAGTCACTCTGTCTTCAAAGCCACATATAACACTTCCATAAACATACAGTTGTACGGTTGTCTTCGGAAACCAGACATTCATATATATATTTATTTATTTTTTACATGCTTGAATTTGTAGTTTGTTTTTAAAAGGATGATTTTGTTATAAACACACTGTCAAAGCTATTATTGTATTAAGTATTCTCATTTATTACACATAATCATTACACTGATACTGAAGTAAAATTCTGTACAACAGCACAGAACTTTGTTAGTACTCACACAATCCCACACAGGTAGCTGTGGTACGCTGTCAAAGGGGGATAATCAAGACCCCAGTACAGCAAATCATTGTCGGTGCTATTTTTGTACCTGAAAATGAGTGAGAAAAAAAGAGAAAATATAGATCCAAACAACTTTCATTAGTTTCAGTCAATTGTCAAACGTTATAACAGTGTACTGTATGCAAATACTTGCTTTGTAATTATAGCATAATTATAGCAAAACTGTATTGGTTTTTTTTTTGTTTTGTTTTTTTCACCAGCTTATTTCAGATTCTCATGGAGAGGAGACTACGATGATGATCGCTTTTAAATAGTTTGATGTATAATTAGCACTGTACTCCAGTCTCTGGCAGACTCACTGTGCTTTTGTCACATGTGATTTTAATTGAGTGACTGTAGCTTTTTATAGTGCATTTTGAATCTACACTGAAGAGGTGTACTGTTTGGTTGTTACATGGCTCATGCCATGTGGAACTGTATTACTACTATTAGTAGTTAGTACATGTGAAAATAAAATTACTCATTCACAACATTAATGTAAATTCAGCCAAATTAAATTTGTGACTTCACAATACTCAGCAGATTTTTCAATTTATATGATATGAAATATAATCTTACCAGCTGATAACCACCATGCAGGTATTCTCCCACCCTTTTCCAGGTTAAAAGCAAATAATATTTAAAATAAATAATAACAACAAGTGACTAACCAAGTGAAGATCCACTTCCCCCAAAGGAACAACAAACTTCCTGCACACACACAGTTACACACACACACACACACACACACACACACACACACACACACACTCTCTCTCTCTCTCTCTCTCACACACACACACTTTCTATATCACACACACACACACACACACACACACACACACACACACACACACACACACACACACACACACAAAGCCAAATGAATTTCAGTGCTATGCTGATATTAACCAAATAGATACCATTGGGTTGCTGGTAAGTTTATGGTGATTTCCATCCAGTGTCTCTGTGCCTCAAAGTCACCAAACATAGGTGGCTTTTTGTATCCTGCAAAGTGTGATTTACAGTACTGTATACAGTGTAAACTGTAATAGTAATAGTCTAATACATAGCAACAACAGATTTGTCAGTGTTTGTCTCATGCTTACTCATTTGGAATTGGATTACATTATGAATGGCCAGACTGTTGTGTAATAAATCTACTAGTACTGCTACCAGAACTACTAATATCCCTAGTTTTATCTGAAGCCACATAGAATATAGATCTAAATATAGTAGAACCAAACACAAATAAATGCAACACAAATAATGTAACACTAACAGTGTAACAGTAACAGTAACACTTAAAAAAGTTATGGTCAGTGTTAATGTTACCATGTTAGTGATACTGATACTAACCCTCATACCATTATGCATAGAGCCCCCCCCCTCCCCCCGCCCCCCCCATGAAAGAATGAAGCAACCAAATGAACAAAAAACAGCTGAATGCCTGTCTGCTGAATTGGTTAAATGGAAACTTTTGATTCTGATTTTGTGTTTTTTGGGGGAATGATTTCAGTTTTAATTCACAGTCACAATGTCACAAGGTGGCATCAAGATGTTGCTTGAAATACTAGAGTCAAAATTTCCGTTACCCTGTCCATTAAAGGACAAGTCCAAGGTTGGGGTGATTTTTGACATGATTTCCATTAAAGCTCGCTGAGAACGATGATGTAGGTGTAACTGTGATCTGAGGGTTTATAAATGCATGAAAAACGGCATTTTCTGTCGTACCGAAAGCGTTGCCATGACGCCCAAACCACATGACCATATGCCTACTATGTCACTCTGGGGAGTCGCTGCAAAATGGCCAACTCAAGTTCCGAAGATGAAACTGATACTTTCATTTTTGTTCGCAGAGGTATTTTTGCTGTTCTAGAGCTATGAACATGATTAATCAGGTGATATAAATTATTAATAAAAAGCTCCACCATACTGCCAAAAACTAATATAATTACTGTAAACCAAAAAGAGAAAGGGGGGGTGGGGGAGGGGGGGAGGGAACAAAAGTGAAGAAAACATGTGAAGTTCTGTAAGACAAATGTTAAATCTAATCAAACAGATTTTACTTGGAATGTTAAATGTAGCTCAGGAGAAGAAAGTAAAAATAACAACAACAAAACAAACATAAAAACATGCACACTGACACTAGTGACTGCAAGAACTTTGGAATGATAGTGAGAAAGAATGACACTTTGACAGTGGAACAATTCAATTTTAAGGAACTGTGATCAGATCTGAAATGTGGATTTTGCGAACACCACCTAAAATGCCAGAATAATCATCAACATGACTGTGGGGATCCAAGGAAAGAAAACTATTACTATAGTATTACAGTATTACTATTAGTATTACTAATATTAGTACTAATGGGTTTGATGCAAGACATCATGACTACAAGTACAATGCACATCTCTCATAGACTTATTTTATGTGAGACCTGAGTATCCATGCTTTGCAATGCTCCATCTCACTGCCAGTGAACCCAACACCAACAAACAAAGTTTGGAATAAAACTGCATTCTGAAGCCAGCAAATAGCATACACGTTTCACCACTTTTACATTCGCAAATAGTTCGTATCCTTAAACATTAGATAAACTAAGATAGACTTCAAAAGTAGAGAGCTGCAAAATAAGGATTAAAGCTGTTTAATGATAAATGTTCATTTGGATAGTCAGCTGTAGATAAAAGGACAATAGCAAAATCTGAAGACGTTTTATGTGTCTAAGGATTGAACGTGGTGCTGATCTGAAAAAAAAAATTGACCAAATGATTCCCATATTTACTTATTCTTATACAGCTTGTACATTTTGCTTGACGGTATTTCCGCATCCTGTGATTCTGAGTCAAAAGTGAAAATTGCAACAGAAGTGCGAGTTTACTAACAAACTGACGATGTTTTCTACGGTACAGACAAGTTCAGGTAATTCTGCATTCATTTTGTGTAAAGGGAAACAGAACGTTTAAAAAATAAAGTCTGAGTGTGTGACGCAATGCCTTCGTAGTTTAGGTTTCATGCAATGGGCCAACTTAGACTTATCCTGAATTTTGAGGGGGTACAGGAACTCTTCCTCATTTACTGCAGAGGGAGGGAGGCAACTTTTGTCTTTATAATTTTATACCTTTGGCGATATCTGGTGGATAGACTATTCGAAGGGATATATAGATATGTACAAAAATGTATAGAAAACAGTACTTTACCCCAAGCTTGTATAAATCCAAAGCCGTCGCCTTGGCAACGTTTCCAGAGAGACTGACACCTCTCTGTCTTGTCATTGCCAGCTGGCCATAAAACAACTCACCCTTAATACTGCAAAGTGTGCAGCAATTCAATTCAATTTCCATGGTATATGATTTTGAAGAACTTCACTCTCGGCAGTGTCAGACGAATCATGAAACTCTGAATCTGAGTCAGTCTTAATAAGATTAAGAGTAAGACACTTAGCAGCTGACACTGTGACAGGAAGAGTGTTGTGATCAACACTGGCTGATCAGATCATCATCATCTGTTTCACAAGTTTTGTGGCATGAAAACTCAGACTCACTCAGAAAAGTGTGAATGACATCAAATTTGCTGTGTGAAGCCTGTGAAATTGCATGATCTCCTTTGATTGAGTTTTGCGTGTTTGTTTAACAGTAATTGAATAAATTATTAAATATTATGTCATTTTTATAGACCTTGATTTTTGATCTGTTCTCAAGATCACAAGGGAGTTTCCAAAAGCTGTGGTACTTGGTGGTGGTAATGATATAATGATATTGATACAATGATAGTATTGATATATATTTATACTTTTACTAATAGTTGCAATTTGATAAGACTGTTACTGAGTCAGTAAATGTTACTTGTTACAATGTTAGTGTTAGTTCCATGTGTTTATGTTCATTAGGACTTTTTTCTTCTCAGTTTATTAGAATGTTACATTTTATGTGTAACTTATGTCAGAAATTGTTAATCACATTAAGTATTGTCAACTGTTAATGTGTTATACTTCGCAATGTTTACTAATATTAATACTCATTTTTAATGATGACACTTAGTAATTGAATGATAGAGTAAGTAGTACTTGGTTATAATGATCATTCTGGTCATTTTTAAACTGAAGCAAAACAGTATTTTCATTTTTTCATTTTCGGTTTCTATTTATGCTCGATAAATAACTTCAGCTGTTTTGACTTGCTGTACACTTACTGATGAGTTACTCATACTGTGATTTATAATTTCAGGACAGGCTAATAATCCAGGGCTGTATGAGGTATGTTTCTACAATGTTCCGTTTTTCTGGGATCTGATAGATAATACTTTTAATAGTTAATACCAGTACTATTCTACTAATACACTTATACTTATAGTTATACAGACTGGAAAATAATTAATATAAATTTGTAGCTTGAAGTTGATTATACAGTTAAACTTAAGTTTAATTGACATTTTCTTTTTTTTAATCTGGAAAGTCATTTAATTGACAGATTAAGCAGTTGAATATTTCATGTTGTACAGGTTATAGACCTATACTATTAGAACTTACAGATTTTTTATTATTATATATACTTTTTTACAATAAATATTTTTCCTTAAAAAAAGAAAAAAGAGAGAGAAAAAAAAAGAGAGGAGAAATATAAAATATGCATTTGTTTTGCTAAAGTACATACTGTACATATATATATATGTCAATTGTTAGCCACTCTGTTCACCTGTGTACCCCAGTATACCTTGTTCTGGATTGTAGAGTTTATTCTACTGTCTAGTTGATGATTTGATTTTGTCGGTGGACAATAGTATCAAATGTATAATAATTCATACATTAGTTAATAGTAACAGTCCATTTGTGTTCAATGTGGCATTACAGGAAGTCAAGTTGTACCGAACAGCCAGAGAAAGAGAAAAGTGAGTACATTTATTAGATAATGGGTCTCTGTCATGACAAGTTGTTGATTAAGCATGTGAACCATGTATCTTGGACTTTAGTGAACATTGTAAACATGACACTTGATTGGCACCTAAATGTTACTGATGTGTTAGAGTTAGGCTACTTGGGTTAGGTGAGAGCAGTTAGAGCTTGGAAGTGGCTTTCTTATGCTGGACCTATGCATTGTATGATTGATCAATCTGTTCAGGCCTGCCTGCCTGTCCTTCTGTCTGTTTGTGTACAGATTATGAGAGATATAATATATATAATATATACAATGTGTACATTGTATGCATAATGAAATACACATATATATAAAGGTGTTTTAATTTTTATGAGCCTTTACAGTTATTCTGAAGGGAATGGTTGTAATTGTTGCCATTTTTAACATGCCTGTCAGTGTTACTTTGCCTTTTCAGCCACTGATACCTTTGGATTTTTAAGTTGCAGTTACATGTATACAAATATGATAATGATGAAGGTTTGTTAATAGGAGGTTTGTTAGTAATAATTTAGAAAAAAGGAGTTTCATTATGTTATTGCGTGTATGTGTGTGTCTGTGTATACATGCATGTGTATGCATGTCCATAGCACATACATGTACGTGAGTGCCCATACTTTTGCGATGCTGTTACACTGTTACTAATTATGTGTGCAGGTATGACAACATGGCTGATTTGTATGCAGTGATCAATACTTTACAGAGTCTTGAGAAGGCCTACATTCGTGATGCACTACTGCCTAAAGAGTGGGTTACTGGTTTAATTATTTCCTTTATTTGCCCCTCCTCCCTCTCCCCCAAAAAGACACACACAAAAACAAACAAGAAAACATTTATTTATTTTTATATATTTTTTTAGAAGGACTGCTGAAATTTTGGGTTTGCATAATTCAGCAACCCATATCACCATGGTATTCTAGTATACTTGCTGACAGACATGAATTGTATGAGTAGATGCTTGTTATTGTTGAACAGCTCATTGAATCTTGAGTTCATTACTTTGTATATTGAAGTATAATGCATGTTGGCAATAATGCTACTAAAATATTAATATCATCTTTATTATAAGTTCCTCCTATGTTCGCCATGTTGTTAGTCAAATAGATGTTTGTGATGTCATCAGTTTACGTACGACTCGGGCCGTACTAATATAAGTATCTTTGCTTGTTGCACGGCCCAACTGTTATGTTGTTAATGAATTGTTATATAAGAAATAAACTTTGTTTAAACCAATAATGCTACTATTGCCACACACAACAGTTTAAATGTTTGGCATGTATATATTTGAACTGTGATGACATGTCATCAGTTTGAGAAAGCATGAAAAAAAGAAGAAAGGAAAAAATATATCATGGCAGTGGTAGCAGATTTTGTGTACCTGCTGCTCCCAGCAAACTTTTGTTCAGTGATGTTTTACCTGTGTCATTACTATGTGAACAGGTAAGCAGTTGCCTGCTCGCAGTAAACTGTTCATTGATGTTTCACCTGTGTGAACAGGTACACAGCCAAGTAAACTTTTGTTCAGTGATGTTTTACCTGTGTCATTACTATGTGAACAGGTAAGCAGTTGCCTGCTCGCAGTAAACTGTTCATTGATGTTTCACCTGTGTGAACAGGTACACAGCCAAGTAAACGTTTGTTTATTGATGTTTTACCTGTGTAAACAGGTGCATAACCCCCAGCTCCAAGTCCAAGTAAATGTTTGTTCACTGATGTTTCACCTGTGTGAACAGTACAATACCACCTGCTCCAAGTAAACACTAGTTCATTGATGTTTCACCTGTATGACCAGGTACACAACCTCCTGCTCCAAGTAAACATTTGTTCATTGATGTTTCACCTGTCTAAACAGATACACAGCCATTTGCTCCAAGTAAATGTTTGTTCATTGATGTTTCACCTGTTGAACAGGTACACAGCCACCTGCTCCAAGTAAACGTTTCTTCATTGATGTTCTACCTGTGTGAACAGGTACACAGCCACCTGCTCCAAGCTGCTGGTGCAGTACAAGGCAGCCTTCAAACAAGTGCAGAGTGATTTCACTACAGTGGAGGAATTCATGAAAAAGTACAGGGTATGTGCTGGGCGTCATGTAATTCAGACACAGGAGTGCAGCAGACCCAGGAATGAAGGGGAAGCCAAATTGTCAATAAAAAATGTCTTGAAAAACAGACTTGTATGATTCATCCAGAAGGATGGGATTTATAAATACTGAGTGCTGTTAAAAATGTGAAAATGAAACGTGTCTCAAAGTTTCAGTGAACTGTCATTGTGTCTGTCTTACTGCTGCTTGTATTTCTTGTAAGCACCAAGAATGGGTATTGCAGGTAGTGCAGTTATTTTGAAGTCATATTTGTCTTTATACATGTAATAAACTGATGTACACATTTCTCTTTCTGTTGCCTGGAACCAACTCCCTGTTTGAACGTTTCAATTGTGCTACTTCTGTCAGTTCTTTCAAATCTTCCTTGAAAACCTTTCTCTTTTCAAAAACCTTTTCTTCAGTCCCATTGTCCTGAGATTCAAGTGTGTGTGTGTGTGTGTGTGTGCGTGCGTGCGTGCGTGCGTGCGTGCGTGCGTGTGTGTGCGCATGTGTGTGTGCTTGCTTGCATGGGTGTGTGCTTGCATGTGTATGTGTGCACTGAATCTTTGTTGTCAATTGTATGTATACATTTAAAGACTGTAACTTAGTGTAAGCACCAGTGGCTAGTACAGGTTAGGTGCAGCAAGCACCCATTATTATTATGATTATTACGTTAGAGAGAGTTGTTTCTCTTTGTTGCCTTGACAGCTGGACTGCCCAGCAGCCCTGGAACGAATCAAGGAGGGTCGGCCAATCACTATCAAGGATGACAAGGGCAACACCAGCAAGTGTATCGCTGACATTGTCTCAGTGAGTATTTAAAAAAAAAAAAAAGTAGCATAGCAACACAATTGTTTTTATAAAAATATTTATGATAAAATTTATGCAGTGAAATGCTGCATCTGCTTCTTTACATCACATGTCTTGTGCTGATTGTATGATGAAGTCATTGTTTCAATTATGCTTGGAGGGTTCCTACCCCATAACATTAACGCCAATTGCTTTTATGAATTTTTCATGACATAATTTATTAAATGAATGGCCCCATTTATTTTTTCATCTGCTTTGTGCTAATTGTTCCATAATCTTTTTTCAGCTGTTCATCACCATCATGGACAAATTGCGGCTGGAGATTAGAGCTACAGATGAGGTAAGGCTCTGTGCTTCTCATCAGAACAACACCCTTAATCTGGAATCGATCGAAGAAAGATCATGAGCCTTGTCAATAGGAATAGAATTTAAAAAATAGACATAGTAGTTTTTCATTCAATTCCTGGTTCTGTTTGTTAAAAAATCTACCTTTAAAAGTGGTGAAAACATGACAGTGAGTGCTGCCATTTCCTGCCCAGTAGTCTGTGTCAGTGATGTTATAAACATGGTTGGCATGTGTGACAAGAGTGTCAAATACATAACAAGGCAGCCTGTTTCTGCTCAACATTGGTCAGAAACAAACCAGCATAGGTGCACCTAGAGGAGCTTGGATTTGAAGCAAGCGACAACAAAAAAGCACTTCTTTTGTATAAATACTGGAATAAACACCTGAATGCGGCTGAAAGTATTTGCACATTTTCTACATTTTCAGGCAAGCTTCGTCCTCGGTTTGTTTCCCATTTAACTGTGCATTTTAAAAAGAAGGGGTATTGGCTGTTGATTCTATTGAGTATTTATCCCTGCCTCGATCGATACATTGTTTCCATTGTTGACTTTGTAGATTACATTGCTGATTTATCTTGTAGCAGACAATACTGTGCCTTTAAAGCCATCAACCTTTAGTGGATAGTTGCAAGAGCTCATCTCCAAGTGGCATCAGTTTCACATGATCATGGTTCTATTTGCTCTGAAAATGTATTTACTGTCTTTCAAAATGCTTGTGTCGTCCAACTCCAACTGTGACCGTGGCAAACCACTGTTTTGTCAGTGCACAGCAAACTGGCATTATCACATGATCATGGCTCTTTTTGCTCAGAAAATGTGTTTGCTGTCATTCAGAAATGCTTGTGTAGTACAACTGTGACTAGCATAAATCAAATTTGAGAAACTACTGTTGTTTGTGCACAGCAAACATGAATGAGCACTCCAGGAACAAAAAGCCTGTGAAAGCTGTGGAGACTTGCAGCTTGATCTGACCTCCCACTACCCTGTCAATATTTTTCTTTTGCATCAAATCTACTTTGCGTCTGTGCTGAGGATGTACCTTTGGTGGAGTTTATGTACCTTGTATTTACCTGCATGCCAGGTGAGAATTAGTGTAGGTGGTTCAGGTCTTTGTTGTTGCTGACATCTTTCAAGCCCTAATTTACCTTGTATTTACTTGCATGCCAAGCGAGAGTTAGCGTAGGTGGTTCAGGTCGTTGTTGTTGCTGACATCTTTCAAACACTAATTAACTCCTTTCGTTGATCCTGCTGTTGATCAGACATTCAGGCATAATTATGGACTTGTGATTGAGTGTTTGACACCTGTGCTACAGAGGAATCTGATGTGCAGATTCACCCTGACCTCCGTGAGCTGATGGAGACCATGAACAGGATGAGCATTTTGCCTGCAGACTTTGAGGGGCGCAGCAAAGTGCAGAAGTGGTGAGATTTCACTTTTGAGTTTGTCAGGCTCTTTCAAATGGATTGTCTTGCTTGTGCATATATGGCAGTGTGTGTGTGATTAAGATGCCAGTCATTTACTCACTGTGTCAGAATGTCATGGGTGTAACAACAGAAAAAAAATCAAAAAAATCATAACGATGTAAAAATTAAGATAATTATACTCAGATCAGGTTACCTTTGTTAACTGTGAAGCATTATTCATGTATTTAATTTATTTTCAGATTCTTTAATACAGTCCAAGTGCAGAAGCTGAACTCACTATGAGCAAAATGTGTAATGAAAAACGTACTTCACTTCGGAAGAATAATGCCAAGGTAGCAATAGATAGCTGTGCTTCTTCCCTGGATTTGACCACCTGATGGAAGACCTCTTAAAAGCCTATTTTCCTCTGGGTTTTGTGGGGGTGGGGGGCTTCTTGTAAGGAGTTTGTTGCAGTCTTATGGCTCTTCTCTTGTCGTTTGTTTGCAGGGTGGACACACTAGGTACTTGTTCATGACTGTTTTGTTTTTCTTTCTGTGCTGTCTTAGAACATGTCTGCTGTCCTCTGTTTGAAGGTTGGACTCACTAGGCAGTGTGGGAGGTTGCTTATGACAGGTTCTTCTCTATGGTCTTAGAACACATGCACATTTTGCTCTCTGCTTACAGGTTAGACACACTGGACAGTATGAGTGCACAGGTTGTTCTGTACTATCTTAGAACACTCACATCTCTCTCTCTCTGTCTGCAGGCTGGACACACTTGGAAGTATGGGTTGCTGTTTATGACAGATTCTTCTGTACTCTCTTAGAACACTCACACCTCTTGTTCTCTGTCTGCAGGTTGGACACCCTGGGCAGCATGCAGGCATCAGAAGAGCTGGATGATGGACAGGTGCGACAGATGTTGTTTGACCTCGAGTCCTCCTACAACGCCTTCAACAATGTGCTACACAACAACTGATCAACAAGCCTGTCCTACTGTCTTCAGTCTTCTAACTGTTCAGGCCCTTTGATATCTTTTTTTGTCTTGGAAGAGGCGATTGAAAATACAGACATCAGAAACTGCCTGGCCAGACCAGACTTGGCGGTGGCCTGGAGAATATTTTGGACAGCATCTACCAGAGTAACATGGATGAAGGTTGTGGTGGTGTTTAGTTTGTGAGGAAATATTTTGATGTGGGTGAAACCCGTAGATCGGCATGCTGAGTTGATTAGAGATGTGGCTGATCATGGCACTGGTTGTGGGAACTTTATCATCATGACCAGTTTACCGAGGGGTGGTCAGTGAAATGAGTAGTAAGTAACATACGTTAAAATATATATATATACCAGAATGTTTGCTTGTAGTTTGACAAGCTAGAATTAGGAGAAACTGTTTTGACTAATTCAGACATTGCAACAGGTGCAGTTTGTAAGCAGTTGTTAAAATGACACACTTGTTGAAGCACAAGTGAGTATCCTCAGCAGCAAAAGAAAGCCCCCACAAAACACAAATGGAGAGGAAATCTTTGTCTGATTAATGGCAGATTTGTATTGCAGGGGGGGGGGGGGGGGGGGTCAGTTTGTCATGTGCTTTTTTATTTGACCTGAGTTACACGAGTATAATACATGCTGTTTGTGTATTGGTCAGTTTGTCATGTGCTTTTTTATTTGACCTGAGTTACTAGAGGATAATACATGCTGTTTATGTACAGTTGGAGGGTAGTGAAAATGATTTTGGCTGGGGGGTGGGTGGGTGTGACTTGTGCGTTATGTAACTAAACAGACTAGAAAGACTGAGATGTCTGGTGTTGAACTGGTAACAGTGGAAACACTTTAGACTCCACAAGTCTTGCATGATTTAGATATAAATAAGGCTTCAACTTAATGCTGAGGAAAGGAGTCAAGCTATTAGATATACAGGCTAATGGTCCAGTGAGAGAGGTTGCAAAGAGATGGAACTGTGGTCACAAAGCCTAAGCCATTGCAAGGTTGGCTGCACTTTGTTTTTGGATCAGATTAGCTCCATGGCTGACCCTCCAAGGTCAGGCAGGCCCAAGGTCATATCCAAGAGAGATGATTACCATGTGTGTGCATCTTCAATTGCTGCATATACACGGTACAGCGGTGACCTCTCCTGGCACTAACACACCCATACCTGAAGGAACTAGGATGCAGAACTGCAGGGCTGTTATTTTGCCAACCTGGTTTTGGCCCTCACCTCTCCCACAGCAGCACCATAAAACATCTGGACATTGCTCTTTTTTCTGTCCTGCTCCTTCTGTCTGGAATTCTCCGCCTTGTGAAGCGAGACATGTTCCATCAGGTACTGCATTTGAAACCGGTCTGAAGAGTAATCGGTTTAAAACCTACTACTGCTAGCAAACTCTCTTTCCCCTCCATCTTGTACTGCTAGCAAACTCTCTTTCCCCTCCATGTTGTTCTGCCGGTTATTTCAGTTGACTGCTGTGGGTGCGTGTTGTGTAGGTCTTGCTGTGTGGCTTTCTGTGGTTGGTTTTTTATCATTGTTGTTGTCGTTTTCCAAAAGTGGTGTCTCAAGAAACTGGGGTGTTAAACATGTTTTCTGTACAGCACACCAAGCACTATTTTATGATAGAAGTTTGTGCTGTACAAATATTTCATTAATGTTGTTGCGAACTGAGACTTCTCTAGCTCCAGCAACATCATTGCTGGAAAAGACACATGCCAGCTTCTTGGAGAGCTTTTTTTTTTTCTTCTCAAATGTTTAATGTCCATGGGGAGCAGATGCATGGTAAGAGTACATCAATACTCACAGTGGTCAGAGGTATGCTGAGAGTACATCAGGACTCACGGTGGTCACACACTTACCCAGTTGAAAGAGGAATGCTTTGGTTGCTGCCAGTGTGCAGCTGTGATCTAATTTCTTCACAATATTTTGACCTACACATTGTGAACTGCAGTTGAATGCAGAATCAACCAACAAGGGAGTTTATTAGCACTCAGAAGATGTTGCATGAATGCAAAAACCAAGACCTTAGTCACCTACTGTAACTCACCTGGCATGTGAGTAAATACAAGGTATACATAACCTCCACCAAAGGTGCATCCTCACAGTTGAATGCAATGACACAGAGGTGAATTTTGCATCAAGTTATGTACTTTGTGAGTCATGCAAATTTGAATAAAGTGGGCACTTTCTTTTGCCACTCAGTATAGTTTCTGTAACTTTATTCATATGAGCCCGCCCCCCCCCCCCCCCAAAAAAAAGAGAAAAAAAAAAGAGAAAGGAAAATGGAGAACATGATCCTTAAACTGGAGACAAACTTTTAATTTCAAAGCCTTTCTGGGTCTGCAGCTGTGGTAGACTGGTGACAAATGAATTTTTTATCTTAAGCTCAGATTGTGATCTTCTTTTGAATATCATGAAATCTTCCTTTCATGCACATTATTGTGATCAGCATTCTGACTTTCATTTCACTGACGTCAAGTTATAAGTGTATAAAGATCAAACTTTTGTCACCCATGGTCCATTAACTCTTTCATCCCTGTTTCGTTTTGGCATTACTTCCCCTTATTCCTATGTTCCTAAGTACATAACAGTCCTTTCATTCCTGGGTTTTCATAAGGAAAAAATGTATGAAAGAGGGTATGTGGGTTTGAGTCATCTGTGTCTGCAAGCTCTTAGTAAAACCATGGCAACCTGTATATCGCTGTGTAGGTAAATGAAGTCAGAAGGCAATGGTCACACTTTCAGAGTTGCTGTCACCAAGAGGGTGACACACAGGTGCAAATAAAGGTGACACATACCTTTTTTAAGACAAACAGACGAAACCAATGTTTTGCAAGCCCACAGAACATGCCAAGAGAAATGGAACATGCTCCCTACTTACAGTCTGATGTCCCAGATAACATCCATGTAGAAACTGTCTCCAGAAATTCCGTTTGTCACATTGTCTGGGTCCTTGAAATGGTGATGAAAAGGTGATGGTTTGCACAAGAGTAGGCAGTATGAGTTCACAGCATGATCATTTCATTTTAGTGTAATCCATGCGCCGTCTCTATCATATATATGCACAATGTTTGCACCGTAACTCTGTACAACTATATTTACTATGTCTATGTACACATCTGCACTGGACATCAGAGGTATGTCTCGTGTCACAGCAATGTCCCCACCTGTCCACTCAAAATGTGGCTGAGCTGGTAAAAAACAATGGCAGGTTTTCATCATCCAGTTCATCACCACTACTCTCACTATCATCTTTAAATGCATTTGCAAGCTCTACTCTCTCCTCTTCTGTCAGTTCAAACAGATCAAAATAATTTTCGCCCAGATTGTCATAAACATCATTGTCAGAGAACTGGTCACTGTCGTTGTACTCAACCGCCGCCATCTTTCCAACTGTACAGAATAACTTAACCCCATCCCTAGAACTGGGCAAATTTTGTGCACTGGACACTTTCCCACACTCTGGCAGTGGCCAGGCACGGCTAATCAAAGCATTGTGCGGCTTATCAAAACATTCCTCAGGTCCCGTTACACTGGCCAGGGGGAACTGACGTGCGGACCATGTGACAGGCGCGGATTTCAAAGGCAGAACCGCTGCAGCGGCCGGCCAGAAGGAAGGGAGTGTTTATGCCTGCCCCTCTCTAGCAGTTCTCAGGAATGAAGGGAAATATTCTCTCAACCGCTGTAGCAGTTTTCAGGGATGAAAGAGTTAATATATCCACAATGCAGTAGTCTTCATCCCTGCAGACAACACATGAAGGAGAAATGGATGTAAAAGCCATGGATGAATGCAGGTTCAGTGGAGTTATATTTATGACAAGTGTGTATGCAATGAGTATGAGTGCATGAATGTTTTCAGGGTGCAGATGTGTGATGGCATGAAAGTGTTTAGATTGCTGTTTCAAACCTGTGGTGCACGAGTTGGGGTGCATATGCTAGCGAGCAGATGACTTAAAAACCTTGTGCTTTAGTTGTTTTGCCTTTTGATACTGTTCAGATTTGTTTACAGCTTTGTAAAAAAAATTGGCTCTATTATATTTTTGTTGTTGCAGTGGGTGTACATACAGTAAGTGTTGGGAGATAAAATTTGCAGTCAGCATCTTAACCACCTTGCATAAAATAAAAAATGCATTAAATTACAAAGCTTTACTGTTGTGTGAGTCAGTTGTTTCATATCTCCTTTGTGCATAATAAGTGTGTGTGTGTGTTTCAGTTTGTCTCTTCACATGCAGCTGACAAAAATTTTAACTCAAATTATGGCCCAGCTCTTCAGAATCTCTCTTCCATTCTGTACACATCCTTTTCGTGGATAAATGGGCTTCCTGTGGCCCCAGAGCAGATCGCCTTGCGATAGTGAAACACATTAAAAAGTTCAAATGAACGCTTATTTAATATGATGAAACCCAAAACATTTTTTTAAATTTAGCATGTTGTGTTTTGTCATAATAAATAAGCATTCTTTTTAACCTGTTATCTGTTTGGACCTTGTTTTAGAATGCTAGCAGTCATCCTCATTTCAGATTTTTCCTTCTTCTGAAAGTAGGGATTTAAACTGACAAATCCTTTAAGATGCTGCATCTGGGTCGATTGACAGGTTCTGGAGTCTTTCATCTTCAAAGACAGTTCAACTGCTCTGTAATTTTGATTACACAGCTGAACCTCTGAGTGTTACAGTGATCTTTTTGGAAACAAAGCTGGCACTGATTCTGTGGCTGACAGCAAAATAATGTGCGTGTTTTCTGGCACCTCAGGCTGTGAGTACTGACTACTGTGCAGGAGGATAGGTCATTGGACACAGACTGGATTTTCTTACAGAGTGAGGAGTGGTCTTTTCTTTGGGGGCCATCTCAATGAAAACATAAGGGTTCTGACAAAAAGGTGATGGTCCTTCACACAAGACACTTTATTTTGCTTGGGGGGACGTTCATTTGACAACAATAACAACATGGCAAACACAATGAAATTATAAACAATTGTAAAGCCTCACAGTCAATACATGAAAACCACTCAGACAATGCTGAGGACTTCAGACTATATCTGCTAACCCAAAATTGCTGTGTCAGTTATAAACTTGGGGGTAGCTCAAAATATCTGAAAACTACAAGATCTGAATTCTCAGCTGTACAGTCGGAGGAAATGACTGATTTTGTTTTTGATTGAATCATTTTGTTTCCTTAAAAAATGTCAATGAAACAATGTGGCAAATGCCAATATCAGGCATGCAAACAAACATGTTCTTAAATGTACACTTTACAGACATGTACATAACCATTTTTTAACACACACAGGCTAAACAACTGGTATTTTCAGTTATACAAGTGACAGCATTTCACATTACTGCTTTGGACAGAAAGAAAGAAACTTCATGTAAGAAGTTTCATAGTGTAAACAACTTTTTGCTCTGCTGCTGAAGTTCAGCGGTTTATCTGGTTCTGCCTGGAGAATTTGGTGAATAAAACCACTTCCCAGCATAAAGGCATCCACCATTCCTCTTAAAGGACACTTAATCACAGCACAGCCATTCTAAAGTGACTGTGTTAAAGTTTCTCATAACAGGACATGTCAGCAGTGAATCTGAATCTGGTCACCCTTGTACCACTCTGCCATATGATCTTAATGGGGACCTTACATAATCAGCTTGTACTCGGCTGGTTATATTTCCTGATTTCTCCTGGCAGAGTGAAAACCCTACAAACTTCAGCAGCAGAGCATATTGTAGTTTATAGAGCGAAACCGTTTTTACAGGAAAACCTTAATTCTGGCTGTACAGAGACGTAATTAAGTAACTTGCTGTTTTACGCCCTGTCAATCATTACGGTTATATCAGGGCGATAGCGAAGATGTAAAATGCTGTCACTTTCTTAGAAGATCACGTAATTCTTTGATGATCAAATAATTATTTTCTGCACTGTAACTGTGTGATTAAGACTCGTATCTTGAACTACTAAAACAGTAAGTCTTCCCTCTTACTGCAGCTTGCACTGTGAAAGGGGGATCATGGACAAGATGTTGTTCAACAGATCAGTTATACTTCTTTAACTTCACCATATGCTGGTAATGCTTTGCTAGTCATCTGACTGTCAATAATTGGGAATACTCTTCATCTACAGCATGATGTGAGTGGGATTTCAGCTGGAGACAAGTTGGCACTGAGCCAACAGTTAGAAATGCTCCAGATCTACATTTTATGAGATGAGAAGGCACTGTGCATGAGTAGCCGTATCAATCAATGATCAGCCATTTCTTGTAACTGTGCTTTGCGCTGTGAGAGGGTTTGATCCACAAGTTTCCCCAGCGATGCTGAGGTGTGGCCAAGCTGACTCAGCACAATGTGGAAGGCTTGGGACTCAGTGTCAGACTGAAACGCAGCAGACAGTGCCTGTGACTTGATTGCCAACCTGAAAAAAGAATCAATGACATATTTTGTTTGATCAAGAGGGCACACTGTTTTAAAAGTGAACCACCATTACTTACTGAAAAGTGAAAGAAGATACAAAATACAGTGGAGACTTCCTACTTTTTGCATGTTGCAGTTAGAGTTGGTTTTTTTTATCACCAACATCCATGGTTGTGCGATGGTGGCAATGCACTTCAGTTCTAAATAATTCAAACAATCCTGTCAGCCCCAAGCAGACCTGTAGACTCTGCTGCCTCATCTTAACCTAAACACTTCCCCCCTCCCAACTTCCTCCCTATTGACCCCCCCTCCTCCCCAGCCCACAACAACTTATTTAACTGAAACTGAATTTTCATGGAAGAAAAAAAATGGCCCAAGTGTTGGTCCACCACTTTACACAGTGAAGTAATGAGAGGATCAATCACCAAAAATCAAACATGGAAAATCTGGTTAGTGACTCACATTCTCAAGAGGAGGATTGCCACAAGTGTCCACTCTGCAGGCTTGAACACAATGTTGTGACTGGTGAAACTGCCAACACACCCCAGGACAAACTACATGTAATAATCACAATAATGTACATTTGTAATGTGCTCAAAGAGTAACCCTGGGCACCTGCTGAATAACATTAAGGTACAGTAAAAACAGTCCAACAGATACCATTCACAAAAACCAAAAGTGTATATAATGCAAACTAATACATATGTTGCATTCATCCACATGCTCATACATAACACACATGGACTTCCAAAAAAAAAAAAAAAAAAAAATGAGAAAAGAGGAAGAATGAAAGAAAAACAAAAGTGATGCCCCCCCCCCCCCCCCCAAAAAAAAAAGAAGAAGCCTGGGGGCCTGTTTATCACAGCAATGTGTGCAACCAACAGCATTCAGTCACTTGTGAACAGGAGATTAACTAGGCTTCCTTTCCAGTGTTAGGAACACAGTTTAGGATTATAAAAGAAGTTGTGTATGAATTAAAGATCAGACTATAATTTCTGTACCTGAAGGTGAATACCAGTTCTCGCAGCTCTGAAGACACATATTGAACAGGCAGCCCCAAGGGAAGCAAGAGATTAGGCATCCTGAAATGAGCAAAGGAGAAAAATGGGTGGGGAAAAAAAAAAAAGGAAAAAAAAAGTGTGTGTATTATACATTATAGACAAAGTAGTACAAATCTGTAACTGGACATTCTGCACAAGACATTTTCAAAGGTCTTTGATACACACATACCTGTTGTCAAATGCATCAGGCAAACGGTTCACCCCACTTAGAAATAAATTTTGTAAACAGCTCATGAGTAAACACAACCCCAGTCAAATTCAAGACACAAATCTGGCACCAAAGCTACATCCAGTGGCTACATCTGGCTTTAAAACCACATGCCACAGGGCACTCTGAACTGGTATGAAATCTTGAAACAAACGTGCCTATCTATGTATTTCTAACTTGAAAAAAGTTGCACAGCATTTTTCCACTAGTTGACAGCTCTAAGCAAATAGCATCACTGTCTTTGAAAGCTGGTGAGAGTTTTAAGTTTGATCCACACCCCCATCTGATTTACTTAAGATACTTACGCGTGGTCAAGGCGCTCCAGGACAATGCGTCTCCGGATAAGCATCTGGTTGTGAGAATCAACCACCGGCAGGACGACAGGTCTCTTGCTACCCTCTGTGACACTTTCATCATCCCCTCCATCTCCATCCCCTCCATCTCCCTGCTGAAAGCACAACACAGTTTCCCTGATAAACCTGGCCAGGAGGCAGAATTCATAGGGAGTGGTATGCTATGTCTTCCACTAAATGCCATGTCTTCCACTCCATCTTTATGCAGTCAACACATAGCACCTTGAAAATCCCTGCTAGTACTACTCCACCCATAGGCACACATATACAACACATTAAGATATGACTATTTTTGATAAACTACCAGGTCAAATATGATACATCATGCCTGGCAGCCCTGCCCTTGGTCTATTGATTTGAAACATACTGAGCCAAATGTCACAAAACTTTGCGGTTCCTGGTCCAAAGACCAGCACTGAATTCTCACTCTGTGCCCAAACTTCAGACACATAGGTAGTTACTGAGAGTGTTCCTTGCTCACCGCAAGTCTGGACATTTCTCAGAATAAGCATGTGAGTCTGCCTGCTGAAAGATTTGACTGGTACTGGTGCTGCAAATTTCATGCGCTATTTATTGGTATCTTACATACATGTGGTTTGGGTTTAGATTTTTTTTTATTTATGTCCCAGATGTGGCCTTGGGCAGAGATTTAGGTACTACTTTCCCCTCTGTCCCTACCTTGTTGGACTTCTTCCTTGTCCCAGAGGGTCCCCTGAGGAACAGCTCCACTTTGGACCTGTACTCCTCTGTCTGCTTCTTCAGTTCTTCAAAGCGTGGCAGAGGCTTTCTCCTGTCTTTCCTTGCCTCGTCTTCCACCTCATCCTCTCCCAGAAGGTCATCAAAGTCTTTCTCTTGGCCTGCCAGACGCTGGCACAGGTCCATGTACTTCCTCTGCATTTCAGGGTCCTTGTGGAAAGCATCTGCTGAGTGGTCTTGAGCTTCATCATCACCTTGGCCCTGTGCAGAACTCAGCCCCAAGTAGATCAAGGTCTCGGGCATGATCCAATGGGAAATGATCTGGCAGACAGAGTCCAGGGGAGACATTTGTGGCTGAGGTGGTGCAGGGGTTGCTTTTCTGGAGGGTTTGGTAGTGGATTGGCTGTGCTTTGAGCGGGTTTGTGTGCTCGATGTACTCTTCACACTGCCCTGTCCTTGAGTGGACTGTGAGTCTGCAGGAGATCCACTATGTGCATTCTGTTCTGAGCCTTCTTTCACCCGGTCAGCGTCAGACAGCTTGGCTCTGTTTTTTTCACTGGCTGCTGTTTTCTCATCATCACAATGCACTGGTTCTGACTGTGAGGCCTGCGGTGTACATGTTGGGTACGTCTGAATGTCTGCCATCTTTGAAAAGAGATTTTTGCGTTTGTCCAGCAGACGCATGAGGTAGGCAGACTTGGACTCTTTTGGCTGCTGCTGCAAATCAGATTTGTCAGGTTTCTTTGTCACCTCACAATGGTCAGAGTCTGTGCCTGTGATTTCGTCACTGACTTCTACTGGCTTGGGAGAAGCAGCTGTGTGATGTGTCAAGCCTGTGCCTTCAGTGCCAGCACCATCCTTCCTGCAAGAATCAGCGACTTGAGGGTCTGGGGTTTCTGAGTCACTGTCATCGCTGTCTGAAGCGTGTGGCTGAACGCTGTCCTGGAGAGTCAAGTGTCCCATGGCAGACTCCAGGGCGGGGCGCTCCTTGTCACCTTCAACAATTCCTCCCTTCTCTTCTTTTTCCGCTTCCTGCCTGAGTTCGCCCTCACACCCCCCTTGCCTGCTGCTCCTTT
>OY757545.1:13877160-13918660 GCA_963584105.1 Alviniconcha strummeri
ACATCCAGCCCTCGCTGGAGAGAGAGAGAGAGAGAGAGAGAGAGAGAGAGAGAGAGAGAGAGAGAGAGAGAGAGAGAGAGAGAGAGAGAGAGAGAGAGAGTAGATCTTGATATACATAATGTAAGCTTAAGAATAGTATAATAATAATAATACTGCACACTAACCGTTTTGAGCGTCTGCTTTGTGCCAACGTTTGCTTTTGCGGAAGTGGATGGTACGTTACTCTACATAGTTCATTGGAGTGATTTCTCTTCGTTTGTTGGATATGCAAACCATAAAATTAGCAGTTTATACACTAATATCAAGCTTTTTCACCGAACACATAAAAAGAGAAAGCCTGGTATAGTGTGTTTAATTGCACAGCTTAAGTCCTTCCAGTTTTTGCCTTCAAAAAAAAGATTTTCGTGATGTTCGACTATGCATGCATTTGGCTAGCCAAAACTGAGTGGTGGGAAGGTAACTCTCATTGCCTGAACTCAACTGAGAGTGTGACTGTCGAGCCGTCACCGGTAATAATTGTAGAACGTTATGCTGCATGTTGCTTTTTTTGTTTGTTTTTGTTTGCACTCTAATATGTATGACAGTGCTCAGCATTGCTTCAGTGTAGGTCTAGGTGTTTACATTATTGTGGTCCTCCAGTTCAAATTTACGCGCCGTACCGGAGCGCATAGCTTCACGGACATCCATAGGCACTTGTGATATGAGTCCGTGGCGCACACTGTTGTCGCTGTTTTCTCGGTAAAACTGGGCGGGGGACTGAGTTTATGATGATTATGATTATTTTACGATGACGTAATTTTTTACAATAGTCTTTCAAACAAAAGTCTCCATCTCAAAGATACAATGCACTCTATGAATAGAATTGACTGCCACGGTCGGCCGTCACTATTTTGACCGTAGCATAATTCACAGAATGCAATTAAATTTAATGTTGCCAGGAGAGAGCACGCACTGCCCAAAGCCATAAGGTAAGACAAAAGTAGGGCAGCACCTACGTTTTTCACTCTAACACATGTACATGTACAGTAAACCTGGCCTCTTTGCCTTCAGTGAGCGAGAGTTCACTGAAACAGTGAAACTGTAACTTAAGAAAACAACTGGCAGGCCAAATTCAGGGATAAACATTTCCTGAAACTTTCCATAACTGGCAGTAGTCCTCGGGACCAGTGCATCACAAACTTTACTAGTCTCCCATGATTTTTACTGGTCTACAAACACGAGTGAACCACTCAAAAGAAAGTTATAGACTAGCTAGACAGATGAGGACTGTTTTAAAAATCCCTTTTGTCTGAGTTGCCATAGCTTAGTTGTATATGTACATATACAGTGTATGTGTGTTTGATTTTTTCACATTTATGAGTTGCTGCCCTTCGCTCATTAAAATATATAAATACTCAGGAGTATGGGACACAGTAATAAAAGCGTCTTACACTGAGAAGAAGCTTGACGCTTCTCATTATACTCATAAAAATGACTGGTTTGGCACACCAGTGAAGGGAGAGTTTTACTGGTCCACTGGCAGTTTTAGTGGTCAAGGACCACTGAACCAGAGGAAATTATCAAGCCCTGAGACGGTGAGAGTGAAGTGTCTCATCTGCATATCTTGACTGGCTTCTCAAATTCTCAAACCATTAATTCCCTGTTTTATTGTTGACAGTGAAGATGTACATGGCAGCCAGAGATTTAAAAAAAAGGAGAAAAAAAAGTAGCTGCTGAACTACTGCTGTTCATCTATTTGGGAATAGCCACAAATGTTGTTTTGATTATTCTGCTATACTTGTGTGTGTGTGTGTGTGTGTGTGTGTGTGTGTGTGTGTGTGTGTGTGTGTGTGTGTGTGTGTGTGTGACTGCCATGGTGTGTGTGTGTGTGTGTGTGTGTGTGTGTGTGTGTGTGTGTGTGTGTGTGTGTGACTATACTATGGTGTGTGTGTGTGTGTGTGTGTGTGTGTGTGTGTGTGTGTGTGTGTGTGTGTGTGTGATATTGTTTTCATTGTTGTGTTTGGTACTTTAATTATTTCAATTATATTACCTTGTGATAAACAAAAATAAGTATGTTATCATAAGTTCATCACTATTTTATGATGATGTCACAGTTTGTTCTATATTTATAAGTTTGGTTAAGGTAAGACCCTTTTGTTGGTGGTGTTGTATTGTTGTACTGTTCTTTTAACTTTATGTATTCATTATTTTACAAGCCTGCCATGATCACAACAAAATTGCCCCTTGTGGGATAATTAAAGTTTTTGAATTGAACTGAATTATAAATGTGTCATCTTTGTGCTTTTATGTCACCAGCCATTAGGTCTTCTCTTAGTGCTAACTGAGTAACTCTCATCTTAGTGCTAACTGAATAACTCTTATCGAAAGGTGGACATGGGATCTTTAATGTATACTATAATCTTATTTTATTGTCACATGTGATGGTCCTTCACCCTCTGAGTGTGACATTCAGGAATGGAACCTAGTCCGCTGGATTGACAGTTCAGCATGTTAGCTAACCAGGCACAAACTCCCATCACTTGTTGCTATTGTAACACCATGTCACGTACATACTAGTACATTACTAATTTACTACTAGTTAACTAGTAGTGTGTTAGTACTTAAGTTCTGCAAATGTACCATGTTGCTGGCAGTATGTCAATGAACCCCTGGTGCACTGTTAGTGACATGTTGTTTACATGCTGGCAAAATGTAGTGAAGCTGAAACCCAAAGATTAATGTGTGGAATATGTTGCTGTACTATGTCTCCTAAAAAATAGAAATAAAAATGAAACAAATGATCAGCAGGGGTGCACTGTTACTGTGTTAGAGTGACATGTATGTCGTTTACATGTTTGCAAAATGTAGTGAAGCTGAAACCCAAAGATGAATGTATGGAATATGTTGGTGTCCTATGTCTCCTAAAAAAAATTGAAACAAGTGAACAAGAAATCTGTACGCATTGGGTTTCCTTTTAGAAGTACATAAGCTGATAGTGATAGTGATACTGACAGTCCTTGCCCGGATATTTAACCGTAATGGTTGACAGCGTAAAACACTGAGTTACTTACTTAAGTACTGACAGTGAGGAGCAAAACCTTGTCCTCATGTCTTACTCTTTGAGAGCTGTATCTGATGGCATAATTTTTCAACTTTTTGTTTGGGTAGAGTGTGGGACTGACAGGGTTCACTTTTGAAATTGATTTTTTTTTTCTCATGGGTCAAATCCTTCTATACAACCACTGGCACAAAATTACATTCATACCCCCTCCCACTCACAGTCACACTGACCACCATACCCCCCCCCCCCCCCCCCCCCGCACGACACATACACATACATACACACACACACACACACACACACACGTGTACACACATGCATGCACACATGCACACACACACACATGTATACATACACACACACACACAAACACACAATGTTCTGTCATTAGGTTCAGCACCTGGACACTGATACTGATAGTTTGAAGAAGATTCAAATAAATTATAATCAAAAAAAGAATCCCAGGATGGTTAAACTGAGGATATTACTAAGAATTAAGAAGAGTTTTTGTTGCAACTAATCATTGATGCATAACAGTAAAGTTAGAATTTTGATCTTCCATTCTTTTAAAGTGTGTGTGTGTGTGTGTTTTAATTTTATCATTTTGTTTAGTCCACACATTGATGTGTCACAGTAAAGTAAGAATTTTATCTTTTGTTGTGTTTGTTTTCTGTCTGCACAGGTTTGACTGGCCTAACTGAAGCCTAACAGGAAGATGGTGCTCGACGAACTAGCTGATAGTGGCATTTGGCTTATGAACTACTTTCTCTCTCTGGATGTTGACTATCTCACATGGGTCCTGTGGCTTCTTTACCCAGTCATCATTTCCTTCCTGCTGCCACTCTTTATCCTTGTTTTCCTCTACGCTTCTGCTCTCTTCCTGCAAATTTTTCACTACCGTGAGCGGCTGCGAGCAGCATACCAGCACGATGTTTGGGATGGTGCTCGGAAAACTCTAGCAGCAGTGTGGGATGGGCAGGCCAAATTTTTCCATGGTGAGCTTTTTAATTTGTGCTGTCTCTGACTAATCAATTCATTTAATTGCCACTGGCTTGCATGCTTATGGCACAGTAGGAACTGCAGGAAAGCTGTTCCATGTCAAAATCTCATCCAGCCATAGTACTACTAGCCTCTTCTTACCTTCGTCCTGATTGATTCGTTCTGGTTGACTGGGCGTAAAAAAGCCAGGTTACTTACTGACTCCTTTTACCTGTTGCTAAAGAGTTAGTGTGTTTGTGCTTCAATTTTAGCGTCCTGTCAACCGCACAGGGTCATTTTAGGACTAATCTAGGTGAGGAACCAAAGAACAAAATGCAGTTTTATCTGGGCTTGTTTTCCATGTCTTCCTGCATGTGTAAGGGTTTGAGAGACTGCTTTGAGGTGGATGGACAGAAACTCACCTGACATAGTGACACTGCCAAAACAGTGTGGGGCAGTTTCACCTGTGCTTGATGTCTGTGCTTGATGTGTCTGCTAGGCTTTGAGTTGGATGGGCTGGAGCATCTGCCGGACAATGGTCCTGCCCTGATCATCTACTACCATGCCGTGATCCCCATTGACATCTACTACATCATGGCCAAGTGTCTGCTGGAGAAAGGCCGCGTGATCCATGCTGTTGGGGACAAGTTCCTCTTCAAGATCCCTGGTGAGTTGGAGGGCAGGCACATGACAATGTCTTTTTCCATGGCCAAGTTGTTGTAGTGTTTCATAGCTGAACACTCTGGGGGTTACCTGGTATATATATGCAATTGTACAGTGATAAATGCATTCCTTTGGCCAATGCTGTTTTTCCTACTGTGCTCCAAAGCAGTGGAATTTGCATCCTTCTGACATCTATCACATTCAATCCTCTCATGCCTTCAAAACTGTGTCAAAAGCTCACCTCTACAAACAATGCAAGTGATTCCAAATTCTGTCTTCTTTCAAATTATTGTCTTCTGTCTTCTATCCTATTTACCCTCTCTCATCCCTTGTGTACTCATGTGCGTGTGTGTGTGTGTGTGTGTGTGTGTGTGTGTGTGTGTGTGTGTGCAAGGAATACAATATTATGACTATATAATTTATTATTTTTGAGGTTTTAATGGATACATTATTGTTGATCTTGTAAAGCACAGTGTGCTCACCCTTGTCAGGGAGATGTGGCACTATAAAAATGACCGTTGTTATTATTATTATTATTATTTGATAAGGTGAGAGTGAGACTGAGTGGACTGCACATGTAACTGTTTTTCATTACCCCACCACATAGGCAGCCACAGCCATCTTTGGAGGCTATATATATATATATCTTATCTCCCTTTCTGGAGTAGGGGGGGCAATGTGTTATATGCAAGGAGCTTATCAATTATTGATTATAGTCCCCACATAACTGTGCAGGGCATAAAAGCAGTTTATCTTGAGTGTTGCCTTAGTGTTGTTGCTGTTGTCAGTGTGTTATGACACTGCCCCAGCCAAGGCGATTAGTGCCAAGTGATTAAAACAGTTGTATTCAGTCAGATAAGTGTTAGATATCATATCGCTGTGTATGATTAGGTATGAATGAAGACCACAGAAAGGCTGGCTTGTGATGTGATACACATGGCTGCCACACATGCTGGTTCGCTGTGTATGATTAGGCATGAATGAAGACCACAAAAAGACTGGCTTGTGATGTAATACACGTAGCTACCATACATGCTGGGCATGTTCATGACATCACATACTTAACACAATGGCAACTCCTAAGGCTCCACTTTCACAACTCAGCATCAGTCAAAAAAACAACAACAACAAAAAACACAACACCAACAACAAGAAAATGCTAGACCATAAATCAGCAGGCAAACTGCTGTGGGTGTATCTTTTATTCCATTCCTGTCATTAGGAACCATAATACTGGGGTCCCCCTGAACTAATTGTGGTACTGAGTTTGATCAGTCTGTCTTAGTTCCTATAATGTGCTGACGTTCACTTTGCCTCACAAGTAGGAGTCCTTTGCACAGAAACGTCCCTTTATGCCATGAAAGCAGGGCTGACCTCTAAAGTCAGCTGTTAGTCAAGATGACTGTTTTGATGACGCAGAAGAACTGTTTGCAGGGTGGCGGAGGCTGATGGAAGTGTTCAACGTGACAGCTGGCAGTGTGCAAAGCTGCGTGGAGGTGCTGTCTAAAAACAACATCCTGGCCATAGCCCCAGGTGAGTTGGTCAGTGTGTAAGCATTCAAACACTTTCACTTGCAGGCAAGGGCCATCTTCCTTGAAAGGACAAGAGAGGGTCATCTTCAATCAGATGAACGTTGGAACTTTTTTGAAGGCCAAGTTGGGGAAACTTTGGAGAGAGGGGATGGAGTGCATATGGGCTTTTCAGAGTGCACAGATATTATCTTAAACTGAACTGAACTGGAACAGAAGTGACGTGCCATGTACAGTAGAGCCTTCTTGTGAAGACTTGGCTTAATATGTTCAGCTCTGAGGTCTTGTCCAGTCTGGGCACCGTTTGTTTGTCTAAAAAAAAGTAATAGGTGCTCCATTGAAAGCCAGATAAGGTCAAAAGTACGTGACCAACATTTTGACCAGTTCAGATACATAACCAACAGTTGATCAGTTGAGATAACGATAACAACAATAGCAATATACTTGATTCGTCCCAGCGGGAAATTAAAGATGTCGTTGATCAGTAAATATTATTGCAGCTGTCCACCAGTGCTATCAGCACTCTGTGAAAGGTTTGGGTACTAATAAATAAGATATGCTTCCACTGAATTTTGGCACAAGAGCCTCTAATTATGGGCCATGATTGCTGTCTTCATAGGAAAGCACCTCAACAGGAACACGCCTGATGGTGTACCATTACTGTGCTAGTTTGCTCATGGTGTTGAATAACTTTGCACAAAAAAGTGGATAATTTTACACACTTGGAGCATCACTTTCTGGCACCTTCTTCTGAATGTGCCAGAACTGGTCATGCCGCTGAAGGGGCACTCTTTATCTCCTTGCAGCTGTCCACCAATGCTGTCAGCACTCTGTGAAAGGTTTGGGTACTAATAAGAAACAAACAAGTATGCACATGTATAAGCATGAGGCATGTCTGCTCTGGGGGAGAAAAAAAGAGGCAAAAAAAAGAGTTCCATCTCGATTCAGATAATTTTGGTTTTATTTATGCTGGTGTAAGCAACATGGGCAGTTACTGAGGAAATTCCTGATATAATTTGAGTTGTCTGTTACAAACTTAATGCCATCTGAGCACCAACAAAAACCTATGGTGCCTGAGCAGTGCTTGGAGTTTGCAATTTTATCGAAATTGTGCCATGAAAACAATGCAGCATGTTCAAAAAGGAAGCAGAACAAGGTAGCCTCCCTTCGCTCATTGCTTAAATGCATAGTGTTGACTGACAGAATGTGATCACAAAATTGGGTTTCTGCGCCTGAGCAGTGCTTTAGCATCAGCCAGCAGTGGTGTTTAGGGCTGAAATGGTTTAGAAGAAATGCATTGTGGATGCATTCCACTAAAGACAAAGTGACTGAGAATGTTTTCTTGTAGAAAGGCACTAACCTTCTTAGAACATCTTTTAAGCAATGCCAACTCCCAAGAGATCAAAATAAAAACCTGAAATCAACAGTTTTGTTCCAGGATGCCCCATTGATTATATATGTATGCACCAGATATTGATCCTGCTGGCAACTCCATTCTCTATGAATCCATCCCATTCCCCACTGCATCTTTCTTTCTTCTTTTTTTGATGCCTGAATCTCTGTCTACACTACCTGTCACCCCTGTTGTTGTCTTCTGCCAGTCAAAGCCCCATCCAGTGTCATGCAGTGCCTGTCACAATGTGGCCTGTTTGATTCTTCCTGGGAGTGGGGATAGCTCAGTGGTTAGAGCATCAGACTTGAGCTCAAAGGATCCTGGGTTCAAGTCCCTGCAGGAGAGGCAGGAGAATTTTATTCTCCAGGGTCAACTTTCTGTGCTGACACTTATTTTGGTATCTGTTCCACCCCGTGTTACTGCAGTACTAAAGTAGTATGTAAAAGATCCCAGTCATTCTGTGAAATGTACAGGTGGCAGGTTACAGATAAACACACATGCATCCTACCTGTATGGCTTTCTTGAGCCATGCAACAACCAAATAGTGCTGTCATCATTACACCACTTTGGAGAATATTAAAAATACACGCTATGAAAAGCTACAGTCACTCATTCAGAATCACATGTGACATGAGCACCGTGAGTTTGCTTGCGAGAAGAGAATAGCGCTATTATATAAAAGTGATCAGTAATAAATAATAACAATAATGTTTAACACAAGAGCTGCTGCCTCATGAGGATTTTTGTTGTTGTTGTAGTTTTCTGCCTGTTAAAGAAGGTGTGTTTTGAAAAAGCTAGGTTTGTGAAGGGGAGAGCCATGCCACAGTTTTTCATGTTGGATTGCGATGTTTTCAGGGGGTGTACGTGAAGCTCTGTTTGGTGACGAGAACTACACAGTCATGTGGGGAAAGCGATCAGGCTTCGCCAAGGTGGCACTGCAGGCAAACGTCGTGAGTACAGCGCTGCCAGCCCTTCTTAAAAAGAATCACACGATATGCATTTGTGTAGGCAGGATTAAATGGCTGGTGCTATGCCTAGTGTACATATTAAACTACTATACTAAAGGTCATTACCTGTATTAATGATGATGTGCATTTATCATACACTCACTGATGCCCTGAGAGCGCATGTTACATATATTAACCTAAACACAATATTCTGTACACATGTAGAGCAGTCCTGCCAAAACAATTTACATAAAGTGTTATATGGAAAAACAGAAACGCAGTGAATTCAAACATTTATGACACTGATCTGTGTGCGCAAGTGTGTGTGAGAGTGTGCCCATACACATGCACGCATGCATGCACACTGTTGAAATGTCAAGAGAAAGCAGTGCTTTGTCTGTGACAGTATCATTTATTGGAGGTTTTTGTCTGTGTGCAGCCCGTCATTCCCATGTTCACTGAGAACTGCCGAGAGGTCTTTCGAACACCGCAGTTTGGAAGAAGTATGTGCATGTGGGGTGGGGGGGGGTGTGTGTGTGCGCGCGCACACGCACACGTGTGTATGTGCGCTCACCTTTCCTGAAACGCTCCCTTCATATTTCCATGTAATGCACCCCTGACCAAGGAACACCCCTCTGTTGAGACCACTGACCTTTTTTGAAACCATTCCCATCATATTTCCATGTAACTGAACCTCCAGCCAAGGATCACCCCTCTTTTAAACCACTGTTGTTCATTTTGGGGTTGCTCTTAAAAGAAGACTTTCGTGTACTTGTGAAGTTAATGAATTCAGGACAGGAGGCAGACTCTGGACATTTTCATGAACTCATTGGGAGCTCTCTGCATCATGTGATGCCTCACTCCAGTTCAAGGTTGCTGGCACGGAACATCAACTGACGCTGTGTTAGTCACATGTCATTAGTGTTCTGGGTGAAAATACTGTGTTTATGCAATTCTGAGGTGTTTTTTTCCCTTCTGCACTTTGAATGAGTTTCATTACAGTGTGGCCATTTTTGTTTTGTTGATGTCTGTGTGGTGTTTCTTTTGTCTGCTAACTTTAGCTTCATTGTGATTTTTTTCTTCTTCTTCTTCTTCAGAGTTGCTACGCAGGCTGTATGAGGCGACACGGCTCCCGATAGTTCCCATCTACGGACTTTTCCCAGTGAAGCTCATGTAAGTTAGTTTCCATGCGTGTAGAGCATGTGTCTGCCCATGCCTGAATTTCCATGCGTGTGGAGCATGTGTCTGCCCATGCCTGAGTTTCCATGCGTGTGGAGCATGTGTCTGCCCATGCCTGAGTTTCCATGCGTGTAGAGCATGTGTCTGCCCATGCCTGAGTTTCCATGCGTGTGGAGCATGTGTCTGCCCATGCCTGTGTTTCCATGCATGTGGAGCATGTGTCTGCCCATGCCTGTGTTTCCATGCGTGTAGAGCATGTGTCTGCCCATGCCTGAGTTTCCATGCGTGTAGAGCATGTGTCTGCCCATGCCTGAGTTTCCATGCGTCTAGAGAGTGTGTCTGCCCATGCCTGAGTTTCCATGCATGTAGAGAGTGTGTCTGCCCATGCCTGAGTTTCCATGCGTGTAGAGCATGTGTCTGCCCATGCCTGAGTTTCCATGCGTCTAGAGAGTGTGTCTGCCCATGCCTGAGTTTCCATGCATGTAGAGAGTGTGTCTGCCCATGCCTGAGTTTCCATGCGTGTGGAGCATGTGTCTGCCCATGCCTGAGTTTCCATGCGTGTAGAGCATGTGTCTGCCCATGCCTGTCCTGGAAATTACGTTTTCAGCAGCATTTGCTATAATAGACTACCTGTCTTGATCAGTTGCGTTTTCTGCATCTGTTGCCCACATGAACAGTTTAATAGTACCCCCAGCATCAGATCAGCTGTTGTTTTAGATTATGTGGTTAGTTTTGTTGTGGAGGTCACTGTTAGCATTTTCTTTGTTGTGAAAGTTAACCCAGCTGTTTTTGTTTATTGCAGTCCTGTGCGTGTGTGTGTGTGTGTGTGTGTGTGTGTGTGTGTGTGTGTGTGTGTGTGTGTGTGTGTGTGTGTGTGTGTGCATGTGTGCGTTTGCATGTGTGTGTGCATGTGAGAGAGAGAGAGAACTCAAACTCAAACTTGAAAACTTTAATACTCAAGGATAGTAGTGTTAGGTCCATTTGGACCTATTTAACAGCCAGTCTAACATGGAGAGAGAGAGAGAGGGAGAGAGAGACAGAGAGAGAGAGCATGCTTGTGGTGCAGCATACACTTTTGTATATTCTGATTGTGTGTGCTGCGCAGCACACGCTTGGTTGAATTTGGGTTGTTTGTAATGCACAGTAGACACCAGTGTAATCTGATTGTGTGTGCTGTGCAGCACACGCTTGGTTGAATTTGGGTTGTTTGTAATGCGCAGTAGACACCAATGTAATCTGATTGAATTGTGCAGCACACACTTAGGTGAACCCATCTACCCTGAGCAGGGCACCACCGTGGACCAGTTCAGAGAGTTGGTATGTAACCAGTTCTTTCTACCAGCATCTCTCTCTCTCTCTCTCTCTCTCTCTCTCTCTCTCTCTCTCTCTCTCTCTCTCTCTCTCTCTCTCTCTCCCCTATTCTCACCTTTTCTTCCTTGCTTTTTTGTTTCTCTTATCCTGTCTGGTGGACTGGCTGGCTTGGTTTACTGTCATTGCTTGTCAATCTCTTTGTTTCCCCTGAAGGGAGCTCGGGGATGTTTCATTTTACCCCTCTGTCTGGAATCACAAGGCTGTCATTTGATTCCTCTTTCCTGTGTGTGTGTGTGTGTGTGTATTTTGTTTTTGTGCCTATTCCTCTTACTCAGTCTGTCTTGTCATTTGTTCAGCTAATGGTCCCTTCTCCTGACTTTTTTCTAGAAAATTCTCAAACACTTTTTGTTAAAGAGTTAGGCTTTTAAGTATGGCTCTTGTTGAGTAGCTAGGAAATGATAATAGTTGGTGGGTGGTATGTGCAGCTTGCTGCCATGTTGCACTGGTCGTTGCCATCATGCATTTATTTAATGTTTTTTTGAAAATTCTGTCCAGTTCTTTTTTTGTTTTTTCTTTAATCCAGTCCTTTTAAAAAAATATTTTCTTTAATCTGGTATTAGACAGAATATATATTGGAGCATGTCCTAGCCTTATGTGGTCTTTTAACAAAGGTGATATTGAAGGGACTTACTCTTTGAAACTTTGTTTTTTAAGTTAGTGTGTTTGTTTTATGTTTGTGTAGGGATTAGTTTTTTTGTTTGTTTGTTTTTTTGGACTAACTCTAGAAAGGGTTTATACTTTATATATGAGACTAGTTTTGAAATGTGCATTTGCTTGTGGGTCATATGACAGAGTTTGATAAACCTGAGGTGACCCTGTATATTACTCTATACTGGCTAATACAAAACACTTGTCACTAAGAGATACATTTCTGGCCCTTTGATTTTCTTATTGACACTGCTGCTCTGTCATTCCTCATCAGCTTCAGAAGTAAGGACTTGAGTCCCCAGTTGTTTTAAGACTGGGTATGTAGACTTCAGTTATAGAAAGACTGATGCTGGGGCTTTGAAGAAACCAAAGCTCTAGTCTTTGAAAAGTAATATGTATTGCCATTGCCTTGTGTTAAATAATTTAACATGAAAACCTAGTGTGTTTTTCATGGCTAGGAACCACTCATTGGTGTCACATGCATGTTTAGAAGTGTGATTCTCTGGGGTTTTTTTCTACTGTTGCTATATGCAAGTAAAAGATGTTTAAGACTGTGCCTGTACAGTAGTATGATGCTGTTCTGTGCTTCTGTGGCATCAGGTGAAGAAGAGAGTGGAGGAGTTGATACAGACCCACCAGCGCCTACCAGGAAACATCCCTCGAGCGATGCTGCAAAGGGTGTTTAAGAAATACAAATGCAGCTGATGCACCACCAGATGTTATGGACCACAAATCTCAGATGATGATACTGGCTGCTATGTTTTGATGCTTCCTATCCTTGTTGAACTTTTTGAGCAGGGTTGAGGACTTGAGTGTTCAGAGGACCAAAAATCTAGTGTGGTGCCGCATGCTTTACTTTCTTCCCTGTGATTTTTTTGCTACAGGTATCCAGTATTGAGTGTTGTTTGAGTTGTACTGCGTGATACCTATCACACATGGGTGGCAAAAAGAACAGGCAGAATGTGATCAAAGCAGGTGGACATGTTTAAACGTGAAATATATATATATGTATTTTTTTGATTTAGAGGTAGGACAAACTCCCGGAAAATGAAGTCCCTGTGGACAAAGTCTCAGCAGGGAGGACGACATTCTGATGGACAAAAGCTCAGACTGTGTGTGGAAAATGAGTTCAGATGAAGAGTATGGTGTGAAATGATACAAGAAAGCACCAGAAAAAATATGAGCGTATACTATGCCGCATACATGCAGACATGCATACACAGTTTTTCTTCTTTTGTACTATGGTGGTCTTTTTTTAAACTTTCACTCTGTTGTCATTTTCTTGGTGCTTCAGCAACTTCTGTGTACTTGTACATTATTATCACATGTGCATGGAGGGGTCACTGCTTGCACTTCCCCCCCTTCTTTATGGCATCCTGTTTTATACTCTGGGATCTTTCCTCCTGGGATTTTGTCCATGGGACTGTGCCTGAAAGGGTACTGTCTGCGTGGGTTTTGTTGGGATTTTGTTGGTGGGATTTTGCATGAGGGGATTCTGCCCGCAAGGATTTATTTTTACTTGGATTATGCCTGAAGGGGTTCTGTCCATGGGGATTTTGTGGGGGATTTTCTCACTGGGAGTGTGCCTGAAGGAATTCTGACCACAGGGATTTTTTCACTTGGATTTTTCATAAAAGCTTCAGTCCATTGGGACTTTCTTTCTGGGATTTGCCTGATGGAATTCTGTCCACCAGGATTGTGTCCAGTGAAATTCTCTGTACTGGACTTTTGTCTGCTGGGCTTCTGTGTCCTCAAATTTTGCCCTGTGGGATTTTGTCCAATGTCATTTTGTCTGTGCCCTGTATAATTTACATGACATGTGGACTTGTAAACCCATCCCTTGATGGGGCAGTGTGTGAGCAGCGGTGGTGCACATTTTGCTCTCGGGAAGAAAGGGAGCCATTCTGCTGTCAGCCATTTCACTCTAGTCATCCCTCACAAGGCTGTGTAGCAGGTGAAGGCTGGATGAGAGAGAGAGAGGTGGTGGTGAGTGCTGCTGGGTACTGGTACGTTAAGTATCACAGTACGTACCATTATTTACTGCAATAGATTCTGCACAATACTGTCTTTCTTCGTGAAAGGTTTAGATTAGTGCAATACCCCTGATCTTCTATAATAGAAGATTGGTGTGTGTGTGTGGGGGGGGGGGGGGGGGGGGTAAACCCGTGTGTGTGTGTGTGGGGGGGGGGGGTGGTGTAAAAACACACAAACATCAGTGTGTGTAGGGGGGTGGGGTGGAGGGGGGTTAAAAACCCATCCAAAATATACCCATCACCTGTTCCAGAGGGCTGTGATGAGTGCTGCTGGGCGCTAGCCCATTTGTACCACAGTACGTGCCATTATTTCAAACAGTCCCATGCTATATTCTGCACAATACCATCTTTCCTAATGAAAGGTAGAGAATAACACAATACCCCCTGCTCTTCTACAACAGAATCGCCTTGATATAACCATACTGGTTGACTGGGCGCAAAGCACCAGGTTACTTACTTACTCTACAACTGAAGATTAAGGGACAAGAGGAGATTAAGGGGACAAGAGGAGATTAAGGGGACAAGTGGAGATTAAGGGGACAAGAGGAGATTAAGGGGACAAGAGAAGATAAGGGTACAAGAGAAGATTAAGGGGACAAGACAAGATTAAGGGGAGAAGAGAAGGTTAAGGGGACAAAGAAGATTAAGGGGACAAGACAAGAGGAGATTAAGGGGACAAGAGAAGATTAAAGGGTATTCCCAAAAAATACTCCTTGTTTGTTCCAGGAGACTGTGTGTACTATCAGCCGGATGTTTTTCCTCTGTTGAGTTCATGTTTTGGCTGAATTTTTTCATTTATTTTTAAAGGTGTAAGTGTATCACCATGTTTGAATTCAATTCAGATATATTATTAGAAATAATAACCTACGACCTGTTAATATGCAGTACTTAATTGTTAGCAAAACTTTCAAAGATGCCTATGCTGTATTGTGCACTTGTATTGCACCTGGAGAAAAGTGTACAAGTTTCCACTACATCTGTTTTGTGCACTTGTATTGCATCTGGAGAGAAGTGTACAAGTTTGCCACTACATCTGTTTTGTGCACTTGTAGTGTACCTGGAGAGAAGTGTACAAGTTTGCCACTATGTCTGTAGTACTACTACTGTTTCCACTGGTGACTACGGAGTTTGAAGAAAAATGGATTATTTATTCTGTTTGGAATGCCTTGTTAGAGCAGTGTCTTTTTCTTGCTGCAGCCTTGATCACTTGTTTGTGTTCTCTCTTGTTATGTGTTTTTGACTGGCCAACACAGTGACGGTGAATCATTGTAATGACCAGCTTATGCTGGCCATGGAGGTGTCCAGCCCTTGTAAAAGAAAAGGAAAAAAATGACCACAACCAAAACAGTGTATGTTACTAGTGAAGTGTTGATATTAAATTTGATATTCACAGATTTGGATGATAGAAGACACTTCATTCAGCCTTTGTAAAAAAGAGAGAAAAAGACTGCAACCAAAACAGTGTATTTTACTAGTGAAGTGTTGGATATTAAATTTAATGTTCACAGATTTGAGTGTTAGAAGACATTTCATTTGTAAAGTGTTAGAGTTAAATTGCTAGTGAGACTGGGAGTAGACGTATCTTATTTGTGAAATGTTGGTATTAAACTTGTGTTTCAAATGGGAGAAGACATCATGATTGTTGGTATTAAATCAATGTTTAGAATGGGAGCACTTTGAGAAGACATCATATCTGTTGGTGTTAAATCAATGTTAGAATGGAAAAGACATCCTATTTTTGAGTTGTTGGTATAAAAGTGATGTTTGCAGTGGGAGAAGACATATTTGTGAGCTGTTGGTTTGTGCGCTGTCGGTATCAAATTGATGTTTGCAGTGGGAAAAGATATATTTGTGAATTGTTGGTATTAAATTGATGTTTGCAGTGGGAAATCCATGTTAGAATGGAAGAAGACATCCCATTTTTGAGTTGTTGGTATTAAATTGATGTTTTCCGTGGGAGAAGACATTTGTGAGCTTTTGGTATTAAATTGATGTTTGCAGTGGGAGAAGATGTATTTGTGAGTAGTTGGTATTGATGTTTGCAGCAGGAGAAGATATATTTGTTAGTTGTTGGTATTAAATTGATGTTTACGGTGGGAGAAGACATCATATTTGTTAGTTGTTGGTATTAAACTGATATTTACAGTTGGAGAGGATCTGTTTGTGAGGTGTTGGTATTTGAAAAACAACAACTGATGTTTAAAGTGGGAGAAGATATCTTACTTGTGAAGTGTTGGTATTAAACTGTTGATTAGAATGGCAGAATTTATTTATGTTGTGTTGGTATTGAATTGATGTTTATAGATAGAATATGGGAGAAGATGTAATATTTGTGAAGTCTTGGTATTGAATTATGTTCATAATGGGAGATGGTGTCTTATTTATGAAGTGTTGGCACTAAACTGCTGTTGAGAATGTGGGGAAGATGTTTGTGAAATGTTTGTATTAACTTGATATTTAGAATGGGGAATGACAAGTGTGTTATTTTTGAAGTGTTGGGATTAAACTGTTGTTTAGACTGGCAAAAGGTATTTGTGGAGTGTTTGTAGTGTTGGTTTAAAAATGCTGTTTAAAACAGGGGGAAGATATGAAGTGTAGGTAAAGAAATTGTTGTTTGTAATGGAGGCGGAGGTGTGATGTGTTGGTACTAAATTGATGTTTAGAATAGGGGAAGATATTTGAGAAGTGTTGGTATTAAATTCATGTTTATAATGGGGGAAGTTATCTGTTATCAGGTAATATTGGTATTCAATTCTTGATTGTGATGGGGGAAGTTATCTTTGTTGTCAAGTAATGTCCTTAAATTGATGTTTATTACGAGGAAGATATGTTATCTGTGAGGAGCTGATATTAAATTTGATGTTTAAAATGCTGCATATTTGAGCCTACCATGGGCAGTTGCTGTGAGTGTGAAGTTTGTGTACTGCACAAACTGACATTTGTTTGTGTGGGTTACCACAACATAACACTGAAATAATTTTGATATTAAAGTTCTGTGTACAGATAGGTATTGAAAAGATACGATCCACAGTGATTCCACATTTAGTGTAAAAATGTGTATTGAACATTCAGAGACAATCAGAGGGAGTTTAAAACACCTGTAACTGGAAATTTGATTGCTGTTTGCATTTATCCTGTGTAGAACTAGCTGGCACTAGCCTAGATGGCATTATGGACATTATTATATTAATAATGAATTAGTGTAATGACTGTCTTGCAGATGTTTTTGATTTTCAGCAGAGTTGTGGTACATGAATCACTCCTGTTCATTTTTCATGACCCTGTACCTCAGAAGCAGATTAAGTTTTCTGTGTTTGGTATCAGAGTCCCAGCTTTGACACCTAATTGTGGTTTGCTTTCAGCAAACACACAAAACCAAATGTATCCCTTAAGGCATTCTGTAAAAATGTTGTTTAAGTGAGAAAGTGCAGTTTGTTTCTGATGTGTATAAATGTTTACAGTAAAGTTTTTTTTGTTTTGCAGTTTTATAGTTTTCCATGTTTTTTGTTTGTTTTGTTTTTTAATTTCTTCACTGAACTGGTAATCAAACTGTCATTGCTAGTCTTGATACAAACACTTGTTTTATCATTTTCTTGTCCTTTATTCCATTATGGGCACATGTGTTTTTGTTTTTTTGTTTTGCACGAAATGATCTCATTGTTTCTCATGGGGTGTAGAATTGTTATGACATTGTGTTCACAGGCATGTAAGAGAAAGTGTTGTTGAGCATGAAAGAAATATTTTGTAAATTTAAAAGTCGTAACTGTGTTACTGCTGTAATGGAAACTTGTTTGGATGATTTGTGGTGGAAAGTTTGTGGTGAATGTTATACAAGGCATGTGCTTCAACATACATCCAGTGCTCTAGTCATAAGACCCCCTCACTCCCCCCCTCCCCTCAATCCCCATACACTCGCAAAAGAAATGCTGGAGAGAAGAGCACACTTGTACACTTGTTTGTTACACTGGCCCCAACGCATTGTTTCTCATTTAAGTACCTTTTCATCCTTTCGTTGTTCTTTTTTTGTCTTTGAGGCTTCAGGCTTCGATGGGATTTTCTCCCAGGTAACTAACTAACTGTGGTCCAGCTCTGTACCTGTGATTTGGTGACTTGTGTTTTGGACAGGTATAGAAGAATTTTGAATGTGATTTGTTGCCTAAGCAGTTGATGGGATGATAAAATCCAAGAACGAACTGACTTACTTCTTGATAAAATCCAAGAACGAACTGACTTACTTCTCCCATCTCTCTGATGCCATCGCTCAAGTTATCCACTGATTTTTTTGGCTAGGATTTGTTGTTGTTGTCTGAGAGAGAGAAAAAAAGAGGGAAAAAAAAGAAGAAGAATTTTTTCTACGATTTATTTTGTGCCTTTTTTTATGTAATTTTTTTTAACAATTGTTAAGATTTGATATGCATTAAGCTTAATATTTATTATTTGGATTTGTTGTTGTTGACTTTGATAATGTATAAAGCATATTTAGTTTACTGAAATATGCCAGTTCTGGTGAGATTTGTGTCAGTTCTTTGTTTTGATTTTTCGGTTTTTTGTTGTTGTTTCATGTTTGAACAATCTTTTCTTTCATGACAGAGTTTACATTTACATCGATTTATAGTCAGAACTTCTTTTTTTTCTGTCTGTTCCCTATTAGGGCTGATTGTATTTGAAAGCACCTTTTGTTTTCAGAGTAAAATAAAGACTAAATGCCATTACTGACCTTGAAGTTTGAGTGAAATTCATGGGGTACTGCAAGACTCTGTGTTAGGCCCCTTCCTATTCAATCTGAATGGAATGGGTGGTGATGTCCTAGCCTTATCGTTCTTTTAACAGTGGTAATATTGAACAGAAGTTGCTATTAATTTTTTTTTTTTTACCTCCCCCCAAACAAAAACAAGCAAACAAAAAACAAAAGTAAGCTTCCTATCAATCTGATTATTTGTGTTCTAAAATTATTTTCCCTGCTTGTTTTCAGCTGGTAATCAACTGTTTGGCATAGCATCAGAAACATACACCTGTTAAAACTAAAACTCATTATGTACACACAGCAAAAGTTGTGATAGGCTTTGCTGATAAAACAGAAATGAAACAACTTGGCAGTCTTTCACTCTGGGAGCAAATCTCCAATTAAAAGAAGGGCATGCTCATGTATATAAATTAGTCGGGAAGAAAGTGCAAACTATATATTCAGCACGTTTTCTGAAACCCGCAGTCACTGTATCAACTTGAAGAACTCAGTGCGAGTATCTCGTCAAAGAATAAACCTCTTTTAAGACAAGTTTCTCTTTTGTAGCTTGACATGGAATAATCTGCTTCTTATCAATGAAACAAAAATCAACAATAATAAAAATCAAACCTTCTATGTATTCCAGTGGTTTTTCAAAATCTTTCTGTTTGTGCTCTTAAACAAAAATTTACTGACAAACTCCAAAGCTTAAAGATCTTGAAATTGTCACTGGCACTGTTTATACAAGACATTTTGATGCATGAATATATTTTGTGAATGTGTATTCATTTGTATGTCAAAGTACATGTATGTATCTTTCACCAGTAATGTAAATCCTTTTCTCTGTATTATTTTTCAGAGGAAGTGAAAGGGATATTTTAATATGTAAAACTTCAACATTTCTTAGCGGATAATGTGTTTTTGAAATCAATGAGTGTGCGCAAAAAGAACAGATGATTCCAAACAGCTGAAGTCTTTATGCTTGAAACATAAAGTGCATGTAAAAACCCTCTCCATCCTCTCACCCCACAAATTCACACTTGTACATTTACACTGAACTCAACACCAAAAGTATAATCTCTTCTTTTATTTGTATCTGTATACATTTTTAATATGTAAAGAATGACACTGTTTTGCCAAAGAAATTTTAACAAACAAAAAACACCATACTGAATCAAATGTAATCAGAACAGTTCGCAACAAACCAGCAATAGCTAGGAAAACAATCAACAACAAATCAACAACAGGCAGAAGAAAAACAAACACATGATTTACACAGGGTAGTTAAAGAATGGGGCAGGATGGGGATTAATCACTCTTCTGGAACTTTGACTGTTAAGAAGAATACCTTTCCTCTAGGAAGTGCGAACAGGTGTACAAGCTAGCACAAGACAGAAAGAGTAAGCAGTGTTTAATTCCCAAGTAACCATGTTGGTCAATATTAGGGGTGGGAGTAGGGGGAGGGAGGGGTGGGAGGTGGTGATGCAAAAAAGCACCAGAGGTCAACAGGTCAATAGAATAGAACAGCAAAAAACGACAGTGAAAAACCTTTGAAGCAGGTTTTTAGCTAAGAAACACAAAGACTGGACTGTAATAATAAGTACAAAATTAATGTGACCATCAAACTTGAATAAATTCCTCTAATGTTCTGGACAGGAAAATACATAAAAACAGCAACAACAACAAAAACCACAGCATTTTCTAATACTGTGAAAAAGGTAAGTTGGACCCATGGTCCTTGGCAACAAAGAGGCAGATGGACAAAGCATGCATGCTAGCAATAAATAAGAATAACAGTATACTCTATTAATCCCAGTGGGAAATTAAAGATTAAAAATGGCATGCATGCTAGCAATAAATCAACTAATAAGCATTTTTGACCACAACTATCAAAACAAAATAAGAACAAAAGTAGTTTTACAACAAACAAAACACAGGAGGTCAAGTTCACATCGCTTATTAAAAAAAAACGATACATGGACGGAATGTTAAACACGTATACTATACTGCATGTACCTGAACTTTCAATCAAATGGAATCTGACCCCCATGCAACAATTGCGTTCCTATCCTGCACTGCAGCAGGGTATTCTGAGGAAACCGAGGAGAGAAAATAAATATAGTGTAGGGATGATATTTAAAACATGCTGTGTATTCAGTCAAAGGAAGGTGCACTATGTTTTGATGTGTGCATTTTTCCCCCTTCCTCAATATGTTGGTGGATGTAACACAAGAGGTGGTGATGAGTGATTATCATTTGCTCTTTCAAGCAGCCTAAGCATGGACTAAACTGTATTTTAAATGATAGATAATTGAAACATGATGGTTATATCAGGGTGGGATACATTTTAATTACCTGTACAGAATTTATTATATTTGTAAGAATGAAGGAAGCGTGCAGTCATTTTGATGACGAGGTACATACAGAAGAATGCCATGATCTCTGTCTTTGTGACAAGGGGTTTAAGGCCAGACACTACAGTGCAAAAGAAAAAACTTTGTGTCAGTATTATATCAACTTTTTTTGGCTTAAAAATGTTGACAAAACTGAATTTTGTAATTTTCACCACCCACTGCCATGGGAACAATCAAAGATGGCCACCAAACAAAATAAGTTCTTCGAAGTGTGTATGAAAGGTATTGTATGCTTAATGAAGATGGTTGCTGAAATAGATACAGATACATATTATGTTCATTTTGTCAGAAGGATTTTAAATTATGTTGCTTTTTGTATTTTTAATGAATTGAGTTTCAATATTATGCATAAATAGTGCCTTTTTCCCCCCCAGTTAATACATCGTAAAACTAGAACAAACTGTATTACCACCAAATCCTTCTGACACAATTAAGATAACTATCCATACAAGCACCATACCAAGTTTCATTGCTCTAACCTTGCTCAAAGCTGAACAAACCTCAGTTGTTGTCAAGGCCCAAACATTGGCCATTAACATCCAAACTGCTCAAAACAAAGGCAACCACGAATCAGTAAGCAATCTTTATTGACAATTTATACATAATAAAACCCATTTTTGACTTAAAATGTATTATTTATTTGATAAAACACTGAAAATCAGCCAAAATCTCAGATCTTGAAAAAAAGTGATTTTGGTGAATTTGCACTACAGTGTTTGGCCTTAACCATACAGTTTCATGAGTGTGCATAATGGGAGTCACGTGAAGGTGAAATGGACAGTCAAACAGAGAATGGAGTAGAAGCAAAGTCTGTGACTTGAAATGAGTTGCCTCACCCTTTTTTGTGGGGCTAGGGAGGGGGTGCTCCTTGTAATCATTCTCTGGTCATAAATAGTTCTGGCTTTCACCCGAGTCCCACAGTGCCATTTTCTTTTGCAAGAAGACATTGGAGAGAGAGAGGGGGGACAGAGAGAGATCACTGAGAGCTGAAGAGAGAGGGGCAGGACAGAATGAGTGAGAGAAGGAGAGACTGAGAAATCACTGAGAACTGGAGAGAGAGAGAGAGACAGACAGACATATCACTGAGAACGGGAGAGGGAAAGATAGAAAGAGCACTGAGAGTTGAAGAGAGAGAGAGGGAGGGACAAGACTGAATGAGAGAGAGAGAGGGGGAGAGAGATCACTAAGAACTGGAGAGAGGGGGAGAGAGATCACTGAGAACTGGAGAGAGGGAAAGAGAGCTCACTGAGAACTAGAGAGAGAGAGAGAGAGATCACTGAGAACTGGAGAGTGGGAGAGAGAGCTCACTAAGAACTGGAGAGAGGAAAAGAGAGCTCACTGAGAACTGGAGAGAGGGAAAGAGAGCTCGCTGAGAACTGGAGAGAGGGAAAGAGAGATCACTGAGGACTGGAGAGAGGGAAAGAGAGATCACTGAGAACTGGAGAGAGGGAAAGGGAGATCACTGAGAACTGGAGAGAGGGAAAGAGAGATCACTGAGAACTGGAGAGAGGGAAAGGGAGATCACTGAGAACTGGAGAGAGGGAAAGAGAGATCACTGAGAACTGGAAAGAGAGAGAGAGAGACCACCGAGAACTGGAGAAAGGGAAAGAGAGCCCACTGAGAACTGGAGAGAGGGAAAGAGATCTCACTGAGAACTGGAAAGAGGGAGAGAGAGATCACTGAGAACTAGAGAGCAGGAAAGAGAGAGTGAATTGAGAACTGGAGAGAGGGAGAGATCGAGAGCTCAATGAGAACCAGAGAGAGAGAGAGCACTAAGAACTGGTGAGAGAGCACTGAGAACTGGAGAGATCACTGAGAACTGGGGAGAGAGAGCAAGAGAGGGGGAGAGAGAGAGAGATTGCTGAGAACTGGAAAGGGCACTGACAACTGGGGAGAAAGAGAGATCACTGAGAACTGAAAAAAAAAATTGCTAGGACACATTTATTTCAGAAAGAACAAATGCTGATTATGATAGACACTGGCATTACCAACCTCATTTAAAAAATAATGCTGGAACAAACAAGAAAACAACAGCAAACAGAAGGGGATGGTGATACATAATGTCAAACTGGAACAGAATGAATTAGCCATAAACTCACAATGCAATCACTTTACACACAATGTGGTCATTATTACAAAGTTAAACTGCGGCATTACCTTTTTCTCTTCCTTGGACACCAGTGTAAAAAAAGAAGATATGTAAAAAAAATAAAGAAAATGCCTAGCACTGAAAAAGTAAAAAAAAAAAAGGAAATGACCTATACAAAATACAGCTCAGACTGTGACACAAAGTGATGCTTGCATGCTACTGACGGAATCTAAGCAAGGGGTTCATTTCTTCTCTGTGTGAATCTACCTGTTAAGAGAGGGTTTGTGTGGAACTACCTGTTAGGAGAGGGTTTGTGTGGAACTACCTGTTAAAACAAGGTTTGTGTGGAACTACCTGTTAGGAGAGGGTTTGTGTGGAACTACCTGCTAGGAGAGGGTTTGTGTGGAACTACCTGTTAGGAGAGGGTTTGTGTGGAACTACCTGTTAGAAGAGGGTTTGTGTGGAACTACCTGTTTTTAAGAGAGGGTTGTGTCAAACTACACGTTAAAAGCCTCCTCCCATTGTACTTAATGCAATATTCACTTCAGTGACAAGATATCACATCGACTAGAAGTATAATGTTATGGAAATATAAAGACAATCAAAATCTGTGATTATTAGACTTGAAAACTTGTGATTGTGTCTGTCAGTCTGGGTCAAAATGTGGAAGCATTAAACTGATTTTCTCCCATCACAATTGTAAACATCATGACAACACATGGATGATGAGTGATAAACTGTTTAGTAACCTTTGAAACTGGTGGCTATTTTTTCTGTTTAACTAATTCATGCCATCGAAACAAAAACTGTAACCATGATAATAACAAAAAACAACTGTATGATAATTAATATTTACACAATACACAAATGAAATGTAACAATACACACATGGGATGGAAAAAAACGTTTGTATGCAAGGTGAGGCACATGCCGCTGGAACAACAATTATTTGTGTCCTTTTGATTCTCTTGTGAAAATGTTGATCATTGATTCAGTACAAATGAAGACATTCAACAAGTCTTTATGGAGTTGCCTTGAAACTCCTTTACATACAATCTCTATTAACATATAAAAAAACAACCCACAAAATCAATAGCATTCCTTTGTAATTCACCTCAGGAACTTGACAGCGAGAGTAATACTCTTGCTAAAGTATGTGGCATGGATCGATCTTCACCATCCCTCTAGTGTTCTCTGTAATGACCATGCTGATGAAGATGTGGGCAGCTGCGTGACATACGACATCAGTCAAGTGGGCAAAAGTTGACGTTTTAATCTACACTTCCCAAAAAATGTTCCCCACACCCAAAACGCCACAGGTTTGAAACCAACACACCTTTGAACTAACGGGTAATCCTGAGGCCACCTGTCCAGAGAGAACCCTCTCATGGGTGGTGCAGTCTCCAGTGCAATAGTTTTACCCTTGTCGGGGAATGGTCAAGCTGTGTGACTCTATTGTAGTCACGGCACATTCTGGTTCATAGTCCAGTTACTTTACAGTAGCTCCTCCTTTTAGTTTCTGATTCACACTCGACACAGTGTGCACAGCCATTCTACCACCACCTCTGCCACAGTTCAGTGTCTCATGAAGTTCTAAAACGAACTGTGGCTGAGAAAAAAGGATGGCTGCCTCCAGCTGCGAGTCTGTCTCTAGCAACTGATGAGCATTTTGTAGGGGAACATATAGTCTCCCCTGAAGCACTGCAGCAGCATCGCGAAGTTGGAAGTATCACAAGAAAGAAGGGCAGAGAAGGAGGGCGAGGAGGAGGAAGGGACAGGCGTGATGAGGGGACAGAGACTGAATAGATAAGTCACAGGAAGTGCACTAGACATTGGGTGGAGGCGAGAGGTGGGGGGACTGGGAATGGATCAGGTCATCAGAGTAAAGATATAAGGGAGGGGAGAAGAGGGGACGGATCAGGTCATCAGAGCAGAGATACAAAGGAAGGGGGTAGGACGGGGTGTGTTTGGGAATGGATTATACTGAGGAACAAGGGAGTCTGGGACTGGGAACACGTCATGAGCTGTTGGAGTTGTGTTCACTTCTGAAGCCTGAGCTGGTCGGCCTGCTCCGCACCACCGTAACTCTCCACCTCCTCAATCATGCCCTGAGCCTGAAACACAGCAGGACAACCAGATCAACGCTGCTTGTCTTCACTGGGAGGGGACTGTAAACGGACACAGACTAGTTGTTGTTTTTCGCCAGGCGAAAGAGGGGACGGATGTGGGATGTTTATTCAAAAACAGGCTTAAATGGTTTTGTTTTTTACAACTTTTATACATGGCTAATTGTAATGTTTTGTCTATTTGCCAATGCACTGTATAAATGGAACGTCACCAAGACAAATTCCTCTGTACATTTTACTGTCTCTGGCGAATAAGTATTCTTGTATGACACACTTACCCAGATGCATCCTTGTATGTCACTCTTACCCAGATGTATTCTTGTATGTCACTCTTACCCAGATGTATCCTTGTATGTCACACTTACCCAGATGTATCCTTGTATGTCACACTTACCCAGATGTATCTTTGTATGCCACTCTTACACAGATGTATCCTTGTATGTCACACTTACCCAGATGTATCCTTGTATGCCACACTTACCCAGATGTATCCTTGTATGCCACACTTACCCAGATGTATCCTTGTATGCCACTCTTACCCAGATGTATCCTTGTATGTCACTCTTACCCAGATGTATCCTTGTATGTTACACTTACCCAGATGTATCCTTGTATGTCACTCTTACCCAGGTGTATCCTTGCATGTCACACTTACCCAGATGTATCCTTGTATGTTACACTTACCCAGATGTATCCTTGTACGTCACACTTACCCAGGTGTATCCTTGTATGTCACACTTACACAGATGTATCCTTGTATGTTACACTTACCCAGATGTATCCTTGTACGTCACACTTACCCAGATGAAGAAGGTAGCAGCACCAGCACTGGCGTCTCGGATCTGGTCCGTGGTGTAAGCCTTGGACACCTTCCTGGCCTGCTCAGCGGCCTTCATGGGAACGGCTCGGGGGTCGAACTGCGAGATCTTCCTCATCATCGACTCCCGTCCCGTCTTCGCCATCAGCGCCTGGCACGTCCTCCATTGCTGCAACGTGGACCACAGGAGATGGGTGGTTCAGCAGGAAGGACAGCTGGCTCCCGTGAGCATACCTACTGGTGCCAGATCGCTCCTTTGCACTTCGTTCCCCGTGCCCCATTTGCAACCCTACAGTGTCCAAATCTCCCCTCGCCGTTTCGTTCCCCAAGTCCTGTCAGCATTCGTACAGCTTGCAGATCCTCCCTTCCTACTCTGTTCCCCAAGTCCCGTCAGCATTCGTACAGCTTGCAGATCCTCCCTTCCTACTCTGTTCCCCAAGTCCCGTCAGCATTCGTACAGCTTGCAGATCCTCCCTTCCTACTCTGTTCCCCAAGTCCCGTCAGCATTCGTACAGCTAGCAGATCCTCCCTTCCTACTCTGTTCCCCAAGTCCCGTCAGCATTCGTACAGCTTGCAGATCCTCCCTTCCTACTCTGTTCCCCAAGTCCCGTCAGCATTCGTACAGCTTGCAGATCCTCCCTTCCTACTCTGTTCCCCAAGTCCCGTCAGCATTCGTACAGCTTGCAGATCCTCCCTTCCTACTCTGTTCCCTCGTCAGCATTCCCATAGTTTGCAAATTTCCCCTTCCCACTCTCTTCTCCAAGTCCCGCGGACATTCCTTTAGCTTCCAAATCACCCTCTCCGTTTTATTCCCCAAGTCCCACAGCACACCACGCCAACACACAGCACAGCACACCGTACTGACAGCACACCATACACATCACACCATACGCACAGCACACTACATACACAACACCATACGGACAGCACACCACACCACAGACAGTACACGACACTCACCTCCCCCCCCCCCCAACACACACCACACACCAAGGACAGCACACAACACAACACAACACACACAACATGGACAACACACACACACACACACACACACACACACACACACACACACACACCACACACGCACACATACCACCACCACTCCATACCACACCGACAGCACACCCCACGCACGCGTGCACGCACACACACAAACAAACACACATGACACATACACACCACCACCACCACCACTCCACTACCACCACCATCATGCCCCCTCACCTTGACGTCCTTGAGGGAGGACCCCAGCAGGAGGAAGGTGGCCATCATGGACTCGTGGACGCCAGCCGGCGGGTTACCGTAGGTCTTCAGCTCCGCCACGGTCTTTTGGTCCATGTTGAGGACGGCGTGGCGGAGCTTCTCCAGGCGCGCCAGGTGCTCCTTCAGGCGCACCGCCAGGGCAATCTGCAGGTCCAGCTGGTGCTCAAAGTTCACCTCCTTCGCCCGCTTCAGGGCCTTCTCCAGGGCCGGCAGGTCTCGCTTCTGGGACGCTTCCATCAGATCTGTGCAGAGGAGGGTTAGTGAGTGAGTTAGTTAGTTGCTGCCTTGGGTCCAGTCAACCACATGGGGTTATTTATATCAGGGCAAAGTGGAGGAGGGGAACGGGAGAGAGGCTCCACGTGAAATGAGTCGGTATATAGAGATCAGGAGGGAACAAAATCCCACCCGTCCAACTCAGATTATCTGTAAAAAAAAGATCAGGAGGGAACAAAATCCCACCCGTCCAACTCAGATTATCTGTAAAAAAACGACAAGACCAGGAAGACTGGACGAGTACCTCAAAGGTCTGTCAGTTATCCTCTCTTTTTTCTCTCTGTTTTTTTTTTTTTTTTTTTTAAATTGTTGGTGGGTGGGTGGATCGGTGGATGAGCTTATAATTATTGTTATTGCTTATCGTTTTACCTCTTCCTTGTTACCTTGGGTCAGTCTACCACCATCTGTTTCTGGTTGCTCCACCTTATACTTACATTTTACATTACAGAGGAGCCTGGGACCTACCGGCCTTGTCTTGCAGCGCCGTGGACAGTTTTTGAGCCCTACCCTACATTTACATTACATTACAGTGCAGCCTGGGACCTACCGGATTTGTCCTGCAGCTCCGAGGGCAGTTTCTGAACATTACATTACAATGGAGCCTGGGACCTACCGGACTTGTCCTGAAGCTCCGAGGGCAGTTTCTGAACATTACATTACACTGGAGCCTGGGACCTACTGGCCATGGCCTGCAGCGCCCTGAGCAGTTTTTGAGCCTTACATTTACATTACATTACACTGGAGCCTGGGACCTACTGCCTTTGGCCTGCAGCACCGTGAGCAGTTTCTGAGCCTTACATTTACATTACATTACACTGGAGCCTGGGAACTATCGGCCTTATCCTGCAGCATCGTGAGCAGCTTCTGAACATTACATTACACTGGAGCCTGGGAACTATCGGCCTTAGCCTGCAGCATCGTGAGCAGCTTCTGAACATTACATTACACTGGAGCCTGGGAACTATCGGCCTTAGCCTGCAGCATCGTGAGCAGCTTCTGAACATTACATTACACTGGAGCCTGGGAACTATCGGCCTTAGCCTGCAGCATCGTGAGCAGCTTCTGAACATTACATTACACTGGAGCCTGGGAACTATCGGCCTTAGCCTGCAGCATCGTGAGCAGCTTCTGAACATTACATTACACTGGAGCCTGGGAACTATCGGCCTTAGCCTGCAGCATCGTGAGCAGCTTCTGAACATTACATTACACTGGAGCCTGTGAACTATCGGCCTTAGCCTGCAGCATCGTGAGCAGCTTCTGAACATTACATTACACTGGAGCCTGGGAACTATCGGCCTTAGCCTGCAGCATCGTGAGCAGCTTCTGAACATTACATTACACTGGAGCCTGGGAACTATCGGCCTTAGCCTGCAGCATCGTGAGCAACTTCTGAACATTACATTACACTGGAGCCTGGGAACTATCGGCCTTAGCCTGCAGCATCGTGAGCAGCTTCTGAACATTACATTACACTGGAGCCTGGGAACTATCGGCCTTAGCCTGCAGCATCGTGAGCAGCTTCTGAACATTACATTACACTGGAGCCTGGGAACTATCGGCCTTAGCCTGCAGCATCGTGAGCAGCTTCTGAACATTACATTACACTGGAGCCTGGGAACTATCGGCCTTAGCCTGCAGCATCGTGAGCAGCTTCTGAACATTACATTACACTGGAGCCTGGGAACTATCGGCCTTAGCCTGCAGTGCCATGAGCAGCTTCTGAACATTACATTACAGCCTGGGACTTACCGGACTTGTCTTGCAGCTCTGAGGGCAGTTTCTGAACATTACGTTACATTACACTGGAGCCTGGGACTTACCGGACTTGTCTTGAAGCTCTGAGGGCAGTTTCTGAACATTACGTTACATTGGAGCCTGGGACTTACCGGCCTTAGCCTGCAGCGCCGTGAGCAGCTTCTGAGCCTTGAGCAGCACGGGGTCGTCGTCGGGCACGCCGGTGTCCTTGTAGCGAGCGATGGCGGCCTCCAGCTGCTTCTGGTCCTTCAGCTCCATGGCCTGTTGCACCGCCTTGCGAGCCAGCAGTCGTCGCTCCTCTGTCGTGGACACAGTCAGTGTAAAGCCAGGTCAGTATAAAGCCCACGGTCAGAGACCACAAAAATACGAGCGATAGAATACACACATTAAGTGACTATTATGACAACTGTATAGCTTATTGGATACCTTCAGTATTTGACATCGCAATATTGTACACACCTGTAATCCACAGTCGACAACCAGGAATGAACGTCATCTTTGGATCTACACACACACACATGCACGCAGGCACACACACACACACGCACGCACGCACGCACGCACGCACGCACGCACACACACACACACACACACACGCAGGCACACAAAGACACACAAATGCACACACACACACACACACACACACACACACACACACACACACACACACACACACACACACACACACACGAAACCCTGAGGACACAGAAAGCTTTGTGCTCGTGGCAGTTAAAAAGAATGAAATGTTCGATGTATGAATGAATGAAAATTTACAAAAAGCACATAAAAACTTCCACACAAAACCATGCGTGTTCACAGAGCCCAATACACAGAGTGCATACATGTAAGCTCTCACAAGCTGAAATTACCTAAGGACATTCATACCAATTAAGTGCAAACAACCCCTACCCACTCACACCCTCCAGTGTTCCTTCTCGTGGATCTGATAACTACCTGGCTGACGATACACTGCATTTGTCCCACTACGCATCTCCCATTTCCAACGCAGCCACAATAATTATACAGTCATGCAGCCATCAATAACCATAAAATGTCCCATTCCCCACACCACTGCCATTATGCATTGCAGCCAGTCAGTTAATTACCACGAGACTCCAGTTCTCTACATCCCTGTCACCTAGCATTTAGCTCATCATTGACCACCAGACCTCAATTTCTTGCAGCACTGCCACCAAGTATTCAGCCAATCACTGACCACCAGACCCCAGTTCCTTGCAGATCTGCCACCAAGCATTCAGCCAAATCATAGATCATCAGACCTCGTTCCCCACAGCTCTGCTGCCAAGCACCGAATCACCAGTGACCGTCAGACCACAGTTCCCCACAGCCCTGCTACAAAGCATTCAGCCACTCATTGAAGTTCAGACCTCAGTTGTCGCAGCATTTTCACCAAGCAGAGTCAATCATTGATCATCAGACCTCAGTAACCACAGCACTGCCACAAAGCATACAGCCAGTCACTGACCGTCAGATCCCAGTTCCCTGCAGATCGGCCATCAAGCACCGAATCACCATGAACCATCAGACCCCAGTTCCCCACAGCCATGCTACAAAGCATTCAGCCAATCACTTACGTTCAGACATCAGTTTTCACAGCATTTTTACCAAGCATTCAGCCAGTCACTGACCATCAGACCTCCATTCTCTCAGCACTGTCACCAAGCATTCAATCAATCATTTACCATCAGACCATAGTTCTCTCAGTATTGTCACCAAGCATTCAGTCTGTCGTTGACCACCAGACCTCAGTTCTCTCAGCACTGTCATGAAGCATTCAGCCAATTATTGACCACAGATCCAAGTTCCCCGCAGATCTGCCATCACGCGTTCAGCGAGTCATTGACATTCAGACCTCAGTTCTCGCAGCATTGTCACAAAGCATTCAGCCAATCATTGACCAAATATCCACATCCTGCCACCACGCATTCAGCCAATCAGTGGCCATCAGACCTCAGTTCTCTCAGCACTGTCACCAAGCATGCCGCCAACCATTGGCCAAAAGTCCAACTTCCCCTAAGATCCGTCACCAAGCATTCAGCCAATCGATGACCATCAGACCTCAGTTCCTCGTAGCCCTGCCACCAAGCATTCAGTCAGTCACTGACCAAAAATCCACGGTCTCCGTATCACTGTCACTAAGCATTCAGCACTGAGCCAATCAGCGACCGCAAGACTCCCCTCCCCACTGCAGGCTTACCCTCCCTCCTTGCTGCAGCCATCTCTGGGCTCTCGTCTTCACGCACTACATCTGGAATCGGTTCGAGGCAGATTTTGCAGGCACACATAATTGTAGGGTTACAGAGAGACACAACTGGTCACACAGAAATAACTGGCTGCAGTCAAATACAAACTGGTCACACAGAAATAACTGGCTGCAGTCAAATACAAACTGCCAGAGATGTGTGGTATAGGGAACAGCATGCTTATTAATTTCATCGACTTGCACAGGCACGTGGCAACTATACTAGCTGTCACAGACAAAACCCATTACAGATAATGTAACAACAAAATGTTTGGATTTTAAAGGGAAAAACCTGTGGTCACAAGCGTAGGATTAAAGGCAACATGACTGGCACACTGACAAACGCATGGTCGTGGACAGACTGACACACTGACAAACGCATGGTCGTAGACAAACTGACACACTGACAAACGCATGGTTGTGGACAAACTGACACACTGACAAACGCATGGTCGTGGACAGACTTACACACTGACAAACGCATGGTCGTAGACAAACTGACACATGCGTGGTCGTGGACAGATTAACACACTGACAAACGCATGGTCGTGGACAGACTGACACACTGACAAACGCATAGTCATGGACAGACCTACACAAACACAAGAACATGGATATCTTCAACAGACCACAAAGATGTACAAACGATGTAGTTTTAGCCTTGAAACAGAAATCGATCTTAAAATCCCTAATTCCACGTGCTCCACCAATAAAACGTGACTTGATTTATTACTAACTGTATGTCCTAATCAACAACTAATTATTTCAAGTTTCAATCTGAGTTGCAACGTTCTGTCTTACAACACCTTCCTTCCCCTTTTTATTCTCTCTCTCTCTCTCTCTCTCTCTCGCCCTGATATAACCGCACTGGTTGATTGGGCGTAAAACACCAACTTACTCTCTCTCTCTCTATTTCTGAAGTGTAATGACCAAAGGCCGAGATAATACCTCATTTATATGGCCGTATTTTTAAAGCGCAGTGACCAAAGGCCAAGATAATATCTCATTTATATGCCCGCATTTTTGAAGTGCACTGACCAAAGGCCGAGAAAATATATCATTTATATGACCGAATTTTTGAAGTGCAAATCACCAAAGGTCGAGATACTATCTTATAAGTAGATATATCGTTTGCCACTGTGAACGGCAAGAGGTATGCCGACAGTACAGTACTGAAGGAACGCCCAGAAACAGCAGACATCGGCGTTGTAGTTTTTGTGTTTAATTTAAAGAAGCTGGCCTTTCCAAAGCACGTTTTGTCCGACGAGCCGTACATGATTTAAATCGAGGACTTTGTTTTAAGATGCCCCTTCTAAATTCGAATGGATTTTAAAAGGACTTTGTTTTAAGGTTCCCCTTCTAAATTCGAACGGATTCTAAATTCCGTTACAGATAACAGGGTTGGCCGCACACGACGACAAGTGTCATGGCTCCTCCCAAACTCCAAGCACTGGTTTACGACATCCTTCCAGGAGAGTGCCGGAAAGCGGTGCTCGGAGTGTGCGCTCCTCCATGTGCCGCGCACCGCCTCGTGGATATTGCGCACACAATCTGAGTGCCACGTCACCAGAGGAACCAGATCAAAGAAGCCGCGGGTAGCCATTCGGCCAGCTGTGACACCTGGTAGTGTGTTTTTTCTAGTCGATTCCAGCTAAGCGTCATTATTGCAGAAGGATTCTTAATGTAAAATAAGGCCCAGAAAGCGTTTCGTCTGAAAATCCTCGATACAGCTTTTACTTTGATCTCTGTTGGAGGAAGGCCGGCTGTCATTTACAAAACATTTTGCGAAGGCCAGACCCTTTAAACATGTTCATGGCAATTGATATGGCTCTACAGTGTGTAGTATGTCAAAAGCCCAACTATAGCAGATACATTTCGACCACCCGTGAAAAGCATGTGACTGGTCACAAGGACACCACGTGAAATACGAAACGTCGAGAGCCTTCTCTCTCGGCTACAATAGCGATCAATCAATACTGACATGCTGAGTGCGAAAAACAACTGGCGTGGTGGTTGGTGTGTGTGTTGGGGGGGGAGGGGGGGGGGGGGGGGGGCAGGGAAGAAGGGAGCGGGGGTGAAGCGGGTGATTGTTTCCATACGGAGACCATGCCACAATACATCCTGACAGTGACCGATAGCCTGTTCCACCGGATGGTCACAGTTAAGATCCGTGACAGCGCAGTTTTCGTGTTTCGTCTTCAGTACAGAAAATCAGGAAGGAAAGTCACAAAGGACCGACTGAATCGTGGAGAAAAAAAATCCACATTGTGTAATGCTTGCACGATAACTCTGAAATGTCATGTTGTTTTCAGTTTTACATCATTAAAAATAAAAAATAAAAATGAGCTTCCAAATTTCAAAAGCAATCGCTTCTGTCCTATAATTTAAGTGGCATATTTAGACCGTCGTTTCGCTTTTTAGATATATAATTTAATGACCAGCTAGTGGTCTAGCTATTCGTTTGTGTGAGCTAACATCTTCGCAACAGTTTCTTCAAGTTTGATTCAGTTCTCTATTAATTTTTCCATCAGAAGTAGGCCTACCTGTGATATAACTTGTACTTTGCCTTGATATGTATGACCTTTGAGAACATGGGCGTTATTACATTTAAAACAAATCAACCAGTCTCCCGTCAGAGAGATCTACCGTGCGCGAAGAAAATTGGAAGGCTTTAACCAACCATGACACCGATAACCGTTCGACCAATCACAGCCGCAGACGCACTGAACGCTAACCGGCACTCAGTCTACACGGGACAGAGGGCGGTACAACAGGCTAAGGTTGGCCGCCAGAGAGCAATCCACAAGCCATCTGTCATGTCCTGGATGACACGCCTTACTACAGTCAACGACTGGTGGAACTGGGCGGCTGATCAACGTGAACTGTTTCACTCGAACTGTATGAGACAGGGATGCAAGGCGCACCGAACAGTCGTGAAATACGAGCATGCTGACAATAACCGAGTTTCCAACCACACTGCTGTTGCTTTTGAAAGCAGAGCATTTTTTTCTTCTTCATTTTTCCTCCTCTTCTTCTCAAATATCACATATTCTGACAGCACATCCTGTACGTTTCATGCAGGCAAGTCAGTGATTTTTCACGCATGCAAAACAATAAAAAAATAAATAAATATATATATAAAAAAGTTTTCGCAATCTGCCCAGAGGGAGGGAATATGTATTTTGTACGCAAATTCCGACAGCAATTCGTATATAGGACACTTTCTTATAATACCAATCAGTGTTGCTACTGAAAACAACGCAGTTTTTTCTTCTTCTCAAATATGACATATTCCGGCAGCACATCCTATACGTTTCATGCAGACATTCAGGGATTTTCTACGCATGACTAAAAAAATCATTTTTGTTTCCGCAATCTGCCCCGAGTGGGGGGAATGTTTATTTTGTACGCAAATTCCGACAGCAAGTCGTATATATGACATTCTCTTATAACACCAAACAGTGAGGCATGCAGTGATATCATAATCTGGTGGAGTCCCCTATTCACATACTATGCCATGCGCTGTCGGCACGACATCAAATACAGTCATGTCGTGCCACAGCTAGCTATGTCGGCAATGCTGTCATGCTATGCCATGCGCTGTCGGCACGACATCAAATGCAGTCATGTCGTGCCACAGCTATCTTGTCGGCAATGCTGTCATGCTATGCCAAGCGCTGTCGGCACGACATCAAATACAGTCATGTCGTGCCATACACACCTTGTCCGCAACGCAGCCATGTTGTGCCATACATCAAATGCAGTCATGCCATGCTATACCATACCATATCTTGTGGGCACAAAACTAAATCTAGTCATGCTGTGACATACATCGTCGGCACAACATCACATTCATCATACTGTGACGTATGAAGTCGGCACTACACTAAATGCAGTCATACCATGCCATATCTTGTGGGGCACTGCACCACATGTAGTCATGCTGTGACAACCACTGTCGGCACTACACCAAACGAAGTCATGCAATGCCATACCAATCTTGTGGGCACTACACCACAGGCGGTCATGCTGTGACATACGCTGTTGGTACAACACCGAATTCAGTCATGCTGTTACATACGCTTTCGGAACAACACCAAATTCAGTCATGCTGTGACATACGATGTCGGCACTACACCAATTTCAGTCATGCTGTTACATACGCTGTCGGAACAACACCAAATTCAGTCATGCTGTGACATACAATGTCGGCACTACACCAAATTCAGTCATGCTGTGACATACAATGTCGGCACTACACCAAATTTCAGTCATGCTGTTACATACGCTGTCGGCACTACACAAAATACAGGCATGCTGTGACATACGCCGTCGGCACTACACAAAATACAGGCATGCTGTGACATACGCTGTCAGCACCACACACATTCTTAGTCAAGCTGTAACATGCATCGTTGGCACTACACAACATTTCAGTCATGCTGTGACATACGATGTCGGCACTAAACCAAACTTCAGTCATGCTGTGACATACGCCGTCGGCACTACACGAAAAAATAAAAAAAATCATGGTGTGACATACGCTGTCGGCACTACACAAAATTTCAGTCATGCTGTGACATACGACGTCGGCACTACACGAAAAAGCAGTCATGGTGTGACATACGCTGTCGGCACATACACCAAATTTCAGTCATGCTGTGACATACGACGTCGGCGCTACACCAAATGCAGTCATGCTGTGCAGATGGTACACTCGGGCTGCGTGACATGCACTCCATTGATGCGAAGCTGGGCTACATTCGGGCAACACCGCCTTGGTACCTTTGTACGTCCGTCCGTTGGCGAAACGAGGCACTCTCTGTCTTTTGCAGGTCTTTGGTCGTATCGGAGAATTAGTCATCACAAAGGACACCTCAATGAATTCGCTATCATCAGGTGGGTCTGATGCCGGGTCACCAACCCTTTGCCCCTCTTCCTGCTCTTCCTTCTCCACTTCTTCCTCCTCCTCCTCCTCTTCTCTGTCGTTGTGCTTGTCTTCATCGTCAGTTTCATCCTCGAGTGTGGCATCGTCTTCCATGACGTTGATTCCATCGTCTTGCGTCAGGAAAAGACAACAACCAATATCCAAAATTCCAAGATTCCAAGGCGATTGTAATGTCCATAACAGCAAAACTAATGCTGATTTCTGCTGTGGATGACTCATTGCACAGCGGACCAGCAGGTCAGCGAAGTCAGCAAGGACAGGATAGACCCTCAATTATATAAGTCACACTAAGATAGGGAACGAGAGTTAGATGGGGTTGGGGACAGAGAGAGAGAGACACACACAGACAGACAGAGACGCCATCCACTGCGTCGATAGTCAGAAAGATGAGAAGCAAGGTGCACCGCTATAATTATTAACAAATGAATCACTACTATCCTCCAATCTCCAATTTCCCCAGACCACTTTCTCTCGCCTCATAAAACCGAACGAAGACAGCTACATGTACGTCAGCATTACCGTCACTTCCGGCTGCTGGCGCGGCTTCCGCTGCCGGAGCTGCAGCCCTTGGTTCCTCCACCTGTATGGTGTCCATGATGGCGTTGATGTTGTCGCTGTACAGCTCGCCAGGGCGGCGCCGGTTGACCTGCACGTGGACAGTTGATTAGCTTTCACAGTGACCACCTAAGCCAGGTTTTGAAATTTGAGCCAGCAGACTTATGGTTCAACATGGAAATGAGATGAAAAAATACAAAAGGTTAAACACACGCACGCGCGCGCGCGCGCACACCCACCCACCCACCCACCCACACCACCACCACCACCACCAACAATAAAACCACTTATTTTAATCAGACAATAGAAAACGTCTTTTTCAAGCAGTCAGATGGGCTAACAAGCGATGGTTGGAATAAGTATTATCAACTTAGCTTTCAGTTGATGAAGATTTGGAGAAGAACACCTTTTATTCAGACGACCGACAATATGTTTTGCAAATGTTTGGCAGATGCATCTTTTACAAGCGACCAAAAAATAGAAGGGACGGTTCTGCTCCATCAACGATCGTAAGCTGTCTTTTGGCTACATGAAAACATGGAGCAAAAATGGCGAACGATTTTTATTTTGGGTTGTGTCATTCTTACCAAGATCTGAGAGAAGAAGAATAAGAAGATAGAAGAAGAAGAAGAAGAAGGAGAGAGAGAGAGAGAGAGAGAGAGAGAGAGAGAGAGAGAGAGAGAGAGAGAGAGAGAGAGAGAGAGAGAGAGAGAGAGAGAGAGAGACAGACAGACAGACAGACAGACAGACAGACAGACAGACAGACAGACAGACAGACAGAGACAGAGGGACAGAGAGACCGAGGGAGAGAGAGAGAGACAGAGAGAAAAAGAAACGGACAGACAGGCAAAAACAAAGAGAGATACAGACGGACAAGCAGAAACACACAGAGACACAGACACAGACACAGACAGACAGAGAAAGAGATAGAGACAGAGAGAGAGAGAGAACTGCAGGAAGCAAACCCCAGTCCGCACGCCACACCCACCTGATACTTGGCCACGTTGCGGACCTTGCCGCTGCCTGGCGTGGGCTCGGTGTAGACGTTGAGCATGTACTCCCCGTAGTCCTCCAGCGACAGCCGGAACATCGTCATGTCCTCCGTCTTGACCAGCTCCACGCGCTCCGAGTCCGCCGCCTTCTGGCCGTTGCGCCTGTGGAACTCCACCACGGCATTCTCGCAGCCCGGGGGCACGGGGATGAACACCTCTTTGTCGCTCGTCTCCACCGTCTCGTTCCGGATGACGTTGTCGCCCTCGTCCTCCTCTCGGCCACCTGGGTGCAAGGACTCGGTCAGTCTCGTGAGGTGTTGTGGGGGTGAGGGTGGGAAGTAAGTAAACATGGTGCTTAATGTCTACGGAAACCGTACGGCTTTTTAGGGACGGGTGAGGGTGGGAGTGTGGGGTGGAATTGTTAGCGACCTCCTTAAAGGAGCGAGAAGTTGCTTCGAGAACTTCTTTCGGCTAACTTCGCGAAACGGCGATGTCGCTGAAAGTCCTTCGGAATCAAGTCTTGTTCTGCGGGAGTCGCTCTTTACGAAGTACTCGTTCTTCAAAATAAATGTTCCTGTTTCGCTAAACCTCTCTTCGACACAATTCTTGAGAGAGATAGGGGGGGGGGGAGAGAGAGAGAGAGAGAGAGAGAGAGAGAGAGAGAGAGAGAGAGAGAGAGAGAGAGAGAGCAAACAACAAAGCACCATCAGCATAAATCCTTTAGAAAGAAAAAGGGCCACAACAAACATTTCCTCCCATCATTCCCCCACCTTACCCCCCAGACGTGCTTTATTTTAAAAGCGTCTACATCTGGCTCACATTGTCATGGACAACGCTCCAGAGGGGTCTTCTTCTTCTTCTTTTCTTTCTTTTTCTTTACAAAAAACAAAACAATTAAACAAACTGGGCTATTATATCGGTACAAGGCTAAAGAAAGAAAGAGCCTTTTGGTGATCAAAGCAAACAAAGCAACACACACACACACACACACACACACACACACACACACACACACACACACACACACACACACACACACACACACTCACACACACACACACACACACACAAACAAACAAACAAAAACCTCACCACCACCATCACCACCAACAACAAAACCACACTTACTCTCATCCTCAGCGTACTCATGCCCGTCGGACTGCACGAGGTAGGTGTGCACGTTGTAGATCTCCGTGTCGTTGTCCTTCTCCTTGGCGAAGACGTTCAGAGAGTACTCGCCCTTCTCGGGCAGGTCCAGGTCGAAGACCCACTCGCCCTTCTCGTTGCGGCGCGTGGCCGTCACGTGCCTGGCGGCCTTACCGTCCACCGTGTGCACCTCGCACACCAGCTCCGCGTTGTTGCTGGCCGCGAACCGGACCGACACCTGCACAGCCCACGCACAGTGAGTAAGTAAGTAAGTAGCTCGGTGTTTCACGCCCAGTAGCCCAGTACGGTTATATCAGAGCGACGCCATACACAGTACGTGCAATGATTATAAGACAACGAAACGGGACGAAATACAACACCTGCATAGGACACATACAGTCCACACAGGCCACATACAGTCCACACAGGTCACACAGTTCACACAGGTCACACAGGCCACATACAATCCACACAGGTCACACACAGTCCACACGGGTCACACACAGTCCACACAGGTCACACACAGGCCACATAGGTCACACAGGCCACACACAGTCCACACAAGTCACACACAGTCCACACACAGTCCACAGAGTCCACACACAGTCCATACAGGCCACACGCAGTCCACAGTCCACACACAGGTCACACACAGTCCACACAGTTCACACACAGGTCACACACAGTCCACACAGGCCGCATACAGTCCACACACAGTCCACACAGACCACACACAGTCCATGCAATAATTATGACACAACCAAACGGGACGTAATACAACACCTACACAGGCCACACACTATCCATACAATGGTGATAATAATTGATTTATTACACTGATGGTATGTTTGAAAGCAAATTTCCTTTTTTACAGAACAATAAAGTATTAGCTTACCTTATTTTAACTTAATGCAACGAAACCGGAATAATACAACGACACTTTGGTTTAAACAGGAATTTGTTCCAGTACAACAACAACAAAAAGATACAATGAAAACTTCCTGAGCTCACCAACACGCTTGTGGCTGATACGCGGTGAGCTCATAACAATACTTTGTTCATCCTTAAAAGGAAATTCGGTTGTTCTGCGTTTGGGAAATAATGAAAGAAGTAAACAAAAAGTACGTCATTATGTACATAATGTCAGTCCCAATACGTGGGATTGATACAAAATAATACTGTGCAATTTACAGATTAGTCGCACAGGCACCCACCCACCCCCGTCCTTCTTAACATAGGATAACAGTGGTTTAAACCGTAAATCCAATCGCATCACACCTTAACATTGGCTAAGAGTGGTTTAAACCGTAAATCCAATCGCATCACACCTTAACATTGGCTAAGAGTGGTTTAAACCGTAAATCCAATCGCATCACACCTTAACATTGGCTAAGAGTGGTTTAAACCTTAAACCAAATAACACACCCATTGCAAATAACGATAACCCCCCTACCCCACATACCCCCACCACACCACACCCCCATTGCTAAGCAAACACTTTCTCGTGTATACCTTTCCATCCTTAGTATCGATGGTGCCTCCAGGGTGGGAGAGGGGTTTGACCCCGAACCGGTCGGCGTCAGGCCCCTTGCCGAGCGTGCCGTAGGAGGTGTTGGGGAACGGCTGGGTTTCCTCCCCTTGCCCGGTGCACTGCACCAGGTAGTTGAGCACGTTCTCCGCGTCGCCCTCCGCTCCGGGTTCCTGGGCGAACAGCTTGAGGGCGTACTCACCTGAAACACAGACGCACACACACACACACACACACACACACACACACACACACACACACACACACACACACACACACACACACACACAGGCACACACGCACGAACACACCCATCCACCCACCCACACACCCACACCCACACACACACAAAGTCAACAACAACAAAAACTGACTGCTAGCCTGCTGAAACAAGATCGAAACATACAAAAAAGTTTCGAAAGAACGCTGATCTTGACATAATAGGATAACACAAAACATACAGATTTTCGGAGCAAACTCCTTTTTCAAAGGAACGGACTGACAGGTAGTTAGTAACCGGATTTTAATGTCTTGTAAACCACACAGGATCACCTCAGGACACGACTGAAGGACTAACAGGTAACTAGTTAATAACTGGATTTTAATGTCTTAATAACCGCACAGGGTCACTTCAGAACAGTACTGAAGGACTTACAGGTAAACGAAGATGAAAATGATATCATATGAAAACTGTATACTTATGCTGTTTCGGTTATTCATGCTGGAGTGCCTGCAACATGGTGCTTAACGTCCACAGAAACCGTACGGCTTATTAGGGACGGGGAGAAGGGGGAAAAGGGGTACGGAGGTTGGGGGAGAGG
>OY757545.1:13918860-13974638 GCA_963584105.1 Alviniconcha strummeri
TTTAAAATCTCTGGCTGCCATGTACATCTTCACTGTCAACAATAAAACAGGGAATTAATGGTTTGAGAATTTGAGAAACCAGTCAAGATATGCAGATGAGACACTTCACTCTCACTCTCAGGGCTTGATAATTTCCTCTGGTTCAGTGGTCCTTGACCACTAAAACTGCCAGTGGACCAGTAAAACTCTCCCTTCACTGGTGTGCCAAACCAGTCATTTTTATGAGTATAATGAGAAGCGTCAAGCTTCTTCTCAGTGTAACTGTAAGACGCTTTTATTACTGTGTCCCATACTCCTGAGTATTTATATATTTTAATGAGCGAAGGGCAGCAACTCATAAATGTGACAAAATCAAACACACATACACTGTATATGTACATATACAACTAAGCTATGACAACTCAGACAAAAGGGATTTTTAAAACAGTCCTCATCTGTCTAGCTAGTCTATAACTTTCTTTTGAGTGGTTCACTCGTGTTTGTAGACCAGTAAAAATCATGGGAGACTAGTAAAGTTTGTGATGCACTGGTCCCGAGGACTACTGCCAGTTATGGAAAGTTTCCGGAAATGTTTATCCCTGAATTTGGCCTGCCAGTTGTTTTCTTAAGTTACAGTTTCACTGTTTCAGTGAACTCTCGCTCACTGAAGGCAAAGAGGCCAGGTTTACTTTACATGTACATGTGTTAGAGTGAAAAACGTAGGTGCTGCCCTACTTTTGTCTTACCTTATGGCTTTGGGCAGTGCGTGCTCTCTCCTGGCAACATTAAATTTAATTGCATTCTGTGAATTATGCTACGGTCAAAATAGTGACGGCCGACCGTGGCAGTCAATTCTATTCATAGAGTGCATTGTATCTTTGAGATGGAGACTTTTGTTTGAAAGACTATTGTAAAAAATTACGTCATCGTAAAATAATAATAATCATCATAAACTCAGTCCCCCGCCCAGTTTTACCGAGAAAACAGCGACAACAGTGTGCGCCACGGACTCATATCACAAGTGCCTATGGATGTCCGTGGAGCTATGCGCTCCGGTACGGCGCGTAAATTTGAACTGGAGGACCACAATAATGTAAACACCTAGACCTACACTGAAGCAATGCTGAGCACTGTCATACATAATTAGAGTGCAAACAAAAACAAACAAAAAAAGCAACATGCAGCATAACGTTCTACAATTATTACCGGTGACGGCTCGACAGTCACACTCTCAGTTGAGTTCAGGCAATGAGAGTTACCTTCCCACCACTCGGTTTTGGCTAGCCAAATGCATGCATAGTCGAACATCACGAAAATCTTTTTTTTTTAAGGCAAAAACTAGAAGGACTTAAGCTGTGCAATTAAACACACTATACCAGGCTTTCTCTTTTTATGTGTTCGGTGAAAAAGCTTGATATTAGTGTATAAACTGCTAATTTTATGGTTTGCATATCCAACAAACGAAGAGAAATCACTCCAATGAACTATGTAGAGTAACGTACCATCCACTTCCGCAAAAGCAAACGTTGGCACAAAGCAGACGCTCAAAACGGTTAGTGTGCAGTATTATTATTATTATACTATTCTTAAGCTTACATTATGTATATCAAGATCTACTCTCTCTCTCTCTCTCTCTCTCTCTCTCTCTCTCTCTCTCTCTCTCTCTCTCTCTCTCTCTCTCTCTCTCTCTCTCTCCTTTGGAAAAGTAAACTTTTGTTTACGAGTTAACTCTTCATGTCATTGTAAAATAATTATTATTATAAGGTCAGTCTCTCGTTCTAATGGTCCTTATGGTAAATGGCAACATCTGAAGGAGAGGGAATTTCAGGACTTCGTTTACTACATCAGTACATGGGTTTCAATGACAGCACACACAAGAAAATCATAACAACAGTTATCCTCCTAGACTGTTTGCGATCACAGAAGAGACCGTGACCGAAATCAGTCAGAAACACATTTTTTAAAGGGAAGAGGAAAGGTTTGCATTTCTTTCTATAAATATTAGGCCCAAACTGGTGCCCAATATAAAGGGGGTGCCTGATAAACTTTGTGCATACGTGTACTGTCTACTGATGTAGATGTCAGCAAATGATAAAATGCATGATCATCACATCAGTTTCAGCAATAATCTGCTGTTGTATTCTGAGGCAACCAGTAGTGTGTGTGTGTGTGTGTGTGTGTGTGTGTGTGTGTGTGTGTGTGTGTGTGTGTGTATATATATATATATTGTAACATATTGTAACTGATAAAGTAATATGATTCTTTACTTGATAAGTCCAGTATTGGATGTCCAGCAAATGTTGAAATGCATGCTCATCAGTTTCACTTTCAGAAATAATCTGTTGTTTTTGCTATATTTTGGAACAACCAATAATATGTACAACACTGGTGCAACATATTATGACTAATAAAGTAATATGATGTTTTACTTTGTAAATCCAGTTCTGTGCAAGCACAGGTGATGGATCCCATACAAACTCAATGAACGCACTAATATAGTAATAACATCTCTCATGTCACTTATCAGTACTTGTGCTTCAATAATGGCATATAACACATGCATTACATTGTGTAATATTTTAAGCAATTCAAATGCGTCAAAATATCAAAGATCGCTAGAAGTAAAACATTGAAACCATTATGATGATTACTTAAATTTGTTATCATTACCAAATAAAGTGATGCTGACACTAACACTTGTAACAGTTGACTTTTTGTGCAGTTTTCAGAAATGGCTGGGACTGGAGAGGAAGATAAAGATCAGAATGGATCATCACCCCAGAAGAAAACAAAGTCCAGGTCACAACCTAAAACAAAAGCTGACGATGCAGAGAAAGATGACAAAGAAGCAGCAGAACGCTTGAGGAAAGCTCAGCTGGAATCTAAAATACGAGAGAGGGTGGCTTCAGAAGCAAAAGCTTTTGATGTTGTGAATCGCCTGATTGAACCAAACATCTCGACAGACTATTTTCTGAAGGCAGTATGTATTAAAATAACTACAGTGTGTTGTACGGTATTATGTAATACAGTACAAAACAACATTGTTAGTTTATAAATTATACAAAACAACTCTGACAGTCAGAGTACAGGAATTTGTCTTGTGGCTTACATAAAATTAGTTAAGTAAGGCATTCAAAGGGCATTTCAATATTAACTATAGAATATGGATCAAGGTTTAAATAAAATAAAATGTGCTTGATATATTGATAAAAATTAAGATGCACGGACATTCACACTCCAGCGTGCACACACATGTATGCATACACACACACACTCTCTCTCTCTCTCACACACACATGCTTGAGCATGCACACGCACATACACAGATAATATATATATATAAAAGTATGTTCAGCTGGGGTCTCCTAAGTATTATCTCTTCAACAGTGCCACTTGATTAACCACAGCCACTACACAGATGTTGTAGAGGAGCGAGCCATCAGCCACTTGTGTGGATACCCATTATGCAGCAACACTCTCAGCCAGGTCAGTATCTGCTGGTCCTTGTATCAGTCAGTCCTGCGGTTTAGCTGACCACACACCAGGCTGCATTTGTCTTTGCATTTTTTTCTCTGTGTGTGTGTGGTTGTTGTTTTTATTGTGTGTATGGTTGTGCATGTGTGTGGTTTTTGTTATTGTGTGTGGTTGTGCATGCATGCATGTGCATGTGTGTGTGTCCTGGTGTGCGTGTGTGTGTGTGTGTGGCGGTTGTTATTGTGTGTATGGTTGTGCGTGCGTGTGTGTATGCTAGAAGTAATAAGAAAGATGTTAAATAAAATGTTGTACTTTGTAGTACATTTGTGCATATAATTAGTTGGGTTTCTTTGTTCACTTATTTTTTTTTTTGGCAATCCTGTTGTTTTTGTATTATGTGCTTTGGGCTCTGAATGTTACTTGTTAGGTTTGGGCCCTGTATAAGTATTATTTATACATTGCATGACATTACAGTCTTTTCACTGCTCAGTATCCTCCAGCTAAATAAAGCAATGAAATATATATATATATATAGATGAGTATATATATATATGTACTTTCTGTGCCATGTTTGTTTAAAAAAAGAAGGTTTTAATATAATATGAAACTTGGTTGTTTTCAGGTGGCCAAGAAGAAATACCACATTTCAACAAAAACAAATACTGTGTTTGATATCACGGAAAGGAAGGTGAGTGTATGGAGGTACAAACACTGAATAACCTTCTGTACAGCCATCAGCCATAGACTGATACACTAAATCATTATGAATATACTTTATAGCTGCCATGTGTTGCATTATATACACATTCCTTTGTTTGCTCAAAATAACATTTAGCAGTAACACCGTTACAACTGATGTTATATAAGATAAGCTTTTGTGGAAAGTAAGTGTTAGAAGTTTTGGTATTTTTGAGTTGTTTCATGTCATAGCATAGTATGTTTATCCATTTTATGTTTTTAAGCATGCAGATCTAACATGCACATGTGTGCATGTATCTTCTCTTTTTTTTCTCTCCAAAGGATATAGTGCTATTAATACATATATATGCACACACACACACACACACACACACACACACACACACACACACACACACATGCACACACACACACACACACACACACACACACACACACACACACACACACAATACACATGCACACACACACACACACACACACACACACACACACACACACACACACACACACACACACACACACACACACACACACACACACACAAACATGAATGCACAATACACAAATATGCATGCAACCTTCACAGTCAACTTATTTAATAATCTAAAAATCCTGCTGTTCAAAAATATTTTTCAAGACCAGATTTTAATCTAAGATATGAGCCTCAAGACTTGTAATGTGTATAATGCATTGCAGCTTAGCATGGTCACTATGTCTTGAGCTGACTTCTGGTTTTGTGTGGGTTCAACAGAAATTTTGCAGCAACACATGTTACCGGGCCTCACAATACATAGAGCAGCAGATTCCAGATACACCTGTCTGGACTCGTAGGGATGAAATGGAAACTAAATTTGATCTCCTGCAGCATAAGGCTCGTGGGTACGTGGTGACAGACATTGTTTGTCCATTTTGTGTGTTTACACAGACATGGTATATGCACAGAGTATTTACATACACACACACACACACACATACATGTTTGTCCATTCTGTGTGCAGTGTATTCTTGTGTGTTTAAACAGACATGGCATATACACAGAGCACAGTGTATTTACACACACACACACACACACACACACACACACACGCATGCATGCATGTATACACATGCCTGCACACACACAAGCATTTACACACGCACAAACACACACACACACACACATGCTACTGTGTAATGCACAGTGTGTAATGTTCAGTAATACACATTATGCATAGTGACACATGTTGGAACACACACATGCATGCACGCACTCACGCATGCATGCATGTGCACACACATAAACATGTACGAGAATAAACATGCACATGGAAACACATGTATACAGTCACTATATCCATGAGTGTTCTTTTTGATGTTTATGCTTCTTAGAATTATTTTATGATCAAGAAGAAGAGAAGATCTGTTGGCAGTGTAAGTTTCTCTCATGGTCATCTTCTTTCTTTTTCCTATCCTGTCCTCATTTTGTAATACATGTATACAAATGGGCTAAACTGTGCAGCTTTGAGCAAGATGTGTGAGTATGCTTAACCAAATCTGAATGCTTTTGCTTTGGAATGTTGTTTTTGTCTTTTGACTGGGATTAAAGTTGTTGGTGGGGGGGGGGGGGGGCTGTTCCACTCAACTGATTGTATTTACTGATCATCTGCACTTTCAGGTATTGTTGATTATGTTTGAGGTATGTTGCTGGATTTTTGTTGTTATTTTAAACTGACCCCGAGGGAAAATTTTCATGCATGGATGAAGTTTGTTTGTTCATTAAAATTCATCCTGATGGTAAGATTTACCCTTCTCCTTCTTTGACTTCTGTCTTCACTTTTCTTTCTCTTTGTTTTTTCTTCAATGCGGCAGCAAGAGTTTACATACATTCTGGGGTACATATTAAAAGAGCTTCTTTGTGATAGGATGGCACCTGTTCATCTTAAATCTGGCAATGCATAGGATGATGGGCTCAGTCAGTGGATTTCTTGTACATACTTGAGACAGGCAAAAGTAGTCAGTATTCAGTTTGATGCAGGTTGCTTCTCACTTCCCCCATTTGTCTTTAAATAAAAACGTATTCTGCTGTGTTTCAGAACATTTGAAGGTGAGGAGGTTATAGGCTCGAAGATGTTCCCATTGAAACAGGAGGTCTTGCTGCTGGAGAAGTTGGACCAAAAGTCTGCAGAGACCAAAAGCGCAAAAGAACCCAGAATGCCTGCGTCTCTGGGTGAAAGTCAGCGCTTGTCTGACCAGCTCCTGTCTTTGTCAACTGAAGAGGATCTGGACAACAGGATGGGAAGCCTCTCACTCCATGGACAAGACCAGGACAGCCTGGAAAAGAGCAAGCCATTGAGCAAAGCCCCAGATGGCAGTTTGCCGGGTGCAGAATCTGGTGGGAAGAGGGAAGCTCTGGAACAAGGCAGTGCTGGGCAGGAAAGGAGCAGCAGGCAAGGGGGGTGTGAGGGCGAACTCAGGCAGGAAGCGGAAAAAGAAGAGAAGGGAGGAATTGTTGAAGGTGACAAGGAGGGCCCCGCCCTGGAGTCTGCCATGGGACACTTGACTCTCCAGGACAGCGTTCAGCCACACGCTTCAGGCAGCGATGACAGTGACTCAGAAACCCCAGACCCTCAAGTCGCTGATTCTTGCAGGAAGGATGGTGCTGGCACTGAAGGCACAGGCTTGACATATCACACAGCTGCTTCTCCCAAGCCAGTAGAAGTCAGTGACGAAATCACAGGCACGGACTCTGACCATTGTGAGGTGACAAAGAAACCTGACAAATCTGATTTGCAGCAGCAGCCAAAAGAGTCCAAGTCTGCCTACCTCATGCGTCTGCTGGACAAACGCAAAAATCTCTTTTCAAAGATGGCAGACATTCAGACGTACCCAACATGTACACCGCAGGCCTCACAGTCAGAACCAGTGCATTGTGATGATGAGAAAACAGCAGCCAGTGAAAAAAACAGAGCCAAGCTGTCTGACGCTGACCGGGTGAAAGAAGGCTCAGAACAGAATGCACATAGTGGATCTCCTGCAGACTCACAGTCCACTCAAGGACAGGGCAGTGTGAAGAGTACATCGAGCACACAAACCCGCTCAAAGCACAGCCAATCCACTACCAAACCCTCCAGAAAAGCAACCCCTGCACCACCTCAGCCACAAATGTCTCCCCTGGACTCTGTCTGCCAGATCATTTCCCATTGGATCATGCCCGAGACCTTGATCTACTTGGGGCTGAGTTCTGCACAAGGCCAAGGTGATGATGAAGCTCAAGACCACTCAGCAGATGCTTTCCACAAGGACCCTGAAATGCAGAGGAAGTACATGGACCTGTGCCAGCGTCTGGCAGGCCAAGAGAAAGACTTTGATGACCTTCTGGGAGAGGATGAGGTGGAAGACGAGGCAAGGAAAGACAGGAGAAAGCCTCTGCCACGCTTTGAAGAACTGAAGAAGCAGACAGAGGAGTACAGGTCCAAAGTGGAGCTGTTCCTCAGGGGACCCTCTGGGACAAGGAAGAAGTCCAACAAGGTAGGGACAGAGGGGAAAGTAGTACCTAAATCTCTGCCCAAGGCCACATCTGGGACATAAATAAATAAAAATCTAAACCCAAACCACATGTATGTAAGATACCAATAAATAGCGCATGAAATTTGCAGCACCAGTACCAGTCAAATCTTTCAGCAGGCAGACTCACATGCTTATTCTGAGAAATGTCCAGACTTGCGGTGAGCAAGGAACACTCTCAGTAACTACCTATGTGTCTGAAGTTTGGGCACAGAGTGAGAATTCAGTGCTGGTCTTTGGACCAGGAACCGCAAAGTTTTGTGACATTTGGCTCCGTATGTTTCGAATCAATAGACCAAGGGCAGGGCTGCCAGGCATGATGTATCATATTTGACCTGGTAGTTTATCAAAAATAGTCATATCTTAATGTGTTGTATATGTGTGCCTATGGGTGGAGTAGTACTAGCAGGGATTTTCAAGGTGCTATGTGTTGACTGCATAAAGATGGAGTGGAAGACATGGCATTTAGTGGAAGACATAGCATACCACTCCCTATGAATTCTGCCTCCTGGCCAGGTTTATCAGGGAAACTGTGTTGTGCTTTCAGCAGGGAGATGGAGGGGATGGAGATGGAGGGGATGATGAAAGTGTCACAGAGGGTAGCAAGAGACCTGTCGTCCTGCCGGTGGTTGATTCTCACAACCAGATGCTTATCCGGAGACGCATTGTCCTGGAGCGCCTTGACCACGCGTAAGTATCTTAAGTAAATCAGATGGGGGTGTGGATCAAACTTAAAACTCTCACCAGCTTTCAAAGACAGTGATGCTATTTGCTTAGAGCTGTCAACTAGTGGAAAAATGCTGTGCAACTTTTTTCAAGTTAGAAATACATAGATAGGCACGTTTGTTTCAAGATTTCATACCAGTTCAGAGTGCCCTGTGGCATGTGGTTTTAAAGCCAGATGTAGCCACTGGATGTAGCTTTGGTGCCAGATTTGTGTCTTGAATTTGACTGGGGTTGTGTTTACTCATGAGCTGTTTACAAAATTTATTTCTAAGTGGGGTGAACAGTTTGCCTGATGCATTTGACAACAGGTATGTGTGTATCAAAGACCTTTGAAAATGTCTTGTGCAGAATGTCCAGTTACAGATTTGTACTACTTTGTCTATAATGTATAATACACACACTTTTTTTTTCCTTTTTTTTTTTTTTTCACCCATTTTTCTCCTTTGCTCATTTCAGGATGCCTAATCTCTTGCTTCCCTTGGGGCTGCCTGTTCAATATGTGTCTTCAGAGCTGCGAGAACTGGTATTCACCTTCAGGTACAGAAATTATAGTCTGATCTTTAATTCATACACAACTTCTTTTATAATCCTAAACTGTGTTCCTAACACTGGAAAGGAAGCCTAGTTAATCTCCTGTTCACAAGTGACTGAATGCTGTTGGTTGCACACATTGCTGTGATAAACAGGCCCCCAGGCTTCTTCTTTTTTTTTGGGGGGGGGGGGGGGCATCACTTTTGTTTTTCTTTCATTCTTCCTCTTTTCTCATTTTTTTTTATTTTTTTTGAAGTCCATGTGTATGAGCATGTGGATGAATGCAACATATGTATTAGTTTGCATTATATACACTTTTGGTTTTTGTGAATGGTATCTGTTGGACTGTTTTTACTGTACCTTAATGTTATTCAGCAGGTGCCCAGGGTTACTCTTTGAGCACATTACAAATGTACATTATTGTGATTATTACATGTAGTTTGTCCTGGGGTGTGTTGGCAGTTTCACCAGTCACAACATTGTGTTCAAGCCTGCAGAGTGGACACTTGTGGCAATCCTCCTCTTGAGAATGTGAGTCACTAACCAGATTTTCCATGTTTGATTTTTTGTGATTGATCCTCTCATTACTTCACTGTGTAAAGTGGTGGACCAACACTTGGGCCATTTTTTTTCTTCCATGAAAATTCAGTTTCAGTTAAATAAGTTGTTGTGGGCTGGGGAGGAGGAGGGGGGGTCAATAGGGAGGAAGTTGGGAGGGGGGAAGTGTTTAGGTTAAGATGAGGCAGCAGAGTCTACAGGTCTGCTTGGGGCTGACAGGATTGTTTGAATTATTTAGAACTGAAGTCATTGCCACCATCGCACAACCATGGATGTTGGTGATAAAAAACCCAACTCTAACTGCAACATGCAAAAAGTAGGAAGTCTCCACTGTATTTTGTATCTTCTTTCATTTTCAGTAAGTAATGGTGGTTCACTTTTAAAACAGTGTGCCCTCTTGATCAAACAAAATATGTCATTGATTCTTTTTTCAGGTTGGCAATCAAGTCATCGGCACTGTCTGCTGCGTTTCAGTCTGACACCGAGTCCCAAGCCTTCCACATTGTGCTGAGTCAGCTTGGCCACACCTCAGCATCGCTGGGGAAACTTGTGGATCAAACCCTCTCACAGCGCAAAGCACAGTTACAAGAAATGGCTGATCATTGATTGATACGGCTACTCATGCACAGTGCCTTCTCATCTCATAAAATGTAGATCTGGAGCATTTCTAACTGTTGGCTCAGTGCCAACTTGTCTCCAGCTGAAATCCCACTCACATCATGCTGTAGATGAAGAGTATTCCCAATTATTGACAGTCAGATGACTAGCAAAGCATTACCAGCATATGGTGAAGTTAAAGAAGTATAACTGATCTCTTGAACAACATCTTGTCCATGATCCCCTTTTCACAGTGCAAGATGCAGTAAGAGGGAAGACTTCCTGTTTTAGTAGTTCAAGATACAAGTCTTAATCACACAGTTACAGTGCAGAAAATAATTATTTGATCATCAAAGAATTATGTGATCTTCTAAGAAAGTGACAGCATTTTACATCTTTGCTATCGCCCTGATATAACCGTAATGATTGACAGGGCGTAAAACAGCAAGTTACTTAATTACGTCTCTGTACAGCCAGAATTAAGGTTTTCCTGTAAAAACGGTTTCGCTCTATAAACTACAATATGCTCTGCTGCTGAAGTTTGTAGGGTTTTCACTCTGCCAGGAGAAATCAGGAAATATAACCAGCCGAGTACAAGCTGATTATGTAAGGTCCCCATTAAGATCATATGGCAGTGGTACAAGGGTGACCAGATTCAGATTCACTGCTGACATGTCCTGTTATGAGAAACTTTAACACAGTCACTTTAGAATGGCTGTGCTGTGACTAAGTGTCCTTTAAGAGGAATGGTGGATGCCTTTATGCTGGGAAGTGGTTTTATTCACCAAATTCTCCAGGCAGAACCAGATAAACCGCTGAACTTCAGCAGCAGAGCAAAAAGTTGTTTACACTATGAAACTTCTTACATGAAGTTTCTTTCTTTCTGTCCAAAGCAGTAATGTGAAATGCTGTCACTTGTATAACTGAAAATACCAGTTGTTTAGCCTGTGTGTGTTAAAAAATGGTTATGTACATGTCTGTAAAGTGTACATTTAAGAACATGTTTGTTTGCATGCCTGATATTGGCATTTGCCACATTGTTTCATTGACATTTTTTAAGGAAACAAAATGATTCAATCAAAAACAAAATCAGTCATTTCCTCCGACTGTACAGCTGAGAATTCAGATCTTGTAGTTTTCAGATATTTTGAGCTACCCCCAAGTTTATAACTGACACAGCAATTTTGGGTTAGCAGATATAGTCTGAAGTCCTCAGCATTGTCCGAGTGGTTTTCATGTATTGACTGTGAGGCTTTACAATTGTTTATAATTTCATTGTGTTTGCCATGTTGTTAATGTTGTCAAATGAACGTCCCCACAAGCAAAATAAAGTGTCTTGTGTGAAGGACCATCACCTTTTTGTCAGAACCCTTATGTTTTCATTGAGATGGCCCCCAAAGAAAAGACCACTCCTCACTCTGTAAGAAAATCCAGTCTGTGTCCAATGACCTATCCTCCTGCACAGTAGTCAGTACTCACAGCCTGAGGTGCCAGAAAACACGCACATTATTTTGCTGTCAGCCACAGAATCAATGCCAGCTTTGTTTCCAAAAAGATCACTGTAACACTCAGAGGTTCAGCTGTGTAATCAAAATTACAGAGCAGTTGAACTGTCTTTGAAGATGAAAGACTCCAGAACCTGTCAATCGACCCAGATGCAGCATCTTAAAGGATTTGTCAGTTTAAATCCCTACTTTCAGAAGAAGGAAAAATCTGAAATGAGGATGACTGCTAGCATTCTAAAACAAGGTCCAAACAGATAACAGGTTAAAAAGAATGCTTATTTATTATGACAAAACACAACATGCTCAATTAAAAAAAATGTTTTGGGTTTCATCATATTAAATAAGCGTTCATTTAAACTTTTTAATGTGTTTCACTATCGCAAGGTGATCTGCTCTGGGGCCACAGGAAGCCCATTTATCCACGAAAAGGATGTGTACAGAATGGAAGAGAGATTCTGAAGAGCTGGGCCATAATTTGAGTTAAATTTTTTGTCAGCTGCATGTGAAGAGACAACCTGAAACACACACACACACTTATTATGCACAAAGGAGATATGAAACAACTGACTCACACAACAGTAAAGCTTTGTAATGCATTTTTTATTTTATGCAAGGTGGTTAAGATGCTGACTGCAAATTTTATCTCCCAACACTTACTGTATGTACACCCACTGCAACAACAAAAATATAATAGAGCCAATTTTTTTTACAAAGCTGTAAACAAATCTGAACAGTATCAAAAGGCAAAACAACTAAAGCACAAAGTTTTTAAGTCATCTGCTCGCTAGCATATGCACCCCAACTCGTGCACCACAGGTTTGAAACAGCAATCTAAACACTTTCATGCCATCACACATGTGCACCCTGAAAACATTCATGCACTCATACTCATTGCATACACACTTGTCATAAATATAACTCCACTGAACCTGCATTCATCCATGGCTTTTACATCCATTTCTCCTTCATGTGTTGTCTGCAGGGATGAAGACTACTGCATTGTGGATATATTAACTCTTTCATCCCTGAAAACCGCTACAGCGGTTGAGAGAATATTTCCCTTCATTCCTGAGAACTGCTAGAGAGGGGCAGGCATAAACACTCCCTTCCTTCTGGCCGGCCGCTGCAGCGGTTCTGCCTTTGAAATCCGCGCCTGTCACATGGTCCGCACGTCAGTTCCCCCTGGCCAGTGTAACGGGACCTGAGGAATGTTTTGATAAGCCGCACAATGCTTTGATTAGCCATGCCTGGCCACTGCCAGAGTGTGGGAAAGTGTCCAGTGCACAAAATTTGCCCAGTTCTAGGGATGGGGTTAAGTTATTCTGTACAGTTGGAAAGATGGCGGCGGTTGAGTACAACGACAGTGACCAGTTCTCTGACAATGATGTTTATGACAATCTGGGCGAAAATTATTTTGATCTGTTTGAACTGACAGAAGAGGAGAGAGTAGAGCTTGCAAATGCATTTAAAGATGATAGTGAGAGTAGTGGTGATGAACTGGATGATGAAAACCTGCCATTGTTTTTTACCAGCTCAGCCACATTTTGAGTGGACAGGTGGGGACATTGCTGTGACACGAGACATACCTCTGATGTCCAGTGCAGATGTGTACATAGACATAGTAAATATAGTTGTACAGAGTTACGGTGCAAACATTGTGCATATATATGATAGAGACGGCGCATGGATTATACTAAAATGAAATGATCATGCTGTGAACTCATACTGCCTACTCTTGTGCAAACCATCACCTTTTCATCACCATTTCAAGGACCCAGACAATGTGACAAACGGAATTTCTGGAGACAGTTTCTATGTGGATGTTATCTGGGACATCAGACTGTAAGTAGGGAGCATGTTCCATTTCTCTTGGCATGTTCTGTGGGCTTGCAAAACATTGGTTTCGTCTGTTTGTCTTAAAAAAGGTATGTGTCACCTTTATTTGCACCTGTGTGTCACCCTCCTGGTGACAGTGACTCTGAAAGTGTGACCATTGCCTTCTGACTTCATTTACCTACACAGCGATATACAGGTTGCCATGGTTTTACTAAGAGCTTGCAGACACAGATGACTCAAACCCACATACCCTCTTTCATACATTTTTTCCTTATGAAAACACAGGAATGAAAGGACTGTTATGTACTTAGGAACATAGGAATAAGGGGAAGTAATGCCAAAACGAAACAGGGATGAAAGAGTTAATGGACCATGGGTGACAAAAGTTTGATCTTTATACACTTATAACTTGATGTCAGTGAAATGAAAGTCAGAATGCTGATCATAATAATGTGCATGAAAGGAAGATTTCATGATATTCAAAAGAAGATCACAATCTGAGCTTAAGATAAAAAAAATCATTTGTCACCAGTCTACCACAGCTGCAGACCCAGAAAGGCTTTGAAATTAAAAGTTTGTCTCCAGTTTAAGGATCATGTTCTCCATTTGCCTTTCTCTTTTTTTTTTCTTTTTTTTTTTTTTTTGGGGGGGGGGGGGGGGGGGCGGGCTCATATGAATAAAGTTACAGAAACTATACTGAGTGGCAAAAGAAAGTGCCCACTTTATTCAAATTTGCATGACTCACAAAGTACATAACTTGATGCAAAATTCACTCTGTGTCATTGCATTCAACTGTGAGGATGCACCTTTGGTGGAGGTTATGTATACCTTGTATTTACTCACATGCCAGGTGAGTTACAGTAGGTGACTAAGGTCTTGGTTTTTGCATTCATGCAACATCTTCTGAGTGCTAATAAACTCCCTTGTTGGTTGATTCTGCGTTCAACTGCAGTTCACAATGTGTAGGTCAAAATATTGTGAAGAAATTAGATCACAGCTGCACACTGGCAGCAACCAAAGCATTCCTCTTTCAACTGGGTAAGTGTGCGACCACCGTGAGTACTGATGTACTCTCAGCATACCTCTGACCACTGTGAGTATTGATGTACTCTTAGCATGCATCTGCTCCCCATGGACATTAAACATTTGAAGGAAAAAAAAAAGCTCTCCAAGTAGCTGGCATGTGTCTTTTCCAGCAATGATGTTGCTGGAGCTAGAGAAGTCTCAGTTCGCAACAACATTAATGAAATATTTGTACAGCACAAACTTCTAACATAAAATAGTGCTTGGTGTGCTGTACAGAAAACATGTTTAACACCCCAGTTTCTTGAGACACCACTTTTGGAAAACGACAGCAACAATGATAAAAAACCAACCACAGAAAGCCACACAGCAAGACCTACACAACACGCACCCACAGCAGTCAACCGAAATAACTGGCAGAACAACATGGAGGGGAAAGAGAGTTTGCTAGCAGTAGTAGGTTTTAAACGGATTACTCTTCAGACCGGTTTCAAATGCAGTACCTGATGGAACATGTCTCGCTTCACAAGGCGGAGAATTCCAGATAGAAGGAGCAGGACAGAAAAAAGAGCAATGTCCAGATGTTTTATGGTGCTGCTGTGGGAGAGGTGAGGGCCAAAACCAGGTTGGCAAAATAACAGCCCTGCAGCTCTGCATCCTAGTTCCTTCAGGTATGGATGTGTTAGTGCCAGGAGAGGTCACCGCTGTACCGTGTATATGCAGCAACTGAAGATGTACACATGGTAATCATCTCTCTTGCATATGACCTTGGGCCTGCCTGACCTTGGAGGCTCAGCCATGGAGCTAATCTGATCCAAAAACAAAGTGCAGCCAACCTTGCAATGGCTTAGGCTTTGTGACCACAGTTCCATCTCTTTGCAACCTCTCTCACTGGACCATTAGCCTGTATATCTAATAGCTTGACTCCTTTCCTCAGCATTAAGTTGAAGCCTTATTTATATCTAAATCATGCAAGACTTGTGGAGTCTAAAGTGTTTCCACTGTTACCAGTTCAAGTCAACACCAGACATCTCAGTCTTTCTAGTCTGTTTAGTTACATAACGCACAAGTCACACCCACCCACCCCCAAGCCAAAATCATTTTCACTACCCTCCAACTGTACATAAACAGCATGTATTATCCTCTAGTAACTCAGGTCAAATAAAAAAGCACATGACAAACTGACCAATACACAAACAGCATGTATTATACTCGTGTAACTCAGGTCAAATAAAAAAGCACATGACACACTGACCCCTCCCCCCCCCCCCCCCCTTTGCAATACAAATCTGCCATTAATCAGACAAAGATTTCCTCTCCATTTGTTTTGTGGGGGCTTTCTTTTGCTGCTCAGGATACTCACTTGTGCTTCAACAAGTGTGTCATTTTAACAACTGCTTACAAACTGCACCTGTTGCAATGTCTGAATTAGTCAAAATAGTTTCTCCTAATTCTAGCTTGTCAAACTACAAGCAAAAATTCTGGTATATATATATTTTAACGTATGTTACTACTCATTTCACTGACCACCCCTCGGTAAACTGGTCATGATGATAAAGTTCCCACAACCAGTGCCATGATCAGCCACACCTCTAATCAACTCAGCATGCCGATCTACGGGTTTCACCCACATCAAAATATTTCCTCACAAACTAAACACCACCACAACCTTCATCCATGTTACTCTGGTAGATGCTGTCCAAAATATTCTCCAGGCCACCGCCAAGTCTGGTCTGGCCAGGCAGTTTCTGATGTCTGTATTTTCAATCGCCTCTTCCAAGACAAAAAAAGATATCAAAGGGCCTGAACAGTTAGAAGACTGAAGACAGTAGGACAGGCTTGTTGATCAGTTGTTGTGTAGCACATTGTTGAAGGCGTTGTAGGAGGACTCGAGGTCAAACAACATCTGTCGCACCTGTCCATCATCCAGCTCTTCTGATGCCTGCATGCTGCCCAGGGTGTCCAACCTGCAGACAGAGAACAAGAGGTGTGAGTGTTCTAAGAGAGTACAGAAGAATCTGTCATAAACAGCAACCCATACTTCCAAGTGTGTCCAGCCTGCAGACAGAGAGAGAGAGATGTGAGTGTTCTAAGACAGTACAGAACAACCTGTGCACTCATACTGTCCAGTGTGTCTAACCTGTAAGCAGAGAGCAAAATGTGCATGTGTTCTAAGACCATAGAGAAGAACCTGTCATAAGCAACCTCCCACACTGCCTAGTGAGTCCAACCTTCAAACAGAGGACAGCAGACATGTTCTAAGACAGCACAGAAAGAAAAACAAAACAGTCATGAACAAGTACCTAGTGTGTCCACCCTGCAAACAAACGACAAGAGAAGAGCCATAAGACTGCAACAAACTCCTTACAAGAAGCCCCCCACCCCCACAAAACCCAGAGGAAAATAGGCTTTTAAGAGGTCTTCCATCAGGTGGTCAAATCCAGGGAAGAAGCACAGCTATCTATTGCTACCTTGGCATTATTCTTCCGAAGTGAAGTACGTTTTTCATTACACATTTTGCTCATAGTGAGTTCAGCTTCTGCACTTGGACTGTATTAAAGAATCTGAAAATAAATTAAATACATGAATAATGCTTCACAGTTAACAAAGGTAACCTGATCTGAGTATAATTATCTTAATTTTTACATCGTTATGATTTTTTTGATTTTTTTTCTGTTGTTACACCCATGACATTCTGACACAGTGAGTAAATGACTGGCATCTTAATCACACACACACTGCCATATATGCACAAGCAAGACAATCCATTTGAAAGAGCCTGACAAACTCAAAAGTGAAATCTCACCACTTCTGCACTTTGCTGCGCCCCTCAAAGTCTGCAGGCAAAATGCTCATCCTGTTCATGGTCTCCATCAGCTCACGGAGGTCAGGGTGAATCTGCACATCAGATTCCTCTGTAGCACAGGTGTCAAACACTCAATCACAAGTCCATAATTATGCCTGAATGTCTGATCAACAGCAGGATCAACGAAAGGAGTTAATTAGTGTTTGAAAGATGTCAGCAACAACAACGACCTGAACCACCTACGCTAACTCTCGCTTGGCATGCAAGTAAATACAAGGTAAATTAGGGCTTGAAAGATGTCAGCAACAACAAAGACCTGAACCACCTACACTAATTCTCACCTGGCATGCAGGTAAATACAAGGTACATAAACTCCACCAAAGGTACATCCTCAGCACAGACGCAAAGTAGATTTGATGCAAAAGAAAAATATTGACAGGGTAGTGGGAGGTCAGATCAAGCTGCAAGTCTCCACAGCTTTCACAGACTTTTTGTTCCTGGAGTGCTCATTCATGTTTGCTGTGCACAAACAACAGTAGTTTCTCAAATTTGATTTATGCTAGTCACAGTTGTACTACACAAGCATTTCTGAATGACAGCAAACACATTTTCTGAGCAAAAAGAGCCATGATCATGTGATAATGCCAGTTTGCTGTGCACTGACAAAACAGTGGTTTGCCACGGTCACAGTTGGAGTTGGACTACACAAGCATTTTGGAAAGACAGTAAATACATTTTCAGAGCAAATAGAACCATGATCATGTGAAACTGATGCCACTTGGAGATGAGCTCTTGCAACTATCCACGAAAGGTTGATGGCTTTAAAGGCACAGTATTGTCTGCTACAAGATAAATCAGCAATGTAATCTACAAAGTCAACAATGGAAACAATGTATCGATCGAGGCAGGGATAAATACTCAATAGAATCAACAGCCAATACCCCTTCTTTTTAAAATGCACAGTTAAAGGGGAAACAAACCGAGGACCAAGCTTGCCTGAAAATGTAGAAAATGTGCAAATACTTTCAGCCGCGTTCAGGTGTTTATTCCAGTATTTATACAAAAGAAGTGCTTTTTTGTTGTCGCTTGCTTCAAATCCAAGCTCCTCTAGGTGCATCTATGCTGGTTTGTTTCTGACCAATGTTGAGCAGAAACAGGCTGCCTTGTTATGTATTTGACTCTTGTCACACATGCCAACCATGTTTATAACATCACTGACACAGACTACTGGGCAGGAAATGGCAGCACTCACCGTCATGTTTTCACCACTTTTAAAGGTAGATTTTTTAACAAACAGAACCAGGAATTGAATGAAAAACTACTATGTCTATTTTTCAAATTTTATTCCTATTGACAAGGCTCATGATCTTTCTTCGATCGATTCCAGTTTAAGGGTGTTGTTCTGATGAGAAGCACAGAGCCTTACCTCATCTGTAGCTCTAATCTCCAGCCGCAATTTGTCCATGATGGTGATGAACAGCTGAAAAAGGATTATGGAACAATTGGCACAAAGCAGATGAAAAAATAAATGGGGCCATTCATTTAATAAATTATGTCATGAAAAATTCATAAAAGCAATTGGCGTTAATGTTATGGGGTAGGAACCCTCCAAGCATAATTGAAACAATGACTTCATCATACAATCAGCACAAGACATGTGATGTAAAGAAGCAGATGCAGCATTTCACTGAATAAATTCTATCATAAATACTTTTATAAAAACAATTGTGTTGCTATGCTACTTTTTAAAAAAATAAAAATACTCACTGAGACAATGTCAGCGATACACTTGCTGGTGTTGCCCTTGTCATCCTTGATAGTGATTGGCCGACCCTCCTTGATTCGTTCCAGGGCTGCTGGGCAGTCCAGCTGTCAAGGCAACAAAGAGAAACAACTCTCTCTAACGTAATAATCATAATAATAATGGGTGCTTGCTGCACCTAACATGTACTAGCCACTGGTGCTTACGCTAAGTTACAGTCTTTAAATGTATACATACAATTGACAACAAAGATTCAGTGCACACATACACATGCAAGCACACACCCATGCAAGCAAGCACACACACATGCGCACACACACGCACGCACGCACGCACGCACGCACGCACACACACACACACACACACACACTTGAATCTCAGGACAATGGGACTGAAGAAAAGGTTTTTGAAAAGAGAAAGGTTTTCAAGGAAGATTTGAAAGAACTGACAGAAGTAGCACAATAGAAACGTTCAAACAGGGAGTTGGTTCCAGGCAACAGAAAGAGAAATGTGTACATCAGTTTATTACATGTATAAAGACAAATATGACTTCAAAATAACTGCACTACCTGCAATACCCATTCTTGGTGCTTACAAGAAATACAAGCAGCAGTAAGACAGACACAATGACAGTTCACTGAAACTTTGAGACACGTTTCATTTTCACATTTTTAACAGCACTCAGTATTTATAAATCCCATCCTTCTGGATGAATCATACAAGTCTGTTTTTCAAGACATTTTTTATTGACAATTTGGCTTCCCCTTCATTCCTGGGTCTGCTGCACTCCTGTGTCTGAATTACATGACGCCCAGCACATACCCTGTACTTTTTCATGAATTCCTCCACTGTAGTGAAATCACTCTGCACTTGTTTGAAGGCTGCCTTGTACTGCACCAGCAGCTTGGAGCAGGTGGCTGTGTACCTGTTCACACAGGTAGAACATCAATGAAGAAACGTTTACTTGGAGCAGGTGGCTGTGTACCTGTTCAACAGGTGAAACATCAATGAACAAACATTTACTTGGAGCAGATGGCTGTGTATCTGTTTAGACAGGTGAAACATCAATGAACAAATGTTTACTTGGAGCAGGAGGTTGTGTACCTGGTCATACAGGTGAAACATCAATGAACTAGTGTTTACTTGGAGCAGGTGGTATTGTACTGTTCACACAGGTGAAACATCAGTGAACAAACATTTACTTGGACTTGGAGCTGGGGGTTGTGCACCTGTTTACACAGGTAAAACATCAATAAACAAACGTTTACTTGGCTGTGTACCTGTTCACACAGGTGAAACATCAATGAACAGTTTACTGGGAGCAGGCAACTGCTTACCTGTTCACATAGTAATGACACAGGTAAAACATCACTGAACAACAGTTTACTGGGAGCAGCAGGTACACAAAATCTGCTACCACTGCCATGATATATTTTTTCCTTTCTTCTTTGTTTCATGCTTTCTCAAACTGATGACATGTCATCACAGTTCAAATATATACATGCCAAACATTTAAACTGTTGTGTGTGGCAATAGTAGCATTATTGCCAACATGCATTATACTTCAGTATACAAAGTAATGAACTCAAGATTCAATGAGCTGTTCAACAATAACAAGCATCTACTCATACAATTCATGTCTGTCAGCAAGTATACTAGAATACCATGGTGATATGGGTTGCTGAATTATGCAAACCCAAAATTTCAGCAGTCCTTCTAAAAAAAAAAAAAAAAAAAAAAAAAATGTTTTCTTGTTTGTTTTTGTGTGTGTCTTTTTGGGGGAGAGGGAGGAGGGGCAAATAAAGGAAATAATTAAACCAGTAACCCACTCTTTAGGCAGTAGTGCATCACGAATGTAGGCCTTCTCAAGACTCTGTAAAGTATTGATCACTGCATACAAATCAGCCATGTTGTCATACCTGCACACATAATTAGTAACAGTGTAACAGCATCGCAAAAGTATGGGCACTCACGTACATGTATGTACTATGGACATACATACACATGCATGTATACACAGACACACACATACACGCAATAACATAATGAAACTCCTTTTTTCTAAATTATTACTAACAAACCTCCTATTAACAAACCTTCATCATTATCATATTTGTATACATGTAACTGCAACTTAAAAATCCAAAGGTATCAGTGGCTGAAAAGGCAAAGTAACACTGACAGGCATGTTAAAAATGGCAACAATTACAACCATTCTCTTCAGAATAACTGTAAAGGCTCATAAAAATTAAACCACCTTTATATATATATTTCATTATGCATACAATGTACACATTGTATATATTATATGATATATATTATATCTCTCATAATCTGTACACAAACAGACAGAAGGACAGGCAGGCAGGCCTGAACAGACTGATCAATCATACAATGCATAGGTCCAGCATAAGAAAGCCACTTCCAAGCTCTAACTGCTCTCACCTAACCCAAGTAGCCTAACTCTAACACATCAGTAACATTAAGGTGCCAATCAAGTATCATGTTTACAATGTTCACTAAAGTCCAAGATACATGGTTCACATGCTTAATCAACAACTTGTCATGATAGAGACCCATTATCTAATAAATGTACTCACTTTTCTCTTTCTCTGGCTGTTCGGTACAACTTGACTTCCTGTAATGCCACATTGAACACAAATGGATTGTTACTATTAACTAATGTATGAATTATTATACGTTTGATACTATTGTCCACCGACAAAATCAAATCATCAACTAGACAGTAGAATAAACTCTACAATCCAGAACAAGGTATACTGGGGTACACAGGTGAACAGAGTGGCTAACAATTGACATATATATATATATGTACAGTATTTGATTTTACTTTAGCAAAACACATGCATATTTTATGATATTTCTCCTCTCTTTTTTTTTTTTTTTTTTAAGGAAAAATATTTATTGTAAAAAAGTATATATAATAAAATTAAAAAATCTGTAAGTTCTAATATTATAGGTCTATAACCTGTACAACATGAAACATTCAACTGCTTAATCTGTCAATTAAATGACTTTCCAGATTAAAAAAAATAAAATGTCGATTAAACTTAAGTTTAACTGTATAATCAACTTCAAGCTACAAATTTATATTAATTATTTTCCAGTCTGTATAAGTGTATTAGTAGAATAGTACTGGTATTAACTATTAAAAGTATTATGTATAAAAAAATAGTTCCCAGAAAAACGGAACATTGTAGAAACATACCTCATATAGCCCTGGATTATTAGCCTGTCCTGAAATTATAAATCACAGTATGAGTAACTCATCAGTAAGTGTACAGCAAGTCAAAACAGCTGAAGTTATTTATCGAGCATAAATAAAAACCGAAAATGAAAAATTTAAAATACTGTTTTGCTTCAGTTTAAAAATGACCAGAATGATCATTATAACCAAGTACTACTTACTCTATCATTCAATTACTAAGTGTCATCATTAAAAATGAGTATTACTATTAGTAAACATTGTGAAGTATAACAGTTGACAGTACTTAATGTGATTAAAAATTTCTAACATAAGTTACACATAAAATGCAACATTCTAATAAACTGAAAAGAAAAAAAGTCCTAATGAGCATAAACACATGGAACTAACACTAACATTGTAACAAGTAACATTTACTGACTCAGTAACAGTCTTATCAAATTGCAACTATTAGTAAAAGTATAAATATATACCAATACTATCATTATATCATTACCACCAAGTACCACAGCTTTTGGAAACTCCTTTGTGATCTTGAGAACAGATCAAAAATCAAGGTCTATAAAAATGACATAATATTTAATAATTTATTCAATCACTGTTAAACAAACACGCAAAACTCAATCAAAGGAGATCATGCAATTTCACAGGCTTCATAAGTTCACACAGCAAATTTGGTGTCATTCACACTTTTCTGAGTGAGTCTGAGTTTTCATGCCACAAAACTTGTGAAACAGATGATGATGATCTGATCAGCCAGTGTTGATCACAACACTCTTCCTGTCACAGTGTCAGCTGCTAAGTGTCTTACTCTTATTAAGACTGACTCAGATTGAGAGTTTCATGATTCGTCTGACACTGCCGAGAGTGAAGTTCTTCAAAATCATATACCATGGAAATTGAATTGAATTGCTGCACACTTTGCAGCATTAAGGGTGAGTTGTTTTATGGCCAGCTGGCAATGACAAGACAGAGAGGTGCCAGTCTCTCTGGAAACATTGCCAAGGCGACGGGTTTGGATTTATACAAGCTTAGGGTAAAGTACTGTTTTCTATACATTTTTGTACATATCTATATATCCCTTCGAATAGTCTATCCACCAGATATCGCCAAAGGTATAAAATTATAAAGACAAAAGTTGCCTCCCTCTGCAGTAAATGAGGAAGAGTTCCTGTACCCCCTCAAAATTCAGGATAAGTCTAAGTCGGCCCATTGGCATTGCATGAAACCTAAACTACGAAGGCATTGCGTCACACACTCAGACTTTATTTTTTAAACGTTCTGTTTCCCTTTACATAAAATGAATGCAGAATTACCTGAACTTGTCTGTACCGTTGAAAACATCGTCAGTTTGTTAGTAAACTCGCACTTCTGTTGCAATTTTCACTTTTGACTCAGAATCACAGGATGCGGAAATACCGTCAAGCAAAATGTACAAGCTGTATAAGAATAAGTAAATATGGGAATCATTTGGTCAATTTTTTTTCAGGTCAGCACCACGTTCAATCCTTAGACACATCAAACGTCTTCGGATTTTGCTATTGTCCTTTTATCTACAGCTGACTATCCAAATGAACATTTATCATTAAACAGCTTTAATCCTTATTTTGCAGCTCTCTACTTTTGAAGTCTATTTTAGTTTATCTAATGTTTAAGGATACGAACTATTTGCGAATGTAAAAGTGGTGAAACGTGTATGCTATTTGCTGGCTTCAGAATGCAGTTTTATTCAAAACTTTGTTTGTTGGTGTTGGGTTCACTGGCAGTGAGATGGAGCATTGCAAAGCATGGATACTCAGGTCTCACATAAAATAAGTCTATGAGAGATGTGCATTGTACTTGTAGTCATGATGTCTTGCATCAAACCCATTAGTACTAATATTAGTAATACTAATAGTAATACTGTAATAGTAATAGTTTTCTTTCCTTGGATCCCCACAGTCATGTTGATGATTATTCTGGCATTTTAGGTGGTGTTCGCAAAATCCACATTTCAGATCTGATCACAATTCCTTAAAACTGAATTGTTCCACTGTCAAACTCAAAGTGTCATTCTCTCTCACTATCATTCCAAAGTTCTTGCAGTCACTAGTGTCAGTGTGCATGTTTTTATGTTTGTTTTGTTGTTGTTATTTTTACTTTCTTCTCCTGAGCTACATTTAACATTCCAAGTAAAATCTGTTTGATTAGATTTAACATTTGTCTTACAGAACTTTACATGTTTTCTTCACTTTTGTTCCTCCCCCCCTCCCCCACCCCCCCTTTCTCTTTTTGGTTTACAGTAATTATATTAGTTTTTGGCAGTATGGTGGAACTTTTTATTAGTAATTTATATCACCTAATTAATCATGTTCATAGCTCTAGAACAGCAAAAATACCTCAGCGAACAAAAATGAAAGTATCAGTTTCATCTTCGGAGCTTGAGTTGGCCATTTTGCAGCGACTCCCCAGAGTGACATAGTAGGCATATGGTCATGTGGTTTGGGCGTCATGGCAACACTTTTGGTATGACAGAAAATGCCATTTTTCATGCATTTATAAACCCTCAGATCACAGTTACACCTACATCATCGTTCTCAGCGAGCTTTAACGGAAATCATGTCAAAAATCACCCCAACCTTGGACTTGTCCTTTAATGGACAGGGTAATGGAAATTTTGACGCTAGTATTTCAAGCAACATCTTGATGCCACCTTGTGACATTGTGACTGTGAATTAAATTTAAAACTGAAATCATTCCAAAAAACACACAAAATCAGAATCAAAAGTTTCCATTTAACCAATTCAGCAGACAGGCATTCAGCTGTTTTTTGTTCATTTGGTTGCTTCGTTCTTTCATGGGGGGGCCGGGGGGGGGGAGGGGGGGGGTATGCATAATGGTATGAGGGTTAGTATACTATCACTGTATCAGTATCACTAACATGGTAACACTAACACTGACCGTAACTTTTTTAAGTGTTACTGTTACACTGTTAGTGTTATATTATTTGTGTTGCATTTATTTGTGTTTGGTTCTACTATATTTAGATCTGTATTCTATGTGGCTTCAGATAAAACTAGGGATATTAGTAGTTCTGGTAGCAGTACTAGTAGATTTATTACACAACAGTCTGGCCATTCATAATGTAATCCAATTCCAAATGAGTAAGCATGAGACAGACACTGACAAATCTGTTGTTGCTATGTATTAGACTATTACTATTACAGTTTACACTGTATACAGTACTGTAAATTACACTTTGCAGGATACAAAAAGCCACCTATGTTTGGTGACTTTGAGGCACAGAGACACTGGATGGAAATCACCATCAACTTACCAGCAACCCAATGGTATCTATTTGGTTAATATCAGCATAGCACTGAAATTCATTTGGCTTTGTGTGTGTGTGTGTGTGTGTGTGTGTGTGTGTGTGTGTGTGTGTGTGTGTGTGTGTGTGTGTGTGTGTGTGTGTGTGTGTGTGATATAGAAAGTGTGTGTGTGAGTGTGTGTGTGTGTGTGTGTGTGTGTGTGTGTGTGTGTGTGTGTGTGTGTGTGTGTGTGTGTGTGTGCAGGAAGTTTGTTGTTCCTTTGGGAGAAGTGGATCTTCACTTGGTTAGTCACTTGTTGTTATTATTTATTTTAAATATTATTTGCTTTTAACCTGGAAAAGGGTGGGAGAATACCTGCATGGTGGTTATCAGCTGGTAAGATTATATTTCATATCATATAAATTGAAAAATCTGCTGAGTATTGTGAAGTCACAAATTTAATTTGGCTGAATTTACATTAATGTTGTGAATGAGTAATTTTATTTTCACATGTACTAACTACTAATAGTAGTAATACAGTTCCACATGGCATGAGCCATGTAACAACCAAACAGTACACCTCTTCAGTGTAGATTCAAAATGCACTATAAAAAGCTACAGTCACTCAATTAAAATCATGGGGGGCGGGGATAGCTCAGTGGTTAGAGCGCCGGACTCGTGACTGAAAGGTCGCGGGTTCGAATCCCTGCTGGAACGGGGGGAGAATTTTATTCTCCAAGGTCGACTTTCTGTGCTGACTCTTATTTCGGTATCCGTTCACCCCCGTGTTACCACAGTAGCACGTAAAAAATCCCGGTCATTCTGCCAAAAGTGCAGGTGGCAGGTTACAGCTAAACACGCATACATCTTACGTATGTGGATTTTATTGAACCGTGCTTCAGCATTGGTCACAACTTGTCCCTAATATGTCAAATGACATCTGAGGACATTAAGCATCAACTCATCATCATCATCAATTAAAATCACATGTGACAAAAGCACAGTGAGTCTGCCAGAGACTGGAGTACAGTGCTAATTATACATCAAACTATTTAAAAGCGATCATCATCGTAGTCTCCTCTCCATGAGAATCTGAAATAAGCTGGTGAAAAACGAATACAGTTTTGCTATAATTATGCTATAATTACAAAGCAAGTATTTGCATACAGTACACTGTTATAATGTTTGACAATTGACTGAAACTAATGAAAGTTGTTTGGATCTATATTTTCTCTTTTTTTCTCACTTATTTTCAGGTACAAAAATAGCACCGACAATGATTTGCTGTACTGGGGTCTTGATTATCCCCCTTTGACAGCATACCACAGCTACCTGTGTGGGATTGTGTGAGTACTAACAAAGTTCTGTGCTGTTGTACAGAATTTTACTTCAGTATCAGTGTAATGATTATGTGTAATAAATGAGAATACTTAATACAATAATAGCTTTGACATTATGTTTATAACAAAATCATCCTTTTAAAAACAAACTACAAATTCAAGCATGTAAAAAAAAAAAATATATATATGAATGTCTGGTTTCCGAAGACAACCGTACAACTGTATGTTTATGGAAGTGTTATATGTGGCTTTGAAGACAGAGTGACTGCAACCATCATAATTAATTCTTGACCAAAACAAACGTCTTTAAAACTAACAAAAGAGAACTAAAAATATATCTTCTTCTCGGTTGCCACTACACTGGAAAAAAAAATATATATAATACAAATCTTGCATGAAACCTGGACAGCATCCAGCTCCCTCAAAGATGTTTGAATAACTTTGTCTGAATCAAAAACTATGTATTGCACAGGGCACGATGGATCAATCCTGACTGGGTGGCACTCAATGATTCCAGAGGACTCCAAGACGAACAACATAAACTCTTCATGAGATCTACAGGTTGGTAGTCTGCTGACCAAGTCTTTCAAATTACAAACCAGTATTTCTTCTTCTGTTGAGTCAAGTGTCCCAACTTCAACAGTTTGAAGACTCTCGAGTCTGACATGTTTTAGTGTACGCTGGGTTACTTTTGGTGTTTCTATGCTGGACCATAGCCCACCAAACTCTGACATGGTTACAGGATCCTCAGGGACGCTTGTACATCCAGGTGCAAAGCCTAGCTTTTAACTGTCAACTGTCCATGTGTGCTGGTTCCTAAGACAACCAACAATTCAGTTCTTCATTGTGCGTTAATCATAATGTTAATGTATAAGATCGAACAACAGCTTTAATTTCCCACTCGGATGAATACTGTATATTATTATTATTGTTGTTGTTACCTGTGTCCCCACATTTTGGAATGCACACACACAATATTTATCCCTGTTGTCCATGAGAGAGAGAGAGACTGAATGTGTGTGTGTGTGTGTGTGTGTGTGTGTGTGTGTGTGTGTGTGTGTGTGTGTGTGTGTGTGTGTGTGTGTGTGTTTGTGAAGTTAATTCTGTTGATATTTTTGTTGCAGTCGTGCTTGCAGACCTTTTAATATACATACCAGCCTGTGTTCTGTGCTTCCTGGTCCACCACAGCTACCCTGACAATGACAAGGTGAAAAATGGCTAAGAAAAAAAGAAGTCAGAATGTGGGAAATGCCGGCTGAGTGGATTTTTTCTTTCTCTCTCTCTTCCTTCTTCTTCAGTGAAATGTTTGAAGTATGTTTGGTTGTTTTAGAAATAAAAAAATAAAATAAAATCTGAAACAAAATGATTGCTAGCGTTCTAAAACAAGATCGAAACACACACAAAAGGTTCAAACAAACATTTATTTTAACATGGACACACAGTATGCACATTTTCAGGGAAATCCCCTTAATCAAGCCTCAAAAAGACACTTAAACAACAGATAAACGGTCAAAAATTATGATGAAAAAAAGACATCTTGTTTTTGGTTGAGTTTTAGAAATAGTTCTTTAAAAAAACACACAGAAGATTCCTGCTTCTTCAGAAATGAGTTTTTGTTATTCTCATTTGTTAACATGGTCATAGTCTGTTACTTCACCACACTGAGCATTAAAATACACTACATACACACCTGAAAAATGTGACAGGGGATTGGATATTTTCTTTTCTTTCAGATTTCCTATCTTCTTTCATAATATGTGTGTGTGTGTGTGTTTGTTGGTGTGTGTGTGTGTGTGTGTGTGTGTGTGTGTGTGTGTGTGTGTTGCAGCTGAAGGGAGTTGCTGTATTATTGCTGCAGCCAGGCCTGGCCCTCATTGACCATGGGCACTTCCAGTATCCTTGTGCGGTAGCCATGCTGATGATGATAATAGCAGTGAAGCTAGATGCATGCAGGTTATGGGACATAACAACAGGAGATTGACAAGCACACATCAGCCAAAATCTAGCTACATGAAATGAGAGTGTAGATTTTGTTTGTGTGTGGTTTTGTTGTTGTTTTCTAATTTCTGTGTCAATTCATTCTCATCTGCATTGTGTCCTTTGGCTTCTAGTTTTGTTGTTTTTGTTTTGTTGTTCTCATTTTTTGTTGGTTTTTGTTGTTATTTTTTGTTTGTTTGCTTGCTTGCTTGCTTGTTGTTTTTAAAGGGGGAAAAGAGAGAAAAACAAAGTATCACCTGAAAGACATTCACTCGTAAGGAGGAAATTATACAAAAACAGACTTGAGCAGTGTCAGGGTGTAAATATTAACATAATTCAGACATGTTTGGAGCAAGATCAGTTGATGCACTTATTTTTTGGTACACCAAATACTACTGCAGAAGTTGAGTGATATGCTCAGAACAGTGTCAAATACTATACTACCAAGTGGTCAAAATACTACACAGAGGTTGGGTGATATGCTCAGAGTAATGTCACACACTATGCTACCAAGTGGTCACCAAATACTACACAGAAGCCTGGTTGTGTTTTTAAAAACAAATGTTTAAGCCTAAACCTGGACCAGATTTTGATCACTCTGCAATTAATAATAAGCACCCAAAAAATGGTGTAACAAACTACTGAGATTGTGTTGGGTGGGTGTGGGCATTGCCAAGTGTTTCCCAGACCTCCTTAATGCTAACGAGATACAACAGCATAAGCCTGGGCCTGACGCTGCTGGCCACGTGGGCACTGGGCCATCACCAGGACCTGCTGGGCGGTGCCCTCTTCTGTCTGGCCCTCAACTACAAGCAGATGGAGCTGTACCATGCCATGCCCTTCTTCTGCTACCTGCTGGGCTCGTGCCTCAAGCTGGGTATCCCCAGAGGGTGGGTGTCTTCTTCCTCAGGACAGTTGGTGACACTGTAGGTTCCCTCTTTGCAAATTACCATGAAAACTGAGATGGCCGTTAGAGACTATAAAAAGGGGCTGCATTCTTCAGAGAGGTAACCGTCCCTAATAAGCCTTATGGTTTCTGTGGACGTTAAGTACCATGTTTACTTTCAGAGAGTGGTCTTCTTCTTCTTCTTCTTCTTCTTCTTCTTCTTCTTCTGCTGCCGCTGTTGATTGTAGAGTTATATTGTCCACAGTTGCATTTGCATTGCTGATTGTTGCAGAAGTGTCAAGCTGATGCTGATTGTGGAGTTATGGACTGTTGCAGAAGTGTCAAGCTGATGCTTGTTGTCAAGTAACACTGTGGATTATTGCTTTTGTAATGTTTACTGTTGCAGAAGTATCTAACTGGTGGTGATTGTGGAGTTACATTCAAGACTGTTGCTTTGTGTTGTTGATTGTTGTGGAAGTGTCAAGCTGATGGTGATTGTGGAGTTACATTGAGGATGTTGTTTTGTGTTGTTGATTGCTGCAGGAGTGTCAAGCTGATGATGCTTGGGGAGTTACATTGAAGACTGTTGCTTTGTGTTGTTGATTGTTGCGGAAGTGTCAAGCTGATAGTGATTGTGGAGTTACATTGAGGACTGTTGCTTTTGTAATGTTTATTGTTGCAGAAGTGTCAAGCTGATGGTGATTGTGGAGTTGCATTGAGGATGTTGTTTTGTGTTGTTGATTGCTGCAGGAGTGTCAAGTTGATGATGATTGTGGAGTTACATTGAAGACTGTTGCTTTGCACTGATGATTGTTGCAGAAGTGTCAAGCTGATGCTGCTGGGTATGTTGGTGATCATCGTCTTCGCTCTTTGCTGGCTTCCATTTCTAAACAACCTTGACTCTGTGCGCAGTGTTCTGATCCGTCTTTTCCCCTTCAGCAGAGGGCTGTATGAGGTAGGGTTGGGCAGCGCAGACTTGGTAGGAATGTGCTAATGTTTTTGTGTGCCACTCACCTACTTTATGTTTATAAAAATAGGTATTAATGATACACATGAACCTCTTGTAAAAAATATGACACATAACATACCAGTTTCCTTAAAATGTTATTTTTGATGTTGCTTTTTTGCTTTAAAAAATCAATCATTTGCATGCACTGTGTACTCCAAATATAATTTCTTGACTCTTATGAACTGAGATCAAGGCATACTGTATGTATGTTGTATGTGTGTACCCTGTTGAAATGCACATTAGGTGTTAACAGTTTTATAAATTGATAACAGTATCTGTCTCAGTGTACATTATATATGTTATGTTTGCTCAGCACTTTGAGCCCCAGGGTAAGTGCTTTAGAAAGTTTCATTATTATTATTGATGTAAGCCCTAAAGTGGCTAAAGGTGTGTAATAACCACAAGCTTTGCTTGACCTAAACAAAACAAAAATGGCATGTGTACACAGGATTGAAAGAAACATAACTGGTTTGACAAGGACTTAGTATGTGGTTGGGCATGCATGTGGCTTAACTTGTATGTGTTTGTGTGTGTGTGTTTGTGTGTGTGTGTGTCACTGTGAGTGTTTGTGCAGGACAAGGTTGCCAACTTTTGGTGCAGTTTATCAGTGGTAATAAAACTCAAGCAGCTGCTGTCTTTGGAAAACATTGTTTTACTCTGGTAAGTTGCACCACTCCAAGCCACAGAGGGATGTAAAAAGAAGTGTTTGCAATTGTGATATTGATTTATTCAATTTTTGACTTGCACAAAAACTGATGTAATAATAATAATAAAGAGGATTTCTAAAGCGCCCATCTACCACACTAGGTGGCAGCACAGGGTGCTTTACAATAACACTAACCACACACACACACACACACACACACACACACACACACACACACACACACACACACACACGCGCGCGCACATGCACGCACGCACGTGTGCACACACACACACACACACACAGTGTCGGACGAGGGGATGGGCAGGGCTGTGAAAAACAGTTTAGAAATAGTTATTAAACAGGTGCGTCTTGAGGGCGGCTTTAAAAGAGGAGGTAGAATCAGAGTGGCGGAGTGTTTGAGGCAAATTGTTCCAGATGGGCCAGCATAAGAAAAAGATCTTTCACCAAATGTTTTTGTGTTTACACGGGGGGTGACAAAGGTTCATGTGTCAGATGCAGATCGTAATTGTCTTGCTGGAGTATAAGGTTGAAGGAGATCGGACAGATACTGAGGGGCTATTCCAGAGATGGAGTTGAAGCAGATAGTTGAAAAGAATAGGATGGATGTGGTCAGATTTCTTAGCTTTACACACAAGCATTGCTGCTGCATTCTGAACTTTTTGAAGTTTGTCTAGTAAATACTGAGGGCAACCTGAAAGCAAAGAATTACAGTAGTCAGTGACTGATTAGTTAGTCCAGCCAGTCATAACAACAACCTTAACTTTGGAGTTTTCTCATCTGTCACAGTGACAGCTTTCAGATTTTGTATGATAAATTACATGGAGTTTTACCCATGTACAACAGCTCTGATGACTTGGACCTTAATTTAAGGTCACAGTGCAGTGCCAGAAAAGTAAAACCAAGTTGTATTTTCTTGACAAGTTCGGATTTTATGTAATTCAAAGTTTGCACAGATGTTACATGCACTGCAGGGAAAAAAGTTGGTCACAACATAATCTTTGGCATGCAGCTTTGGCACATCATCAGCATGTTTTCAGTGTGAAGCTGAAGATGGCAAAAGCAATCACATTCTTTGAGGATTTAACTTTTTAGAAGTGTTATTGAAATTTTGCCTGATAATAACTTCCATTAGCTTTAAGTTTCATTCCAGCTAACATGACTTTGCTGTGCTTTCAGTTTCAGTGATACACTGACATTGGAAAAGTGGAAAGCGGAAGTTGTATTTTCTCCATTCAAGTCTGATGCTATCAGCTTAAAACTTTAGGTGATGTTGCAGTATTTGCCTGTTATGTTGTGTTGAGGAGCATCAGTTTTGCCAAAGCAGCATATTTAGAATGCATGTTAATTATTTGTTATAATTATCATTATATGTGCAGCCTGGTGTCAACATTAGTGCTGCTGCTTCCCTCGTCCCTACACCTGCTGGTAAAACCTGGCATACAGCGCTTCAAACTGGCACTCGTAAGTCAGTCATCTCAAGCTTTGCCTCTTGTTTCTTGTCTTGAAAAAATATCAATGTTTTTTTTATTGCTGAACCGACTCCTTTTTCTTCTTTGGGCTTATATTTTGCTGCCAAAGAAAACAGCACATGTATAAGTCAGCAACCATGATGCTTAACATCCACAGAAACCACAAGGCCTATTAGGGACATGAACACATGCATTTAACATGGGAGGCTTTTTATATGTTTGCAGTTTCTTTAGTAAAGTTAGGACTTTTGTTCCTGTTTTGTGTTGACTATTTTGTGGTGTTGTGTACTTGTTTCAGATAAATGCTTCGCTGGTGTTTTTCCTGTTCTCATTTCAAGTACATGAAAAGTCAATTTTGATAGCTGTCATGTAAGTTCAGGTTCTCGTTTCTAGTGTGTGTTTGGAAAGTGTGTGTGTGTGTTCATGTGTGTGTGTGTGTGTGTGTGTGTTGTGTGTGTGTGTGTGTTTGTTTGTGTGTATGTGTTTGTTGTTGTGTGTGTGTGTGTTTATTGGGGTGTGTGTATGTGTGTTTGTGTGGTGTGTGCATGTTTGTGTGTGCATGTGTGTGTGTGTGTGTGTGTGTGTGTGTGTGTGTGTGTGTGTGTGTGTGTGTGTGTGTGTGTGTGTGCGTGCACATGAGCAAGTTAGGGCTGTGCTGTTATTGTTATGACACTGTTGTGCATGTGTGACTGTTAGGCTACAGTAAAGATTATTAACTGGGCATTGTTTGATGACAGCGTTTTGCACAGCTAAATATGTACTGTTACATTGTAGTCTGTGTTCACGCTGAAAACATGGGTGGGAATAAATTGTGGACGCTGCCAACAAAGATATGTGACACTCACTGATGTGTGTTGCGCAGCCCGGCATGTCTGTTGGCAGTGGAACACCCCTTAGCTGTCACCTGGTTCACCACCATCTCCACCTTCAGGTAAAAGACTCGTGCTATGCTGTCCACATTGTGGGAAGAGTTTCAAGCAGCTGTTACTTCAGTTTCAGTATTAAAGCAGCTACTTGGCCCAAATTGTAGAAAATATGTAAATGTTTCCATTTGATGATTTGTAGGCTTTGTATGCCACAGTATGGTGTTTCTGTTAATCTTTATGCAACAGAAGTACTTGGGGGGGGGATGGGGGGGGGGGGCGGCTCCTCAAGGTGCAGCCATGTGGATTCACTCTTTACCAGTGAAGAGCAGAAAAAGGCTGGCTTTTAACATAATGTGCCTGGCTGCCACACACGTCCATGACGTCACAGACTTGGCAAAAATGGCAGCACTCATGGCTGGGTATTTCGTGACTTTTAGACATCAACTTATAATGAAGTAGATCATAATTCAACTGAAAAACTGCTGAGAGCATTTTTGTTGTTGTTGTTGTTTATTCCATTTCTATTAGGGTTTCCCACAGTGGAATCTGTCATATAAGCCTAAAGAAATGTAAAGAGAAAAATATATTCCTTGGAAATAAAGATTTTTGTAAACTTTTGCCCCTAAGTCTTTTATTCATCATCTGTGCAATGTTGTTGCAGCATGCTGCCGCTTTTAGTTAAGGATGGTCTGCTGATTCCCACAGCAGCTGCCACCTTGCTCTGTTATGAGGTCATCAGGGTCACGCTTCGCCCTCTACAGAACACTGCAACACTGCTGAAACTTGTGGTGAGTTCATGTCAAAATGAAGCTTGCTCATTGAATAGGTGTTGAATGTTGGGTATCACTATCAGCGCTGTTGAAACACATATCCAGGTTTAGGTTCAGAAGTTAGATGCACAGCTGTAGCTATGAAGTGGAGAGTTACCAAGCAACTAGAAGTTTTGGATATAATTTTATATACGTATTCCATTTGAAATCTTTTCTGATAGAATCATGAAAGTAAAATCAGGTGGAGTGCGTGTGATTAGGCTAATGCATGTGTGTGTGTAGGAATACATGCATATGGATAGAAAAAGAAAGAGAAATAAACATGTTCACAGGGTTATGATGATCTGTGACATTGGCCACAATATATACTCTCTTATCATCCATCTACCTTCTCCCCCCTTTCAGGAAGTATCTTACCTCCATCCATCCTCTTTCATGGATGAATCCTATGCCACCCCCCCACCCCCCTTTCTGGGAGGTACCTTATCTCTCCACACTTCCACTTTCAGGGAAGTATTTTATTTCCCCCTCCCCTCCCCTCCCCTTTTGGGGAAGTATCTTACCTCTCCATCCCTCCCGTCACCTTTAAAGTCTGTATCGTATCTCTCCACCCTCTCCTTTTAGAGAGGTATTATATTTCTCCATCCCTCCCCTCCCCTTTTGGGGAAGTATCTTACCTCTCCATCCCCCCCATCACCTTTAAAGTCTGTATCGTATCTCTCTACCCTCTCCTTTTAGAGAGGTATTACATTTCTCCGTCCCTCCCGTCACCTTTCAGGAAAGTATATTATTTCTTTACCCTTCTCTTTTTGGGGGAATTCACTTATTTCTTCACCCCTCCCTCCACTTTCAGGAAAGTATATGATCTCTCCACCTCTCTTTTTAGGGAAGTGTCTTATTTCTCGACACCTTCCCTCCACCTTCAGGAAAGTATATGATCTCTCCACCTCTGTTTTTAGGGACGTGTCTTATTTCTCCATGCCTCCCCTCCCTTTTCAGGAAAGTATATATTATGATCTCTCCACCCCACTCCTTTTAGGGAAATGTCTTATTTCTCCACGCCTCTCCTTTCAGGGAAGTATCTTATTTCTCCACCCCACCCCTCCCCTTTCAGGAAAGTATGTTATCTCTCCCACCCTCTCCTTTTGGGGAAGTATCTTATTTCTCCACCCCTCCCTTCACCTTTCAGGTAAGTATCTCATCTCTCTGCCCATCTCCTTTTAGGGAAGTATTTTATTTCTCCACCCCTCCCCTCTCCTTTCAGGTAAATATCTCACCTCTCTGCCCCTCTCCTTTTAGGGAAGTATTTTTAAATTTCTTCACCCCTCCCCTCTCCTTTTAGGGAAGTATTTTATTTTTCCACCCCTCCCCTATCCTTTCAGGTAAATATATCATCTCTCCACCCCTCTCATTTTAGGGAAGTATATTTCTCCCCTCCCTCCCTTCATCTTTCAGGAAAATATCTTTCCCGCCCTGCCCCTTTAGGGAAGTATCTTACTTCTCCACACCTCTCCTCCCCTTTCAGGAAAGAATCTCATCTCTGCATCTTTTTCCTTTTTCCTTTCAGGGAAATATCTGTTCCTCATCCCTCCCCTCACCTTTCAAGAAAGTATCTTATCTCTCCATCCCTTTCCTTTCGCTTGTTTAGGGAAGAATCTTATTTCTCCACTCCCCCCTCACCTTTCAGGAAAGTATATTATTTCTCAACCCCACCTCTCACATGTCATGGAAAAGTATTACTTGTGACCTTTTCTTTCTTTTGTTGCAGCACATAGCATCCCTGATTGGAGCGATCATTTTGGCGGTGATCAGTCAAGTTTTGACACCCCCTGTAAAGCTGCCCGACCTGTACACTCTGCTGATCACAACCTACTCCTTTGTTCACTTTGCTGCCTTCCTGCTTTACTTCCACTATTTACAGTTCACCACATGAAGAGGGCTTGCTGCCTCTGCCAGATTTTGTTGAATAAATTTGGATGACCACGTTGGTATATGAGTGTGATTTATTCCATCTTTTCTGGTAGCATTCAGCTTCTGTATAGATGCACTTCTTTTTTTATGCACTTTTCTCAAACATTTAGACTGTTTTAGTCAAGTTTTATCTGAAAACAAAAACAACAAAAAACACAACAACGAAAACAATCACAACAAAAACTGGGAAAAAGTAAGACTGCAAGTGTTCTTAAAAAGAACAAGATATGGGTTTAGTGTCATGTCCATATTCATATCAGTTCTGGGCACCATGAATAAGTGTCATTCAAGCAAAATAAAGAATTTGCATAATAAACTATGAAATAGCAATGGTGGCTGATTTCAGACATGCTGACTGATGCAAGATAGTCCCTGCCTGCAAAATATGAATATTGGGGAAGCACAGAAACAGTTTACTACATTGGCTGAATTTTGAGTTGGCATATATACATTCTCCATTTGACCCAATTTCTTTGAGTATTCCTTATCATTTGTGCATAGTAACTGAAATTGTGCAAATGGATGTGTGTGAGGATGTGTGTGTGTGTTGCATATGCAACTTGCGCATTTTATCAGACTTGCAATGAGGTGTTCACCAGAGAGAGCTTTCACCTGACCAATACTTGATACTCAACACAATTTTTTTATTGTTTCAGTCTGAAGCATGCCCACTCCCAGCTCTGAGAAAATGGGTAGAGCTGTCAGACAAGTTACAGACTATGGAGGCTACTGTGCCAGTTACGTAAATTTCAGAAAAACACAACTGTGCTTTCAAGGCCATAGCAAACTTGACTGCATGTTTTTAATTTTATTGAACCTGTCAGCTGACTCTGAGGTCAAGCTGACCCAGAGTCACCGCCCCAGTGACTGTGGTGACTGCTGTGTATATATATACACCTTGGTTTACATAGCTGATTTCAACATGTTTTATCACTCTCATATCATCAATCATGTAACCTTCGTGGTTAGTCTGCCATTATCTACTACACACACAGCAGCCACCTTTCATGCCCCATGCCCTTGTGGTCCCACATAAGAACTGTGTAGTGGTGTCTGAAAGCAACAGCAACTAACAGAAAATAGACAATAACTACTGCTGGACACATAAACAGTTTAGATTTATATTGGGTGAATATAACTCAGCTGCATATATGCAGGCCATTTTTAAAATTTACAACACCCACCCTGACAACACATACAGGTAGCAAGGTTAATGCTCCTTTTATTCCAACCCCAATGATTAATTAGATATTTTGCTGACGAAAAAGTTCAATTTTTAGAACAGTAGAAACATTCACCCAATTAAGAACGGGCTAAAGAGTTGATGGAAAAAGATGTCCGATGGTGAGGGAGTTTGTTCCAGAATGTAGGACTTTGATTACAAACATATATAATGCAAAAGAGTGTTGGCCAGATAGCTTTCTTACGTAGGTTCCCACAAAACAAAATATGAACAAGCTTTTTTTCTTTTTCTTTTGGGGGGGAGGGGGGGGGGGTACTTCTGATCAAATGAAATGCACATCGCGCTATCCTGCGACTCAATTCTACGCACAGCCCAAGTGCCCTGGAATTTCGGAATATCTCAGTGTCTAGATAATTGGACAGAATGATCTCCCTTGGTTTGTTTTGCTTCAATGGCTGCCGTTCTCTGCCGGTGAAAATGAACAGCGATATTTTGGGTTTGTTTTTGACAGTCATAAGTACAAATAGTTGTGTTTACCAAAAATATCATTTCCAGGTGTTTGAATGATCAGCAAACAGCTTGTAACCCTCATCAATGCATAATCTCGTGAAATGAAAATTAACTTGAGAAGTCGGGAAGCTCTCGTCTGTACCACGTCAGTGAAACCGACGAAACTAGATCAAGTTGAAGAAGTCCTTGACCCGTGTTAAATTTAGGATCTTCTAGTCTTATGATCCTCAGTCTTGCTTTTCGTGATGAATGTTTTAGTCACAGTTCTAAACCAGGACCACATTGTGGTTCTGGCAGTATTCACAATTGACCCCCGTTCTTTCCAAAATGTCTTCCTTGACCTTGTTTGCTTATCTGGTTTAACGTCGAGGTTTACTTGCGTGGTACTCGCTCCAGAACGTCCACATCCCTGAGGAAATTTATAGAGATCTTTTACATGACGTAGAAAAAGCTGTGCAGCCGGGCCGGCCCACCGATTGCAGACAACTAGTTGCCAGAGAGTACTGAGAAAGACTAGAAAACGGGTCATAGGAAGCACGCTCGGACTTAAAGCCAGTGTACTGATTTTCCTCCAGTGTCTATGGCTGCAGCAATTGGGGCAACATGGGTAAAGACACAGGTTTGCTCAGAATCTAATGATTTGACTGTGAAATAAAACTGAGGGAGAAGGAGCAACATGAGGCCAAGAGGGTTTATTACACTTTGACTAGATCTGTGGCAATCCAGATATAGGTCAAAAAAGTATTGAGCTAATGGCCAAACATTACACCTGTTCCACTTAATAATATTAAGTGGGTAAAACAAAAATAATATATAGAACAGTACAATGGCAAAAGAGATTGGTTGAGAAGAGCTGGCCCTGCTAGTGCTATGATTTTGTGATAGTTATTCAGACAAGCCAGCTGCCATAGTTATAAGTTATATGATCAATGCCTCAGTCATAATCTAGAAACCACTATGTATTTTACAAGTGCCTGGATGATAATGAAGCATAATGTGTTTTTGTTTTTAAACTAATTAAAGATTGACCTTACTTGCCTTTTCTTACCATGGCAGGAAATAGCATTAGCAGCTACAGCAGTATGAGCTTGTAAACATATGTATCGCATACTGCCTCAGATTCAGCTTTTGACAGTTGTTGAGAATGATCAGTGCCATTTTCGTAATGTGTTTCATAAAATCAAAGCATACAAGTGACTTTGATTGAAAGGCACTCTGAAATGTGTAGTTGTCTCTATTTTGATGGGAAAAAAGAGGGGAAGAAGCAGACAGCAACATGTATCCTTTATTCCTTTACAGGACTTTAGATCTGGAGCAGCAAACCATTGTTTACTAAGTGGAGAAGGAAAAAATTAACTAAATATTATGACAAGCAAACATTAAAACACTATCAGTATCAGGGCTCCCCTTATCGCATGATTATAAGGGGTAGACTTGCCCGTCTCACAAGTTAAAAGGGTATTTTTACCCTCTTGGACATTTTCTAAAGGGAATCCATTATTAATATTATGTTTTATTTTGCAAGGGTGGCCAACAAAACCACACAAACATGCATGGGAGCACACACTGTGGGTGTGTTGGAAGTGATGAGAAAGATGTTCAGTGAAATGTGTTTGTTCACATAATTAGTAGGGTTTCATTGTGTTCTTGGTTCTGTGTATATTTTGTTTACCCTTTTGTTTTAGTTTTGTGCACATCAGGATCACATTAGGTGTAAGCATGTGTCAGTTGTCTGGCTAATGCAAGATAGATCCAGTGAGTATCCCCTGTCTGGCAGATACAAGTTACATCTGGCATGTATCAGTTGTTGAAAACAGTGTACATCACCTGCTTGGCTGGTGCGGTTTAGATCCAGCTTGCATGAGCTGTCAGCTGGTGTAAGTTATATCCAGCATGTATTGGATTACAGCTGGCACAAGTTAGATCTGGTGTGTATTGGATTACAGCTGGCACATATTGGATTACAAGTGGCATGTGTTAGATCCAGCATGTACTGGATTGCAGCTGGTGCAAAGTCAGATCTGGCATGTATTGGATTACAGCTGGCACGAGTTAGATCTGATGTGTATTGGATTACAGCTGGTACATATTGGATTACAAGTGGCATGTGTTAGATCCAGCATGTATTGGATTACAGCTGGCACAAGTCAGATCTGGCTTGTACTGGATTACAGTTGGCACAAGTTAGATCCGGTGTGTATTGGATTACAGCTGACACATGTTAAATGTGGCATGTATTGGATTACAATTGGCATATATTACATCTGGCATGTATTGGATTACAGCTGGCAAATGTTAGGTCTGGCATGTATTGGATTACAGCTGGCAAATGTTAGGTCTGGCATGTATTGGATTACACTTACAGCTGGCACAAGTTAGATCCAACATGGATTGGATTACAATTGGCACATGCTAGATCCAGCATGCATTGGATCAGAGCTGACACATGTTAGATCCGGCATATACTGGATTACAGCTGGCACATGTTAGATCCAGCAGGTATTGGATTACAGCCTGTACATGCTAGATCTGGCATGCATTGGATCACACCTGATTACAGCTGACACATGTTAGATCCGGCATGCATTGGATCAGGGCTGACACAAGTTAGATCTGGCATGTAGTGGGTTATAGCTGGCACAAGTTAGATCTGGCATGTAGTGGGTTATAGCTGTAGTGGGTTATAGCTGGCACAAGTTAGATCTGGCATGTAGTGGGTTATAGCTGGCACAAGTTAGATCTGGCATGTAGTGGGTTATAGCTGGCACAAGTTAGATCTGGCATGTATTGGATTATAGCTGGCACATGTTAGATCTGGCATGTATTGGATTATAGCTGGTACATGTTAGATCTGGCATGTATTGGATTACAGATGACACATGTTGGATCTGGCATGTATTGGATTATAGCTGGTACATGTTAGATCTGGCATGTATTGGATTATAGCTGGTACATGTTAGATCTGGCATGTATTGGATTATAGCTGGCACATGTTAGATCTGGCATGTATTGGATTATAGCTGGTACATGTTAGATCTGGCATGTATTGGATTATAGCTGGCACATGTTAGATCTGGCATGTATTGGATTATAGCTGGTACATGTTAGATCTGGCATGTATTGGATTATAGCTGGCACATGTTAGATCTGGCATGTATTGGATTATAGCTGGTACATGTTAGATCTGGCATGTATTGGATTATAGCTGGTACATGTTAGATCTGGCATGTATTGGATTACAGATGACACATGTTGGATCCAGCATGTACTGGATCACAGCTGGCACAAGTTAGCTGTTGAGCAGACTTTCTGTACTCTTGCCACATATGACTCTAAATGAGTGACTAGCTTTTTACAATGCACTTTGAATAGCCACCCAAATGGTGTAGTTGCAAGGCTGTTTGCTTCTTACATGGCTGGTGCCACTTGAAACTGCGCCATCTCAGCACATTCTGTATACACCATACAATCATGCACCATATCACATCACTTCATGCAAAGCCACATGAAGTGATTGCTGAATAATTGCTATGGTACTCATATTTCATTCTCCTTCTTTCACACTCCTCCAAAAGATATGTCTGTGAAATGATCTACAGCTTGGTGAATTGTTATATCAAAATGGCGATACTCTTTATGTTTCTGGTTTATCTGATCCATTTAAACTTAAGGTTAATGCTAATCTCTTTTTTGATTGCAGGTCAAATTACCAAGTTTGGAAAGAGTGGGGAGATCATTCGATCAGCATGTAGAAAATGTGGATATGGTAAGCTCACTTTCACTAGTTTCAGTTGAGACATTAGCTGTTTCAATGTTCAAAAAGTATATTGTCCTTGAGCTGTTGAATGGTTGATCATCATATGATGTTGTGCAATGCATGGAATTACAATGTTCATTTTCAGCTCTCCAGTTTTGCCAACTCAGCTACTGTATTAGTCAATCTTTTTTCCAGTTGCATTTGATGTAGAAAACACTGTCAAGTGTTACAACTGGCATGTTGGCTATCTGCTGCCTGTCTGCATGCAAGTTTTGTATAATAATGATATCAAAGACTAAAAGAGGAAATGCATGCAACACAGGCAAGCTAGGACACTTGTGGGCAGCCAGTCCTGCTAAATCATTATGATTAGAAATTAAATATAGAAATGAGGGAGCAGTTTAAAACAAAATACTTGATTTGAAAGTTTTAAATATAGAAATGAGGGAGCAGTTTAAAACAAAATACTTGATTTGAAAGTTTTGTTTCAATCTCCTCTAGTTCCACCTGTTTGGCAAAACATATTTTGAAGTAGCTTGTTCTTTTAGCATTATGTTCATCATTCTAGGGTATTGAGGTCATTTCTGATTTTCATCACTTTTAGCATTGCCATTGTGTTTTGTTAGTATAAATATGTTGTGTGTCAACAGCTGGTCACCTGACCTATCAGTGCCGGAACTTCATCAAGGCTGACCCCACCAAAGATGTGGTGCTGGATGTCAGCAGTACCAGCTCCGACTCATCGGAGGAGTTTGTGTCTCCTCTCACCAAACTTAGTCAAGGTACATCTTCCAGTGGTGTTTTCCTGTCTATAATTACTGAATGTCATAATATGTATTGAATGTCATAATATGTATGACACTGGGTGCCTGAAACCTCATAAAATGTACCTAAGGACCTATTTGGTGACCAGTGTACTTGTACTCTAATTGGGCTTGGGTTCTCTCTCTCGTGATTTGTTTGGTTTGCATTGGTTTATTTTCATATTCACATGTGTTTAAGTCATGTAATTATGTTAAGGAAAGGTGGTTATCCAACAGGCCTTCCTGCCTAAACCTCTATCCTTGTGTAATAAAGTTCAGTCAGTCTGTCATCCCCCCCCCCTCCCCCCCCCCCCCCCCACTAATTATTGTAGCTAAACTGTTTTCTGAAATGCTCTGTATTAGCAAAGTTCTAGATTTCCTTTTTGTTGTTGAAACAGATGAAGCAGCCAAGAAGAAAAAGAAGGATGGCACTGACAAGAAAAAGAAGAAGAAAAAGAAGTTCAAAACAAAAGAGAAAAGGTAACTGTTGTAGGCAGACTTTGTTGGTTGGTTGATTTGTTGGTAGTTACCAGATTTGAAGAACTGTAATACTGTTAAATATTTTTACATGACTGTTAAAACTAGAAATGGAAATTAATCAGAAACAGTACTTTGGGAATTATAAGCCAGTATACGAAAGCAAGCTGAATTTGCTAAAAAAAAAAAAAAAAAGTGTTGTGAAGATACTCTTTTCCCAAATATCTTCTTTTGTGTTGTAATGGTTACATAAATCTACAAGTTACCTTCAGCAAAAGTTGTTATAACTTGGTGCTTTTGGGCAGTTCAGTGAAGCTGTTTTGCATGAGTGAATACCCTCTGTAATCTTTCGCACAAGAAGTCACAAGAGGTTGCAGTGTCACTTCCGGGCCGATTTCTGTGTAGGTGTTGCTTCACGCTGTGTATAACAATGCAACAGTGGTGGCATTTGTACTGCTTCACAATTATAGGTTCAACACCTATAATTGCAAAGCAGTACAAATGCCACCACTGTTGCAGTTGCAAAAATTACTGGGTAAAGGGGATGGAGTGTGGAAAGAAAGAGTTTTGGGGCATCCTATAACATGAAAACAAGTTATTGCTTGTTGCCAGACACATTCTGCCTACAGGCCTCCAAAAATGTCTTTAAAGTTGGCAGTGTAAAAGTTGCAAATTCACTTCACTGCCTTCCATTGTGAAGAAAGTATGCACCGGAAGTAAAAGCAGCCAAGGGACTTAAGATGTGCTGGGTAAAAGTAAAGGGAGTTAACAACCCCGCCTGAACTGCCCAACAGATTTAGTGTTTTAGTTCTGAAACGTGCTGTTGATTTCCCATCACTGTGTCCAGCCTCCTCATGCTTAACCATTTCATTGCCAAAGATTTCTTACCTTTGGTTCAGATTCCTTCAGAGAATGGTCTTAAAAAGAAGTTTATTGAGCAAAAAATGTTTACTTGGAGATGTTTTTACTCTACAGATGCTTGTGCACACACATGGGAAAAAGCGTGATTTAACTTGAGCTGGACATTGCATGACATCAGGTTATCAAATGGGAAACACTCTTCCTAGGGTGCCATGTGATGTTCTAAGGGCAGGAAAAGGGTTAATGTGGTAGAGCTGAGCCCCAAGCAAAACACTAACTTCACCAGAGACTTCCTACTTAAGATTGCTAATCTGAAACTTGTTACATTTCCATGTAAATGATGCAGAGCCCATACCCCACCCCCCACCCCCCCCTTTTTTTTTTTTTTTTTTTTTTCCCTCTTCTGGACAAGTAGATTTTGAGGACAGTTTTTTTCCTGAGGTGTTTCACCATACCACCTGCCAGTTACCTAGACTGTTACAGCAATGCAGGGAAAAACTGATAGCTGCATAGAGCTCACGAAGTTCACATGTATTTAAAGTACACCAACCAATTGGGTTATAGTCACTTTCAATGGGCACACCTATCATCATCTATCTTCTTCTCCAGAATTATTGTACTCAAAACCCAGCTCGTGAAAGCTGAATCTTCCCTGAGACATCTGTACTTAACTACCTGTACTTAGTGTGTTTATGGTTGGCTGTGCGTGTCAGATTGTTGGGTCCTAACAGCATGTCCACAGACCACTTCTCAGTCTTTGGATACAGAAAGGAGGGGGATGCAGGAAAGAGGAAGCAAGAACTGGTGGCAACATTATTATTCATAGCTTTCATATAGTGCTATCCTCTGCTCTCAGTCTCAAGCAGACTCACTGCATACATTGGCATGTGATTCTGAATGAGTGCATCCTTTTATAGTGTGTATTATTAATATTCACAGAAGTGGTGTACTGGTAATGCACTGTGGTTGTTGCATGGCTGGTGCCACGTGAAATGCTGCCGTTTCAGCACAAGTTCTGTGTACACCATTCGACCATGCACCAGGTTACAGTGTCACTCCATTCAAAGCCATATAGGTAGGGTGTATGTGTGTTTAGCTGTAACCTGCAGAAGGACTGGGATCTTTTACATGCTACTGCGGTAACACAGGGGTAGAATGGATACCAAAATAAGAGTCAGCACAGAAAGTTGACCCTGGAGAAGAAAATTCTCCCACCGTTCCTGCTGGGGCTCGAACCTGGGACCTTTAGATCACGAGCCTGATGCTCTAACCACTGAGCTATCGCCGCTTCCCAAAAGCTGTGTTCTGTTGCCCCAAATAGCTCACACTCACAGAGCTTGGTTGGACTGATCTCTGTCCTCTTTGTGTTGGGTCTGCACATAAGTGTGCTGAATTAATACAGATTCTGAGGTAAAAGTAAAACACAATATAGAGGTTTGTGAGACTGACTTTAGTGTTGCTCAACATTAAGAGCTGAAAAGCTTTGCAAAAGAGTTGACCTCCATCACAATGACTTTTGCAGGCGAGATCGGTCCAGGTCACCACACAGGCAAAAGAGGTCGCACAAGGAGCGGAAAAAGAGCAAGAAGAAAAGGCGTCATGACAGTGACAGTGAAGTGGACTCGGCCAGCTCTGATTCAGAATCGGATTATGACTCTGATTCCTCAGACACACGAAGACGAAAACACAAACACAAGAAGCACAGGAAGACTTCTAAAAAGAAGTCACGGGATTATCACAGTGACTCTGATTCCAGTGACTGAAAGTGAGCAGCAAACTGTGGTTGTTTGTCCTCTCTTGAGGGTTGCCATCGCTTACCTGCAGTTCCACTGGCCTTCTGGGTGTCGGGATCCAAGTACAGAATCACCTGCTGTGGGTGATCTCCTGTTGGACAAGGAGAATGTTTTGAGTGAGGTTACCTTGTGTGAAGATCCTCACAGGCAAACATGAAATCTTGTCTTCATGGTAACCGTAAGAAATAGTGTGCTTTGAAGGGGTCGCACACTTTTTAACCTTAAGAGATAATGTGCTTTGAATGTGAGAAGGGGTCGCACACTTTCTGATCAGTTTGCATCACCTTGCATAGAGCACTGCAAAAAAAGTGTCTACATATGGTACAAGTTCAGCCCATGTAATAAATTAAAGTACTTGGGGATATGTCAAACTGAAAACATATTTCTGCTTGGACTATATTTTTACTTCTCACTTCACAAATGCAAAAAATATCTCTGGAATCCCTTCAGGGCCTCCAGAAATGCCTAGGAAACTGCTGACCAAATAACACCAAAAAGTACTGAATAACCAGTCAAACAGAAGGTTGAAAACACATGGAACAGTTGTCTGCAACAGTTCTTGCACGGTTATGAACAACGCAGCCAGATGGCTACATTGATGTCTGGATGGATCTTTTCAGAATTGCTTACAGTGACACAGAACTGCATCAAAAATACATTATTTGATGTTGCAAAAATGTAATAATTACGCACAGTTTTGCACTTAGTGCAACTCCAGTTTTGATTGTTGTTCCATTATGTGTTACCAGATGTCATGATTTGTCATGTTGATCCTCTACATCAGAAACAGGCCATCAAAGCTGAAAGATCCTTTCATTATTTTGTATGGATTCTATTTAGCTTGAGAAAAAGTTGACATGGAATGTACAAGGAAAAGACAATAAATTTTACAAAAGAAAACTACAACTGTACATGTGTGTGTATGTATGTGTTTCATTCTGCTTAAAGTTTAACCATATCTAAATATTAGTTGCACATACCTTATTCTAAATATTGCTAAATATAGTAACACCTCAACATATGATTTTAAGAACAAAATCAGAGGAGTCAGTCAAAATTAAATGTTCTGCAATGATGACACTTTCCTCAACATATTATATGTTAATATTTTCAGAGATGATCTGAAATAAAATGTAGTGTGGCATACTTAATCTGTGGCTGAAGCGTTCACATTGGTAATAACATTAAATCTCATGTCAAATTCAGGGTATGATTGGCTGAGGAAAAAATAATGGCCTGCTTTCCTAACAGTAGGAGAGACAGAGAGGAACTTGATATTTCACACCCATGTAACCATAAAGGTTATGCTGAGGTAAAGCACAGTACGAAATACCAAACAACTTCAAAATGCACAACAAACAAGTCTGACAAGCCCACAATGTCCTATCAAATACAAGTTTATCAGAATTCTAGACTTTTTTGTATTATGCAGCTACACCTTCAACTCTCCCAAAGAGATTCATCAAATCACAGGTAACTGCCCAATTCACGCATCAATTCATGTTTGAAAACAAAATTGCGTGGGTGGGTGGGTGGGGGTCGATGGATGAGGCTGAAAATGAATGCACTACCAAAAACAAACAAAAAGAGAAAACAAGAAGAAAAGGATTCCTGGCAATGTGTAATGCTTAAAAAGTTATAGTTTGATCTACTCCGAGTTTAAAAGAGGAGTTATGGACTTATATTAGCACATGAATTTCTGCATCTGTCGTACCCCACTCATAGAGAGAGGAGGGAAACCTCTACAAAATATTTGGGGAGTGGGGTAATACAGTGAGAGCTTAATTCAACTTACCCTAAACTTCCCAACATTGTTATGTACATAAATCGCAATTATACAGATGGTATTTTCAGTGACTGTTGAAAACACTTGAATGTAATCATGATGCATACCTGACACACAAAACCTGGACTCAATAAATACATGATTTCCTGATACTATGTAGGCAATAATTTGAAAACTTGCGTGACAGTAACACGCATTGAGCTTTACCTGTTTATGTCAGTTTTGGCGATCTTTGACCCATTTTCAAGACCCCACCCGAAAGTGCAACAGAAATGGATACTTTTCAGTTTTAAATGCGAGTAGACCCAGCATTTGCTTCTCGATTTTCCTGTGCGTGTGCGTGCATATGTGTGTGTGTGATCTCTTCTTGTAGATGATTAGCTCATTGGATGCTTTGGAGAAGATCGAAAATGCCAATGCCACACCCACAGAGCAAGGCTCGTGTATTAATTGCTTGTTCTTGTGACAGCTTTCAGATATATACACACACACACACACACACACACACACACACACACACACACACACACACACACACACACACACACACACGTGTCTTTCTTTCAAAACGAAGTGGCCTTCTTGGCGCTCAGCCCATGCGTCCTTGCCAGCAGTTTCAGCAGCCTCTCCTCCACTGCACGCCGTCGCCGTTCTAACCAGTTGCTCAGGACGTGCAGAACTGGGCTGAGAGCGGAGCCGAGTGGAAGGACGACCAGTGCTGAACCCACACTGATGTCGCCGGCAAAGTCCAGGAACACCAGGGTAACCACGAGGTTAGAGAAAAACCTGCAGAGAAGCTGGACAGCTAGGAGAAGATAGGAGACGCCCGTGTCTGCTGACGATTCGACCTCGTCTCTGTCGCTCACGATGATTGTCCAGCGGCGGGTCCTGGCTGTGATGAGCACCAGCCCTACGGCGATCAAAAGAATGACGGTGGAGTTGAGAGCGGTGAAGACTGCCAGGGCGTAGTCCTGACCACCAGCGAAACCTCTTGACGTGAAGGGCAGCGGCGAGCACGTTCCTTTCAGCGTGTAGAATTCCCACTGTGGAGGGAAAAGCGGAACAGCAGCAAGCAGGAAGCTACTTCCCCAGACAGCCGAGGCGGCAGCGTGGGCCGACCCGGCGCTGAACCGTACCCGCTGGCGCGAGGGTAAGGGCAAGGGCAGGAGCAGCGCCAGGACCCTGTCCAGCACGAGGAGGCTGAGGAGGAAGGTGGACGCCTGGCTGGTGAACGCGTACAGAAACCCCGCTGCCTTGCACACCGCGCTGTGCCTCCACGAGGCGTCTTGCCACACGTACACGCCCCGGTACACCCGATCCGCAACACCGACGATGCCCAGGTACACGCCCATCCCAAAATTGGCCACGGACAGGTGAGTCACGAAGACAGCGCGGCTTGAGAGGCAGGAGGTGCGTTTGATCAAGACCCGTACCACGAAGCTGACAAAGTTGCCTAGCAACGCCGTAACAGCCAGCAGATCCACAACGATCCGAAAAGTGTCGGAGCCAATGAGAGAGTCGCATGTGGAAATCTCATCGAGTGGCGCTGAGCACCGGTGGAGTTTGAATCCATCCGGCAGCACGGCCGGGCAGCACAGCTTGAAGTCGTCGGCCTGCACCTTGCGGAGGCGAGAGAGCCGCTTAAAGAAGTTCCTTGGGAATACGGTGACGGGACAACCACGCAAGTCCAGCACTCTGAGATCGCTTGTCGTCCGATTCGCACTGCCGCTCCACAGCAACTCCTCAACACCGCAGTTTGACAGGTTCAAGGTCTGAAGGCACGGAAGAGATGACAGCATTCTGAAGTCCACGGCTGGCATTTTCACGTCGGACAGATCAAGAATCTGCAGCGTCGGCTGCGTGGTCGGGAAGGAGACGGAGGAATCTTCGGCGAAGAGGGAGGTCAACGGATTGCCAGCAAGGAAAAGAACTCGGAGCTGCTTCATGCCTCTCAGGTTACTGGTCGTGACCACGCGTATTCGGTTGTGACTGAGGTCCAGACTGTGCAGGTTGGGCAGTGTAAAGTTACCCACGTGACTCACGCGACATCCGGCCAAACTCAGGTGAATCAACATCCGATTCCGGTCCAGGTGGTGCTTCCGCAAACCGCTGCCCCTGGCGTCCAGGTAGCGCAGTCCCGGGTACAGCTGCACTGCAAAGACGCTGGTGCAGAAGAACGCCAGTCCGTGGCACGTGCAGTCCTCGGGGCAGGTCAGGTCACAGAATAGTTCATCGTCACGCTGCGGGCACTGGGGCCAGCCGTCACACACGTGAGCGGCGTGCAGGCACGTTCTGGAGGCTCGGCAGCGGTAGAAACCTGGACAGGTGTAGACGTCGCATCCAACCTCGTCCTCGTGGCCCGGGCAGTCGTACACGCCGTTGCAGCGCACGTACACGGGCAGGCAGTAGCCGTTACCCGGACACCGGAAGTGGGTTTCGGGACAGAGAGAATAAGAGCCGCTCCTATTGGCTGATTTTGCCACGTGGTAGTGGTGGTAGTAGTCTTCGGTGGTGATTTCGGTCACGTTGATGTTGCCGTGCTGGTCAAAGTTGACGATGGCTGGGGGGTTGGGTCTCGTGACTGTGTGGGAGGCGGTTTCAGCACGGCGGCACCTCTCCTGGTCCGAGCCGTCGAGGCACTGAACCAGTTCGTCGCAGCGAGCATCCAGCGGTACACACTGTCAACACAAAAGGGGGTCGTGTCAACCGTTGCCTGTGCAGATGTGTACGTTTGATACGCTGGTCTCTCTCTCAGCACCACAATGTCTGTGGCTGTGTGGTTGGAACTGAGGCAAACATAAACGTAAACTGCAGTGTGGTTGGAAGTGAGGCGAACATAAACCTAAACTGAGGCAAACATAAACGTAAGCTGCAATGCGTCTGGAACTGAAGCAAACCTAAACCTAAACTGAGGCAAACATAAACGTAAGCTGCAATGTGGCTACAACTGAAGCAGACATAAACCTAAGCTGCAGTGGGGTTGGAACTGAGGCGAACAGAAACCTAAGCTGCAGTGTGGTTGGAACTGAAGTAAACATAAAGTTAAGCTGCAGCTACTGTATTTGCAACGTCAACTTTTATGTATTTTCACGTGTCGTAACATAACTCAGATAACTATACTGGTGTCTTGTGTGTGAAATGGAATGACGTATACTTGCCGTAACTGTAAGTGCTGTTCTCTTGTGTAAAACAGAATGATGTATACTTACAGCACTATAAGTGCTGGTCTCTTGTGTAAAACAGAATGATGTATACTTACAGCACTATAAGTGCTGGTCTCTTGTGTAAAACAGAATGATGTGTACTTACAGCACTGTAAGTGCTGGTCTCTTGTGTAAAACAGAATGATGTGTACTTACAGCACTGTAAGTGCTGGTCTCTTGTGTAAAACAGAATGATGTATACTTACAGCACTATAAGTGCTGGTTTCTTGTGTAAAACAGAATGATGTATACTTACAGCACTGTAAGTGCTGGTTTCTTGTGTGGGACGGAATGGTGTTTGGTTGTTAATTATTCAGTGGTCTTGTATTTGTAATTTGTGGACGCACTACCTCAAACGTGCCAATGGTTGCTGAGAGCATCGTATCAAAAACAAAATTATATATATATATTACTCTCCTTTTTTCTCTCTCTTTTTAATAACGTTTTTTACCCACATAGTGTACCAGTTACGATGAAGCTTGCTGACCTAATACACGCTCGGTTAAAATAAGAACAAGAGAGATAAGAAATGGTTTTACCGGTTTAAGTGGACTTTTCCTTTGAACGAAACTGAGAGAGTCATTGAGCACGAGGAGACCAACCTGTTTGTTGTTACACTGGAACTGCGAGTTCTGGTCACATTCCGGGAAGACGCAGAAGTCTTCGTCGCTGCCGTCGACACAGTCGGGGCGATGGTCACACACCATGCTGTAGGGCACGCGCTGCCCGCGAGACTCCTCACCGCACTCGAAAGACGGGGGTAATGACGTCACTGGAGCGCGGCACGACGACGACGTAGGCACAGCCCACCCGTCACCGCCGCTGTGGTAAGTGACGAAATCGTCTCCCCAGCACGCGCTCTGCACGTCACAGGCTAAGAAGGAGTGCGTCACGTGACCTCCTGGACACTCCACGCTAGCGACGACGGCGACTCCATCATGAACGGCTTTGTAGGCCGCTGGGACCGCCGCCAGTTCGATCGGGGAACGGCCGCTGACGTTGCGGACGTGACGTTTGTGGGAGACGAGGGGGTTGTCGACCTGGCAGACGTAGCGGGTGTAGGGTATCTGACGGTCACACTTCTCCACTGTGGCCCACCGCTGACGGCCGGAGAATCGCGCGCAGTGTGGTCTGTTGTGCGTGTTTACCGTGTAGCTGGTGTGGTAGTCTACCGTCTGGTCTAGCTGCCATCGCAGAGCCTTTCTGTACCTGTCGTTCACAACGGAATAGACCGCCGTCAGTGTTGCGTGGCATGGATAGCTGTTCAGTTAGATCCAAACACAAAAATGTTCAAACGAACGCTTATTTATTTTAACATGGACACACAGTGTGCCAGTTTTCGGGGAAATCCCCTTTGTCAAGAATCAAAAAGGCACTTAAACAACAGATAAACTGTCAAAAACGATGGAAAATGAAAGAAAAAGACTTATCTTGTTTGGGTTGAGTTTTTACAGCTTGTTCGGTATTGTGTGTGTGTGTGTGTGTGTGTGTGTGTGTGTGTGTGTGTGTGTGTGTGTGTGTGTGTGTGTGTGTGTGTGTGTGTGTGTGTGTGTTAGCTGTTCAGTTGTGCAAAAAGAATGGATATATACTGCTTTGATTGCTGTATCAAAACAAAAACTTTACTAGTGGCTCAGTATGTTGTTGGAGGACGTACTGGGTTGGTTAGCGAGAAAAACTGGTGTGTGCGCGCGCGCGCGCGCATGTGTGTGTGTGCAACTGAAGAGAAGACACTGAAGCAGTTTCAGTGCCGGCCTGCCAGGCCGTACACCAGAACGGATGATCTTGGTCACGCTTGGGAATTAATTGATGGCGGGGAAACTGAGAACGAGAAGTAAACAGCTACGGCAAAGTGAGTGTGTGATAACTGATATACGTTACACTTAATAATAAACGCATTTCTAATGCATCGAATCCCTCTATGACTATACATGTGTGAGGCTCACACCGTTATGCGTGAAACATTACAACAATACACAACCTAATTTAACAATGCATTACATATCAGTCTCACTCTATTCCCCGCCCCCCTCTCCCCCAGTCCCCCCCTCACACACACACACACACACACACACACACACACACACACACACACACACACACACACACACACACACACAATATCGCAACCCTCGCTTCCTCCTCTCTATCCCAGTCTCTCCCCCACCCCTCACCCCCTACCCCCAAAGAAAGAAATAACAACAAAAACGCTTTCTACCAGAGAAGCTGAAAACGAAAACTAAACAACCACGGCAAACTGATTGCATGACATACACGTTACGCTTCATACCAGAGTAGCTAAGAACGAGACCTAAACAGCCACAGCAAACAAAGTGCATGACATACATGTCCGGCAGCGCCACCGGTGCCGACTTGAGTCCCAGAAACGTCTGGAACTGACCAGACCTGCTGCATCTCAAGTAATGCGTCACCCTCCGACGCTCAGCAGGCGTGGTCATACTGGCCAGACGACCTCCCATCCGCGAGCAGGCCAGGTTGGACTCGTCCCACGACGTTGCACGTCCAGGGTCTATGAGGTGGAAGCAGCTGTTGTCCAGTGACACCCCGCCGTCGTCACACAGGGAGTAGGGGCAGCTCGCCTCGTCCTCGCCGCCAGCACACTCCCGCACCAGGTTGCACCGGAAGTGAAGCCGGAAGTCGGGCCAGTGGGGTACGGAGCAGTTCCATTTGCCGTCAGGGAGCTGCTGGGGTTGTGATGACAGCTGAGGTGGGACAGTCGGTGAAGAGATGTGTAAAGAGCAAACACACATACACACCCTCAGTCGCACGCGCGCGCGCGCGCACACACACACACACACACACACACACACACACACACACACACACACACACACACACACACACTCACTCACCACACACTCAGAGTACAACTCGGTCCTCTTGAGCTGGACACGCTCACGAACACACTCACACACACGGTACTTCCCTAAGACCACTGTAAAATCTAAAAGAAGAGACTTGTTCTTGTCGGTCACGAGTTCGTTTCAGCGATACTGGCCTTAAAAAGGGGTATATGTCTCATCGGGGTGGTGAACGTGGAGTGAAAACTGACAGCGGCCCTTGAAATTGATATAACCCTTCGCGTCAATTAAGTAGCTAACTAACTGTTCTCGGATCAGTCACTACTGATGCTTGCTGCCTAAGCGTACGTAGTTCAAGCCAGCTTTGATTGAACCTACCTGGCGGAAAGTGTAGAGCAACTGCAGTCCACAGTACTGGTCTGTTCTCGGATCTGTCACCACTAATGCTTGTTTGCTGCCTAAGCGTAGGCCTATGTAGTTTAAGCCAGCTTTGATCGAACCTACCCGGTGGAAAGTGTAGAGCAACCGGAATCCATAGTACTGGACCGTTGCATCGCTGCGAAACACCACCCGAGCCATGTGGGTGTGGAGAAGGACAGGTATGGCCGACCCCTGGCTGTAGGAGTTGCACCCGAGCCACACGCGCCTCAAGGAAGCTTCGTCGGTCTTTTCCAGCAGCATCAGCCAGTCGGACTGACACGTGTAGCTGACGCCCTCGACGTCCATGTGAACCACGCTTACCATCAGCGTGTGCTTCACGGGCACGTCGATGTCGATGAAGGAGAACATCGATCTCGGGTACGTCGTGGAAACCAAGTCCGGATTCCAGCCTGGAGTTTGAATGAACCCTGCAGACAGGACGCAGGGCACATCGTTTTGTTGTTGTTTTTAACATTTACATGCAGGGTGTATCAGTGATGACGGTAACTGAATCGTGTGCATAAGAGTGCCGTGACAGTAAATGAATCACGTGAGACTAGCGGTATGCGGCGGAGTGATATATATCTGTTATACTTTGAGCGTGTCATAGTGGCATTTAAACTGGCTGATTATAAATACTTGTACTTTATTAGTCAGCAAGTTCCAATGCCACTATGACACACACAAAGTATAACAAACATATAGAAGCCATAGCGACTTTTTTCGAGCAAAACACCGGACGTAGATTTATACACGCATACACACGTAGGCGCAAGCACGCACGCATGTACACAAAGAAAGAAGCGGTTCCCCCAAACCCTTCACAGAAACCCTTGACATTTACACTGACGCGGAGAGACAGAGACGCAAGATTACCAAGAGTCGGTGTCACAGTGTAGCTTTCCAACAGTCCTTCCTTGGGTCTCAGCCTCGCGCTTACGAGGATGCGCACGGTGTAGGCAACGCTGACGTCACCGACCTGCAGCCTGACGTCAGCAGTGCTGGTTGTCGTCAGCACGTGCCAGCCTGGGGCGAGCCAGGAGCTGACGCTGCAGTCGTAGACGCTGTCCTCTAGTCTTGCGTTAGCCACCGCCGCTTTGTTGCCGTCGCTGCACTCCACCTGGTCCAGAATGAGCACAGAGAAAACCAAGTCTGGCGACGGAGCGGTGACGTTCACCCAACATACCGCGGACGCTGACAGTTTTCTCGAAGAGGACACGTTGACGTCTGCCGCATGAGAGTAAGAAATAGCGACGTGACGGGCCGTGAACTCAATCGTCGAGTTCGTCTGAAGACATCGAGATATGCTTTCGTGTTGTAGTTCAACGTCATCGTATGTATGCTGCTCGTTTCTGGTGTGTCCAGTTGACTTTGATGTTGTGCTCGACAGAGGTGCATGTCTTAAGTTGTCACCCAAAGTTGTCAGGGTACTTTCAATCGAACTGGCTGGTGGTGTTACATGCAACCTACCATATTCACCGGTAGATTTCACATCGTTTTCTTTGGCACATTTCGTCGTTGTTTTCAGCTTTGTGGCGGTTTCAAGACCACCAGCTGTCAGTTCATTTTGTTTGGCGGCAGAACCTGGCGTTGTCATGATGAGCTGATTGACAAATACACCATTTGACTTGAGGTCATTTTGCTTGGCAAATT
>OY757545.1:13974838-14038165 GCA_963584105.1 Alviniconcha strummeri
AGGCTATTAGCAGCAGCCTAGGCTATAAATAGGAAGCAATTAAAATACTGACATCAGAGAATTGTTTCACGCTTTGTGGGCCCATCTGTCAATGTGATGAAAACACTCAGCAATATTGCATTACCTTTGAAGAAAAGGTGCGATCACGGATTTCGTTGTTGAATCAATCGATCAGAAAGCTCTCCTTTATAAAAGAAAGAACAAGAAAATGTGTGTGTGTGTGTGTGTGTGTGTGTGTGTGTGTGTGTGTGTGTGTGTGTGTGTATGCGTGCGTGCGTTTGTGCGTGTGTCTGTGTGACTGCGTGCGTGAGCGTGGGTGCGTGTGTGCATGCATGCGTGCGTGCGCGGGCGTACGTGCGTGCGCTAGTGTGCGTGCGTGCATGTGTGTGTGTGTGCACGCGAGCGGGCGTGCGTGCGGGCGCAGCGGGGCGCACGTACGTGCGTGTGTGTGTGTACGGTGTGTGTGTTTGTGCGTGTGATGTCAGAAGTTAAAAAATCCACACACGAAAATTAAAAAAAAATCTTCAAGGGTATAATTCTCACAAGCCGTTTGTTGACCAGTTACCTGCAACTTCAGCTGTGTCTTTATTTCTGTGATCAGCCTGGATTCAAAGGGAAACGGAACACTTCTGGTCACAATGAAGACTTCGGCAAATATGACGTGCTACGACTCTGGCCGGAAATACGCTAGGATTGACAGCGGGCTATTTGAACAATAATTACGGAGCTGACTGCCGTTGTCCGAGGTGTAAACAAGGCAAAATGATCAAAGATAAAATTTCACCGGCCAAACTCCAATCAAAAGTCTAAAACATAATGACTGCTAGCGTTCTAAAACAAGATCCAAACACATAAAAGGTTCAAAAGTACGCTTATTTATTGTGACACAGACACACAATCTGCAAATTTTCGAATCTGCAGATCAACATTCTCCCAAGCACTGGACCAACAAAAAACAAAACAAAGCTCAACCAACCAAAAAAAAAAAAAAAAAAAAAAGAAGAAGAAGAAGATATTTCGTTTATCTCATTTTTCATCGTTTTTAACCGTTTAACTGATATTTAAGTGTCGTTTTGTAGCTTAACAAAGGGGATTACCCCGACAATTTGCAGATTGTGTGTCTGTGTCATAATAAAGAAACGTTCTTTTGAACCGTTTATGTGTTTGGATCAAACTCCAATCAGTTAAAGGGGTTGTTGTAGGTTACCCTGCCGGGCGCAGGGCAGAAGGAGTGTTCATATTGGCTGTGTATGTCAGCTACGTATAGTGTGCATGTATAACGTGCATGCACGTGTGTATGTGTGCGTATATTTAGACCTATCACGAGAAAGTGACAGCGTCAGCTGTAATTACTCTTATATAGGTAACACTCAAATAAGCATACTGCTTTTGTGTTTCCTGTACTTATTTGTTGAGCTTATGATTATGATGAATGAATAAAACTTTGTTTAAACCAATTACTCTGCCGGGAGCATGCCCGAAGAGAAATTGAGATTGGCTGCATGTGTGTGTGTGTGTGTGTGTGTGTGTGTGTGTGTGTGTGTGTGTGTAGGGGGAGTAAGGGGGGGGGGGGTCATGTGAGTGTGTGTGTGTGTGTGTGTGGGGGGGGGGGGGGGGTGAGGCCTGCTCAAAGACATGATAGTGTACATTTTCTGTTCAGTTAAATTCGGAGATGACTATCATTTAGCTGTATAATTTTGATTGCTGATCTTGACCTGATTTCCTTATACGTATCTATATGCACGTGAGTAGACTTATAGAATGTATAATAATGTTATTGTTGCAGCGTTCCTTTGCTGAACACTCTCGGGGTCAGTCTGTATGTGCAAATGTTCGCATTTGCATTCGCTTGGCGTGAGAGGAACTTATTCGTGTGTGAATATTATGATTAGGCCTTAAGTGTTGGTCGGTTACCACTTAACAACAGTTGGCTAAATTTGTTATCCTGAAACCAGTGTTCTGTAAATGATGTGAAATGTATTTCAGAAAGTGACAGCGTCAGCTGTAATTACTCTTATATAGGTAACACTCAAATAAGCATACTGCTTTTGTGTTTCCTGTACTTATTTGTTGAGCTTATGATTATGATGAATGAATAAAACTTTGTTTTAAACCAATTACTCTGCCGGGAGCATGCCCGAAGAGAAATTGAGATTGGCTGCATGTGTGTGTGTGTGTGTGTGTGTGTGTGTGTGTGTGTGTGTGTGTGTGTAGGGGGAGTAAGGGGGGGGGGGTCATGTGAGTGTGTGTGTGTGTGTGTGTTGTGGTGGTGGTGGTGAAGGGGAAGTGTGTGTGTGTGTGTGTGTGTGTGTGTGTGTGTGTGGAGGAGGGTGGTGGTGGTGGTGGTGGTGGTGTGTGTGTGTGGTGGTGGTGGAGGAGAGGTGTGTGTGTGTGTTGAGGGGTGGAGGGGAGGGGGTGGGGAGAGGGGAAGTGGGAGTAAGACGAAAGAAAAAAGCACACGTCAGCATTCAGCTGGCTGAATTCATTACACTGTGTCGATGTCTTCCACTGATTTCCGAAAGCAATCAAATTGCTCTTTATCTGATTAAGTTACTATCACATATTAGAAGTTCAACAGTAGCCGGGTCTTTGGTCAAATTCAAAGGAAATGGCAAAGTCCGCAGTCTGAGGTGGCGTTCTTTAAGAGATATAGACTCAGCCAGGTAGAAGAAGTAGGTCTGGATGGATTACTACAGCAGGACTCTAATGCTACCCAAATCGCATGCCGCAGGTGATTATAAGCGAGCAACTATTGCCACAAGAATTCTCGTGTGCAGCTACCGTAAAAAATCAAACCACATGAACAAACCGACAGCTTTTTGTAACAGTTTGCAGACAGGTTTTGCAGACAGCAGAGCTTGATGTTGTAAAATGCGTACAGCATGCATTCAGTTGATACGAGTTGAATCGGCCGCTGCCACCATTGAATTTCCATCGAGTTTCTTTACATTTGCGTCAGGGATTTGTGTGTCACTGAAAATCTGTTGGCGGTTTTCCTCGCTGTTTGAATTCCGGTTGTCGACAGCGAAACAAGTATGTATACTTTATGTATAGTTCGGTCGTGTTTGGTTTTCACTGTAGTAGGTGAACTCCTCAGTCTTTCACGTCTTCTCTCAAATCCGTCTGTTCTCTCGGGTTTCAATAGTTGCTCCCACAAAAACCTATCGGCTGTTCTCTGGATTCTTAGTGGTTCTTGCCATAGACTTTTCACTACGTCTTTCTCTCCTTACTTGTTCTTAAGTCTCCAACACTGGTATGTTTGCGCGTACGGATGCCACGTACGCGCGTGTGTGGTGTGTGTGCGTGCGTGCGTGCGTGCGTGCGTGCATTTAGGGCCTTTTTGTTGTCATAACTTTGTTATTGGTGAGAGTGTAATGTAATGCAGTGTTCTGGTTTGTGATTGCTATGCAGTGGTCTGTTATATGCCTTCTGGGATTGTTTGTTTTTCATGATTATGTAGCGCGCTTAGAGCTTTTAATGTAAGGTTAGGCGCACTAAAATAGTACTGCTACTGTTAATAATAATGATTATCAATTACAGCTCCTGTGAAGTAGCCGTTAGCCTGTACTTAACCGTGGTCAACCGTAACGTGTTAACGACAGCGGCTTGGGTCGGTCCTGGTGGTTACAGTCTCTGAAAATATACGTACTACTACTGCTACCATTGCTACTACTGCTACCACTCAGGAGTTGTGTGAAAGTCGAGGTGGCCGTCTGGGCTTCCGTCCCTTATGGTCCTTATGGTCTCTGTGGACGTAAAGCAACATTGAACTACTACCGCTATATTTCGAGTGTGTGTCACACAGGAGCTGTTCCAGCGTCGACAAGGTAATCAGTCCTTGTCATTGTCTTCTTCCTTTTCTTCAGTCCCATTACCCTAATTTACGCGCGCGCGCCTGTGCGTGTGTGTGTGTGTGTGTGTGCGCGCGTGCGTGCGTGCGTGCGTGCGTGCGTGCGTGCGTGCGTGCGTGGGTTTGTGTGTGTGTGTGTGTGTGTGTGTGTGTGAGAGAGAGAGAGAAGAGAGAGAGAGAGAGAGAGAGAGAGAGGAGAGTGTGAGTGAGTGAGTGGTGTGTGGGGGGGGGTGGGGGGGGAGAAAAAACAACGAAACTGTGGCCAGACACTGCTTGACGTACTGATCTGCGGGTGCGCTGCATGGAAACAGGACTGAAATTAGTACTGGAGAACTCTAACTCGAAAACTGTATTTTACAAGGATTGCAGCTTAAGTGCAACTAGGCCTTGCTAAGTTACTGATGAGTAAAAGATTGCATCGTATCATTTATATACATATGAGCATGAAGGAGTAAGTGAAATTTTATGCATGAAAATTCACCGATGGAGTATGCCCACAGAAAAACTGAAATAGCTTGTATACAGCAACAGATGCACCAATGCACACATGCATACGTCACTCATGCGGCATGAGCATGAGAGAGAGAGAGAGAGAGAGAGAGAGAGAGAGAGAGAGAGAGGAGAGAGGAGAGAGAGAGAGAGAGAGAGAGAGAGAGAGAGAGAGAGAGAGAGAGAGAGACAGACAGACAGACAGACAGACAGACAGACAGACAGACAGACAGACAGACAGACAGACAGACAGACAGACAGACACATGAGACAGACAGACAGACAGACAGACAGACAGACAGACAGACAGACAGACAGACAGACATGAGACAGACAGACAGACAGACAGACAGACAGACAGACAGACAGACAGACACAGACAGACAGACAGACAGACAGACAGACAAAAACAGAGTCCTCGCCGCGTCGACTGTTCTCGTGTCAGTCTTTGAGTGACAAGTAAACTTTGCCGGCAACGGTCGGACTTCTAGTAGTTCGTGACTTGATTCAGTGGTAGGCCTCGGCCTTATCATGTAGTGGTCAGTCTTAGTTCTTGACTACTCCAGTGACTGGTAACTTTTAAGACATAGGAATTCTCTAATAAACTTTGTGCGAAAATCTTAAGCAAGATCTGTGAAACGCCTCCATGGCAAATTGTCAGGTGTCAAAAACAAGGCATGCACGTGCTCTGTTTTTCACTGAGTCGGTGGATTATGCACTTTCGTTTTCTTCATGTTGTTTCCCCTTATCATACGAAACTACCATAAATATTCAGAGTACTGTTAATCTGCTTGCAAGCGTCTTGTCACACATGCACTCGTGTAGACAAATACTTACACAGCTTTTGATGATTAAAAGTGGTGCTATTTGATGAACAGATAAGAGAGTTTCAGTATTAAAATATTCTCAAACTATTCGAAAATATTGTAGAACTGACTCCGGAAGTGGAGTGAAGGACGCTACTGATCTCAAACAAGTCCTGGGTGAGTGAAATGCTCAGATATGTTAACATGCTTTTTTCGTCAGTTCTCGTCGAAACACATCAGTGCACGCATTCAGTCGATGACTTGCTTTGCGTCTCCTTGAATGTTCATAGTCATACTCAGTTGCACTACTGAATAGGATGTGTATTCACCGTTTATTCACCAGGTGGCCAGATAACTGCCAGTTTGGGCAAAATTTGAATTTCTGGACGTACCGCAACCACAGTGCAAGGATGCTGACAGGAAAAGGACTATATATAAAAATTAAAAATAAAAAAGAAGGGGGAGGGTTGGAGAGAGAGAGAATTAGCTGCTAATGTTCAAGTCGTATTTGCGTGTTTTAGTGTACATAGCGGAAAATACCCGCGTCGTTTTCAGATTTTACAACCTTGCCAGCTGCCACTTCCACTTCCACTTCCAGCTTCCATATTTTTGTTTATGGAACTTAGCGGAAAGAAAGCCGAAAACAGTTGATTTCTCCTATCCCTGTTTGACGGCCAGTATTTATTAAGTTTTCAGTTTGAACTTTTATCCAGCCTACGTATGTGCATGGTATTGGTATGCATAGTTTTCCGAGACATTAATAATTAATTAATAATACTCATTTGGCCAGAAGAGTTTCACTCATCAGTGTGTGGAGACACATGGGTATTGGGGAAAACAACAACAACAACAAAAAACTAGAAATTTTGAAATGAAGTAATGGCCTTTTACAAGTTTTAGATGATTATTAACTACAGGTTTCAAGGCTTACACCAACGCAGGGCTTATAGGTCTATGCATGATTCAAGATGAGACATCTGAGAAAGTCATTGTTATTTTTAATAATATTTATGTCACAATACATAAAGATAATCATCAAAAACATTCTTTTGAAAGTTTAGAAACCCTTGCCTAAATAGTAAACTGTCATCATATTACATTTTGTTTGCCCATGATCTAATTTCAGAATGGCTGATTGGAAGCTGTTGTCATTCTACACAGCAAGTTCGGGATCAGCTCATCGACTGGATGCAAGAGATGATGGGTTTTCAGCCAATGGGGTTTCTAACCAAGATGTCTCCATGCCACCGTCCCAAGAAATATTTTGCACAGGAAATAACATCAGTAGCTGTATTGGTTTCCTGAACCAGGTCAGATTTGCTATGTAAACAAAAACAAAACATTTTCTCTGTAGAGCTAGAAAAGTAATAAAGGCATGCAAGAATCATTTGATTAGTTTGAGCATGTCTGTGATCTGACATATGCTGTTAGTTTGATCATGCCTGTGATCTGTCTCATGTATGCGGTTAGTTTGATCATGCCTATGATCTGTCACATGTATGCTGTTACTGTGTTAAGCCCGTTCTTAACTGGGCGAATGTTTGTTCACGAACCTAGTTGGAAGTATTCGGCAAATCTAGTTGGTTCTTAATCGGCCAAACTTTTCTTTGCGAACCTAGTTGGAAGTATTCATTGAAGCTATACTCAGGGTCCAAAAAGCTTCGCTCAACATGTTCTGGGAACATTCGCCCTATTCAACGATCATTGCCTCTGATTGGCTGAGAGCAGAGCTCTCCTGTGGACAAAAAAAAAAAAAAAAATGGATGATGGTGTCACTAGGTTTCTTCACTTGCTTTGGAGGAAATTTGTTTATTTGTTGACTTGTGGGATGCGCAGTCTTGTCTCAGAGACCCAGAATGAGATAGTAGTTAGTTGAAGTACCCTGTGAAGGATGATGAAAGTATATATTGACTTGACTTGAGCCTACATTTTTAATCATGCTGTCTGCTGCGCGTCCACCGCAAGTTCAGGCTGGTGCTTGCATCTCATTACAAGCCAGTTGAGAATGAAGTAAAGTTTGGACTGTCTGAACCATGTTTGGCGAACTGAAAGTTCATTTAAGAAACAAATCATAGTTCATTAAACTGTCCAAAGTATGTTCGGCAAACAAACATGCGTCCAGTTAAGAACGGGCTTTAGTTTGATCATGCCTATGAACTGTCACACATATGCTGTTAGGTGATCATGCCTATGATCTGTCACAACTCACTTGTATGCTGTTAAATGTTAGTTTGATCATGCCTTTAGATGTCTGTGATCTGTCAGATGCTGTTAGTTTGATGAGGCCTATGAGTGTGACCTGTCAGATAGTGTTAGCTCATGCCTATGACCTATGACAGGCTGTTAGTTTGATCATACCTGCGATCTGTCTGTTTGTTGTACAGGAGCTCCAGTTGCTTGGCCTCCCTGCACTGACATGCAATAGCAAAGGTCAGCCTGATGTATGCTCTATCCTCAATCGCACCTATGACCTCTTCCGCTGCTACCAGGGTATCTACAGCACAAAAGAAGAGTTGGAAAATAGGTGAGATTGTCAAATGTTGTTTTCGTTGGGGACCACAAAAAATATGGTTGAGGTTTGGATTTTTAACAGACTTGTGAAATTCGCGCCTGTTTTGATTGACTGTCTTTGAACAGATGAACCTAAAATGCCGCGATGCTGTGTTTGTTAGGAACTGTGACAGTCATATATATATGCTTTTCTTTTACTTCATAAAGTGAGAACACGTTAAGTTGTTGTACTATGTAATTGTAAAGTATACATGTATGTAAGTATACGCTAGGTAAAGTACACATGTATGTCTCAAATGATGTGATTGAAAGCAGAAACAGGCTATGAATGCTGAAATAGTATCACACCTTTGGAATTTTGTAGTTGTTTTAAAAATAAGATTTTACTAGTATGCAGTAGAAAGTTTCAGAAGGCAGTCTCAATGAATAATGAAATTATATATCTCTGGCTAGTTTCTGTTTAACTGTCTGCATTCCTCCCTTTTTGTGTGTGTGTAGACAGGATGTGAAAATCCAGTTACTAACTAACCTTTTTTCCACTTCCCTTTTTTGATTTGTATCCTCTGTGGTGTATCTGAGTTTCTGGTCTTTTTACACAGAATACAGCGGTTATCAGGAGAGCGGGATCACCACAAGTCTTCTCTGCTGCGCTCCACACGGCAGCTGGAAGCTCTGGAGAGAACCCTAGCACAAGAAGCGGAAAAATTTCGACAGCTGTCCTCAAGACATAAAATAACTTCCAGCAAACTGAAGGCTGAAAAAGATGAGGTAGAATAATTTGCAAAGTTTTTATCTGTCCAAACTAAAATTTCACACTGAAGCAGCTAGATCATGTCAGAATATTTTTTTGCCAGGTTATGTTGGTATGATTTCTATCTCAAGTCCTTGCAGTCAAGCTGAAATAATTCTGAGGTTTAGCAGCTAATTTGAGATACTGGTAGTTGTGTTTTTGCTTTATTTCAGGTAAAATGTCTCCAGTCAGTTATGCATCACAAAGACCTTCAGTTCAAACATGAGCTGAAAAAGAAGGAGAGAGAGATCAACAAACTGAAAGATCGCCTGCACCAGATGCTGATGGATAAGAACCCTGATCGCAAAGTTGGTGAGTCCGACAGAGACGCCTGCTGTAGAGGGTTCTGCCATGAGTTCTGTGCCCTACCCCTTTTAGTTACGGTCCCACAAGCTTCCGACCTGTGCATCGTGTTGCGCTGTTGACCCAATGTGAAATACATGATGGTTTGAGTGTGGTTCCAGAGTTCAGATAAACCAAATTTGCCTCCCTTTATTGTTGCCAGTATCCCTTGTCATCAGTGAATCCCAGAAATGTTTTTTAAAAGCAGACAAACTCGGACGTACACACAAAAAAAGCAGCAAATGTTTTAACTAATAGTGTACATTGAAGTTCATTGAAATGTTATAATAGTAAGCAGATTGTGTTTATGTTCTAATAAATAGCATTCTTTTGGACCTTTTATGTGTTTAGATCTTCACTGAAATGCGTTTGCAGGAATGGACCTGATGAATACTGTACAGAATGCTGAAGGCAAGCGAGCTCAGTGGAAGCCTGGGTTGAGCAAGTAAGACTGACTCTTTGTGATGAATTTGTCTTCACTCTCTTCTTTTAAGTCAAAACTGAAAGCCCATCTCTTCTCTTACACATACTGATCTATTGTTTTCTGTCTTCTCATTCTACCAATCCATCGCCAGTAATGCATGTATTTGTAGAGTGTGTGTGTGTGTGTGCGTCCGTGTGTGTGCGTGCATGTGATCAAATAAATGTATTCTTATCTCTTTGTAAGCTCTCTGGGTGCTTACAAGATGGGGCACCAGAAATAATATTATTATGAACACAACTGGCACTGACAAACAGACTTGTTCCCATGTCAACACCCTCTGAAAGGAGGCTGTCATTCGATTTCACTTTTCCTGTCTCCTCTTTTGCTCTTCTGCCTAGTCATGTTGCTCTTTCTGTCTTGTAATTTTTCTGCTAATCATTCATGCTACTGACTTTTTTCCCCGGAAAATTCTCCAGTATCATTTGTAAATAGATACACTTTTTTGTGTGGATTATTGAGCAGCTAGATTATAGTTGGTAGGTGGTGTGTGCAGTTTCTTGCTGTATGGCATTGGTATTTGCCATTATACATTTGTATAATGTAAAAAATAAAATAATAAAAATATTGTTTCTGTCCCTGCCTTTTTTTTTTTTTTTTTGGGGGGGGGGGGGGGGGGTTGTTTGTTTGTTTGTTATATTTTCCTTTAATCTGGTATTGATAAATCAGATGAAATAGTTGATGATACCACCAAGTCCTAGCCTGATTTTTTTTTTTTTTTTTTTAACAAGGGCAGTATTGGTGGAACTAACTCCATGAAAATTTGTGTTTGATGTTTGTGTACATTTATGTTTTGTTTTGTATTTGTGTACAGATTGATTTTGTGGATATGACAAAAGAATCTTGAAATGTACAGATGTTTCTCACCGAGTTTTTGTCCTGAGGTGACCCAGCATGGTTGACAGGACGTTAAAATCTAATAACTAGCCAGTAACTAGCTAACCAACTCCTATGTCTGCCCTTTCACTCTCCCCCCCCCCCCCCCCTCCCCTGCCAGCACCTCTGTCCAAAAATGAAAATTAATGAAGACAAAAGGACAAGATAGCATAAATTTCAAATTACAACCATTTGGTTACTAGTTAGTTGTTGTATCAGTGAGAAAAAGGGAGGCCCATAAAGACGAAGTGCCCAGGTCACTGGGGCATTTAATGTCAAGTGGATCTTCGGTGCATTTTAATGACAGCACCTGGTGCGTTAACTAGTCAAATCTCTAAAGCTGGAGCCAGTGTACTCACCGTGGTGTGGCCCATGTGTTCAGACAGGAAGAGGAGATGTACCAGATGCTTGTTGGCAACTATGAGGAACGACACCGAGAGCTTGTGCTGGAAAACACAGAGCTGCGTGATTGTCTGCTGACCATGCAGCGAGAGTTGTCCTCCCTTCTCAAGCAGACCTCGGAGCTGTCCACTGTTCAGTCCCAGTCGCAGGTGCATAATGTACATGTGTGCATTACGAACACATGTATGAAGTAGAAGAATAAGAGCAAAATAAACACAGTGGAATTGTAGGAAAGAATAGGATCAATGAAAGTGTAGACTTGTTTTGGAACAGTGAAAGTTTGGACAATTACTTGTTTTGGAATGGTGAAAGTGTGGACAATTACATGTTTTGGAATGGTGAAAGTGTGGACAATTACATGTTTTGGAATGGTGAAAGTGTGGACAATTACATGTTTAGGAATGGTGAAAGTGTGGACAATTACTTGTTTTGGAATGGTGAAAGTGTGGACAATTACATGTTTTGGAATGGTGAAAGTGTGGACAATCGCATGTTTCAGAACAGTAAAAATGTAGACAATCAGATGTTTTGGAACAGTGAAAGTGTGAACAACCATGTGCTTTGGAATGGTGAAAGTAAACAGTCAGATGTTTTGGAAAAGGCAAAAATGTAGACAATCACATAATTATATGGGAGTGGTGGCATTGTAAACAATCAGATGTTTTGGAATGGTGGAAGTGTAGACAATCACATGTTTTGGAGTGATGAAAGTGTAGACTGCCAGATGTTTTGGAGTGGTGAAAATGTAGACTACCAGATGTTTTGGAGTGGTGAAAATGTAGACTACCAGATGTTTTGGAGTGGTGAAAATGTTGACAATCACATAGTGCATGGTGGAAGGGGAGACAATTGTTCACCAGATGTGGAATGGTGAAAGTATAGATGATTGTTGATCACATGTGGAACTGTGAAAGTTTTGAGAATAATTGATCACATAATATTAAATGCATTTCAAATGAAGACCAAAAAACAAAAACAAAAAAAATCAAGTTGGTTGATGTCTTTTCCCAGATGTTCTTCGACATCCTTCCTCAAGGGGTTCATGACATAATATGTTATTTGTGTGTGTGTGTGTGTGTGTCTGCTTGTGAGCAGTCATTGCTGCCTGGCAGTCATTGCTGAGTCTTTGGCTGTGGGATTCTTGATTTGTTGTCTTGTTTTTGAAACTTCTGCCTGGATTTTGTTGGGTGTCATAAGCCAGGGCCAATATATCTATATATATACAAAGAAAAAAGAATTGTGCAGATTTTATAGGCAATTGAATGTACTTGGTATTTAATGTCCAGTGCACTATGCAGGCGTAGATCAATGTTAAAACAAAGTTCTAATCATTAAAATTTGCTTCGGGGTGCCTGCTGCTGTTTCAGACATTGTCAGAGCTGCCAGATTCCTCGTCATCTTCAGAGGATCAGTTTGAGGATGAGGAGTTAGGCGACAAGAACTACATGACTGTTGCTGAACTCAATGAAGGTTTGTGATGAGTTAGCCACATTGGAAGATGAACGTAAGGTGAAATACCATCTTCATGGGGCAACCTCTTCCAGTTTAGGTGCAGATTTAATTGTTCTTGTTGCTGTTGCATTTGTTGTTGTTGATTGCTTTTATATAGCTGTATTCCCCGCTTTCGAGCAGACTCACTGCCCTTGCATGTGATTCTGCATTTCTCCATTTATTTCCCTGTTAGCAGCCCCGTGTAAGATGTTCTCATCCCTTTCGTGGCCTCGTGTTGCATAATTTCAGTGTGGTCTTATGCTTCAAGTAACAGTGATCTTCTGCGAGTATACTACACCAACATAATTGGAAGTTGGTTTAGCATTACGATTCACAGGAGACAGTTTGTAAGGCAGGACGAGTTAGCAATGAAACAGGGTATACCAACAGTTATTCCATTTCAGGCTTAGCCATTCAAACTTTACAAAGATTTTGTAGCTCTCATGATTTTTGTGCAATATTTTGTTTCCATTTATTTACGTCTCTTCCTCTTTTCTTATCATCTCTCTTCCTCTTTTCTTATCACCTCTCTTCCTCTTTTCCTATCACCTCCTTTTTTCAGGGTGGGTGCAAAACACCAAGATACTTACTTACTGTTTTGTGCGTAAACTTTGGAAATTGCTGGTCCTGTTGAAACGTCCATTTGTTGCTTGCATTGTCCAGGTTATTACCAGATGCCGTACGACATGGTGCGGCGAGAGATTGAGAGAGCCTTTAAGCGGACCTGCGAGAGGATAGGTCTAAGCATGAAGAGGACATGGACACAAAGTAAGTCCTGTGAAATTGCCACGAGGCAGGCTTAATAACTGTTGACTATCAGAGTTAATGTGACCCGGCGCTTCTGTAATTTCATGCCAGTTTGACAGACTTGTGTGTGCATGTGCTGTGTGTGTAACTGGCAGGGCGGGGGCCCACACTCACGTGGGGGCAGGGGGTACCCCACAGATTCATGGGGGGGGGGTGAGGGGGGGGGTGCCCCACAGACTCATGGGGGCGGGTGAGGGGGGGGGTACCCCACAGACTCATGTGGTGGGGGGTGACCAAAGACTTACTTGGGGGAGGGGGCACAGACTTGGGTGAGGGGGGATGGGGGTGCACCACAGATTCATGTTGGGGGCGGGGGTGCTGCTCCACAGATTCATGTGGGTGGGGGGTGGGGGGCACAGACTCACAGAAAAGGAAACTTTGTTTTACAGTATATAAATGTTTTTGTATTGTAATTGTTCATGCAGTTGAAAGACAATTTTTGTTTAATTTATTGACAATAAAGACTCTATTCTGCATGTGGTGTGGTAACTGTGCTGTTCATATTACCAGAACAACTCATGGACATTAGTTGCTTTTGGATCAGTTTGGTTCCTTTTGGATCAGTTTGATACCTCTGGGATCATTTTGATGTGACCCCTGTGGAGCTTGGTCTTTATGCTGTGTTGCTGTCCTGGCCTGACAGAGCCGGAAGCCACAACCCCAGGCAAGGTGTCGACGAACACGTCAGCATTGGGCAAGAAGGACACGCAGCAGGACCTCCAGCAGCTACAGAACCAGATCAGCAAGTACAAAGACATCATTCAGCAGCAGGAGCAGCTCATTCAGGTCAGGTGAAGGGACTGTGCCATGGGTGGTTGTTGTTTGTTTGTTTGGGGTGTATGTGAGTGTGTGTGTGTGTGTGTCTCTGTCTCTCTCTCTCTGTCTGTCTCCTTTTGGAGTTGTTGTTACAAGTCCCATGTCTTTTAGTCCATGGAGTCTGTTGTCTGCATGGCAAGTGGGCTGTCCTGCGAGTGTAGCTTGAAGGTGTGCGTGTGTGTTGGTGGCAATTGTGTGTATGCCCATCTTAGTGCAGAATCATTGTGGTGGTGACTGTATCAGTTGGTATTTTTCCTCTCCTGGGATGTCAGGCCACCACCAGTACCTTTCCAGAAACAACTCGGCATCAGACAAGTCGAAGTAATGAACAATCTCTTGCTCGGTTACTGAGGCTGAGTGTTGGGATAGAAACGGTTTCTTTTCTCCTGTGTGGCCAGTGCTGGCAACCCAAAGCCAGATCACAGCTTGTTAACGGACCATGCGCATGATGGTCACTAAGCACTACCAAACACAACATTACACTGGTATCATGCATACAACACGTGTACAGTTATCTTGAGCAGAGAGTAGCATGATGCAGGCACACCCAAACACAGGTTACGTTATGCTTGCGTGTTTATAACAAGCACGGTATATCCAGCCATCACCACACACACGCACGCACTTTGGTTTCCAACACTCCAAGCAGCAAGATTCCTTGGTGGAGCTGCTGACTTGTGCTTGGAAGACCCAGGCTTTGGGCTTGGTTTGGGGATGGGGGGGGGGGGGGGGTAAACTTTTGGCTCAGTCCTTTCACTCATGAGTCTGTTGCATCAGGTGACTCAGCTCTGTGATGTATTTGCTTCAAACTGGAAGACAAGAGCTTGGTGGCCTGAATAGGTAGGACAAGTCATCACACAGGCTGGAAAAGGTTGTAAAAAGGAAAAGGGCGCAAAAAAACAAAAGTGGACTTGGCGGCATTTGATGAACATCTCAGCCCAGCACAAAAACGAGGAAACCATCGAAACAAAAAGCGGTAATAATTATATATACATGTGCAGCTCTTTTTTTTGTTTTCTTTTTGCATTTCAGATCATATGCTTTCTGCTGGAGTATCTCTTCTTCTTCTCATTTTCAGCAGTCGCTTCAGACTCACTCCGATTCGTTCCTTCACGAGTCTCAGCTGCTGCACGAGAAGGATGTGCTGGCCAGGGAGAAGAAGCTGTTTTACGAGGAAAAGGCACACTTTGAGGAGGAGCGCAAACTCTTCACGGAGGCAGCTATCAAGCTAGGGCGGGAGGTGAGAGGGGAGGAGGGGGTGCTGATGACACCGCTTCAGTGCCATGAGGAGAGGGGGTGTTGATGACACTGCTTCAGTGCCATGAGGGGAGGAGGGGGTGTTGATGACACCGCTTCAGTGAGGAGGGGGTGTTGATGACACCGCTTCAGTGCCATGAGGGGAGGAGGGGGTGTTGATGACACCGCTTCAGTGCCATGAGGGGAGGAGGGGTGTTGATGACACCGCTTCAGTGCCATGAGGGGAGGAGGGGGTGCTGATGACACCGCTTCAGTGCCATGAGGAGAGGGGGTGTTGATGACACCGCTTCAGTGCCATGAGGAGAGGGGGTGTTGATGACACCGCTTCAGTGCCATGAGGAGAGGGGGTGTTGATGACACTGCTTCAGTGCCAGGAGGGGAGGAGGGGGTGTTGATGACACCGCTTCAGTGCCAGGAGGGGAGGAGGGGGTGTTGATGACACCGCTTCAGTGCCATGAAGGGAGGAGGGGGTGTTGATGACACCGCTTCAGTGCCATGAGGGGAGGAGGGGGTGTTGATGACACCGCTTCAGTGCCATGAGGGGAGGAGGGGGTGTTGATGACACCGCTTCAGTGCCATGAGAGGAGGAGGGGGTGCTGATGACACCGCTTCAGTGCCAGGAGGGGAGGAGGGGGGTGCTGATGACACCGCTTCAGTCCTATGAGGGGAGGAGGGGGGTATTGATGACACTGCTTCAGTGCCATGAGGGGAGGAGGGGGTGCTAATGACACTGCTTCAGTGCCAGCTAGCTCTGTGGTCACAGGTCAACCTCACAGCCCAGCTGTGTGGAGCACAGCCACACACAGACTTGTTCACTTCAAAACAAAATGTGTGGCACGCAGAGGAAACAGTTAATTGTTATAACAAACTTTAGAAAAATCTGTTGACAGATTCCAATGCTCTTGGCTGTCTGTGTCCACTGCCTGTGGTGTATCTGATTACAATACTTTTGACTGTCTGTGTCCTGTACCTGTGTTGTATGTGATTACAGTGCTTTTGGTTGTCTGTGTCCCGTGCCTGTGTTGTATCTAATTACAATGTTTTTGGCTGTCTGTGTCCTGTGCCTGTTGTGTATCTGATTACAGTGCTTTTGGCTGGCTGTCCTGTGCCTATGGTGTATCTGATTACAATGCTTTTGATTGTTTGTGTCCCATCCCTGTGTTGTATCTAATTACAATGTTTTTGGCTGTCTGTGTCCTGTGCCTATGGTGTATCTGATTACAATGCTTTTGGCTGTCTGTTTACAGAGAAAAGCAGTGCAGGATGAGAAACTGAAATTCTTGAAAGAGCACTTCATGAACATCACTCCTTTCAAAGAGAAACAGAGTCCCTCTCAACTGCACCAAAAAGGTCAGATAGGTTTGTGCCCTTCCACTTTGTTGAAGAACAAATTATAAGTCTATCGGGTCAGATGGGTTTGTGCCCTTCCACTTTGTTGAAGAACAAATTATAAATCTATCTCGGGTCATGGTGTGTTGTTGTTGTGCTTGCTTCTGCTAAACTGACTATCACTTTCAGGATAGAATTAAAAGCTGTCCTGAATAGTTTTTTTATTTAAACACCAACATCTTGACAACAAACAACATCTGTGTGTGTGTGTGTGTGTGTGTGGGTGCGTGCGTGCGTGCGTGCAGGCGTGCGTGCGTGTGCATGCATGCGCATGTGTACAAGATATGTATTTTCTGTTATTTGCTCCATGAAAAAGAAAAAGTCTCCAGGTGTGTAGTGACCATTTTTCTGGTTGATTATCTGCTTCAGAGGGAGGGGCTCGGTTGTTACCTGCCACGCCTCACTTCTCCCCAGCTCCTGATGGCAAGGTTCAAACCCCAAACACGGCAGAGCTTTTCAGAGCTCTGGGGCTTTCAGAGATGCCACGGTAAGCATGCCTGCACAAAACTGGTGATATTAAAACTACACTTGACTACCCTTTACCATCCAACAGAGCAGTGCAGAGTGCTTGTGCTGACAAACTCCCACCGATCAGAAAAGCCTTTAGAGAATTTATTTACAGTGGTAGCTAGCTTAGCCTGTTTCACATAGACTTTGTTCATTTTTTGATAAGCATGATTCATGATTTAAATTTGATAGTTTTTCATGTTTAGCAGTGTAAAATGTTTGCATATTTTCCCCCTATTTTATTTAGGTATGCATGGCCTTTTCTTTTACTCACATTCTTATGGTTAGTATTTTTTTAATGAAATAATTGTTCATCAGTTGATTAACTGATTAAGTGGTTCACCTATTCTGTGGGTGAGCAAGGCTATTTGTGCATCAAACATTTTTAAGACGCGTGTGAAATTGAGGGTAACCTGGCCAAAATGATGACTGTGGTTTTCTGTTTCAACCGTCAAAAGGGAATTTGGCCAGGTTACCCTCAATTTCACACACACATTTTTAGGATGTGTGTGGATTTGAGGGTAATCTGCCAAAACAATGACAGTGGTTTTCTGTTTCAACCGTCAAAAGGGAAGGGACCAATTCCTCCACGCCTCAGAAGACGGCCCATGGCCAAGCAGTCTCTGCAGAGATGGCTGATGTGGAGGCCATCACACCCATGGCCAACAGCCTGCGCATCAACCTCTTCTCCTCCCCTGCTTCCGTCACCAGTGAACTGTCCATGAAATCCGACAATCACTGAGGAGAGGTTGGGGTGGCTCTGTTGTGGTTTGGCCTGCCGGACTGTGCAGAAAGAGAAACCGGTATCATCCTTCCGTTGCTAGTGTGAAGTGGAGTAAAGCAAATCATAGGTGTTTCTTCTGACTTTTCCAGTCCGTGACATGCAGATGTGAGTATCGTCAGTGACTGATTAAATTCAAATTCTGGAGAGGAGAAAAAAAAAATGAAACGTATTTTTAAAATTCAACATTTGTTTGATATTTTTGACATGAGGAAATGTAAAGAAAAAAAAAATCTGGTTCACAGATGTTGTGATGAATAACGTTTGCAACGAAAAAGAAAAAGAAGGAAAAAGATGTATCAGTGACAGCTGTTTGCTGTTCAAAGTATGGGAGTTACGTGGCTTTCTCCTGACTTGCAAGCTGTGCCATGTAATTTTTAACGACCTTTTTTCTGTAACTGTATTAACAGCAGTACCTGGAACTTTGAATGGTTCGCAGAAGATTCACAAATAAACGAGGTCTTCGGAAGTGCAACACTCTCAAGCCATCCGAACTGAGTTACAGTTCAGACACTGGCGATAATTATGTGTCCTGCAAACTAGCTTTGAATTCATCTTGTGTATACAGGATGAAGTGGTGGAAAGAACTTGTTCAGCAAGAACAAAATGGCAGGATCATATTTGAAAGGATTGTTCTGTTGAAGGCACAGTTTTTGTGTGTATCTATAAACAGCTGAAGTGAAAGTGTTCAATGGGTTCACAGTTTATCACGGATTGGTCACTGATCAAACTGTACCTTTGAATTTCATGAGTTACAGCAGCAGGATTCACTGCATAGACAGAGCAAATGTAAAATGGGGTTGCCCACTAAAAACAGTCGTGTCACTGTTTGTATGTTCCTAGGATGTCAAAACAGGAAAAAAGAAGAAGAAGGGAAAAAAAAGAGTAAAAGGTGAAATGATGTCTTGGCTTCAATTGTGAAATAAAGTCAGCTGCAGACTTTTCCATCACTGGCCAAATGGAAAACAAAATTATGACTAGTGCCATCGACCGAATCCCTCCAGTGCGATTCACATCTGCTGTTTCCTTATTTGCACTGCTTCGAGTTTTACGGGTGAGTAGGAAGAGCATTCCTTCTTCGTGACCTATGAAACAACTAGAACATTCCATCATCATCACTTGTTTGTCGCAGTGATATTATGGCACAGTATTCTGTCATTCATCCTTTGTATGCCTTGCTGTCACGATTAGCTGGGCCGTTATTATTGTGTCACTTTAGCTGTTGGTGTTATTTCAATCCCTTGATTCTTTCACACCCAGGCAAGCTTTGGGTGGTTTTGCCACAGCAGTCTGGGACAGTCTCACTGATGCAACTTTGTGAGCCCTGTGAGCTAGGAATCTATGTGGGTTTGAATTTCCGCATGAAGAGGTACCGCTGGACAGCATGACCACCAGCTTTCGGCGGTTTGTCCAGTCAGGTCTTTTTGTTTGTTGATGGCTTTACAACGAGTGTTTTCTGCATTATTGAGAGCATGAGTGACATTCCAAATTCTTAAGCATCATGGTGATGATGCTAGATGGTATTTATGTGCTGTATATAGATATATACATGCCTTTTGGTGACCACAAGGCTTGCGCTTTCCAACATATCAATTGATACAAGTGAAAGCGAAAATGTTGTATAGATTATACATGTGCTGGTAGTCTCATAAATGTCTGCATTTCCCTGCAACGTATTGTCCCAAATTGCGTCCTGCATTCCGTTTGCCATTTGTGACTGTGATAGTAGAGAGTACATGTATCTACTCTTGATTCAATAAAAATGAATATGCACCGTGACTTCTGCTGAGAATTTGCTTAAATTCTGACTGTTCTTGTGTTTATCAGGTGAGTCTTGTTTTCTGGAAAGTTTTTTATAATTTGGTGTGTGATTTCTTCAGGAAGTTTGCAGTGAGGTGAATGAAGATCTTTTCAGGCATATGAAGAGTATTTTGTGTAGATGCCTCTGAGATGCATGCCAGTGTCATTTGTGCTTTTGCACACGTTATATGACGGGTTGTTGATTTTGTGTATGTACTTAGAGTGCTTATCACTGTGAATGTGGGGTGTGTGTGTGTGCACGCATGTGTGTGAATATTGTTTTCTGTTTTTGTTTTCCTTCTTTTTTTTGAGGTGCTGTGTAAATAGAGATGAAAGCAGATTTGCTTGTTGTCATACCCTGACCCAGTCTGCAAGCATACCTCCTGCAGTCAACTGTTTCCATGGGCTGGCTTGTGTCTCTGGACAGACCAGGATTTGTTCCTGCTTTTTGCATTCAGTTCAGCTGGCTTGTAGATGTGGAGCTGTTTTTCTGCACATATTAGTACACTGCGTGTATGACTAGTGATGCGCCTCAGTTCAGAGGGTTAGGTGATGCACTGAAACATTAAAAAATAACACAGTTGTTCACTGGGTTGGGCAAAGGGTTAAGTGATCCATTGAACACATTAAAAATAACACATTTGTTTGCTGGGGGTCGGGGGGGTGGGGTGGGGGGTGGGGGCTAGTAGAGAGAGGTGAGCATTAGAGAGGTCATGTGTGTGAAAGTGAGTGATAGAGCTATGTAATGCAGATTAGGTTGCATACTTTTGTAAGGTTTGATATGTGGCGCTTTGGGCCTCACACATGTATCATAGAGGGATTCAGCACGTTAGGAATGCATGTGTTATTATTCACTCTGTGTGTTTTGTGTGTATGTGTCTGTTGTGTGAGAGAAAGAGACTCTGAGACTTTGAGCAGTGACAGCTTCATTGCCTCATCCGTATCATATCAAATTGTGAAAGATCTTTTCTGTCTTTTGTGTATGATTGTGGCAACCTCATGTCATGACGGTTGTGCCTTTATGATTCATATCAGTTACCGATCATTGCATTCCATTTATTAGGCATTGATTGAAACATGATAGATCTCAAACAATTCTTTTGGGGTTTTCCCACGGCAGCCAGTGATCTAAATGATTGCAAAACTTGGAATGTGTTGTGGATAGGCCTTTTGGTTTCTGAAAGGTACCTGTGTGTTTGTAGTCATGTGGTTAAAGTTTGCTTCAGTGTTGTAAGATACCACCTTGATATAAATTATAACCCTGTGTGGTTGACTGGGCTCAAAGCACCAACTAACTAATTAACTGTTGTATCTTTCTTATTAATGCTCGTTTTGTATTCCTTCTCTAAACTGTGCTGGCTTTTCACTTTCTGCAGAAGCTCTTCTGAGCTTTGTACATAATGATGTTGAGCACAGTCTCACTTGGATACTGTACAAAGTTCTGATGCGAAAACAGTCAGCATGTGGCAGTGCACAGCAGTAACCAACAGTAGTGACTTGATGCGAAAACAGTCAGCATGTGGCAGCGTGCAGCAGTAACCAACAGTACTGACTTAATGCGAATACAGTCAGCATGTGGCAATGCACAGCAGTAACCAAGAGTACTGACTTGATGCGAAAACAGCATGTGGCAGTGCACAGCAGTAACCAACAGTACTGACTTGATGCGAAAATAGCATGTGGCAGTGCACAGCAGTGACCAACAGTACCGACTTAATGCGAAAACAGCATGTGGCAGTGCACAGCAGTAACCAAGAGTACTGACTTGATGCGAAAACAGTCAGCATGTGGCAGTGCACAGCAGTAACCAAGAGTACTGACTTGATGCAAAAAGAGTCAGCATGGCAGCGCGCAGCAGTAACCAACAGTACTGGCTTGATGCGAAAATAGCATGTGGCAGTGCACAGCAGTAACCAACAGTACTGACTTGATGCAAAAATAGTCAGCACGTGGCAGTGCACAGCAGTAACCAAAAGGAAGCACAACAAAGAGTTGTGTTGTCAGTTTGGACAAAGTGGCTTCAGCACAGGGCTCACAAGTCCTTTAAACACTAGGCTGTGGTGAAGTTGGTTGGTTGGATCAGTTTAACATCCTGTGCCACTTTTATGATAAAGGTGGGGAGTGAAATCCCAAGGGGTCAAGCGAGAGGGACTTTGGCTAATGCTGTACACTGTCGCCACCAGGATGATTCTGCATTGAAGAGCGCCTGGTGTAATATTTGATTGATATTGGTCATATTTCAAGAATGCAGGGGTATTATTGTCTGCTTAAGCTAGTTATGGTAAGAATGTTGATGTTGGCCTTTTTTTTCTCTCTCCCCAAGATGGTATCTGAGTGCAGGCCCATATGCTTGGTGTGATGGTAACCTCCACTGCACTTTGCACGGAATTGCCAGTACCCATAAAACGATGGTAACCGCCGTTGGGCTTTACGTTGAATTGCCACTACCCTTTACTGTATAATAATAATAAAGAATACTTAGAGCACTTAACCTGCACTGGCCCTAAGCGCTTACACGTTCTTTACAAATACATATTGTCAAAATTCAATGCATACAACATGAATGCACACACACACACACACACACACAGAGACTCGCACACACATGCACACACACACACACATGACTTCTTTTTTTTAGATGACTGGGTTTTAAATGTTAAGGTTGCTGGTGTGTTGGAGAGTGGGAACTGAAAACTGTTCTTCTTGTTCCAACTTGAAGGGTTGCTTTACGTCCACGGAAACTGTAGGCTTATTAGGGACGTGAGCCCAGGACGTCCACCTCAACTTTCACACAGCTTCTGAGCTCTGAGTTCCAACTTTGTATGATTTTATTACATGTATGATCAGGCACACAGTAAGTGACTGGTGTATATTTAAGGGAAGTAACATACATTGTATGTATGAACGAAACACTTTGTACTCCTTGGCATACTCCCATTTTCTCAGTTGCTACTGCTAGTTCACAACATCTTTGAAACTCACCATGATGGTAACCAGTATTTAGCTTTCACACATTCATACAGGTCACAGTAACCTTGACTGAATGTTAATTATTTGACATTATGACAATTTTTGTATACTTTGTATTTCTCTGTTGATTAGATTTATGGCCAAGTATCATGTTTCACAGTTGATTTTAATTTTGAGTGAATTGCAGTTGCTTCTCTGAAATTTGGCACCCCTGATGTCCTTTACATAGTGTACCCACATCAGTCTGTGTTCAGAGTTCACTGTTTGTGCCAAATGTACTTGATGGAACAATATTTCCAAGTGTTTGTGAATGCTGTATACATGTATGTATATATTATGCCTATTCTCAGAGACACAAAAACAGAAAAAGGAGGTTGGGGGTGGGGGGGGGGGAGGCACCTCCCCACATACCCCCCCTCTTCCAACCCCAACTGTTTTGAGTATACAATAAAATGCTATGTATGTGCATGGGTCAAATTTTGTTGTTGTCATGGGTGAAACATTTTGAGTGTTGTAAAATGGTGCGATGGTGGTACCAAGTTGTGTGCTGGAAGCTTCTGTTGTAATATATCGTGTAGTACACATTATTGGCAGCTGAATAGTCTCTTTTGTAGAAGTGCATCTGGTTGTAGCCCATGTTGTTTTTGGTGTCGTGGATGTAGTTTCAGGTATGAGGCTGTACATGTGTACGAGTCACTGTGTGTAGACAATAGTCCTGGCATTGACGTGAATTCTGTGGACCGCAACAAAATACTTCTCTTGCCATTGGAGTATGCATGCTTGAGTGGTAAAGAACACAGCATCACCATTCACAGGTAGGAACTCATTAAAAGTTTGATCATCCTGAGGTGACCCTGCATAGCTGACAGGATGTTAGCAGTTTGATTGTCCTGAGGTGACTGCATGGTTGACAGGACGTTAAAAGGTTGATTGTCCTGAGGCGACTGCATGGTTGACAGGACATTAAAAGTTTGATTGTCCTGAGGTTATCCTGCATGGTTGACAGGACATTAAAAGTTTGATTGTCCTTAGGTTATCCTGTGCAGTTGACAGGACATTAAAAGTTTGATTGTCCTGAGGTTATCCTGCATGGTTGACAGGTAGTTAAAAGTTTGATTGTCCTGAGGTGACTGCGTGGTTGACAGGACATTAAAAGTTTGTCCTGAGTTATCCTGTGTGGTTGACAGGACATTAAACGTTTGATATCCTGAGGTGACTGCGTGGTTGACAGGATGTTAAAAGTTTGATTGTCCTGAGGTGACTGCAGTCCTGAGGTGACTGCATGGTTGACAGGACGTTAAAAGTTTGATCGTCCTGAGGTGACTGCGTGGTTGACAAGACGTTAAAAGTTTGATCGTCCTGAGGTGACTGCATGGTTGACAGGATGTTAAAATGCAGTTTCTAATTAATTCATTGAAATTAGTCCTTCATTCAGCACTTAATTTCTTCCACCTCTGCTTGTGTAGTCACTTGGGAGCAAAGTAACGTCTGCTGGGGCCAATGCTTTTGTGGTGGTCTCCCCTCATTAATTTTGCTTTTGCTTATGGATTTGACTGTCTTGAGGTGACCCTGTGCTGTTGACAGGACATTAAAATCTAATTTAATCTAAAAACATTTCTTTTCCCAAAATTGTAGACCTGCCATGTTTTCTGTTCCGTGCTGAGGTCTTTATCCATTCCAAGTCCCCTGGGCATTAGCTGCCCTTTTTAAGCCATGTATATTTAGCTCTGTATAGTCAGAATGCTTGTGTGTGTGTGTGTGTGTGCGTGTATGTGTGTATGCACTTAGAATAACCTCTAGGGACAAGATTGTGCGCTTTAAAAATACTTTTATTATTGTTATTTTAAAATCCAATTACTATCTAGCTGACCCCTCATCAGTGTTTTTTTGTTTTTTTTTGCCATGGTGATTGTCTCTGCCCCCTGCCTCATGAATGTTACTTCAGCATTTTTCCTCATGTATTTTGCGAAAGCCCCTCCGCCTTGCCTGCATGTGTGTGCACCACAGCTTAAGGATTATGTTGTTTACCTGAACATATGTAATCTTGTACTTTATGGTTGGAGGTGTGCAATGTATCTTACTAACTATGCAGCAAAACATATTCAGACTCATGCATCCTTGGTGGTGTAAGTTGATGTTGCATAGGGTTGTTGTTTTTTGTGGGGGTTTCTTTTTAGTAATGTGTGCTTATGTGCATATGTGTGAATATCGTGTCAAAAGTAAAATAGGCGCATTTTTATATATATTTTTTTGGCACTTGCATAGAACAGCAAAGTGTTTGTGTTCACCTGCTAATGTACTGTTTTGACTTTCTGTGTCAGTCATTTTGCTGTTTGTTTGTCTTGGGGGATTGAGGGGGTGGGGGGACGAGAACTGTTTATTCTTCTTCTTTTTTTATGTGTTTTGTCTTGCTTTTTTTTTTTTTTTTTTAAAGGAGGGAGAGAAAAAACTTTATGCTGTGAGCACATTAAACTGATTATGCTCAGAGAACAATTCCACCTAAAAGCATTTAAAAAAAAAAAAAATTGAGGATGGGAGAGGGAAATTACGCTTTCTCTCTTTCTTTTTTCATGGTTGATATTTTTCACTTCTTACTCTCCCCTTTTGTTTTGCCTTCTTCTCATTTGGTGTAGAACTTTAATTCACATAACATGAGATGAGTGAGATATGTCAGAGAAATACAACAAGACTAAAATATGCTTTTGTGATCGAAAGCAACTCTTCTTTAGCTGTCTTGAGAATTTGTCAATAGTTTGGCTCATTAAAATATCCACATTTTGAAAGTTGTACAACAACAATTAAGAATGTAAATTCTGCTGTATGTGTGAAGCAGTTCATATAGATATTTGCGAAATCAAAAGAAAAAGAGTCCGGTGATATTTTCTTTTGACTGATGCATATTGGTGTTGGATTTATATTTCATATATAACTATATTTTTTACTATCATCAAGTTGTAGAGCCAAAAGCTGAAGGCTTTCTCAATATTTTGGTAGGAATACATGCTGATGCATTACCACTGTGTATAATTGTTTTATTCCATCTATTTGTGAATTGTATAAACAGTTATGTGAGTCAGTTTTGCATTAGGTGATTAGTTTTTTTGGTTACTTTAATTACCCCCCTGAAGGGAGGCCTGGTTTGTCTGATGTCTTTTTCCTGTCTGGAATCTCAGGGCTGTCATTTGATTCCCTCTTGTTCTTCTGCCTAGTCTCGTCTTTATTTTTATAGATTTATTTTTGCTAATGATCTGTTCTCCTGACTTTTTTTAAAAAAATTCTCCAATATTTTTTGTTAAGAGATAGTGGGTTTTTTTTTGTATGGCTTTTGTTGAGCAAAAAGCATACCAAATGACAGCTGGTAGATGGTGTGTGAAGCTTGCTGCCCCATTGCACTGTACCTATTTACTGCTATGCATTTATATAATACTTGATTTCTTTCTTGTTTCTGTTCATTCCTTTCTGTATTTTAATCTGATTTCACCCTGGCGTCACCATCATGGTTGACTGGGTATTAAAAACCAATTTTTGTTCCTTTAATCTGGAATCAATAAATCAGATAACATTACTGATGATATCAGTATGTCCTAGCCTTATATTGATAACAAGAGCAGTATTAAAGAGACTGACTCTACAAAAAATTATGTTCGATGTTTGTGTATACATGTATGTTTTGTGTTATATGAATGAATGAAAATTTTAAACTTCCAGACTCAAACTTGTGTAAGGATTGATTTGTAGATTTGACTTGAGAGTTAAGAATAGCACTATATAAAAGTGATCAACATACGAGAAGAGTTCTGAAATGTGTATTTGCTTATGATGGAGTTTGATTGACCTGAGGTGACCTGTGCAGTTGACAGGATGGTGAAATCCTGTTGTTAACTACGTGGGATCCTAAAATGAAAGCGAAGGTTTTATTTTGAATATGAGTATTTTGAACATATACCTTTGTGCTTGATTTATCTGTGTAACTATCTTGTCTAGTGGTGTCAAATATTTTGTCCAATATATATATATAAAAATCCATTTTCTCTCCACTGTAAACACAGCATCTTTCTGCCTGTGGTTGTATAAATGTAGTTGCGTGTTTGTGTGTGCACGTGTTTGGGATCATTTGAAGCACAGCATGAACTCTGAAGTGTATTTCTATCACTGCCACAATCAGATATACATCTGTGAAATACAAGCTGTGAAACTTCTTAAGTTTGGAAAATAAATTTTGATTGAGTCTCATTCAGATTGGTGTCTTTGCTGTGTGTTTTGTGATGGTGTTGGTGTACAGTTGGTGTGCCACAAATACACACACACACACACACACGAATACACATGTATACATCCACACTCACACATACATTGCCCTTTGATCCAATTCCTGTCATCACACAGAGGACAAAAGACACCACTGATACACAAATGCCTGTCTTCCTGATTATCTTTCTTTTCTTCATGCTCATGTTGATAGTGTAGATCTTTGAGGCAGAGTGAAGAAAACTGATCATTAAAAGTATAGACAGCTTGCTGGCTGTAAAAAGTAATTATCAACAACTGTGCAGCATGCAGAGGGATTTAAAAACTGGATAAAATTCAGTAATCCTGAGGGTGATAGGTATGGTCATCACCAGTCTCTTGAATCAGCGAAGATTTTACAGGATTCTTATAGTAAGTTCTTGCCTGATCCAGTGCAAATCTTTTATGCTTGAGCATGCATATAGTACTGTTGGCTCTTTTTAAATTATTTTTAAATTATTTTCTATTGACATATATATATACCTTTTTTTTCTTTTTCTTTTTTATTGACATTGACTATGTTCGGGGGAGATATTTGACACATTATCCGTCTCAAAAAGAAAACAAACTTGCAGCTCCTGAGTTAGCACTTGCAAGCGTGCATGCCTGGAAATAAATGTTGTTAATGTGTAGATAGTAATACCGCTATGGTATCAGGAGATTTCAGTATTCTACTTTGTAAATGTTTTCAAACAAAAAATGTACATGTCCCGCTCAACTGAATATATGCATCAAAGAATAACACTTTTCTGTGTTCTTTTCTGGTTTTTAAAATTTATTTGTTAGACTGCTGGAATGAATTTCACCAAACTTTACATATATATATAATTACTGTAAGTGTGATACTGGATGCGGACCAAAGATAAAACAACAGTGGAGAGGGTTAGTACATGGGTGGTAGTGGTAGTGGTTAGGGAGCCATTTTCTCTTGTGACATCAACCATTTGTGTGCGGATCAGAGGTCACAGGTCAGAGGCTATGAGGATTGTTTACCACATGGCTCAAGTTTTTGCCTACTGCTGCATTCTCATCACAGTGGATTCGTAGGGACTATTTCCACTTTAATTTGCTATGTAAACATTAAACTTGTACTTTGTAGGTTAGCATCGTATGTTTGTATGAGACTGTAATTTGGGTTGCTTTTGTCGATTTTACTGCTGCTGTAGCTTTATGATGTAATCCTATCAATTTCATCCAAAATCAAAATGGTGGACCATAGCAGTGCAACTGACTGAAGTAACCAGCCGCTGCTGAGTGCGGCTTTGTTGCCAGTTTTATGAGCATAACAGCTACTTGACCAGTGATGCCACAAAAGACTAATTTGGAAAGTTTGTCACTGGATGAACCTTCTCAAGTTACTCTCCTGTGTGAAGGGGCAGGTGTTTAAGTAGTGATCTGCAACTTCGGCTATGTTATGCTTGAGGCATGCACACAAGTGTAGGTAGACAGTCTGGTTACGCCACTACCACCACCATTACCACTACCACCTGTGTACTAACCCTCTCTAGTACCAAAAACAAACTGTAAACAAAGAAGAAAAGAACACAACGAAACAAGGTGTATAACTGTTTTTGTTTTCCCTTTCTTCAAGACAGACGTAGCCCAGTAATCTGGGAATAAAAAGTGTTTAGAAAACACAATCATCATATGTAAAAGTTACAAAACAGTCTTGAAAATTTCACCAAGAACTTCCCACAGAACCATGATGAAAACAAAAACTGCACACACAGTGCCACAGACAACAACAACAAAAACAATGAAAAGAGCAGAACTGATTTCCACAATGGGATAACAAGATCTGCATTCCGAGCATCAAGAATGGCAAACACTTTTATCACTTCAAAGAGACAGATATGCTATGATTCATCAAAACTTGTGATCACAGTCATTATTTGTAAACACAATAAGTACAGCAAGTAATTTCCACATAAACACAGATCTTACAGTTAATATGCAGCTCAGTGATTGGTTAACATGCATGTGGTTTCAAACAACTTGCTCACACCTGGATTTACTTGCAGAAAAGGACCCCAGAAAATTCAAGGGATCAAAAACAAATACATACAAAAACTAAAATATTAATTTATTCAAGCAATAACTGGATTCAGAGGAGGGATGAGGGTGGAGGACACTCTATCCTTTTCATCATCAGTTTTGGGGTTTGAGGTTGGGGGGTAAGGGAGGTCAGGGGGCGAGGGGAGTTTCTTTGTGTTTGTTTGGATGATTGCGTAAAACCTTCCTCGTTTCAGGCCAGGAAAAATGAAGATTTTTTTAAAATTCAGTTTGAGTATTAGTTGAATGGTCTAACCAGGTGATGACCGGAGAATCCACTGAGCCACCAACTATAGCTAATAGAAACCCAAATACCATCATTCTTATAATAAAAGACCAATCATGTAGGAGTTCTAGCAAGGTCCACACATACTATCAATGTGTTATTTCAAGTGGCTAGCCACACCCAAGCTGATCATACTTACAACTGTTCTGTCAGAAAGATTCTGTTCTTTACAAATACCATCACTTAAAAAAAAAAAAAAAAATCACTTAGGGGTTCTAGCAAGGTCCACACATCCTATCAATGTGTTATTTCAAGTGGCTACCCAAAGGCAAGATGGTCACACTTACAACTATCAGCTGGGATAGCTCAATGGTTAGAGCACCAGACTCGTGATCAAAAGGTCACGGGTTCAAATCCCCACAGAAGCGGCTGGAAAATTTTCTTCTCCAGTGTCAACTTTCTTTGACTCTTATTTCAGTATCCGTTCCACCCCCGTGTTACCACAGTAGCACGCAAAAGACCCCGGTCATTCTGCCAAAACTGCAGGTGGCAGGTTACAGATAAATATGCATGCACTGTACGAATGTAGCTTTGCATGAAGTGACATGGTGCATGGTTGTATGGTGTACACAGAACGCGCTGAAATGGTAGCAGTTTCATGCAGCACCAGCCATGCCAGCACTGTAAGTACACCACTTTGGTAGATATTCAAAATGATGCTATAAAAAGCTATTCACCCATGCAGAATCATATGCAGAGTCCAGTGAGTCTGCCTGAGGGTGGAGAAAAGTGCTCTATAAAAAGCAATCAACAATCAGCAATATAAAAGCGATCAACAACAACTATTCTGTCAACAAGGTTCAGTTCTTTACAAATACCAAATTCTTATAAAATACTGATCATGTAGGAGAGTTCTAGTAAGGTCCACATACTATCAATGAGTTATTTCAAGTGGCAAGCCACACCCAAGCTGATCACACTTACAATTGTTCTGTCAACAAGATTCTGTTCTTTACAAATACCATCACTCTTTTAAAAGACCAATCATGTAGAAGGAGTTCTAAAGAGGTCTACACATACTATCCAGCAGCAATGCGTTGATTTCAAGTGGCCAGATGTGACAATGACACTTAAAACTGGACTGTTAAACATGTCTTAGTGCTCTACAGATACAAATCATTCTCACAAAATACCAACCTGGTAGAATGCCAGGTTAAGGCCACTGATGCCTGAGGCACAGTTTGTGCTCTGTCCTTTCCCTGAAGTCGAGAAGCAGCTGCCTTAATAACCAGACCAGCATTTGTCATTGCAAAATAAAACAACAACAAAAGAAACACATTTTCATGATACTGTTCAGCAAAATCTTGAAATGATCATCTGTAAAATGTGACATAAAAAAAGGTCATGACCACAAATAGCAACAAAAAGTGACATTTCTTCACGTCTCCACCTGTAAGTGCCAGCACACACACACACACACACACACACACACACACACACACACACACACACACACACACACACGCACACACACACTCCCTTTCTCTGTATATGTATATATGTAACACATTTTTTATATACCATTGATTTGTATGTGGGTATTTGCACGCTGCATGTTTTTCTGTAACTGTAAAACACTTGGAGTGTCTGAAAGCACTCCATAAATTCCCTATTATTATCATTATGATTATGTTTAGCGACATGTTCTGAAGGGCCCACAATGTAAACAACATGAACGAAAAGGGTTTTTCTTGCTGGCATTCCAAATCTTGTCTAATTTGATATATATACATGAGATAAAAACATAAATCAACATAAACACAACAGTTACTGAAACCATAAATATCTTCATAAATACATGACAAATGTAACTGACCACAATGAAGTTCTTCTTCTGCGGATTTCTTTTTTTCAAGATTCAGGATACAATTCAGGATTTCAAATGCCAACATTCAGCTGCAGAAGTATTTCCCTTGGGCAAAATTTGGCCTGGTGACTGGAAACCACAGAAAAAGGGGCACCAGACAGCAAAACAACTTCACATCCTTGTGAAATAAAAATGCCACCTCTACTGCCACCAAAGAAGCCCATCAGGAAGTGGTCAGGAGCGTATGAGGTACCTCTGGTGTCATTATGGACATGTACCTCCAGCACGTCATCAACCAAGGATGACCCTGAACTAAGACAAGGATGAGCAAAACGTTTTCAGGTGAGACAGTGTGTGCGTGTGTGTGTGTTGGGGTGGGGTGGGGGGTTAATCCTGTTTCCCTTATTGTCCGTGCTCATTCAGCTGTAAATGAATACTTATGGATCTGGGTTTTGTTGTTGTCATTGGTTGTTATTTTTATGGCTGTTTTGATGGTGGGTAGATTAAGAGGGGTTGCAACACTGCAGTTAGCTCACTTATTTTTTTGTAAATATATTTTTTTACACTGATGTTTTCACTGATGGTTTCACATTCATTTTTTTTCTTCTTCTTCTTTAAAAATTCCACTTGCAAACATATTTTCTCTCTCTCTCTCTCTCTCTCTCTCTCTCTCAGCTTGATTGCCCGACGTTCAAAACTCCAGCTAGGTTCAAGCAGATTTTCCTCATTATCCTGGAAAGGCCCAGGTGCAGTCAGTGCATTCTGAAGCCAACGTTCCACACGCAGAGAAACAGACACTGGTTTCACACACATAAAAACGCAAGTAGCTGACAACACTAGTGCACAGTGGATATGGTCAGGTTAAACAAAAACAAAATTTATAAGATCAACACGCCACTATTCCTTGCACATCCACACACCAGATCCATAATCCACTGCAACAAAAACCTAGATTTAAGCCGATTCCCCAGCAAGCCCAATGCAACACTGTATTACCTATATATACACGGAGGTATATATGTACAGTGTATATATATATAGATATATCATATCTTGATGCTCTGTATTACCGGCTTTGGGGTGCAGGTGGCATTTTTACTTTACACAGTTTACATTCCAATTCTGATGGCAAGATAAAGGGAAGTCAGACAACAGAAAAGCATGCTATCTCTTGATTCTTGTGCGTGCAGAAAAAGACAGCTGCTGTTTTGTTCCAGTGCATCCAACTTTGTTCATGCGTGCACATTTTTAAACTGTCCAAAGAGTTAACGCCAGTGTCCACTTGCATACTGATATATATACCAAAATGTTCTAATATATCCTGTTTTCCCCATCATATTCACAATGCTTGGCCAAGTTAGAATAGTGAGAGTACGTGTACTCTTGTCTTGTCAGCTCATGGCTACAGCAAGAGTGCATCCTTAGACAATGTAGCACTAGATTCTAGCCAGGGGAGTAGTCAGGGAAATAAATGGAGCACACCAACGATTCTGAACAACTGCTGCAGTAGTGCTCCATTTCACTTATTCAGTAGGTGAAATGGAGCACTCCAACTCAGTGAACTACAACTGGTACAGTAGTGCTCCATTTCACCTACTGAATAAGTGAAATGCAGCACTCCAGCTCAGTGAACTACAACTGGTATAGTAGTGTTCCATTTCACCTACTGAATAAGTGAAATGCAGCACTCCAACTCATTAAACTAAAACTGGTGTAGCAGTGAATAAGCAAAATGGAGCACTCCAACTCTCTCCAACTCTCTAAACTACAACTGGGGCAGTAGTGCTCCGTATGACAAACTGAATAAGCGAAATGGAGCACTCCAACTTTCTCCAACTCTCTAAAAACTACAACTGGGGCAGTAGTGCTCCATTAGACATACTGAATAAGCAAAATGGAGCACTCCAACTCACTGAACTACTACTGCACCAGTAGTGCTACACCTCACCTACCTGACTCGGGCCAAACGGAACCCCAAAAGTTGGCATACTGAATCATGCCGTGGCGGTGCAGCTGCACTGTACCACGGTCTCAGATAACATTGTGATTCTGTAAGCTGATGCACACAGCTGGCAACGCCAAACTTTACTGCATGCCATCAAACAAACGCCGTGCTGTCAGGATCTTGCTCAAGTGGAGGGCGTTGGTTCTACAGTGCCAGCGCTGGCTGGCGTCACAGTTCAAAGTTCATTCTGCGATTGTAGGCGTTGGGTCCCAGCACTAGGCCTTCTGTGGAGTCTGCGTCTGTGCCATCAAAATTCACTGACGTCTTCACTGAAAACACACACAAAATTGCTGACATTTGTTAATACTGTGGTGTTGGAGAGTGCTGACGTAATGATGCCATGATCTAATGTGCCTCCTAACAACAGACTTTTTTTGTTTGGGGTTGCTTTTGTTTAAAATCATTGCTAAGGTTTATTATCATCATCATCCTATTTTCTTCTGTCACAATGTAAAAATCGCATGCGTTCATACTTTCAGCAGGCTGTCAAATGATGCAGAAAATGAATGTGAGCCCCGCTCAGCCCCACTCCAGAGCTGAGCTGAGCACCTGTCCCAGGACAGCCAAGTAAAAATGCAGTAAACCACAGTCAGCCCAGAAAATTTTGCCGTTCAGCTTTGAAGCTAAGTAGCACCCGAACCCTGCCAATAAGTCATCAACTGTCTTTGCCCCATGGAACAACCAACACAGAGACGTCAACAAATAACATAAAGAAATGAATGATGAGGGGTAGGGGTGGGGGATACAAGCGGAAATACTACAAAATCACAAACCACTTTGTCCACACTGCAAAGACGATTCTTGAGAAACAGCACATGAGCCAAGTCACCAAAGACCATTCTTGACACCCCAAAACAGCACATGAGCCAAGTCACCAAAGACCATTCTTGACACCCCAAAACAGCACATGAGCCAAGTCACCAAAGACCATTCTTTAGACTCCCAAAACAGCACATGAGCCAAGTCACCAAAGCCCATTCTTTAGACTCCCAAAACAGCACATGAGCCAAGTCACCAAAGCCCATTCTTTAGACTCCCAAAACAGCACATGAGCCAAGACACCAAAGCCCATTCTTTAGACTCCCAAAACAGCACATGAGCAAAGTCACCACCAACCATTCTCTAGACTCGCAAAGCAGCACATGAGCCAAGTCACCAAAGACAGGAGCCAAGTCACCAAAGACATGAGCCAAGTCACCAAAGACAGGAGCCAAGTCACCAAAGACAGGAGCCAAGTCACCAAAGCCCATTCTCGACAACCCCAAAACAGCACATGAGCCCTCAATGCTGAAAAGCAACACACTTGTGCTGAATTACCTTTTCGTTTGCGGCGCAAAGGTAGCAGGAAGATGATGGAGAGAGACAGACACACATGCCACGCGCTATGGATGTACTTGTAGTTCTTGGCCGTCTCAAAGAAGGCAAACATGACAGCTCCAGCTACTGCAAACAACACTCCAGGCAGCATCCAGAGGTAGTGCCGCCTTTCCGGGAAGCAGTGCCTGTAGTTGCAACAGCGCAGTGCCTGCAAAGCACAAAAAGAGCATTCCTGTAAACATGAACCTTTTCAAGGCAAGTCACTTAGCCCAAAATGCTTTCACTGTTTCAGTCAATGTTACCAACAGTAATTTGCAGATCTCAACCTTAGACAACAGTGAAAAGTTTCTGTGCTAACTCTTCTTTCCACTTTCCGTATCTACTCCGCCCCCGTGTTACCACAGTAGCATGTAAAAGATTGCGGCCATTCTGTCAAAAGTGCCATGCGGTGGGTTACAGCTAAACACACATGTATACATCTTATGTATGTGGCTTTGAATGAAGTGACACTGTAAACTGATGCATGGCTGTATGGTGTACACAGAACATGTGCCAAGACAGCAGCAGTTTCACATGCACCAACCCTGTAACAACCAATTCACTGTAAGTACACCACTTCAGAGGATATTCAGAACATGCTATGAAAGGTTACAGTTAATCACTAAGTGTCACATGCAACAAGAGCACAGTGACTGCTCGAGAACAGAGAACAGTGCTGGATAAAAGCAATCAGCAAACATCCATCCTAACAAGCCTTATGGTTTCCGTGGGCATGAAGCAATACTGAACCATGCTCACACATTGGTCTCAGCTTGTCCCTAACATGTCAACCGACATCCGAGGACATTAGGCAACACAACTGCAACAACAAACAAAAAGCCTGAAGCACATCTCATGAACACGTGACAATGAACGTCCAGATCATCGCACCAACTCACGACACGATCGCCAAAAACAGCCCAACAAACAAAAAGCCTAAAGCACATCTCATCAACAAGTGACAATGAACGTCCAGATCATCGCACCAACTCACGACATGATCGCCAACAACACAGCCCAACAAAGAAAACACCTGAAGCACATCTCATGAGCAAGCGACAATGAACGTCCAGATCATCGCACCAACTCACGACACGATCGCCAACAACAGCCCAACAAAGAAAACGCCTAAAGCACATCTCATGAACAAGTGACAATGAACGTCCAGATCATCACACCAACCCACGACACGATTGCCAACAAAGAAAACGCCTAAAGCACATCTCATGAACAAGTGACAATGAATGTCCAGATCATCACACCAACCCACGACACGATCGCCAACAAAGAAAACACCTAAAGCGCGCATGGCGCACAAGCGACAACCTCAGGCTCATCAGACCTACCCACGACACAGCCACCAACAGCAGCCCGACAGCAGTGGGCACCGCGATGATCCACAGACTATGGCGGTCCAGGAGAACGCCCATGATCAGCGCCAGGGGCCCCGCCATCTGGGCAGCAGAGCTGAAGTCCAGAGGAATCCGGGCCATGGCGATGAGAGTGACCCAGAGGGAGCAGGTGGAGGCCAAGAAGTCCCCAGTGGCCAGCACAGAGTACTTTGTCAAGCAGTAGACGTACTTGTCAATGCGGTCTCCATCGCACGCATGGTAGAACTGAAGCAGAAACAAAGAGAGGAGTGTGAGGCAAGTCAGATGGGGGGGGTGGGGGTGGGGGTGGGGGGTCAGATTCATGTCCAACTTCCTGTGAGGGATCAAGTGCTGAGTGAAAACAAAACAAAAACCAGTTTTAAAATTGGCTGCGCAGCATAATCACAGTTGTATGCATGCAGGCATGCACACACCTGAACAAGCACACAAAGTGACATACACCTTTTTGTGTCCATGATAAAATACAATAAAAATGAAAAATCAAATAAAGGAATAATCAAAAATAGCTTATAGGGAAACCAAAGTGAAGGCCAGACTTGGCCAGAAAATGCAGAAAATGTGCAAATGTATCCATCTGCAGGTTTAGTTTAGTCTTGGTTTTATCAATAGTCATACAAAAGAACTTGCACTTTTCCATTTTGAATTTCATCTCTTCAGGGCACATGCTCATTCACTCTTTAACAAGAGTATGTTTTAAAATTAGGTCATGCCCTCAACGCACTAACGTGGTGCTGATACCGAAAAACACCCTACCCCACAACAACAGACACAAAGAACAAGTCACACACCATGAAAAAGAGCATATTGCTGAAGTAGACCATATCCTCAAAGTAATACTATGGCACTGACAGAGACAGAAAAAACAAAAAAAAACAATGTCAGATGCAAAGATGAAGTCACTCACCGCAGAAGTAAACATATTGTAGAAGTAGACCACAGCCTCAATGTAGTGGCGTCGGTACAGTGCCACAATGATGGCGGGAAAGAAAAAGAGGTTGCTCAGTGTCAGAAGCAACACCTCTATCAGCTGACTGGTGTCGGAGAAAGCCTCACGTCCATCTGTGCACCCGTAGCCCCTCCAGCCTGGAGACATGCCACAGACACACTATGCTGCTGTCACGATGCCACAGACACACTATACTGCTGTCACGATGCCACAGACACACTATGCTGCTGTCACGATGCCACAGACACACTATGCTGCTGTCATGATGCCACAGACACACTATGCTGCTGTCACGATGCCACAGACACACTATACTGCTGTCACGATGCCACAGACACACTATACTGCTGTCACGATGCCACAGACACACTATGCTGCTGTCACTATGCCACAGACACACTATGCTGCTGTCACTATGCCACAGACACACTATGCTGCTGTCACTATGCCACAGACACACTATGCTGCTGTCACTATGCCACAGACACACTATGCTGCTGTCACAATGCCACAGACACACTATGCTGCTGTCATTACACCACAGACACACTATGCTGCTGTCACTAGACAATACACCACACACTATGCTGCTGTCACTAGACATTACACCACAGACACACTATGCTGCTGTCACGATGCCACAGACACACTATGCTGCTGTCACGATGACACAGACACACTATGCTGCTGTCACTATGCCACAGACACACTATGCTGCTGTCACTACGCCACAGACACACTATGCTGCTGTCACTAGACATTACACCACAGACACACTATGCTGCTGTCACTATGCCACAGACACACTATGCTGCTGTCACTATGCCACAGACACACTATGCTGCTGTCATCACAAACGACTTATGCAAAACACTCTACAAATAACTCATCAACCTTCAAAAATGAAAATCCACTTGTCACTCCTGCAGTCATTAACCCACAAGCACAGCATGACAGTTTATAACAATAATAATCCACACCATGACGGAGACAATGTAACTGAATGGCTAAGACACTGGGCTCAGGATTGAGTGGTTGTAGGTTCAAATCCCAGTTTGATCGGCAACCCTGTCACCCCTCTAGTTAACACTTTGGAGCCGGGTTACTTGTTGTGGCTGCGTTGCAGTGGCTGGGTTACCTGTGCACAAGTAATGGCTGCAGAAGACTTTGGACAAAGGAGGCCTTTCAGCAGCCTCAACAACTCGCAGTGAATGGTAGCCCTCATGCTGAGAACCAACTGTTTTTATCTGTGTAATCCACACAAAGAAGACCTTAAAGGATACTAGGACATTAAGTGCGCCGACACAACTTTAGAAACATGGGTTCACTTCAGGAACAGGAGTGAGAAAGATAAGCAGGACAAAGAAACCTGCTTCATCCAAAAATTACGATGTATCGAACATGTCCAGCAAAGCTTCAAGACATAAAAGAAGAGGAGAGAAGAAGGCACCAGGCAGAAGATCCCGCTTTACCTGCCGCACAGGCACAGGAAGAGAAGACGATGAAGTCTGAACTCTTGATGTATTCCCGACACTCCCCGTGGCCGTTGCATCCCCCATCCAGACACTTGTCAATCTTCACATTCACCACGACCTTCTGCGTGCCATTCACACAGTCCACCGCCTCAGAGCTGCAATTTAAACACAATGCTTGCAGGGCGTTTGCCGACAAAATCCTGAGGAGAAAGCACCTCAGCTTTGGCTGCTGCTGTTCTACTTTCAGCACCTTTCTGACATTAAACAAATGTAAGAAATAAGGGGGGAAAAGGAAAATATAATGAATGGGGATGGGAGGGGTAGGGGTACGGAAGAGGTGGGAGGAGAAGGGACAGAGCATTAGCAATAAATATAAGGAAACAAACTTGGGGGGGGGGGGAGGGGGGGGCAAGGAGGGGGAGGGGGGGCTACAACTTGAGGATAACAATAATGTACATTTGTCATGTGCTCATCAATGCCCAGAGCACTCGCATGATACATATTAACCTAAATACAATATTCTATTCACACATAGAGCACAGTCCTACCAAAACAATTTACATAAGGTATTGTAATTTATATGGAAACACACACACACACACACACACACACACACACACACACACACACACACACACACACACACACACACACACTGACTGCAGCAGAACTGGGTACTGACATCAGTTAGGGCGGAAATACTGTGAGAAGACAAAGGTTTTCAGTTTGTCTTTAAAGGATGACAGGGTTCAGCAGTGAAGGTCTTGTGGGAGTGAATTCCAAATGTGGGATCCAAAGCAAGAGAAAGTGCAAAAGCCATGAGTCTTGCATCTGTGCTGCTGGATTTTCAGCATGCGGGTGTCAGAATGGCGGCAGGGCGGAGGGGGAGGCATGCAGAATCAAGGAAAAGTGGACAAACAATACCCAGCTTGCCTGCTTTTCAAAACCGACTTGTAATGAACCGTCATCCATCTCAGCATCATGCATACCTCCTGTTGGTGGTGTTGTAGCACTGCATGCCCATGGCCAACACCCACAGGCCTTCCTCAGGGTACGGCACGTACACGGCACCAGTCACGCTCCCATCTTCCCCTTCACTGCTGGAGTTCACCCGAAGGCCGTTCGTGACATTGGAGCACAGGTCAAGGCCATCGTTCCAGACTGGAAATCTGTCAACTGCGATTTGGCCGCACACGCGAACCAGCTGGTCACCTGCCTGTGAGAGAAAACAAGAAAATGTTTCATGTTGAATGCTTTCTGCAAATAATTTTCGACACAAACATTTTCCAGCACATACATGTGAACAGTAACCAGTAGTCCCCCCTCCCCTGCTGCACACACACATGAAATTAAGAGGAAAAGTGCTTGTCTGTGTGCTCTATGAGTGAGAAAAGGATGTGCACAGTTTAATGACACATTGCTATTGCTCATCCAAATGAAATATTTTACTGCTTCAGCAGTTAACCTCTGAGGGTACAGTATATATATGTAGTTCAATCAAGAAGCAAGTCCCACATTAAAAGTCTGCTTTTAGATGAGAAAAAGATCAGTATTACACATCATATCTTATATGTATTTATTTCTCACAGTTCCCTTATTCAAAAATCTGCTTAAAAATCACACAACCAAAAAATCTCTATTGTGCCACTTTTAAACATATTTGTATGACACAATATGAAACAAATATCACCAGATACTGACAAATCTTACCACATCTTTCTTCTTGAATGCAACTTTCACAACAAGAGTGCCACCAACATCTGTAGTTCTCTGCACAGTGAATGGCACCGTGGTCACGCTGGCGTTTGACAAGAGAAACTCATTTTCCTGCACAGTGTTGTTGTTGTCCAGGTGAACAAACTTGGTGTTGTAATCGCCGGGCTCCTGGTAACGATCCAGCCTGGGTTCCAGCTGACAGGATCCAGCGCTGTTCGTGGACTCTCCTCCATCCCCACAGTCTGCAACGGCAACAGCAAGAACCAGGAAGAAAAAAAATCATGTCAGTCATCTCTGTTCAATGCACACCAGTTGCACAAAGCGTAGTGTACATGACCCTTTTAATGTATGTAGCAAACAACGCGACATTTAAACTACGCTGGACAAGCAACTTCAAACATATTTTGCAGTTAAACAGAAACTCATAAAAAGCAGCCCAAGTATTCCATTACATTATGAGCGTAAATAAGTAAGTAATTTGGTGTTTTACGCCAAGTCAACCATGAGTTATATCAGGGCGATTATTATGAGCGTACTTAAGCACACACACCCCCCCCCCAAAAAAAAATCCACATAATCACATCCACTTTGTTTGTGAACCCCTGATCACACAGCAAAGAACAAGGACTCAAGGACTGCAGGAGGTTTATTCCTTCAGCCCCTTGTGGGGCACAGAGGGTCCAAAACAGTAAACATCAAAGTAATTTGGTGTTTTACACCCAGTCAACCAGTGTGTTAACCAGTATGTATCAGGGCATTACTCATTTATTTTTATTTATTTTTAGCACACAGTAATTGCTAAAAATATGTACATGTATGCTAAAACTAGTATATATATTCAGATTTTCATAAACGGACTTAAAAAGTGGGTCATCAAAATCAACAATGAGGTAAAATTATATAACAGTAAGGAACATACAGAATAAGTATAATTAACTCATAGATAACTCATAGCATAAAACTAATTGGATGTACATAAGTAAAAGACTGAAACATTAATTCCAGAGTAAAAATCTGTAGTAATTATTAAAACAGTTTTGTGTGATTTCCTTATAAATTTTGTTATGTTAACATACTGTTTTCTTTGAGGAAGACATAAATTTAAACAAACACACACACACACAAATATGTTAAACTTGAAGGCGATTTAAGAATGAGTTGACAATTTTGACAATCCCACTCTGACAGTTAGTCAGTTTAACACTACTTTTTTTTTCCCCCTTCTTCGTGAACTGATGCAGATAAACAAATGTTGAAATGACATCAATTTCTTCATGAACTGTCCCATTTCACTTTGAACTGAAGAATTGCAAAATAGGACATGGACCTTATACACAATGCAAAATAGGACATGGACATTATACACAATGGAAAACCTTATGAAACCCAGTCAAAACCATTGTACAGTCAGCCTACAGGAAGCAAAGCATAAGAAAACAAATGCACACATAAGGAAATAAACACAGTTTCATTAATTACAAAACAAAACCAGAAAAAAAAGGAGAAAAAAAGAAGAAGATACATTCACCATGAGTGAACTAACAGCACAGCTCCAGGCAGTCAGCGAAAGTGCTGTAAATACCCTTACACACGAAATGCCTTACAGCACAGCTGAAATTAGTTGATCAGGCCCAGCACTGGGCATTGGGCATCTAGGCCCATCACTTCCATTCAACGGAATACATTTATATATTATATATGAAACTGGTCATGTCACAATAGTTTTCATTTTAAATTAATTCTGTCTGAGCATGTGCATGTGCATGGACGCAAACACACACACACACACACACACACACACACACACACACATACACATGCAAAGAAGAGCTGACTGAGCCAAACATGGATATAGCCAGTTAACTTCAATGTAGTCACATCCAGAGCATAGCCTTTGGCAAACTGATGCAAAGAAGTCTCCCTGGGAAAATTCCCCGCTTCTGCACCCACAGCTAAAAACCGACGCCACCATTCACAAACATCATCAGCACAATGACAGCATGAAAACGCTGCCATTACCTTCTGTCCTGATGTCAATCGCCGCACTTGCATTGTCAGATGACAGCAGCTGAAGGAGCACGTAGTGCATTGCGCCCAGAAGCGGGGTGTCAAAGCTTAGGGAACAGTTAGAGGTGTCCACGTTGCTGCAGTTATGCGTCATCTGTTGACCGGTTTTATCATCGACAGTAAACAGCTGCAGCTCACAGGATGGAAGAGTGCAGTTCCAGATGTCCAGTGTAACTGCCGTGGCTGAGGTTGGTACAGTGAATCTGTGCGGGATTTTTTTGATGAAAAATAATGACTTGATCAGACCGATCTTACCATGCTTACATGGCAAGACAAAAAAGGCTGAAAATGTTGATATTTGACTGCACTTTCTTTGAGTACACACAGTTATTAGCAGCAAACGGAATGACTTGGAAATGTTTTATGATGTGTGCATGCACCTGCGTGTGTGTGTGAGTGTGTGTGTGTATGTGTGTGTGTGTGTGTGTGTGTGTGTGTGTGTGTGTGTGTGTGTGTGTGTGTGTGTGTGTGTGTGTGTGTGTGTGTACAAATGCAAAATATACATTTACACAGTGTAATCATACATGTACAGTAATGATTATACTTGCATTGCAGTGCAGTTAGTGTTTAGAAAAGCATCCTGTATATACATAATGTACCATACTCAGACATGATAGAATATATATAACAAGTAGGTTAGGTAATTAAGAAAGAGTAACATCAATTTTTTTGTGGCACCTGAAAAATCAGCTCAGCGGTTCATATGAAACTGCTGGAGCACCAGACACTAAATTTTGTATGCTTTACACATTACATATGTAGACACACACATAGTGTTACTGTTAGTCAGTTCAATGGAGTGTTATTGTTAAAGGAAAAGTCCAAGGTTTTTAAGTATGCAAAATGACCATCAAAATGACTGACAAATGAGTCATTAGTTTGAGATTTAATGAAATAAAAAAATGAAAAAAATGTTTATGTTGGTTTTTAATCGATTTTCTTTTCTGTAGGCTGGCTGAGACTGCTGTCTCAGGTCCTCCATCAGTCATGTGAGTTTCTCGGAAGTGACATCATTCTGGGGAGTCAGTGCGGTTGCCATCTTAGACTGTTCATTGAATGTGTATGTGTGTGGTCGACAAAAAGCTCTAACCATGCTGGCCTACTGTGCTGCAGCAAAAATTCCCACAGAATCAACCCACTGTGAGGGGAAAATGGGTCAAATTTGTACAATTCGAATGAGCTGACTTTGATGCTGTGCCCATTTGTGTAGTGAGCACTTCGCTGAGTGCGATTTTGATTCGAGTGCGATTTCGTAAACTTTATGGTGGAATACCAAATGGGGTTTGTTTCAAAGTGGAATTTGTAGGGCTGTCCACAGGGTAACTGACTTGGAAAAAAAATCTAGACTGAATCTCCAAGGATGAAGCTGACGAGCAGCAAGTGCACAGCATGATACCAAAAACTGAGAGATACACTGATACCCTGAAACAAGCGCTAACAAGGCAAAGACAAAAAGTCTAACATGAATGCATACGGCAGAAAAGGCCATGAAAGAAAGAGACTATACACAAATGCCTGGGGCAAAGAAAGAACAGACCACAAAGGCCTGTGGCAAAGAAAGAAAGACCAAACCACAAATGCTGGTGGCAAACAAAAGATGGCTGCCATAATCAGGCAAACAAACAGCTGACACCAAATGAAAGAAACAAAACAGCTGAAACCACCTCAAAACCCCAAACGGTTGCCTGCCTGCGAGCATAAGGTGGAAAAAATACCAACAAAACTGAAACATCACCAAATCACAACAATCTAACAGACTACTGTCTACAACAAAAGGAGTGGATGACTAGTCATAAGAGCACAGAGCAAAAATAACTGTGCCAACGACAAACAGATGGAAAGCCAAACTAACCATAACTAACTCTAACTAACCCCTCACTAACCCGGCTTCCATCTAGAAAAACAAAGGCTGCAGACTGATAAAGCAGAACGCTAATCAAGACTACCGATGACAAAGCATCGGGATGTAAACAAATGCAGACGACAAGAGAAATGCAAAATGGCTGCCCTAATCAGGCAAGCTAACAAGCGGGTATGAAATGGCCAATAAGCCCAAGATAAAAATGAAAGAATGCATGGGGAAAAAGAAGGGGAATAGAGAGAGGAAATAACAACACTTTCTGAAAAGAAAGAGGAGGCAAGTAATGTCAGCGAGCAACGGGACAAAGGCTGGATACACATAATCCATGTACATGATACAACCCACTTAGCAGTGCCAACAACACGGCAGGGCAACAGACGATCACAAACTACCCCACACAAAGAAAGAATAAGCGGTCTTGTTAAACACTGAGACTACCCCCCTCACTCGTATATCGTAAATGAACAATATAACTCAAGAAACAAAAGGGCAAGCCAAGAGAGAAAAAAAAAAAAAACAGCGAATGGCAAGGACCGGTAACTAGCTCAGTCCCAAACCCTAACCCAGGGAGGCCACAAAATCGCTTCATCCTTGGAGATTCGAACCAGAAATCTTTCCAAGTCGGTTACCCTGTGGTTACTAGGAAGTTTGCAGAGACTCCCCAGAGTTATGTCGTGCGCATATGTGCACATGATTTTCAGCGTCATTGCGATGCTTTTGGTACGACAGAAAATGCCTGTTTTCGTGCATTTATAACCCTCAGATCACAATTTCACCTACATCATTGTTCTCAGTGAACTTTAACGGAAATCATGTCAAAAATCACCCCAAACCTTGGACTTGTCCTTTAAGTACTGTTAGTCAACTCACCCAACCCAATCCCCATCACCATGGGAACCTGTAAGCGCCACCCAAGACACCCTGTTTACACTGACGTGCAGGTAGGGAGGTAGCTCCTTCAGTTCCAGTGACGCGCTGAAGTTGTATTCACACGATACTGTCAGGCCCTTGGTGAAACATGGACACAGAACTTTGCCTGAGGTGTCAATGGCAAATCAACATTTTTGACATGAATACATGAAGAGCAAACAGTATCTAGTTTCAAGCCACACATGGAACTGAACGGTATCTTGTTTCAAGCCACAAGCCATCTTGAATCATGCCGGAAATTCCTACAAATGCCGCTGTCAAACCAGTAATTCAGCTAACTGTAATGTTAGCATTGTCACCACTATTATTAAACGATATTACTATTACCGTATTGGCGACAACCAATCATAATGGTCTGGTAGTTGGGTGGTTATGATACTTGGCTCAGAGTGACAAGAGGCTGCAGACTCTAAGTCTATCCCAAATTATGATGCCATGCCTTTGTAGATATTTATCAGCTTCATTTTGACAGTATTTGCTTCCATTTAGATTTAAGATACTATTAAAATCAAAAAGTGGTAACACGGTGAGCCTGAAATCTGATTAAACTATCACCTGTTTTAGTGACTGTGTTTGAACCAATATATCATACATGCATTTTTGCCTAGAGCTGAAAGTTGGACATTTAATGCGGCTCTGCCCAAAGATTATATATTATATATATATATAACTATATAAGCACTAGCTTAGTAGAGCTACAACAAACAAATCTCCACCACTTTACAGAAATTACATGATCACTCAGTGAAATTAATGATATTGCTGAAAATAACATTCAATTTTAAAACAGAACAAGAACTGATTTTTAAAAAGAGGGTGACAATATTCAGCTGAATATCACCATTTTTTAAACCAGTTTTTGGTGTGTTTTAAACAGATGACTGTTTATATAATACACGTTGATATAACATAGCGACATGCCAGTGAAGCAGACTGACCAGCACCCATGACGTATGATATTATTAACCAGCAGTGACAAAGCACTATACATGTATAGATGGTATTAATAAACAGTTGTAAACCCATGTCATGTCAATCTTTCGACATACCTTCTGAGTGATATGTGTGTTGAGTTGTGGGATCAGAGCGATGGTGTACCAGTCCCCACCCTGGGGAAACTGCTCTGTGTGAGGAACACTGACATTATCTGAGGTCACACTCAGCTCGGAGAGGTGACTTCGGCCAAGGAAAAACCTGTCTGGAAAAGTCTCATTCAGAGGGTTCACCGCTGGCAAGCTGCCAAACTGAAGGTAACTGAAACAATGACAACAAGGACTCACATGAGCCTGTGACAAAAGGTCAGGATCCAAATTGGGACACGCTGTCCAACAATCACTCAAATTAAGCTTTTGTTAACCATACCATTCACAAGAGGTTCACTTTTGTAATAATTACTAATAAATAAATAAATTAAAAAGTTTCGTCAGATTCCCCTACTGCCTTTATCATTTATATCTACTTTTCTGGTTCACTTAATAGTCAACTTAATTTTTTTTGCAAATCCTCTTCAGATATAAACTGATATTAGTGACAAAGTGATGGGTATGGTAAGTCAGAATCTGACTTGTGACAGATGTCAAGATGACTTTTGTTCTGCCATGAATTAGTGAATGAATGATAACTAATTAACTTTCAAGATAAACTGGGCATTGCATTACAATTTACCTGTATCTGAAGTTACCAACTTGGCTCAAAGTTTCACAACAGGCATGAGCACTTACATGCTGATCGCTTTATCATCACAACTGCTGGGGGATTTCGTAGCACGGAAATGCCAAACTGCCTCCCTTTGATTGCTTGGGATGGAGAATCGAGCTGGTGTGACAGATTCATAGCTTGAGTAATAATTCACTCCCTCTTCCGCTCGCCATAAGACTGCCTCTGTCTTGCCTGCACACAGAAAACAATAACATAACTTTTCAGTCTTTCCTGTTTCTCTCACTCTGATACAATCGCACTGGTCGACTGGGCGTAAAACACCAACTTACTTACTTCCTGTTTCTAATGCTGCACTACAGACATAATCTTACTGCTTAGGTTTGTGGTTGTCTAACATTGTAACAGTAACATGTCGTATCAACTTATCAAGTGGCCAGTGCTCCAGTTCCACTCCTGGATGTGACATAGTGACACCAACACCAGTCATACTGACATACCATTTTTCAGTTATGAAACAACACATGCAGACTGGTCAGTGCCTGTCTCGCCTTCAGGTGTACAGCTTGCACTAAGGTCCTTGCACATGCATCATGATAAAGATCCCATGGCCAAACTTTGATACAAAAGGTGTATAACCAAACCGGCAAATGGTTGGTGGCTTGAAAATGCTCAGATAGATCTATACTGCAAAATCATAGCAGAATAATCAAAGTGATGATTGTAGCACTTCCTTCCTAATGTTAGAAGAAAAAAGTGACAAATCGTCTGATGTCTTACAAAGTTGCAGTAATAATCTAATATATTGTGAGCTACACTTTGCAGCATTTGACAATCCAACTCTACGACCTTTAAGCTCTTCGCTCTAGTATAACTATAACTAGTATAAGACTAGTAGGACTAGGAGCAGGACAACTATATATATATTATACACAGACAGAAAAACTAAGCTCTCTGCAACTCCTGGGCACCGCACCATGCAGGAAGGACTGAGTATGGTGTCATGTAGAGAAAGTATAACTTGGAAACTTTTGACTCCAAATTGTTACCCTGGTCCTGGAGGGCTCTGCCAAGGCCTGCCCAGTTGGCTTGACAAGCCAACTGGGCAGGCCTTGACAAAGCCCTCAAGGGTGACAAGCCGACCAGGTAGGCCTTGACAAAGTAGTGCTATTAAGTTTAGTAGTGGTAATAAAATCTTCAAATTTCAAATCATCAATTTCACTAATTATTTTAAACACTTGGTTAAGGTCACCTCCATATCTTCTATACTTTAAAGTAGGGAGTTTTAATTGCCTCAGCCTTTCTCATAAGTAAACATGGTGCTTAACTGAGTTAACGTCCACAGAAACCATGAGGCTTATTACTATATTAGGGACAGGGAGAAGGGGGGGGGGAGGGGTATGGAGGTGGGGGGAGTGGGAGCCAGTTTGGCCTAGCGGTAAGGCATTATGCTGGTAACAGTGGTAAGCAGGACCTCAGTTCAAATCTGCTTTGGCTCTCCTTTGTCTTCAAAAATGGTGGTCTATGGACACTGTCTTGTGAGAAGGTCATTCTGGTGGTGACAGTGTAGTGATAGGTATATATATTAGAATCTCCCTCCCTTCATTCCTTCAGGTGATGCTTAATCAGTTAATGTCCTCAATTATCAGTTGACATATTAGGGACAAGCTGAGACCAGTGCGTTAGCATGGTTCAATATTGCTCCACAGAAACCATAGGGCTCATTAGGAGTAGGATGGACAGCCCAGGATGGCCACCTCCACTCTCATACAGCTCCTGAACTATGACTCTCCCTATCCCACCAGTTCAGTTGTGTTGCTTAATGTCCTCGAATGTTGGTTGACATATTATTAGGGACAAGCTGAGACCAATGCTGAAGCATGGTTCAATATTGCTTTACGGCCACAGAAACCATAAGGCTCATTAGGACGGACAGCCCAGGACGGCCGCCTCAACTCTTACCCCCAGTAAGTACGTAAACATGGCTCTTAACGTCTACAGAAACCATAAGGCTTATTAGGGACGGGGAGAAGGGGGGAAGGGGGTATGGAGGTGGGGGGGAGGGGGGAGATTATATACCTATCGCTACACTGTCACCACCAGAATGATTCCTGCCTTAAGATGGGCAGTGATGAGAGCCATTTTAATGTTTCAGCAGGAAGTGATGGACAAAGTCACAGGACAGTGTCCACAAACCACAACCTTTTTGAAGAGAAAGGAGAGCCGGAGCGGTATCGAACCGAGGCCCTTCCGCTTACCAACCTAACGCCTTACCGCTTGGCCAAACCGGCTCACAAGCGTGACAAGTTTCCCCCCCTCCACACTCACACCTCCCCCCTCAGCCTTTTTTTTTTTTTTTTTTTTACAATCAAGATCTTTTAACGTAGGTATTAACCTGGTGGCTCTTCTCTGAACTTTCTCGATGGCAACTGTCTTTTTAATTGTGGAAACCATACTATATTACCGTACATGGCCCAGTTTCAACCAGTTACCTAACTGAGATCCAAAGTCTGTAACAATAATGTCATGCACTTTTGCAAACCATTTACTACAGTGCTTGACTTGTTTGCTTTCGCACACAGAATTTCTACTTTTTTTCGAAACAATACATTCTAGTTATAAATATAAATATGATCTACGTAACTCTTGCGGGACACAGATCATTGTCTCCACCACTTCAGATAAGTATACCACACCTGTGAAAACTTGCAGCAGGATCGTAAGGAACAAAGGCTCCAACAAAAGCCAAGCAACTTTCATTTTTCTTCCAAAATGTGTTACTCTTAGTCTTACTGTTGATTTCCTCATCACATGATGATGAAAAAATATTCCGCAGCTGTGAAGTGTCTTACTTCCCCTGAAGTTTACAGTTTTCTCCCCTGATCAACAGACTTCCGGCAAGCGGGTAATTCAAAGGATGAATCTCTAAGGGTAAAAAGAAAATGTGGTTCTGTTTGTTATTTCGTATCTGTCAGCTAGACTATTACAAATTATGTGTTTCTAGCAAGCGCTCACAATGCTATGTGGAATTTTAAAAACCTTTAACTATTCAAATTTATTAATGTTGACTTCATTTGGTCTAGTCCCACGCCTTTCCCATTTCCACTCCCACTGGGAGTCCTAGTGTCGATCATTTTGGACTGCAGCTAAGTTCACTCGACTGTCACTGTCACTTGTCAGTGACACTGACAGACTAGTTTTGTTTTGTTTTTAATTAATAAGTTAATTTGTGTGCGTTAAGACTTCTGTTATGTGGGGTTGGGCCTCATTTGTGTCATGAAAAGTTTTGGGTAGGACTAGGAGTAGGAATGAAACATGGAGTTCACGGCACTTTTTCAATTTCATCAATTCATGGGGCACGGCATTTCAAGCCAGTAATTAATTAAACAATCAATTATGCCATCCCTAATCAGCCATAGACGTTTACTTACTTACAATCAATTAATGTGAGCACAAGCAGGTGAGGTTATATTCTATATTAATTGTTATATATACCTGCTTTGACTTTTAAAATTGGTCATCTGGGGTTTGGGTTAAAAACTGGTTTGAATTATATATATCACTGATCTGATTTTGATCATAATTAGGCTGACTTTGGAACTCTGTCCCTACAGATGCTCCAGGTCCAAACTGTCCCCACTACAACCCTTCAGATCTGCATCAATTGAACAATTCAACTTAAAATTAAACTGTTGGTTTAAACAAAAAATTATTAATGAAAACATACCAACATTGAACATACAATAACACAATATTGGGGGTGGGGTGGGGGGGGGAGCATCAAAGATTCAAACAAGCAAATTTATATGAAACGCTCAAAACAATAAGCATATTAAATATTAATGTAAGCATACCAACATACATCAGACAAGTCAAGTAAACTCATGAGATGCTCAAAATAATAAGCATATATATAAATATGAATTATGATGTGGTGTGTAGGCTAACATTGTAACTAGATTTTCTAAAAGACTTGATACTGTAATTGTAAACGGGCAGCGAAGGGACCAATGAATGGACAGGCCTACAACCAGAATCAGAGATCTTTGCACTGAAGTTTTTAACACAACCACCATTTGAACAATGTTTTATTAAATAAAGTAGATCTAACCTCTAAATCAGCTTTTAATTTAGACTGATTTTTATGAATTGGCTTTTAAGTTTTATTCATCTTTAGAGGATTGTTCAAAAACATATGGCCCAAATAATTATGTAACAACTGAAATGTCTGTATATATATATAATTAGAAAGCTCTCCAAACTATAGTTCCACCAAACAAGCTTAAATTGGCTAGATTATGAGCAAAGACTATCTTTTAGGTAGAATTTTATCATAGTATCCAACAAAGTGTCAAAGAGAAACTCCGATTTTTTTCTTTCTTTTTTTCTTGATACAGTCAACACTGACACTGTGACAGGGTCAGTTGGGTTATGCAACTTTGACAGTTGGATTGTGACATGAAAACCAAATGGTGTACAAAACAGTACCATTGCCAGTATTATTATTTGAATTACATGGCATTATTTAAGGTTAAAATACATGTGAAGTGATCACACAAGCTTTTATTTTAATTCAGTGTTTTAATGATATAATGTCACAGCATCTCATGACTGTGTTCATCATCTTCGTGTCACAAAATGACAAATCAGCCATGTTGTGAGAATGTGGCTACTTCCTGGGATGTATCATATATTATTTATAACAGGAAAATGAGACCACACGCACCAGTGATGGTATTCTTGTATGTGTGTTTTTTTAATTTATTTTTATTATATTATATATATAAAAATTATTAGCTGTGAATCATGAACACAAGTTTGAAAATTATACAAACTCACAATTGAACCATGTTTTCAAAGAAGGCACCCCATCATTGGGTCATAGTGATATGGCTGAGAAGAACCCAATTTGCAACCTCACTGTAGTAGTTCAGAGTCAGTTGGTTCAAGTTCATTGTCAATAATGAGGAAATGAATAATGGGAGTCCAGCACTCTGCATTATCACACTACCCAGTATCCTAATCCTATCACTGTATCGGTGCAGATCTGAAGGCATGTAGGGTTATGGATGAAGGAACATCTGAGGGAACGGGGTTCCAAAATGGGACTGTCAATGGGAAGTACAGTGCAGACCTGTGCATGTTGGTTCTGGAGTCTGGGACTTGGAGTTGGTCTTTGTAACTGTACACCCTGGAACATCAGCTACTGGGCTCAAGTATTCCTGCAGTAAGGTTGACATTATTTGGACAAGTCTCTTCGTGACTTTGTACATCATGCAGGCTTTGTTTTGTCTGACATTCTCCTGGACAGCAAGTTTTTGAGCAGCAACTGGGCCACAAAGGCAGATACACTTAGGGTAGGGTTAAAGTAATGAAGTATGTGGCAAGCTGATAGTGATACAAGTGATAGTCACTGCACCATCGTCAATGTAGATTTCAGGTTTTGCTGTTTGGGGTCCCATGCCACAGATCATGCACACCCTAATACTGGTTGCAGGAGGCCTTTGTAGCAGTGGGTTTTGACAGTGGTTGGGCATCCCTTCAGGTTCCTGTAAATAATGCAAAGGCACTTACTTTTGTTGGCCTAACTTCAGTTGAAACATATCTTTAGCAGAAGAGGTTGTATGACCAGTTTGCCTTTCTAAAGAAAAATGTTTCACTGTTGCATGTGTGAGAAGGCATCTGCAGACAATGAAAAGCACTCAGAAACAGTTGGCAGGTTCCATCACTGGACACCAATGTGGGACTTCAGTTGCATTCAGACAGTTCCAGAATGTGAAGTTTATAAATACTTTACAGAAGAAAAAAATGTTGGACAAGATTTCTACTTCTAGAGTTTTTCAGCTATGATTTTTAACTTTATGAGTTTATGTTCCTGTTTCAGTTAATTCAAGAAGGCATCACTAAGAGCCAGACAAGATCAAACAACCGAAGATGGGGGATGATCAGAATCTTCTTGCAGTGACAGAGATCTTGGAGGCCAGTCAGAATGCCTGTGACAGTGAGGAGAATGCCGAGGACGTTCTCTCTTGGTTGCTAGAGAACTTGGGCTATGTCCTTCATCATCTTGTAAGTTCTGAAACTTCTAGTTCTATGCTCATTGCCATCACATTACATCACATTTAGTGTGCAATAACAACAATGGACACAGTATTATTCTATTAAACAGGCATTGTCCTGTCTCGCTTTCAGTAGTTTTGTGTTTCTCTGCTGATTGGTGATAAGTGTATATGTGATGAACAGATGGAGACTTTGCTGCTTCAGGTGTGTGTGTGTTTTTTTTGTGTGTGTGTGTGTGTGTGTGTGTGTGTGTGTGTGTGTGTGTGTGTTATTACAGAAGTGTGCTTGTGTAAATTTGTATGTATTTTTATTATTTTGTATATCACTTTTATCATTGTTCCCATAAATAATTATCTAAAATTAATGAATTGATGGGAGATTCTCCCATCAATTCATTAATTTTAGATTTAGCTCTCCCACTCCCAGAGAGCTGCTTTTATCAGTATTTATGGCTATTGAATTGAATATTATTATGTTGACTTATTTTTCCTTCCAAAGTTCCATTGTTTCCAATGTTCCAGTGTAGAAAAAAAGGCTATTTTGTGATTTGACTGGTTTACTTGCTGACGTGACATATCAATGTGATTCATACAGCAGCAAGGATGGAAGATGCAAAGAGGCATTAATCGGAGGAATTTCATCCGCAAGGTGTGCCATTTTCTGCCCAAGGTCAAGGCCAAGAGACTTCACCTTCAGGTTGGTTGAACTTCATTCAGTTATAAATTATGCCTCTAGTCATGTATTTTAACTTTAAGTTTAAGCATTTGTGTATGATTTCAGTTGATATTTGTTCGTGCACTAATACTTTTCTGTTTCATGTACATGCCTGTGTGTGTATGTTGTGTTGATTATATGGATTGGCGTGACTGTGTGATGAGGGTACTTGGCATCACAAAACATTGCAGTGCAATTGTATTGACACTTGGCAGTAAAGTTGTATTGTATTTTACAGTGCACTTCATGGTATGCAACAATCTACATGCATACACATGCAAGCATACATGTACATGCTTGTATAATAATTGATAAATGTAAGCCTACATGCATACACACAAAACATGCACATGCACACACAATGTCTGGGAGCACCCGCGCACACACACACATACACACACATACAAGCAATGCTTGCACACATACATACCCTGCAACGCTTGCACACACACACACACACACACACACACACACACACACACACACACACACACACACACACACACACACACACACACACACACACACACACTGCATGCACTGCTCACAAACACACACATGCATGCAATGCTCTCACACACAGAATACAACTGTGGTGCCCATTTAACCAGCACATAATGACGCAGCAAAAGCTAACTGTGCGGCTGGGTGGGTTGTGTTCCCAGAGCAACTTGTTGGGCAGCGCGCGGCTGACCAGCACACGCTTTGTCAGCCTGGACAGCAGTCTGGGCAACGCCTCCATCAGCTCCTTCTCCATGGATGATGGGATCTGGGTGGAGGAGGACGAAGAGCAGCAAGTCATTAGGTGAGAGAAGCACTGGCAGTGAGAAAAAGGATTCAGTCCTCACCTTGGCTATTGGGCGATTCACTGAAGCTGGTTTGCACAAGTGAATGCCCTTTGTAATCTTTTGCACAAGAAGTTGCTAGAGGTCGTAGTGTCACTTCCGGGCCGATTTCTGAGTAGGCGTTGCTTTACGCTGTGTATAACAATGGAAGTTGGACCTTGAATTGTGAAGCAGTACAAATGCCACCACTGTTGCAGTTGCAAATGTTTCCGGGGAAAGGGGATGGAGGTTGGAAAAAAAGTGTCTCTACATCATTTTTTGGGCTGGCCAGAAGATCGCGATTTTGTGGAAAAAATGCATTTTAGGGCATCCTATAGCATGAGCAGCAAGTTATTGCTTGTTGCCAGACACGTTCTGACTAAAGGCCTCCAAAAATGCCTTTAAAGTTTGCAGTGTAAAATTCGCAAATTCACTGTCACCGCCTTCCATTGTGAAGAAAGTACACACTGGAAGTAAAAGCAGCCAAGGGACTTAAGCAATGCAGGGCAAATGTCAAGGGAGTTAACAACTGCGCCTGAACCGCCCAATTGCAAGTATGGGTGAGAGGTGTTTGGACAGCATGGTGCAAGGTTCTTTCAACAGCAGGTATTTATTTGGACTGAAAGAAGGTCAAACAAAATGGCACTCTTCAGTTCAAATAATTCTTCTGTTCTTTATTTTGTTATGTAAATTCTGAACTCACATTGCAACAGCCACAAAGCGAAAAACGGTTTATCCTAGCTCTCAGGGCGTGAATTTGTCAGCACACTGGATACCATTTTATCTATCCAGAGCAAAATAAGATTGAAGTGACAGCCTTTTGAATGACCTCGCATATACATCCCATCAGTCAAGCAAGTGGCAAGCATTGTGTGGCTTCATGTGTCATGCAACTCATGAATCCAACGCATGGCCAACTACTGGGTGTCACAACTGGGGATTGCAAAGCCTCTTGAGAGCTTAGGACAATTCCACAGAATCTTTTCACTTGGCTTTTTCGTGGCCCATGATGTATGTAACGTGTGCACTGACATTTAGGCTCCTTTAGCTCCCACTGTCTTGTGTTTTTTCACCAAGCACTTTGTTCATCTTTACCATAATAGTGTCAAACTGGTAGCGAAAGTCAGTATTGAATATTGCACAACTTCTGCATCAGTACCGGTTATTTATAATTATGTACCGGTTATTTATTTTTTATTTTTTATTTTTTTTGTCTGCAGCTCACAGTTTCTTGAAATTCTTATCACTTTTTCATCTGCTGCAAACTTTTTCAGAGCTGGTCACACCAAGCATTTCAATACTGAATGTTGTACGGCTTCTGCTTCAGTACCGATTATTTACAATTATACAACATGCTTTTTTTGTCTGCAGCTCTTATCACTTTTTTATCGGCTGCTCACAGTTTCTTATCACTTTTTTATCTGCTGCAAACTTTTTTCAGAGCTGGTCGCACCAAGTATGCACACTTGCATGACACAGGCCCCATAGACACAGCACCGGCCTTGTGGGAAATGAACCCAGAAACCCCATCTTTCTCTGCCCACCTCAGCCACATGGGACCCACCAGCATCCTGGAGCGCAGCTCCACACCTCTGCATTCCTTCATCAACAACAACTCCCAGCAGCTGGAGCCCTCCACGCTGAACAAAATCTCCATGATGGAGGAAGAGTTGGCTGCCTTGAGGAAACAGATTGCCGACCTGGTCATGATGCAGGAGACCAAGCCACAGGGTTGGTGTCATCTGACTGTAATCTAAACCCAGTGAGGTTTAGGGCGCCTTATGTTTTGGTGATGGCACAACTTAAGGCCAGTCTTAATATAGCAGATTATAGGAAACAGATTGCCGACTCGGTCATGATGGGGTTGGTGTCATCTGACAGCCATCAAAAACCCAGTGAGGCTTAGAGGTTAAACACCTTGTGTTATGGTGATGGCACAGCTTGAGGCCAGTCTTAATATAACTGCGCCAGTTTGTCAAAGGACAGCTTGGTTTTCAGTGATTTCCGTTGTCAATATAAAAACAGCGAATCTTTGTCAGTTTGCCACAGAAGCACATCCCTTGTTTCTATTCTTGCTGCAGTGATCAGATGGGTCCCACAGCATCTGCTGATGCTCCCAATTGGGCAATAAAAACTTCAGTCATTTCATCCTCAGTGGTGGCAGTTTCTGCTTCCATTGTCTGCAGGTTGAGATGCCTCGCAGTAAATGATGGCGAGTGACATAGTCAGGTCTGATAAACTGACCAGGTAATCATCTTCAGTCATATCACCGAGGCTTGACAAGACAGCTTGACTTGTGATGTTGCTTCAACAAAGAAAAGCTGTGGCAAAGTTGTCAGAGCTACTCCAAGCAACTTGGCATAGCACTGATTAAGAATGGCCTGTAAGCTCATCACCCTGTAAGGATGGAGGCTTCTGTACACTTTGTATGACCTGGATCCTCTGTTCACATTGAGTGTGACATGGACGGTGCCTAAGTGCGTCTGCCCTTGGCAGCTTGCCCTTTTTACCAAAGAGAGCAGGAGGAAAACTGGAGTATGTGTCCAAGTGCTTTCCTGAGGAAAACCCTCATCCACCCGCCTCTCCTGAAAATCATTTGCAAAACACATACTGCTTGAATGTCCTGTTACTACAGAGTTATTTCAGAAAAATAGATATGACTTAAGTGCTTACAACAATGTAAGAGATGTTTTGTATAATACTGATGTTATCACTAATATTGTCGAATTGATTGTTCATAATCCTGTGGGAAAATTAGTATAAATAAAAAATAATTTATTTTTTATTTTTGGGGGGTCTAATATCACCTCGATGTGAACAGACAGAAAATAAAATATTGATTGAAATCATTTGCATTTGTCTGAGAAAGTTTGGTGCTCTGGATTAGTTGATAGGAAAGGAACTGACCCTCAGTTACATAGGTGTCAGCCGTGATGATCACCTTGAGGTGTGCATTAGTTGAGCTTGTGCTCTCCGTTCTTTGTGTGCATGTTTATGGGTTTGGTTTCAGCCTTGGAGAACATAACATCTACTATTGAGTGAGATGCACAGAGAGAGAGAGAGAGAGACAGAAGCAAGTTGCGCTATGTATTATCTGTTCGTGCAGTACTGAAACCGGAGTTGCAAGATCAAGCATTGTTTTGACAAGTGTCCCAAATGAACAAGAAAGGATGAGGAAGACCACTAGGTGGAAGGGAAGAGTGAAAGTTGATGATAGTATGGCAATTTGGTTTTAAAGTGGAGAGTCAGAACTCATGAGTTTGCACTTGGACATTTGGTTTTGGAATTTGATATCATTTTGTAGACGTGGTACATGTTTTGATGGTTGTTGGTGTGTTGTGGTTGGGTGGGGTGGGGGGGTGCCATTTTTCTGTGTGTGTTGTTTGTGTACTGACAGTTGAGAATATGTCATTGTTACAGACACATCCTGTAATCCGGTGGCCACAATGTGTCCACCACCGCCACCACCTGCCTGCCCTCCACCACCACCCCCACCTCCTCCTCCTCCACCCCCTCCCCCAACTCCCACCCCAGTGGCATTCAAGACGGCTAGGACTAACGGTATGGGGTCACTTGGTGATATGCTGAAACAGGTAAAGATTTGTTTTTTGTTTTTTTTGTTCTGAACTGTCTTGATCCTGAAGACAGGCAATGCAGTTAAGGTTTCTGTCTTGAATCCGCATCCATTTTAAGGAGCAAACTGTCACAGTGTCAGTGAATCTGCATTTTTATTTCAAACACATGCTGTGCAGTGCGCGTCATTGTTGAGGGGTTTCATATCCATTTCCATTTCCTCAGGATGCTTGCTCTGATATAACCATCCTGGTTGACTGTGCGTAAAAAAGAGTTACTTATGTACTCCTCATGTACTCCTCATGGTGAAGTGTGTTGCTCCAGTCATGACATGGAGTGATGTCACACCAAAAGGACTGAATTTTAACAAGGTGTTTAAATTGTTTGTAGATAATCTTCTCTTTTTTTATGTTCCTTTTGTATTTCCTGTCTGTTTAACTAGCCACAAAGCTTTAGGATGATAATTAAGGTCTGTTTTATTTGTTGCTGGTGTATATTATGCCTACTAACATATATGCGTGACATATCACCATCATCAGCTCTGGAAACTGAAAGAGATCAGTTTTATTTACCTTTGAGTCCATTTTCTCTGAGAAATGGCACTGTCCAAAAGCGTTTCAGTATTAATTATTATCATAAATATAATTTAAATGTATTTCATCTTTTTTTAATTCTTTCTAATGTAGCTGACTATTTCTTTGTCTTTGATGGTACTCGGTGCTTTTTCATGATAGTCTTCTACACCTAGGACATTGCCTCTCAGTGCCACCTGTTGTGGGTTTCTGTGTGTCAGGTGTCACTGTCAGCAGCAACAGAGAAGGAAGAGGGTGAGTGTGGAGCGAAGCCCAAAACCATGGACATGGCAACGGTGCTCAGGGACCTGTGCAAGGTCAAGCTGAAACCAGTGGAAAGGTCAGACTGCAGATAAATACAACAGGTCCTTAGTGGCATTTGCCTCTCTTTCCTCTTTTTTTTTTCTCTTCTTTTTTTTTGCTCTCTCTTTCCTCGTTTTTTCTTTTCTTTTCTTCTTTTTTCTTTTTCCTTCCCCATTTTATCTTGGGAGAGGGGGTTCACTTTTTCTTTTGTTTTTTTGATGAGTATTTCATAGGACAGGATACATTTTTTTTCTTCCCCAAGTTTAGTATTGTGCATGTGGTTTATTGTTGTTGGTCTTCTGATTTATCTAAATGTGTGATTAGTTTTCGAACAAGAAGGTACTGATGCAGTGTTTCGTAAGTCAGCAGCAGTCTTTACCAAGAACAGGCTTCCTGGACAGCAGTGTGCAGCTGAAGAAACCAGTTCCATTGTGGTATGAGTGTGCAGACACTGCAGTCCACAATGACAATGATCCTTCTTCATTATATTATTCATCGTGTACACATTTTCACTTGCCCTGATATAACCCTAATGGTTGACTGGGCATTAAACACCATGTTACCATTCTCCACGTATTGAATAGTCATCGTCATTTTACACAGAACGCGTTTAAAGAAGCCAAGGCTATCATCAAGGCATACTGACTGCTTTGCACAGGTCTCCTGGTGGCACTCCGCTGCAGACGCGCCCCAAGCCCGCTAGTACGGATCCCGCCTCCATCATTGCTGAGGCCCTGAGGAAGAAGTTCCGCAACCGCGTCCAGCACAGTCCAGACCAGGCTGACAAGGAAAACGAGAATCCCGACTTTGACTCTCCCGAAAATAACACCCAATTCAAGGTCAGTGGTGGAAGTGCTGCTGTCACAGTCTGCACATGCATGCATGCAGATCATTGTGTGTACAGTACAAAGTCTGCACATGCATGCATGCAGATCATTGTGTGTACACTACAAAGTCTGCACATGCATGCAGGTCATTGTGTGTACAGTACAAAGTCTGCACATGCATGCAGATCGTTGTGTGTACAGTACAAAGTCTGCGTATGCATGCAGGTCATTGTGTGTACAGTACAAAGTCTGCACATGCATGCAGATCGTTGTGTGTACAGTACAAAGTCTGCATATGCATGCAGGTCATTGTGTGTACAGTACAAAATCTGCACATGCATGCAGATCATTGTGTGTACAGTACAAAGTCTGCACATGCATGCAGATCATTGTGTGTACAGTACAAAGTCTGCGTATGCATGCAGGTCATTGTGTGTACAGTACAAAGTCTGCACATGCATGCAGATCGTTGTGTGTACAGTACAAAGTCTGCGTATGCATGCAGGTCATTGTGTGTACAGTACAAAGTCTGCACATGCATGCAGATCGTTGTGTGTACAGTACAAAGTCTGCGTATGCATGCAGGTCATTGTGTGTACAGTACAAAGTCTGCACATGCATGCATGCAGATCGTTGTCTGTACAGTACAAAGTCTGCACATGCATGCATGCAGGTCATTGTGGGTACAGTACAAAAATAACCTCTGTCAATGTTATTATTAGTATTTGAGTAGTTCTTCACACTGTGGAAGTGTTAAGTTTTGGGCTCCAGTTCTTAAGCCCTTTGTGCTGATCCCATTTTTACTGTACACACAACATTTTTGTGTACACAGTAAAAATATTGTGTATCCAGTAAAAATGGATCCCATTTTTACTGTACACAGTACATTTTGGTGGTGCCTCATAATAATTATGAATCCTACTTAGTCCCGTGTTGCTTGTAGACCCTGTTTATTACATGTAGATTCTGTCACTTCTCAGATGATCAGCAAATTCAGGCTCTCAAATTTCATCATAGTGTGATTTCATCTGTGTGATTGACATTCATTTTAAGCAAGTGGATGTTGGTAGCAATATTAGGGAAGTCACTTTTGGCCTGTTCAGCTTTGCAAGATGTGGATCATATGCATTGATTCAGCCCACACTAATGCAAAAATCACAATGTAACAATAATATACTTTATTCATCCCAGCGTGAAATTATTTGTGGTATGAGCTGAATATGTCTTGATGTGTGCATCCTAATATTGTAACAATTCAAATTTGATTATGGAAAAATTAGATTACACATGGGGGGGGGGGGGGGGGGGGGGGGATGATAATCCTGAATTTCCTTTTTAAGGATTAATGATTAATAAAGTATTATTGTATTGATGGTACACTCCAGCCAATTTCAACCATCCATCATGGCCGAATCCATTTGTACTTCTTTCACTTGCTTCAGTTTGGCCAGCACCTGTTGAAACAAACTCGCAAGCGACTGTCGCTGATCGAAGAGAAGCTGAGCAGCCCCAAGTCGCCGTCAGCCAGCTACTCCTCCCCCCTGAAGGACCACAACAAGTGAGCTCCCAGCAAATGAAACTGTCCACACTGCTGCGCAAGACAAGTATCATCAGTGCATGCGTCACTCAGCACTCGTCCCTCTGTGTCAGACAGGACAGGACACACAGAGAGAGCAAAGAAAAGCCTGAAAGTGAAGAAAATCACAGGCTTGCCTAGCTCCCAGGTGGTGTGGACAGCATGGATGATCAGTGCAGAGGAAGCAGGTTGAATTTAAAAGTGGACGCTGTCCGCGTTGCGGCTGTGCCTGGACGTGGAGGGTGCTGCTTGTTCGTCTTTGCCGCACCATGCGTAATTTTTGCTCATGATTGAATGCAACGGGCATGATGGTGCGTCTTTTTCTGTCAGCATGATCAAGATGAATCGTGACGTCAGATATTTGGAAAGAGGAAGGGCTTTGATATGGCGCAAGTTGATAATATTAATACTGTATGCATGCCATACAGTTGCAAGGGTGCTCAATCCAACATCATGCTTCAAGTTCAAGAACGCTTTGTTAATATATTGCAGTTTTATATGTATGTCCTTGATTGTCAACAATAACAAAATTGTATCTAGTGTTGATGGTATCCAGAAACAGTTGCTAGGAAAATGCTTTTATTTTCCTTCTTTTACAGCATTGTAAAGTCCATGCTTAATACACATTACAGTTGCTTCTTGAAGTAGCTTTGACCACTTCAACAAGACATTTTGTTGACACACCATGAATGGGCTTTTTTCATTGAAGTACTTAGCAAGACATGTTGAGCGAAGTCTGATTGTATTGCTGATTGGCTAGTCCGTTTCATGCTGTGGCCTAAGCTGATTGCTGATTGGCTAGTCATTTTGGTGCTGTGGCCTTTGCTGTCTGGCTAGTCAGTTTGGTGCTGTGGCCTAAGCTGTACTAATTGGCTAGTCAGTTTGATGCTGTGGCCTAAGCTGATTGCTGATTGGCTAGTCAGTTTGGTGCTGTGGCCTGGTGCTGTGCTGCTGATTGGCTAGTCAGTTTGGTGCTGTGGCCTAAGCTAACTGCTGACTGGCTAGACAGTTTGGTGCTGTGGCCTAAGCTGATTGCTGATTGGCTAGTCAGCTTGGTGCTGTGGCCTAAGCTGACTGCTGGTTGGCTAGTCAGTTTTTCAACTGTGACCAGGTCATTAGCCATCATGTACTATGAGGGATCTTGACCTGTGAACAATGGAAGAAGAAACTGCCACTACTATGAATAAAAAGGCTGATGTTTTCATTGCCCAGTTGGAGCATCAGTGGATGCTGTGGGACCCATCTGATCACAGCTGCAAGAAAAGAGACGAAAAAAGGGATGTGGTTCCCGGCAAATCTCCCCATGAAGATTGGGGTGCAGATAGCCCATTGTTTTCCTGTTAAAAACTGAAGTGACTGAAGACATCATTTGCAAAGTAGCGCATCATTGCGCCGATGAAACTATGTTAAGAATGGCTTGAACAACCATGGAAGGCAAGGAGTTGTTAGTCATTCACAGTGGTGAAAAGAAATATAACACAACTGGTAGCTATTTGTACAAAAAGAGCTTGCATCTTTGAAGAGAGAAAAAAATCACAAAAGCTTACAAGTTACATCTATTTAAAATTTGTAATAGTTTACATTGATTTAAAAAACCCAAATCAAAGCATTTTACCAAATTCCTAACATTCTGATTTGAGAAGAGATTTTCAAAACACCATCTCCCTTTGTTATCAAAAAGGCTTTTTTATTCCAATCTGCATGCTGCTGAGCTCATCATGACAAGAGGCAGCTTCTAAACCTTTTTAAAAATGTTTTTTAGTCAATTGTCTGTGAAGAGTGGATTTCAGTTCTTGGTTTTGGAGCAGTGCCATGCAGTGAATCAGTACATCTGTGTATATCATATAAATATGTTATGTGTTTGTGTCTCTGTGCATGCATCTTTGTATGTGTGCGTTTGCATCGATTTGTGCATACATGTTTGTGTGCATATATGTATGCACACACATTTGTGTGTGTTTTGTCAAATCCCATTACTGTTTTACAATATGAAACAGAACGAGGATATACCTCCGGTGGAGTTTATGTCCCATGCACTTACTTGCATGCCGGATGAGTGTGTGACAGCTTTCAAGTATAAATTAACTCCCTTGTTTGTTGATTCTACGATTTTACAATGTTTTTGGCGAGTGTTTCATTTGAATCTGACTGTATTATAATGGGTACCAGCCATTACCTTTCTGCAGGGTATGTGGTTTGATTCCTGTTCAAAACTGTTTGCTCATGGTCTTATGACACATGTAATTTGTAATGCCGAGTATTTTTGTGGCAACAGAGGAGAGAATTACTTACACTGACTTACTCCTCTGTCTTTCACTCTCTGTCTTTCCCTCTCTGCCTCCTCTGTCTTACCCTCTCTGCCTCCTCTCTGTCTTTCCCTCTCTGCCTCCTCTCTGTCTTTCCCTCTCTGCCTCCTCTCTGTCTCTGCCTCCTCTGTCTTGCCCTCTCTGCCTCCTCTCTGTCTTTCCCCCTCTCTGCCTCCTCTCTGTCTCTGCCTCCTCTGTCTTTCCCTCTCTGCCTCCTCTCCATCTTTCCCTCTCAGCCTCCTTGCCTGGATGTAGACATGCCTATGCTCAACCCTGTCAAGGCATGAACAGACTATCACTACATAATAACAGTGCTTGACACTGCTGAACCCTGTCAAGGCAAGAATAGGCTATGTAACAGCAATGCTT
>OY757545.1:14038365-14068886 GCA_963584105.1 Alviniconcha strummeri
CAAAATGAATGCAGCGTCCATTGTGTATTGTTTCCTTGTGTTTGGTTGGTTGTCTGTTTTTACCGTCAAGTGCAGTCCAAGAAGAAAAAGGAATTATAATGCCAGCCCAGCTGGGCATTTCCAACATTAGGATGTATCAAAGTGTGTGTGATGGGACTGGCTTACCTTTAAAATATTACATGGATTTTGACTCCTTTCGCATGGATTTAGACTCCAACAGAATGTGTATCATCACCTTCCTGTCCTTGTGCTCATCCTCGTATGACCTGTGAAGTTGACTGGATGTTAAAAACCGATTATTGACTTACTGGTCATTTTATTGTCACGGTCACGCATTTTCACAGTTGTTGGCAATGTAAAGTGTGCATATTCTTTTATTCTTCCCCCCCCCCCCCCCCCCCCCCCCACATGTTCTCTTGAAATAATCAAAATGGAAAGGAACCAGTCCATATTTCCTGTTTACCAAATGGCTCAAAAGTTGAGTCTCAAAAATTGACATTTCTTTCATATTTTGTTTGCAGGTTTTATGAAACTAAACCAGTGTTTTAATTAGTATTTTATTCACATTTTTTCACTCTTTGTGAGAGAGAGTTGATTCAGAGTGTGTAAGTGTGTGTGCTTTTAACACTGCTGAAAGGCACCTGGTTATCCTTCAAGAAAATGAGGTCTGTTGTTACAGTGTCACAGAGATAAAATAATATCTGAATTTTGCTCTATGTTGTCTATAGGAGTCGCAGTGTATTGGTGGTGTTGATAGCAGATCCCTGTGAGTTAAAAGAATAACATCATGAAACAGTTGAAGCCTAAAGCCATGTGTGTGTGTGTGCAACTAAATTGTACAGTAAATAAAAAACATTCTGGACAAGTTTTTTTTTTTAAAGTGTTACAGAAGTGTCACTGCTTTTATCTGGCAATTTTTCCAAGTTTTTATTACAACAAATTATTCAGAGCCAAATTATTCAGCATTCCATTCACACACATTCACTTTTCCATGAAATATGTTTGTTTTCATCCTGCATAATCAAATGATCAACAGACAACAAACTGATGAGATCATTGGTGGTTTATTGACATACTGATTGAAAACAACTTGTATTTCAAATAATATTGAAAATCATTTTCAATCCTCATTGCTGAGGAACTTTCAAACTCTCACACCAAAAAAACTAAACAACAAGGGAGTAAAAGTTGTACAGTCTTCAGGTTTAAAGATGACAGAGTAAATGCATTTACCATCAGTTGCTGAGAAGATTCAGTTGTCAGTCCCTTCCTGGTGAAAGCAGCCTCAATTTCTCACTGGAGGACAATTAATTCACTGGGGTAGGGGGAGAGGGGAGTGGGAGGAAACAAACAAACAGCACATGCTCAGATGACTCATTCAAAATCTAAATTTGGGAAAATACAAGTACCTCCCTGGAAAATGCAACTGTGCTCAGAACGGTCTCAACAAACAGCAAATTGTCTGCTCTCTTGGTAGCTCTGACTTTTCAGCAGAGGTCTTCATTTCTACATCCACAGCACGAGTATCCCACTGCCGGAGGTGTGAATAGGCAAGGGTCAACAAGTACCAGCACCATGCAAAGCTTGACATTTATAATATCCAAGAAACTTTGCTACACCTGGACAGCTGACCTAAACACACATAATCACATTTCTTTATGCGAGTCAAAGAGCACAGCTACAATAATAAATATTTCAGGAGTGTAAACTAGGAATGGATATTTTGGTGCACTCAGTTTTTAATACAGTTTAAAAAATAAAATAAAAAATCCTCATCTGCTGTGCGATGTGGAGGAGGATTCTCAACTGCTGTTAAAATTATGGAATAACCTTACGCAAAAATAAGATTGGAATGAGCAGAGAAATCAGGTGAGTGTTTCATTTAGCATGTTTTCCCCCCTGATACTGTGGAAGCCTTGCAGAAAACTCCTCACCTCCAGTTTCATTTCCAATGTGTGACTAAGACAGGTCTAAGTAAACTGCAATGAAAAATGCTGTTTCAAAGCATGCAATGACAATGTGAAGGTCTCTCACACGTAATGCTGTAAGCCAGATCACAGGAGCAAGAAGGAATCACTCAGTACACTTGCCATCACTTGTGTTGCTATGCTCTGCCACTGAACACTACAGGCATGTGGGCCATAATTTTGAGCATCAATAATGAATGAATTGGGGATATGACTCTTTTCAGCGCAAGTGGTTTGATAGAGACAAACCTAACGTCAAGCACCTTCAAACAAAGAAAATGGACATGGTTTTCATTGATCCCTGGCAGCTTATGCTAACGGACTCTCCAGTTTTTTGTTTTGTTTTAATTGTACTTTTGTAGGTCAGCACATCAAATCTAAACCTGATGAAGTCAGCTGCATACAGCTGCATTTAATAAGACCAATACCTTGCACCAAAAATCAACAAAACTATTATCAACTGTGGAATACTATTTGTATCTTCTTAAACAACACACATGAGCAACCAAGACAAAAGTTGATTTTCTTTTCGATTTGTAAATCACTATCATTAGTTGATATACTTTATATGGTGATCTGAGGTTTTAAATACAAACACACAAATGCATTGAAATTCCTGAGACAACAGCAGAGAACACAATTTTGCAATAGTCCAGAATATACTTTTGATGTCTTGTAAACTACCAAAACGTTTTCAATTACGAAAATGATTTGTGTGTAACTATACAACATGCACATAACGTACCATGCAGCACCACTGGTGTACAACTCTGAAAAGAACAGGCACTCATCCACCAACACATACTCGCACAAGTACCACAGTTATTCATTCAGTTCCAATTTTAAGAAAGTAAAAACATTCCCATTCACTGAAATGGTAGTATCAGAAGTCATTACATTTTAAACAACATACAAGCACATGTTACATTCCCACAGTACAATGCATCTTAATGCAATTTTTTTAACAAGCTTTCCTATTATTAACAGCACATGTTGACAAAACAGAACATGACAAAACAAAAAAACACTGCCCAACTTATTTCTCGCAGCCAAATGTTGAGAAAAGACCCAAATGAGATCTTAAAATGCCTACTCAGCACCTGACATGGTCTACAAGGTTGTTTAGGCATTGAAAGCAACAGCTTCCTCCTCTACTCACTTCATCATTCATCAAAACACAAACAAACCACACGGGATGCTGTGTTGTGCACTCTTTCATTTCTGTACCAAATGATTCAATTTCCAGTCCTAAAACAGCAGAAATGTCATGAAATGCAACATTCACTGACATTATTGAGAACAAACTCAACAAAGGATTCATTTAAGAGGAACATGTGCTGCAGCCTATGATCAAACGGTAATTCATTTGGAGGTTAAAAATATATATATAAAAAAAGACAGAAATACAACTGATCTGTTGATGAAAGTGTGAACTGTATTCTACTTCACTATTTCATTTAATTCCATAGCTGACAGTTATACATCAAAATTCACAGCATTCTTTGGGGGTAAATTCTGAGGTGTGCCCAACTCCAAATCAATCAGTCCATACTCAGGATCTACTTCAATACCTACAGAGCCAACACTAAAGTCATATTTACAACACTTAATCATTCAATACTAATTAGTGAATACTATCAGCATTTTGTGGCATATGTATCCACCCATATCTTTATCAGAATGTAAGAGTACAATACCAAGACTTGGAGGGGAGGGGCAGAAAATCAAAGATAAAAATGTTTCTTAAAAAAACTACTAAAACTGGATGGTAGAAACATATCAAAAGTTTTCATGTCACCATATGTTGGAATTCAACACATTTTGATTTTGTATTAAGCGAACAAGAACCGGTTAATAGTGAATGCTACATCTACGCATGTTCCAAAGACAACAGTATCAAGGTAAGCATAATTATATCCCAAAAATATTGCTTACTTCACAGGATCCAAATACAAAACCTGTAAAAACATGCAACCTGACACTTTTTTTTAAACCTTTAAAAAAATTTTTTTGAACCATTCTGCAAAATGTACAAAACTTCTTTAACTGTCAAAATTACAACTGCAGTTTTATCACATTTTTAAAATATTAATATTGTTCATCTCACTAAGCAAAAGGGGGAAGATCACTACACATGGTAGATACATGGTCTCTGTCTATATATTTTGTTATGTCAGCAATGTGTGTAGGTCCTTACAAACTTGTTCATCAAGCAGAACTTCAGGATTAAACTCCACAGTCTAATGACCCAAATGCCAGATCAAAGTGATATTGTGAACACGTAAGCTCATGTTGCAGGTTATCATGCACTGTGGAACATCTTGCACAATGGTGTCTCGTGCAAGTCAGTTTGTCAGAATTGATTTGCCTTGTGTGGGATGATCAAAGTGTTGTTTAACAGAATAAGCTGTGTGTAAGCTGTCATTAAAAAGTGGTCCATAAAAATGTCCATTTACAAGAGCATGTTTGGTATCATATTCAGGCCATATTATGCTATCAGGTACTGTAGCAGATCCTACAGAACAAAGTAGCACATTTTATTCTTTTGTAACCTTCACAGAAAAATAATCTGAAGTTAATAATAATAATAAAGTAATTTAAAAAATCAACAAAATCAATAAAACATCCGCAGTCAAATACTATCACTATGAAGTTTACCTAACATCTGCAGCAACAAAATCAAACAATTTTTTGGAAATGTTTTTATTGATATAAACAAATGTGTGAACTCCAACATAAAATATAAACTGACTTAACATACTCTATACATTAAAGTCATTTCACTTTTACATGTGAACAAGAAAAGCAAAAGCTCAGACGACTCACATTCAAAATGAAAAACAAAACAAAAGATTGTCTCCCCTTAACAATCTTAGCTAAAACAGCTATCTTGGTCTTTCTTTGTGGCTTCCCCCTCTCAAAATACTGATTAAAGAAGAGGATTTTTATTTTATTTTATTTTTTAAATAACTGTATCTGTAATAAACCTAACACACCCCTCTTTCTCTCTCTCTCTCTCTCTCTCTCTCTCTCTCTCTTTTCAACTGTGTCTTTCATATTTGTGAATTTAGATCACGCAGTAATTGCAACAATTTGAGTCTTTTAAACATGATTTCACCTATTTGTGTCACAGCTCAGGTGCTGTGTAAAAGTTGTGGTGGCCATCCTGGGATCCCCATCCCTAATAGTCCCTGGTTTCTGTGGACCTAAAGCAATACAGAGCTTGACTTATTTGTGTGTAGCTTTCACACATGGTTTGAACTAGATCAGCAAGTATCTGCAGATAAAAATTAACAACCTTTCAGTTTAATCTTTCTGGTGCATCCTTTAACATTGAAACTTGACTAAGATCAATGAAAATGGAACTGGGAAGTTTGACTGGTTATCATCATATAACTTTTGAAAGGTAACATGTCAAACTCATGAAAACTGTAGTTATCTAATAACCACACTAAGCTTAAATTTGTTCACATAAGAACTTACCAAGAAAATACAATGTGCAGATGCACATTTCTCAACCCCACGGTGACTTTGAAATAGGGCTAATCACACACAAATTGAAAGACTTCACAGAAACTGCGTCCTAAATTGGCAGAAGCAAAAGGGCAAAAATTGAAGTTTCTGTTCTGCTGGAAAATGCACCAGTCGCCTCCCTTGAATAAAGTGCACATCAAAAACAACATCCTGTGCATGATCTAGTCCATGTGTTTAACTTTCTCTCCCTTGAATAAAGTGCACATCAAAAACAACATCCTGTGCATGAACTAGTCCATGTGTTTAACTTTCTCTCCCTTGAATAAAGTGCACATCAAAAACAACATCCTGTGCATGATCTAGTCTATGCCTTTAACTTTACCTCCTTTGAATAAAGTGCACGTCAAAAACATCCTACGCATGATCTAGTCCATGCCTTTAACTTAGTTTAAAAATTGTACACAGCTTTAAATTAGATTAGGACAAAGTCACTGAAATAAGTGTGCATGCATAATACTCATCACATAGTTTTCAAGAAAACTAATGATAAGATGTTTACTGTGTGCAGTGCTGTGCTGTAGTTTCATCTCCCACAACTACTAATATAATAAAGCTGGATGGATGGACTAACACTTTGTCCCTAAAATGCTCTTTAACATCTGAGGACATTAAGCAAAAAGATACACACTGATCATTACAAGGACACCATTTTTTTGTGTGAGTTCAAAATGAATTTGGTCCCATTTGCACAGAACCTTCACAATGTTGTTCAAATTAACTATATATTGCTCCAACAGTGGGATTTTCTCCAAGATTAAAAAAGGAAAAGTGACCAATATTAATTAGTACTGTAAGTAATGTGACTAATACAAAATGGGACCCAACCCACAGGCCTTACTGGGCATAAACATGGACGAAAACAACATACTAGTGGATAGCAAAGATAAAAGACCAACAGTATAGCCCACATGTAAATGCATGTTCTCTGCTGAAAAATGTGTTATATAATGGACACTTTGCCATTGTTGTCATCTTTATCCCTGGGCCTATGTCTACCATTTCTAGTTCAAGTGCCATAAAAGTCACCTTCAAAACAGATATTAAAAATTAAAAAACTCCTCTTTTTTCATTTTTTAAAACTCATGTGACCTTGAAATGATTCAAGGTCACCAAAACTCATAAGAATACACAAGGCCTGTTATAACTAAAAAGGTACTATCATGCAAAGTTTCACTTAACATCTGAAAACCCACCTGCACTGAACTTTTTACACAGAATGTGCAACTTTTAGATCTTCCACAAATAAACAGAAAAGTTACTTAAAGCATTAAAATGTGTCAGATCATTCCCATGCATGTAACAGTAATACAAAGCTTTAACTCTGTCAGATAAGAATTTGTGCAAAGAATGTCACTTCAGTTCCATATTTATTCTGCCACAGTGATGCTGAAACGTAATCACAGCCACTAAAACTGGTATGAAAGTGTAAAGCTCTATGAATATTATCAACACTTAAAGTTAAAAAGATCTTCCTTAGATAATCTCTGAGAAAGGAAGAAAATTAAGGTCAGAGTTCAGGAGCTGTGTGAAAGTTGAGGTGGCCGTCCTGGGCTCCCATCCGTAATAAACCTATGGTTTCTGTGGACGTAAAGCAGCACTTCAACCAACAAAATTAAGGTTGGCTTTGTCCCTAGTATGTCAGCCCAACCTCTGAGGCCATTAAGCCCCACATCATCGTCAAAATTAAAGCTTTTCCAGGGGTCAGAAACACACCAATGATCCTTAAATGCATTCTGGCATGCCAGGGTCACACCCACACAAAATAGTTTTAAAAAACAACAACTGACTGTTGTTAATGTGTGTAACATCTCCAAAGAGTTAAACAAGATCAGACAAGAACCTGTCCATAATCAATGCAACTTGCTGATGCTGTACCTTTCTGATGCCCATGTGGCCACTAAAAAAAGCCAGTATCACATATCTGGTGTAAACTGGTATAATCAGCTCTATGACAGTTACAATCATGCAAAGGCTGATAAAAATTTTTTTATATATATTATCTTCTCTTTTTTCTAAACCCACCTTACTTTTAAACAGTATCCTGCAAAGGCCAATGAAAAGTTTTTGTAGAGTAAATGTGTCAGTTATCTCCCTTAAATAGCTGTTCCATTCCCAAATAGCACTATATGCCTACTCTAATCAATGTATGTAGCAGTACAATGGCTAAGATTGATCAATTACAACCAAAAATAGAACTTTTAGTTCTAGGTGTTTACAGATACATGACCTTGAAATAAGGTCATGTTAAAGTGTCACCAACAAGAAGCAAAAGCTTCTCTAATAGAACAAATGGCCAGCTGAACAGTTTTAACACTGAAGTTACGAAGACACAAAACATTCAAACAAATCCAAAATATCAAGACAATAATAATCACAGTATTAATATGGTTTACAACCTTTTGGTTAATATGCAATAAAACTGTTATCAGCTTAAGCTTTGACAAGCATACTTCAACTCACATACCAACTTATTATCATGCCTCCACTCCCTTTGTAGTTTGCGTAGTAGTAAGAATACAAACATAGTTCAGGAGCTGTGTGAGAGTCGAGGTGGACGTCCTGGGCTGTCCGTCCTAACGAGCCTTCTGGTTTCTGTGGACGTAAAGAATTACTGAACCATGCTTCGGCATTGGTCACAACTTGTCCCTAATATGTCAACTGACATCTGAGGACATTAAGCATCAACTCATCATCATCATCAGAATACAAAATGCCAATGGCAAAAGGTTCAGAATTTCACCAAACACCTTACCCACAAGTATCAGGAAATGCCTTAAACCCCTTCTGCAACAGTGACCTTCAAAATTGCGGAGGAAAAAGCCGAACATTCTGGGTAATGTTCTGCCTGGTAGTGAACCCCAAGTTGGATTCCAGACAGTACAAAAGTTGAGAGCAGGTGAGGTGCCCAAACATTCTTTTGAGCTTAGGAATTGAAGCTTCATTATGACCAGCACTTAAATAGTGACTCTAATTTTTCTGATGATACTGGCAACAAACTCTGGACCAAGTTTGGTTGTAACTGTTCAACAGTTCAGAACATATGGGATAATATTTTTTTTAAAGTTCAGACACAAGGTGATTCCAGCCCCAACCCACCCCTCCACCCCCCACCAAATCTACCTATCCCCACCATTAACTTTGTTGCTGGGGGGGGGGGGGGGGGGGGGGGGAAGAAAGACAGAGAGAGAAGAGAAAAACAGAAGCATATATACAGAAAACAACAACTTTTTACAGCATTTAGCGCACACAAAGCTGCCTGAAAAATGATTAAAGCATACATTCAGTCATAGAAAAGTGGCACTGTCAACCTGAGCTTTTCCAGTTTAGTTCAGGTGGTATATGTGCACTTGGAAAAGCCTGTGTGCTCCACCCCATCTCTCAGATGTTTCTCCAACATTGCCTTTCAAACAGTTCCAATGTTCATCTGATTGACGATGGCTCTTATCATTTCAACGAAGATTATTGAGCACATTTTCTTTCCATGCCTCTCCGCTCCAGGTGACCGATGATGTGATGTCCTTGGTCTGTGCCCACAAGTAGTGTCTCAAGACCCTCAACACTTCAGATCTTGCAAGATGCAAGCCAAATGTGATGGTTGCTTTGCCTACTTAACCATATATGCAGTCTCCCTTTATTGCACATTCGCACAGTCAAGGACACCATAACGAAAATACTTTCATTAGTCCACATATATGTCAAATATGTTCTTCATAAATTATCAAAATCCATGAACATTGAGAGATACCTACTCTCTCTCTCTCACACACACACACACACACACAGACTCACATCTCCATAAATAACTCTGTTAAATACAATATTTTCAGTTTCTTTGAGCATGCCCTTATGTCATAAATCCCCCTCCCCCCTTCCCAAACAAATAACCAATGCAGCGTTGAAATGGCTGATCAGTTCATTATGCATGAAGCAAGAGGTGAGAATAATGAGAGGGTTCTGTCTGTGGTCATGGAATCTAGACGATACAGATGAAGATGAGATATGTGTACCACCTGAGTTGAAACCTTTCAAAATGGTGTTAATAATGTTAAACATCACAGCTGCTGCTCAGTCTATAATATTTGTTGAGTGATCGGCCACCACTTACATTTTATATACAAGACATATCATGAAGGGAACACCACCAGTGCCCAGTTGTGAAAAGTTGACCATGCAGCAGGGAACAGCTCATCCCAGTATGTACTACCATAAGAGAGAACAAAGCTGCTACAACACTTCTCTCCAATTTCTCCCATCAACTTTCACACACGCTAACAAGAGCGCTACGTACAGACTGTACAAAATCAGTGCAAACTACATATTCAGGGTCTTTTGTTGCTATATGATTATATGTATTAATTAAACAGGTGAATAAACAGAAAATATGTATATAAACAAGTTTTGCTGGTATATTTAATATATGCTGAAATTCAATAATGGTCTACCGCAAGGGTGTATTGTTTAAGACCAAACAGCAAATGTTTACAGATGTATAATAAATATGGCTTTAAATATAGTTTATGTCAAGATATCCACAACAAAGATGCTGTCTTGTAAGTTGGTTTGAAATTGGATTTCATTTTCTTCTCATGCCTCTGGTGTTCATGTTCAGATTTTGGAATTGCTCAATTTAATCAATAAAAAAAAAAACAGCTGTTACAATGCAACATTCTTTTCCAATCATAGCAGCCTGGAGAAAGAAAAAAAGAAAAGAAAAAAAATCTGCTGACAAACACAGAATATACTCTCTTTTTTAAACTTTTAATTTAACCACCAGTTTGTTCTCTGTACTAGTCCTGTTTTGTTAAAATCATTTAGCTACCCTCAGTTACTGCAATCATAAATCTACAGCCAATAGGCAAAACTCTAGAGCAGGAAGCACTGGAAGGAGGTGGGGTGGAGAAGTCTCAAGTTATGTTTACAGCAAATGAATATTAGATCAAATGCTTTACCTTCCAGTAAATCACTCTGCAAAATACTGTATCAGCAGGATTGTGCTTTAGTGTATTTAGGTTAATATTTATCCTGTGAGCATTCAGGGGGATGATGAGTGCAAAATAAATAACATTATTACCATTATTATTTGTTTAAAGATGGGTGAGAGGAATTTTCTCAAATAATATGTATTACAGTCATCATCAAAAGGAACAATTTAGGAGATTATCAACAGATACCTTTCATGTGAGATGGTTAAATTTACATGCTGTTACAGTATACAGTATTATATAGATATATATATACATATTTGCTAAGTCCTACACATGCTTGCAGTTTTTGTCAGTTTAAAACCTTTTTCCATTGACTGGATAAAAGCAAACTTACAGCTTGCTAAGTATATATTAAAAAGCTACAATCTATTGAACAATTCATTTTCTGCTCCTCTTCACAATCTGTTTCAACCATGAGCACAAAATTTATAATTTTACCCCAAAACCAATAATGTAGGTTAAAAAATAACATCACAGAAAGTTGTGTCCTAAAATCTCCACACTTTTCTGTACCATTACAAACAAAATATCGACAAGTTTTTCACCTTGTACAGCAAAATACCCAAACTGAGTGCCTAGATACTAGAATAAAGTCTGATAGTAAAAGGATCAGAAGTTCAGACATTATAATACAAACAGTCATATTTTCAGTATATGAATCCTGTAACCTTCACCTGGAAGATAGCAACCCACTTTCTTCACATGACACTCCAGTTTATGATGATGTACCACTGCAGCAAGTTTAGTTACAGAAAGTTCATCCATTCAGAAACTGAAATTTTGAATGTTTGCCATGACCTTGACCATGAACACAGCTATTCCAGTATTTTCACTGGACACCTTGGCGTATGATAATCTACCATCAGACTAAGTTTCGATGCAAAAAAATCATTAGTTCAGAAGATACAGTAGAAACATTCATATTCTGATGATGTAAGCCCTCACTGTGACCCTGACCTTGCAGATAGCAAACAAAATTTTCACATGACACTCCAATGCATGATGATAAATTACCATACCAAGTTTGGTTACACAGTTTTTTTATGGTTCAGAAGATATCTCCTGGACAAAGCCCAGACACACAGAAAGCCAGACAGACAACCCCCATCCCCAACACACACACACACCTTTGTTATGGGGGTATAACAAGCAAGGCCAAACACTCAGACAACTCACATTCAGAACTGGTACCAAAATGAAACAAAAATAAACGAAATACACAAGAGGTTCAGACTGGGTCCTTTTACACATGACACAACAAACAAACGTGCAGCTATCTGGAAGACCTTGCCTTTGTTAAAGTTACGAGCATACACTTATTCCACATGTCAACAAGCAAAATGTCAAAATACCTTATCTGTATGTGTGTATTATCTAGATCTAGATCTGCATGAGATCTACATTATATAATGCACATAGACAAGCTGTTTTGCCCTTCTTGTTGATTCCATGTAGAATAACCACTTCTCTGTTCCTCTCTATTCATTGTACAACAAAAGGCATTAGGTCGGCTGGAACTTTACACACAGTTTAACTAGGTCCTAGTAGAAAACATTATTTCTTAATTGCTTGTGTGTTCTAAACTTTTTTTCTTACTCAGTTTTGTTAGATTTTAAAGGGGGAGGAGTGGGGATCTATACCCCTTAAGAAACAAATTTACCAGGAATAGGCCAGTGTTCAAATGTTCAGCAAATCCATTATTTCCCTTGAATAAATGCCAATGCTAATTTGTGTTACATGCCTGATCCAGTACATGTACTTAATGATTCATCAAAATTTGAATGTGAGTGGATGAGAAGGTTCTAGAAGTTATGCAACTTCAGTCTCTACTGTTTGATGCCGTCGTGACCCTGAAATAAAATTCACTGAAATGTTCTGTCCAGTCCAAAAGTCAGTACCTATCAGTACCACCATGCAAAATTATTCATCATGCCACTAGTATCCAAGACAAAAATCACATTCACATTTGTGCCAAAGATGGATGGGGCTGGCTGGCTGACTCAACACTGATGATTACACACACTCACACTTTCCACACTTTTGACAACTTGCTGCATCTGCTTCATCAAAATTAATAAGCCTACAGTCTTGTGAACTCCTAAAACTTTTGACAGTGAAAGGAAAAATTGCATAGATCAAAAATGATTTTGCCACCGAAATGGTTACGAGACATATCAGAGTATTTTCAATTTCATTCTCAGTCCGAGTCCACCAACACCACATTGACTAAACTTCCTGCCAGTGCTTTATGCCATATGCTTATCTTCACCCAAGCTGCACACTCTCCATGGTACTTTCCAATACACAGTTTGACACAAACACCCTGCTGGGACCACACTAAAGCAACCAAAATATGCACAGCACAGAGCCTAAAAGTCATTCACACCACACGTGGGGACTGGAATGCATCGTGGCTTTAATACAGCATGACGTCTCAGCGGTTGACTGCACTAAAGGCGTTTTGACACAATATATAAAAGTCCCAGCTCTCTCACCAAGTCCCTAGTGGTCAGTGAGGCCTACTGAGCAATGTGACGCCCTCAGTCTGTGCAGTTGAAAGACAAGCTGCAACACTGTTACTGCTGTTGGTGTTGCTGGTGGACGGGCTGCCACTGGAGTCGGGTTGCTGGGCCCTGGGTAAAGTCAGCCCCACCTCATTGGCCAGCAGCTTCAGCTTTGCCTCGTCCACTCTCTGACCAGCTCGCAGGATGCTGGGCCAGCTGGATGCCAGCCCAACCAGTTCCTGATGGCACACACCAGGCCCTGCTATTCCGCTTAAAGCTGCCTTCAAGCGCTCAGAGTCTTCTTTTAAGACGTGCGACCGCTGTCGCAGCTCCGTACATGATGATGACTGTAAGTGGGGGTGGGACGGGGTGATGTTGTTGTCATTAGGCTCCCTGGTCCCCCACTGCAGCAGCCGTGTCTGACTTTGCAGTGGCAGAAAGCTGAGATAGTCCACAGGTGTGTCCATGCAGGAGCTGAGGTTTGAGATCTTGGGGCGTGCCGTAAGCCCATCCACCGACAAGCAGTTTTGGTCCGAGTCACCCACCCCGGTCCTTGACAACAGCGAGGAGGCCTGCACTGGGGTCGCAGGTAGGCTCTGCCGACGCTGAAAGTTAGAACGGGTAAAACTGTCCCGTCGAAGCCCCATGTAGAAGCCAAGGTCTTTGCGTACAACCACTGGCATGCTGTGCCTCCGCCGAGAGTTGCGGGCCAAAAGCATCAGCTGCTCTTCTTCAGACATAGGCAGCAGAGGATAAACGCCACCCTCTCCAAGCTGCTCTGAGTCCGTCTGGTAATGGAAGGCTAGATTGATGTCATTCTCAACAATGTCTGCCTCCTCCCCATGACCCTCTTCTTCGTCATCCGCTGGTCCCACCTGCACTGCTCCCTCCTCTTCCACTTCACCTCCCTCCATCTCCGTCTGGCATCTCTCCTCTTGGCTGATGCTTGCATTGTTGCGGTTGCCATCATGCAATGGTGGCAGCAAGCCTGCAGTTGAGGCAATGGCTTGGCTTTCCAATGCAGCCACCTTCGCTAGCGCTTCCTTTTCCCCAAGGGCCTGCCACTTCTGCTTATTGGCCAGGATGTTGCCCAGCATCTTTTTACTCAGCTTTGTTGGCAGGAAACGCTTCCACTCCATAAAGAGAGGCCGCACCACCACCTCCATGAAACCTGGAACATAGTATACATATTTCAGGCAACACATTTTTGTTTTTATATAAAAAATAAAAATGCTAGCAATTAATCAGCATCTTCGCCACTTATTCGTTCTCATCAGCATCTTCGCCACTTATTCGTTCTCATCAGCATCTTCGCCACTTATTCACTCTCACCAATTCTTATATATGTAGCGTTTTCAAGTGCACTGATACCATCTTGAACTGAACTGAACTGAAGAGTCACACAAATAACTAGGGGTTTATTTTTAATCCAAACTACTTGTGAAGCAAGACAGCCCCAGTCTCAGATTAATGTGTAGTTTTGCTCACCAATCTGAATCTTGGCCACAGTGTTGGTATTTCTATCACAGACTGGGGTGACTGGAACCCCAACTTGTCTCTCCATGTCACCTGAAAATGCCATCAGCATCATCATTATAACATATAACATGTCCTTCCAGCCCTGGCAGCCAGCGCCCATGTTAGAGATGATCTCCTCATACTGCTAATCCAGCTGCAAAACCCTGGTCCCGGCACAATTTTCTATTTTGATTGGGGGTGTCATCTCCACCTCTATGACATTTAGGACAACACAAAAACATTAAAAAATTTTTTTACCACCAGTCCCATTTTCACTGTTAGTTATCAGCGTCATTATCTTCAAAATGTATAACGGTTACAGATGCTGCAGCAAACCCAATAAAATCAATTTCTATTTCAATACAAGTGTCCAATTTGCATGTTGTTACTTGATAGCTTTGTCTGACAGTAACTAAAATATCCTGGAACATGAGAGAGGCTGTGGTGGGGTGTGTGGGGGGTGGGGGGGAGGGAGAGCAGGGGGTTATTCTGTTCTTAATTACTGCTTTCAAGATTTAATTCAGCATTTAAGTAATACACCAGTACACATGTTTCTTATATCAAAAGCCAGCAAAAATAATATTTGACCTTGACGGAAAAACTCCTCAACAACTTGTCGACTCCACCTCTCGCTGAGAGACCACTTTCGACATGGATTGCAGATGTCAGCACACTTCAGAGCTATCTGAAAAAAGTGGAACAAATGCTAAGCAAACAAAAAAAATCTATATATATTCACTCTACTGTGACTATAACTTCTTGCTGAGATCATTGAAATCAGTGTGAACATGTCAAGCTTGATGAAAGTTCCAGTCATGTAGATTTCTTAACCTCTCACATACCTATCTCCCCTCCAACCAAAGCTTTTGTAAGGTTTCAAGCACAAGTCAACAACTGCCTAAGACATGCAGGCATTTTTGCATATGCCCTTGTCCGTACATGTAACTACTAGAGAAAAAATATCTGAACTTAAAATTAGGATACACACCATGAAGGCAAGAAGAGACTGAAGAGAAGCAACCTGCATTCAAATTTTTAAAGGATAAAATTTGATCAAATATAATGCAATAGTTTATAAAGATTTCCAACTTTCAGTTTTTGGACTGGCTACTGACATTGCTGTAACCTTGAAATAAAAATAAGCTCATTGGCCGATTGAAGTGGTATGAAAAAGTACCGTTCAGTTTGCACTACAGTACACATAAATAAATTACACACATTCATCATAGTCATGTAGTCCCCAAAAATGCAATGCTAACATTTGTGTACTGCAAGTCTGGCCAGTCAGCAACACCAACATAAACAGCTAACAACAACAGCTAACACTGATACACACAGACTCGCATTGTTTTGCATGAGTCAGTAATTATGGCTACTCCTAAAGATACAAGAAGAAAGCACAAAAGAAATACCTGCAGAACAAAATGGCGTAAATTGTAATTGGAATTTTTCTCAAACTCTTTCTCGTCTATCATTCGCTGCACACAGAAAAAGGACCCATTAGGATTTCACATAAAAATTATGTTGAGAGCAGTCTGTGACATGACTGAAAGTAAACAGCACAAAACATCCACACCTCACAGTTATCATGGAATGACATACATAGAAAAGGACTCCAGATTAAAATCTGCTGTGAGCCAGTCTGGCCTAGCAGTAAGGCATTAGGCTGCTAAGCGGAAAGACCTCAGTTCGATGTCACTTCGGCTCTCCTTTCTCTTCAAAAAGGTTGTGGTTTGTGGACACTGTCTTGTGATTTTGTCCATCACTTCCTACTGAAACATTAAAATGGCTCTCATCGCTGCCCATCTTAAGGCAGGAATCATTCTGCTGGTGACAGCGTAGCGATAGGTATATAATCTCCCTCTTCCACCACCTCCATACCCCCTTCTCCCCGTCCCTAATAAACCTTATGGTTTCTGTGGACGTTAAGCACCATGTTTACTTACTTAAAATCTGCTGAGCTTATTTTCCATTTTGTACGTTATATTCCTGTAGACACAAGTACATTGCTACTGATCAGTATCCAGATATATACGCAATGGCCTCATTATTGATGACAGCCAAAGTTCTACAGCACTTTGCAGAGGCAGCTGGTAACCCCCTCCCCCCTTCACTCCCTCTCCCCCAGCAGCTGCTGTACTGTGATCATTACCATGTGCAGGCAGTCTTGACCTATCACCCAAAAGATCAGAACATGAGACTTCCTGCCTCCCCTCCCCCCCCCCCCCCACCTCATGGAGACTAAAATACAAAAATGAAAACTCTACCATTAACCCTTGCTCTCCTCCATACACAAGCATACTAAATAGACGGCATAATCTGGCACCAAGACCACTGCTCTTCCAGAAAAGCCACACATGCCCCCAAAAAGGTATGGATTATCTTGAACAGAACCCCCAAGGCCTCCTTGGGTGAATAAACCAGAGCTGAAGCTGAAATCTGTGAAGATGGAAACAGATGTTTATACGGCAATTAACAAACCTTGCGCATAAAATAATACAACTGAGATGCCTGAAAACACATAAATCTTGCCACTCTCATATTAGATAGGTGCACTGAACTCCTGACTATTCGCTAGGCAATTCTGGTCCACATTTGTGACGCAGTGAGACTGTGTTCCAAGACATGCGCACTGCTAGCTGCATCCCACTACCTGACTGCTTGTTACACTATGAACATTATCTGTCAGAACAGCTGCCTCAGGGTGTGACTTACCCTGAACTTGAGCAGAAATTCTTGCTGTCTTGTGATGTCTGTGGCCAAAATCAAGGACCTAAACTGCCAGATTGCTGTTGCCCTGTTCCACAAGAAGAACAAAAGTTATGTAACTGTTCCACAACATTGACCTTGAAGACAACAAACCAGTCTCTTCACAAAACACACCAGTTAAGGGTCGTACAATGCACCAGCAAAACAGTCATATTTTTTATTTCAACAGCCCTGCACTATTGACCTTGATGATAGCACACCAATCTTTTTGCACGATTCTTCGGCTCATAATGGTGCATCACCATGCCACGTTTGGTTACTGAAGGTTGACCAGTGAAGAAAATACACAAGATCCGGACACAGACACTGTGATTCTAATAGCACCCCGCCCCCACCCCCTCCCTATCCTTCTCGTTTTTTTTGCTCACCTGCTTTTTTTTTCTTTGCTTTAATTTTTTTTTTTTTAATCTTCTTTAAAAAATAACAACTATTATTACCCATGTAAAATCATTCTGAACAATGTTCTACAGTTTGTATCAAGGACACATTGCCTAACAGGCATTTGTGGATAAATCTTTACCCTTGTATAATTAAGTTTGCTCTCTCTCTCTCTCTCTAACACTGCTTCGCACCTTCTAACATGCTGGTAAAATCAAAATGTTGATCACGTACTTCCAGAGAGGAAAATGGTTACTCACCACTGACTGTCTGTAAAGTGAGAGAAGAGACCACATTCCTGCATCAACCCCACTCCATAACGCCAGTGGTGCATCTCCAATACTGAGGTATTCTGTGGGTAAATAATAAGTCATGTTGTAAATAAATAAGTACACAAATGGGGAGGGGATGGGGGGTGGAGGTGGGGTTGTAAATCACTAGGAAGTAAGATAAATATACAAGCAGATATATATCTAGAGAGAGAGATTTGGAGCTGGGGGGGGCTGGGGTGGGGGGGGGAGGGGGGGGCGGCAGTTAGATATCTGCCTCTCTGACATGTAACCTCAAAGTATGCTCAAGGTCATTAAAAGTGGTGTGCACGGGTAAAGCTTTAAAAAAAAACTACTGCCAGACAAAAGTTTGGCATGTATCATGTTTACACTGTCCAACAAAATCACCACCTTAGAAGAGTTTTTGGCATTCTTGGCCAGTCTAACACTGATCATTTCACACGCTTTTTTTCTTTCCTTTTAAGGCGGCAATCTACCATCATATACTGCCATATAAAAATGTCTGATTGGATCAGTTGCTAAGGAAACAGGTAGAATAAGACATCATAATCAGACATGTTTTATTCTCATTAGACACAAAGCAACCACCAGCCAATGAAACCATGCATTGTGTATTACGTATCCTATCTCAGCAATTTGTCCCCAAATTGCCCATTTATCTATGGTTCATACGTTACCAGTGATTAAGCTGCATCATGCACAAGCATTTTTGTGTAATGATTTATTGCCAGCCAGCCTATAAAGATCAGAATGTTTGCAACAATTCAGGCACTGGCCTTGAAGACAATTAATGTCTGAATCACATACAGCACAATAGTTTCTAAGTGTGGCCTACAGTCATGTCAACACTGTTTTCATTGTCTGTGCACATGTGCTCTTCAGTCCAACCAACACAGTCCATTTCTTTGCCTTCTTCTTCTTCTTCTTCTTCTTAGGTGTCCTAGTAATATTAGTGCTGCTACCAGTGCAGTTTTCTTCAACACTGCTGGTGTCCTCTGCCATTCGGTTTATATGGTTTATGCAAATGTGGCTTACGTGATAGCCATGACCTTCACCTACAGTTCCATCAGACAATGCCTGAGTGTGTGGCAGTAGTGATGAAGTCACTAGACGCAGGTATCAAATGTCAGACTTCCTGCATAGTTGTACTAATGTGCCTGATAGTGGATTGCCACATTTAGTCCGGAACCGACCTGGTAGAGAGCTGCCAGATGATTGGCTGTTGCCACAAGGAATGTCTGGTTGACCCCAGGATGGTCGAGGTCATGTGCCATAGCCGAAACAATTGCCATCATGGCCTCAAATGGTGAAACAACCTTGCACAGCTGTATGACAAACAAACAAAGAAACCATCCTGAAGATTTCTGTTCAAACTCATGATGTACAGAAAATAGACATTTAACATTTCACAGCACAACAGCTGTTCCACTCCTCAGTGACTCTGTGTCTTTCCTTCCTTCCTTTCTTTCTGTCTCTGTCTGTCTGTCTTTCTCTCTCTCAATACTTTAAGCTACATCAGCTGTAACAGTAGTTTACTGAACCCTACTCATGTTTGCCATATTTCAGCATTTACCCCTGGGGTGCAGTTGCCAATATCTTACTAATTTTACTGAGGCAACCTAAGGTTCAATTCCCCATACTTCTTCAATTTCAAATTTTCAGACTTTTTTCACATGCGTGGCAAATAACACTTGGGCCCAACATGCTGTTCATCCTCATCCAAGACATTATAGACATTAAATCTGATTCCCCCAACAGACTAAGCAACATTGAACCTGGCTCAAACCAAGACTGAAGCTGGTTGTGCAAAATACTAACCAGATGACGTAATACAATACAATGCGATACCATAATACAATACAAAACAATGCAGTGTGGTGCAAAAGAAATAACAGCCTGTTGAAATACTTAACCTTTTTTCCTTTTCTTTTTTAGCATTAATATTTTCAAAATAGTAGGTATTACATTCTGAGATCAAACTGTGATGCGCTCTCAGAAATGGGGATAACCATAAGGCTGAAAAATAAAAGAAAAAAGATTCTACTGATCAACATTACTGAATTTTGGATTTCTGTTTAGCTTGGGACCACAAAAGTTCCTCTGGTTAAAAATCAGAGCCGCATCAAGTTAACTAAAACACCTCTGCATCCTCAGTCAATGTAACACTGTGACCTGATGGCACACTGTACCTGTACACAACAACAAATATGAAGGAACTTTATTATTCATAATAAATGCATAAAATGAAAATTTGCCTTTTGGGTCACCCAATTTTCACAATAAAAATGTTTTAAACATTAAAAAAAGAACAATTTGATAATTCAACATAAAAAAAGGTAAAAATATACAAATAAAACATAGTAAAACATTGTTTCTGGGACTGATGAAGTGCACAGTCATCACTCATATCCCTACCCTCCACTGCCTCTCCATCACACCCAAAACAATACCTACACGTGCATGTTTTGGCGTCAGTATCCCAAAGAAAAAACTGCAGATGCAAGCTACCTTATCTTCCTGCAGGTAGCAGTACATGGCCTGCGTGACGTCCGTTGAGTGGATGATGTTGTGATACGGGTTACTGTCATGGTAACTGTCTTCTATACTAGCTGTTTGACACATAAAGAAAGGAACATCTCTTAAAGTGATGACCTGATAAATTTGCAACTCTCAACATTCACTAATCTACCAATCAAAACACTCTCAGACTCAGGTCATTTACATACTTATCTGCAAGTCTTTGCATTATATATTTGCAAGGCTACAACATTTGTGAGACATAATGGACAAGTTTCATACTCAGCAAGACAAAATCACGCCAGAACATACACTTCAAAAGTAATCACACTTAGTACCAACTCAACAGGAAGCATACCATGTTATGTGTTTAAAAATGAATTGGTTCTTTCCTAATAAATTCAGTGAGAACATAACCATACATTACATAATCCAAGATTCACACAGAACACTCACATTCAACACTGGAAAATCTAACTTATCATCTCACAGCAGTCTGCAATCGTTACATTATGGCAGGGTAATATGTATCACTTTGGCAAAGCTGAAACATTTATCTAGTGCAAAGGACTGAAAGATCTGCATTGTTTTTACTCACACTAACCAAAGGAGGGGGGTGGGAGTAGTGGTTCTTTTTAATGACACACTGTGACACGGCTGTACATGCCAAGAAGTGTCCCAGATGACAAGGTAAACAATGAACTGTTACACCGTAAAAAAATTAAAATGTATGAATGGATAAAATTTAATAAGTAGTACCATCATGCAAAGTTTTATATTTACTGCGTCTACAAAAATCTCAATTTGTTGCTGTTGGTTGTTGTTTTTTGTGTTTGTTTTTTCCCTTCCCATGTCCAGACAGCAAACCCATACAGACAAACACACATAGTCTTGCATTTTTTAATTTCTTTTGCAAGTCAGAAACAATGACCAGCCAGTCAATCAGCTATTCAATTCCATGTTAGGTTAACAGAAAGTACTCACTAATAAAGCACAGCAGTTTGATAGTATCTATTCGGAAGCGCTGGATAAAGCCATAGTCCCTGAAGATGTGATATGCCAAGTAAAGCAATGAGCGACCTGAAACAGGGAAACTGCATAAAGTCAGGCAAAAATATCCTTTACCTCACAGGTAGTATCTTAAAGTTGTGCACAAAATTGCTTTCCCAAACTCTGGTGTAAAACTGCCAGCTACAAAAAATTCTTGCAACATTCTGATACAATTTAATCATATATCTCTCTATTTCACCAGATTAACCATTTATAATAAATGCCTGGTGCTATTTCCAAAAAACACATGCACCTCCAGCAACATGTTACATTTCGTCATCATCAGCTTATGTGGCAGTATCTCAGCAACAACAAAACACACACCTAGATGCAACAGTTCTTCATAATCAACTTATGCAGCAATGTCACTCTTTTTCTTTTTTTTCAAATTGCTTACCCAATTGTTACACTTCTTCAAAATTAACTTATGCTGCAATAACTCTAAAAAGACACACTCATTGAAATATTACATATCTTCATAATCAACTTACTTGGCAGTACTTTCAACACAAAATGCCTACCTACATGTTACACTTCCAGCTATTGGAGTACTTAATGGGTCTATGTTAGGAAGTCCAGTGTGGCACCAGTTAATATGGATTTCAATACATTTACTCAACTGGACACAGAGGAGACTACTTTGATTAACTATTAAAAATAGATTATGCATGACTAAATTACCTCCTGTCAAGGTGTCTAAGTGAAAAACGTCGAAATCCCAGCTGCCCACATGTGAGAGAAGCAACTGCACACAGTCACAAACCAAGAAATTATAGTTCACTGAGAGAAAATCACAAGTTTTTATTTGATAAAATACAGTTCATTGAGAGAAAACTCACAGGTTTTTATTTTATGGAAAGCTGTATGTGGATGTACCTGCAAAGCAGCTCAACTGAAATGTGTCTGGGTTTATGTGTGCATGCATGTACATGTGTGCCTGCCTGGCTGTGTGTGTGTGCTCTATGCATGCATGCATGTATGTGTGTGTGTGCTGTGTGTGTGTGTGTGTGTGTGTGTGTGTGCGTGCGTGCATGCGTGTGTGCGTGCACGCGTGCATGCACATGCATGTGTATGTGTGTATGTGTGTGTGTGTGTGTGTGTGCATCACTAAGCCATCAGGCCAGCAAACCAGCCTAGCTGAATCAACAACCTTACACTGATCACAGATTTATTAATTCCATGAGCATCACTGAGTGCAGTATACACATGCTGAAAGGAAACAATCTCTGATGTTTTCACTTCTAATATTACATTTTTATTGTGTGCCTCCATTAGAAACCCTGTGGCTCTACTACCTTGTAAGATGTGCCATTTTCTCTCATTTTAATGTTATGAAAAGATGAGAGCTAGTCTAAGACTGTCAAATAGCATAAAATTATAATTTAAAAAAGGGGGTATTTCAGCTATCTAACTAGACAAGAAAGCAGAGATTGTGACAGTAGAGCAGAAAGACAGACCGACAAGCAGAGAGAGGCAGAAAGACAAACACAGAAAATGAATATGTATGCACATATGCACACACACACACTGACTCACTTACTCCCCCACCGACCCTCCATTTCACTCTCAAATGTGACTCTAATAGATAATCACCTGTGTAGGAAGATGATAGTAATCGTCAACACAATGTTTGCTGTCTTTGGTCAGGTGGGTGAAAGGTTTCCGCCGCCTGTGTATCCTGTGCATGCTGTGAAACCGGGATCGGAATCGCAGCTTGTAGTCGGGTAGGGTCAGTTCTGTTCAAAATGATTCAAAACAAAGTCAAGTCTGAAGTATGCTGCAGACCAATTTCTCTACAGTGTGCATAGCAGCAATGTGTCTGTAAAACCTATCTAGGCCTACCAAGAAAGTAAACAGAACTAAGAAAACAACTCCACACAGGCCTACCAAGAAAGTAAACAGAACTAAGAAAACAACTCCACACAGGCCTATCAAGAAAGTAAACAGAACTAAGAAAGCAACTCCACACAGGCCTACCAAGAAAGTAAACAGAACTAAGAAAGCAACTCCACACAGGCCTACCAAGAAAGTAAACAGAACTAAGAAAGCAACTCCACACAGGCCTACCAAGAAAGTAAACAGAACTAAGAAAGCAACTCCACACAGGCCTACCAAGAAAGTAAACAGAACTAAGAAAGCAACTCCACACAGGCCTACCAAGAAAGTAAACAGAACTAAGAAAGCAACTCCACACAGGCCTACCAAGAAAGTAAACAGAACTAAGAAAGCAACTCCACACAGGCCTACCAAGAAAGTAAACAGAACTAAGAAAGCAACTCCACACAGGCCTACCAAGAAAGTAAACAGAACTAAGAAAACAACTCCACACACTTTCCTGACACTGACTATGACAGAGCAAAATCCTCAGGTGACTCACTATCAAAATGAGAAAATACAACAGGCCTTCCCTTAATATATAAGTATACTGAATCCGATGAAAAACATCACTCAGTTGAAACTGTCTGATGCTGCTGTGACCTTAAATTGTTAAATATGCACTGTCACTGACAGTGGGTAAGGATCAATAAGTACTGTCATCTAGCAAAGTCCAGAATTCATTACAACTAGAGCATCCAAGAAAACTACCATATTTCTGCCATGGCCAGGTGGATGGACACAAGCCGGATGGCCAGCTGACTAGACATGTGGTCTAATACTGTCATTAGGTGTGTGTGTGTGTGTGTGTGTGTGTGTGTGTGTGTGTGTGTGTGTGTGTGTGTGTGTGTGTGTGTGCGTGTGTGCGCGCACGCGTGTGTGTTTTGATGTACATTTTTGCATGTGAGACACAAATGTTCAACAGTGCATGTTTCTAGCTTTGTTGTGGATTTGGAAAATGTTAAAAAGTATCAACAATGTCATCATGCACAAAGGCTGCAACAACAAGGAAAAATAGTCACAAAGATAGCAAGACATATATATTATTTGTACCTACTTTCTATTAATTTGTGTTCCCATTCTAATAGCTGACCAGTATCAGTGAGGCTCGTCTTTCCTCCTCTCATCCTCCCGTCACCTGCACACACACAGATACACACACACATGCACACACACACACACACACACACATGCACACACACACACACACATACATGCATGCACGCACGCACACACACACACACACACACATACACATACATGCATGCATGCACGCACACACACACACACACACACACACACAACAATGTGATGGGTGATGACGCCATCACTGCTAATTGAACCACATGGTCAAAATACAAATGGTTATAAGCATCAAGTGTCATAATTTTATCAAGTACAATGCTGAAAAGCTCACAAACTTACATCTTCAAGCAGGTAAACCTAGCCACTTCATTATAATACCAGCCAAATGTGATCAGCCATGACTAACCACTGTTGACAAGCGCATGGTCAAAATACAACTGTTTTTTAGCATTAACCATTATCAGTATCATCTATTACAATGCAACTCAAAAACAAGGAGAAACCTGCATCCAGCAATAACACATCACAGTTACTTGGAATGGATGCCCAGGCAACTGCCAGTGTAATATCTGGGTGAAATACAATTCATCAGACTACTAGTGAGTGTCTGATTAATTGTTCTGGGCACAATAATCACTTCACATTGGAAGAGAATTAGAGAAGAAGAGGCTGAATGAACCATGAAGAGGCAGTTTAAATACCATTCACAACATCACCTTTCCATCAATTTTTGCCCAATTTCTGCTGTCATGTGGACTGTGAAAAATATTTGCTTACATCAACACCTTTTGCTGTGCACCAATTTCCCACCAACTTTACATTGTCTTCTGAATGACTCATTCCTGCTCAAGTTCTTCCCCTCAAATCTGAACCATTTTCTACACAAGGGAAGTAACCCAAGGGGCTGGCATAGAAGACTACCTCCAAATAATTTTGCATCAAATATATGTAACTGACGCAAAGAAGGTCATGAGAAAAAGGGTACATATGTTGGTTTGATCATCTAAGCTAGGAGCAAAGTTTCTCCACAACCAAGCCAAAGAAATTGGCTTTGAATGCCCAGCAAACCTCATAGTTCATATTAGAGTGAAATGGATTATATCAACATCAAACGCCATTCTGTAAATTTAATGAAAACAAAAGTAAGAATCCAACACGCCAGCACAGATTGTGAACTTAACAAGAAAAGCAACTGTGCTCAGACAACTGGCACATCCATGAAAAAAATGAAAAAATAATAACACTGCATTCAGATGGGAGGGAAAAAACACATGTAGCACAAGATGCACAACATTCATGAAAAAACAACAACACTGCATTCAGATTGCAGCATTCTGACTGGTAGTACTTACTCTTTATGCCATTAATGCATGCAGAGCAAATATCCTTTACACTCTGAGCAACAACAACAAAAATGTATCTCTTTTATACAGCTGAACAATGAACAAGATTTGTTTAATGCTGTCAAAATTATACCATACTAATCAGCAAACAATAATACTGTGTGAAAACTCACCCAGGGCTCGAACGTAGAACGCATTCTTGTCTGCTCTTTCATAAGAAATACCACCTCTCCGCTGAAACAAACCAGAAGAGTAAACATTAAGTCACTTCTGCGGCAGGACTGGTTTCAGCGAAGTTACACTCACACATCATCTCAGAAAGAGATGCACCTTGTTAAGTTCAATGTTTAATTTAAAAAACAAACACCATTTCTCAAAAGCAGAAATTACACCTGGCAGTAGAAGCATGAATTCTGGTGTTGTTTGCTTGTTGTTGTTCTGGTCTGCTCCATGTTTAAAAGACAAAACCCTTGATACTCTGGAATATCATCAGAGAGGACTATAAATTTCTGCGCCTGTGTTAAACCCTATGTAGAGGAGTAAAATGTGTCAATTATCTCCCTTGAATAATAAGGGCACTACATGCATGATCTACAGGTGGTCTTCTTTTTCTTCCATTGAATATCCATCTTCAATAGGTTGAAGATTCTGACATTATGTGGGGTGCTTTGCTGTATAACACCTTTGTGGGATGCATGGGCGTATGGATAAGGGGCAATGGGGGAAAGGGGTGTGAAGGTAGGATGAGGTAGATGTGTGTGTGTGTGTGTGTGTGTGTGTGTGTGTGTGTGTGTGTGTGTGTGTGTACGTGTGTGTGTGTGTGTGTGTGTGTGTGTGTGTGTGTGTGTGTGTGTGTGTGTGTGTGTGTGTAGTGGTGGAGGTGGTGGGTGCTTGTAGCCTAATCATCATTCTGATTAATCTGCTACTATCATCAAAGATTATAAACACAATTTATGATCTTTGTTATCATGGAGTACCTATTTAAGTTTCCATACCATCAGCCATTATGATTAAGCCTTCTGTTATCAAAAGGGGGCAAGGATTTTTTTTTTTTTTTTCAAATGTGCACACTGACAATTCCACTAGCCCATAAAATGCAACAATTGCTTAAAATTTAAACTGGATCAGATAAGACCATACCCAGGTATGCAACTTGGAATTTTCACCACCCTTTAAAAATGTGACCGTGGCCTTGAAATGTGATCAAAGTCACTAAATATAGAAGGGACTGATAAAACTCAACAAGTACACCATCTTGCGAAGACTAACACTGATCACATGTACAGTATTTCAGGTCGCTGGTCGTTGTTTTTTTACCATGCCGGGCCGGTCCGTTTGACACTGATTACACAGACACGTTTTCATGGCGGGACGCGGGGGAGTGGGGATGTGTGGGACGTGTGGGAGATGGGGGGAGGGGGGTGGGGTGGCTGGGGCTGGAGTAGTTGGGGTTGGTTGGTTTACGGCTTAACAACAGCTGTTCGTAGCCTTTGGTGGTATAAGCCGGTAGATGTGTCTGGCCCAGCTCGTAAAGGTAAAACGCACCTAGGACCCACAGTGAACAATACCGAAGTGTGGGGGTGATTGCGTCATCCAGGTATGTGGCCGTCTACAGACACCTTTCCCAAAACAGGTTTCAATTGTCGGTCTGTCAATGGCTTGGATTGTTTATAATCTCTCAGGCCGGTTCGCCCCCACTCTCGCACCTGCCCGTACTCCTCGCCCCCCTCCCCCCCCCCCCCCCCTCTCTTTCACATACACAAACACACCGACTTGACACCCCAGCCCCCCCCCCCCCCCCCCCCTCTCTTTCACATACACAAACACACCGACTTGACACCCCAGCCCCCCTCACACCGACCCCTCCGTCTCCGTCCCGTGTAACAGGCAACCTCCTGCCGCTCGCTCTCTCTCTCTCCGAAACACACACACACACACACACACACACACACACACACACACACACACACACACACACACACACACCTCCCAGTCCTTTTTTGTCATGGGGTAACCATATATGCAGTTACATGTAGTTGACGGGACATTAAACATCCATGAATCTCTCTCTCTCTCTCTCTCTCTCTCCCGTGTAACAGGCAACCTCCTGCCGCTCTCTCTAACACACACACACACACACACACACACACACACACACACACACACACACACACACACACACACACAGCCTCTACCTCTCCCAGTCCTTTTTCGTCATGGGGTAACCATATATGGAGTTAGTTGACGGGACATTAAACATCCATGAATCTCTCTCTCTCTCTCTCTCTCTCTCTATCTCTCTCTCTCTCTCTCTCCCGTGTAACAGGCAACCTCCTGCCGCCTCTCTCTCTCTCTCTCTCTCTCTCTCTCTCTCTCTCTCTCTCTCTCTTCTCTCTCTCTCTCTAACACACACACACACACACAGCCTCTACCTCTCCCAGTCCTTTTTCGTCATGGGGTAACCATATATGGAGTTAGTTGACGGGACATTAAACATCCATGAATCTCTCTCTCTCTCTCTCTCTCTCTCTCTCTCTCTCTCTCTCTCTCTCTCTCTCTCTCTCTCCCGTGTAACAGGCAACCTCCTGCCGCTCTCTCTCTCTCTCTCTCTCTCTCTAACACACACACACACACACAGCCTCTACCTCTCCCAGTCCTTTTTCGTCATGGGGTAGCCATATATGGAGTTAGTTGACGGGACATTAAACATCCATGAATCTCTCTCTCTCTCTCCCCGTGTAACAGGCAACCTCCTGCCGCTCTCTCTATCACACACACACACACACACACACACACACACACACACACACACACACACACACACACACACACACACACACGCACGCACGCACTCACTGCCTCTACCTCTCCCAGTCCTTTTTCGTCATGGGGTAACCATATATGCAGTTAGTTGACGGGACATTAAACATCCATGAATCTCTCTCTGTTGCGCTGCGTTGCGCACTTCAGTATCTATGTGATTCTATAATGAACGATTAGCGCTCTCTCTCTCTCTCTCTCTCTCTCTCTCTCTCTCTCTCTCTCTCTCTCTCTCTCTCTCTCTCTCTCTCTCTCTGTGTTGCGCACCTCAGTATCTATGTGATTATATAATGAACGATTAGCGCTCTCTCTCTCTCCTCAACATACCTCCATATGTATGTGATTAAATGATCAACAGTTAGCGCCTTCTCGACGTAAAGATAACACTCATTTTTATCAGTCTCTTTTGCACCGTCAGATTTTATATACTACCCACCCTCCCCATTTTTATTCTGGTGTAAAAAGAACAAAAAAACGGTGTCGGATGTCTGAGTGTTACTGAAATGCCGACATATATTGGTTTCGTTGGTAAAACTTACGAGGGGATGGGTGGGTTGGGGGTGGGTAATTAGCACTCGAAAGACGTCACACGAACTCAACAACAAAGACCTGAGTCGCCTCCGGCAACTCTCACCTGGCCTGCGAGTAACTGTATACAAGGTACATAAACTCCACCCCAGGTACATGAGCACATAGTTCAGGAGCTGTGTGAGAGTCGAGGTGGACGTCCTGGGCTGTCCGTCCTAATGAGCCTTCTGGTTTCCGTGGACGTAAAGAATTACTGAACCGTGCTTCGGCATTGGTCACAACTTGTCCCTAATATGTCAACTGACATCTGAGGACATTAAGCATCAACTCATCACATGAGCAATGTCAGCCGGTTTGGCCTAGCGGTAAGGCGTTACGCTGGTAAGCGGAAGGACCTCGGTTTGATACCGCTTCGGCTCTCCTTTCTCTTCAAAAAGGTTGTGGTTTGTGGACACTGTCTTGTGACTTTGTCCATCACCTCCTACTGAAACATTAAAATGGCTCTCATCGCTGCCCATCTTAATGCAGCAATCATTCTGGTGGTGACAGCGTAGCGATAGGTATATAATCTCCCTCTCCCACCACCTCTATACCCCTTCCCCCCCCTTCTCCCCGTCCCAAATAAGCCGTACGGTTTCTGTGGACGTTAAGCACCATGTTTACTTTACATGAGCACATCCCGTCCCTAATAAACCTATGGTTTCTGTGGACGTAAAGCAACACCAACCAACATGAGCACACTGGGTTCCAGGCGAGATCAAAAGATCAAGAGATCTTAGATGAGGGAGGTGGAGCTGGCCCCTCAGTTTTGCCAGAAGAGATCAAGAGTAGGGAGGGGAGCTGGGCTGAGCAAGTTGGACGTCTCTTGCTTCGAGTTGTCCAAGTTGTTCGTCAACAGCGGTGCAACGGACATTGTCTTAGTGATTCTGTCCAGCACAGCAGTTGAAAGGGCAATTGCGCAGTGCACAAGTCGCTGGGCAATGGCGAGGGGACACCGCCTAACACGTCCATTGTTCTGGCGGCGGTCCACGGTCTCTCCGGTCTTTTTCGGGCGGTTTCCGCGGTCCAGCCTTTCACTCTCTCGTCCCCTTCCCACTCTGTCCCCGTCCCTAATAGGCCATTTCGCCTCCGTGGACGTTAAGCAACATGAAAGCCAAACATCAGCGGTGAGTATATGGTTGTGTGGGTGTGTGTCATCGCTGCAGCCCTCCAGATCAGTGCCATCCCAGCGCTAGACGTCCCCACAAACTCATCTCGCTAATGCTGTCCCAGCGGACTCATCCTGCGGCCGCCAGCCCGCCCGGGGGCCGGGGCGACGACTTGGAGGATAGCAGCTGCTCCATATAACAACCGCTCA
>OY757545.1:14069086-14101586 GCA_963584105.1 Alviniconcha strummeri
ATGGGGAAAAAAATGTGAACAAAAAACAAGAAAGAAACAAAACCGACAATGATAATTTAATGCAGTTGTGAACACTACCTGGGTTGCAGATTCTAGGTAAATTAACAAACAGCAATAAATAAAGAGTAGAAGATAGGCAAGTGTGTGTGTATGTGTGTGTGAAAAAGTGAGTGAGAGTGAGAGAAGGGTTAGTACCCACAAATGCCACACATTTGTTTTGGAATGGAGTTTAACACAGAACAAAGAGCGGATACAGAAACGTTGTTTTGGTTGTTAGTAAAGGTACAACAGTGTAAACAATGTCAGTATCATTTTCACTTCTTGGTCCTCATAACCTGTTGAGTGCCTCCTACACTGTTGATATATATATATACATACAATTGTATAAAAGATATACATACTTCCTATAAATTACACAAGAATGAGAGCAAGCCAAAACAAGCACACTGTACAATCAGCATCATAATATGTCTGACCAAATATGACAAATTAGAACACCTTTGAGTAGAAACTTACTTTCATTTTCAGCAAATAATTATGGTCCCAACATCCATGCAGAATGGTCTGTGATATGAAATACCCGATCACCCTATCAACTCTCACAGAAATTGGAATGTTCAAACAAATGAAGACATTAACCCATAAATGAAATTAGCATGTTTACTTTTTGGGGGGTCTAAATTTCTATTCAATTTTTCTCAGCTGTATTCTCGATTCAGACAAGACTTTTTTGGGGCCTGCTGACTCCCAGTTTTCTCAAAGTCTTGCAAAGCTAGCTGTGGTTATTCAACATGCAGAATGACTGCACCACACACAGCTTTATAATGAAAACACAAAGATGAATGCCATGTGTGAACATGTTCTGCCTCAAGAATACACCTCAATTACGCAAAAGAAACACACTTGAAACCCTGGCAAACAGTTCCCCATCCTATGCCTGCAAAGTGCGAATCTACGCCACTTCAGCCCCCTGCCCCTCCCCTGAACTTTCCCAGCAAAAAACAGCGATCTTAATGATCTTGCATAATGATTACACTTGTGTGAGTTTGATATAAACAGCAGACTGTGTCGTAACCTTTATGTACAAACATTCATGTCTGGTGAATAAGAACCCACAGGCTTATTCATCGTTCTCTTTCTTGCCGTACTTGAGGATTCTTGTAAATTCTAGGTAGTCAAAGTTGCCCCTTTTGATTGGTGCATCTCGGAACATCTCATCCACCTGAAACAGGGCAAGTATACAATCAGTGAATTACAATGGGATTGGGAATGAGGTAGCAATAAAACAAGCAGATTAATCTGATCATGCACAGATGGCTGACAAGGTGAATAACTTCAACAGCTCTAGACAGGGATCTTTCTCAAGTACCACACGGGCGCACCTTGGCATTAAACCACTGCAAGCTACTGAGGGGTCAGTAGTACCAGTAGTAACTGGATTTTACTGTCCTGTCAATCACACATGGTCACCTCAGGATGGTACTGAGGGATCAATTAAAATAGGGTTATGAGACAAAGCTGATACAGATCATTCCAATACATGGGTTTAGATCACATGGGTACATGCTGACCTGCTACCTGGGTGCTAGAGAAGGCAATATCTTAAACAGTGAAGAAACAAAAGTAGGCCATGTCCATTGATGAGTACAGCATGCACAGCTGGACTCAAAGATGGACTGCCACTCATCTGCTTCTTCAATAAAACCATGACCTTATTGAATTCACGGATATTGTGGTGCACACATATTCTATATTTAATATTTATGAAGCATTTTATTTATAAATGCAACTGCTTTCTTGCAAATGGAAGGCATAAACAGTATAAACAGTGTACAGGGCAACAGAGCTTCACCCAGTGCATTAGACATGCCACCATATGGCAAGGAGCTCTGTGCTTGACACCCTTGAATGGGGGAAAAAATGGCTGTGAGTGTTGGCAGTCTGTGTCAGTGACATCATAAATTAAACAGGGCTTCCATAATGTGAAGCTGAAAAATGGCTAGAAAATATACAAACACTTCTATTTGCAAACTTTGTCTGGTGTATCTGTCAGTATTCATGCAACAGGGGAATGGGCATTTATGAAGTATTTTATTTATGAAACTGCCTGGCTCTGAATTTGCACTCTTTGGGTGCAGCCATGTTGGTTCATACTTTACCAATGAAGAGAACAGAAAGAGGTTGGCTCATGATGTAATTTCACTTGCACCACATTATGGAAGCCCTGTTTAATTTATGATGTCACTGACACAGACTGCCAACACTCACAGCCATTTTTCCCCCCATTCAAGTCAGTTTTTAAAAATAAATAAATTTAAGTTTGTTATTTTTAAAGCAAATTAGACTATAATTCAACTGGAAAACTGCTGTGAGTGTTTTTAAAAATTCCTTTCTTGATGCTCAGCCCAAAATATTTCTTCACTTGGAATCCGCTTTAAGCATGAATGTTGCCTGCTTGGTTAAGACAGCACACACAGACAACAACAAAACTAGGAAGATTGAGGCAGGGCAGATAAGTAAAGCTGAAGTTACCTCCTCATCTGCAAATCGGTCACCCATTGTTGTGAGAAGTTCTCTCAACCGGTCCTCCTGGATGTAACCTGCAGGCAACAATACAAGTGAAACCCTCAATTTTTACAATAATCATCACATGGTGGAATAAACTTGGGAAAATAAAGAAGCCAACTGCTCTGGCTTCACAAATCAAAGGCATTATTTGCCACACAGACAACATTTTGTTTTTTCTTGCTGACACTGTAACTAGTGTAACATTAACAGCAACACATGTAACAGATGAAATGGGAAAAATCATGGCCTTTGGGAAGATTGCCGCTTTCTTTGCACACAAGAACAAAGGCCAAATTCTTCTCATACTGTGACTGAGTGTTCTTGCAATATCCTCCCACCCTGACTTCAGACAGCCAAATTCATCATTACAGGCACTCAAGGAACTGAACTGTGAAATTGCATGTTCTAAGGGAGATCACCAAGAGCCATTTTATTCCCTTAGTTTGGATTATTCAAGAGGCTCCTACTGACTCCAGGGCCAGCCCACAGCTACATGGTTGGAATGAAGGAACACAAACATGTGAATCAACAAACATTAATACCATAACTTGCCAGACTCTGTAAGTAAGTGCTTTATTTTGAAACCAATACTGGGCACTGCAGTACTCTGGAACTGTATTCATTTCATTTACTACCCAGTCAGATCTTGTACAAAAATACCAGATGCCTAAAATAGTAAAAATACTAAGTTTAGTAAACACAGTACAATTTCATGCCCAGACACTCTTGCTAGTACTATTAGCTAAAAACATCAGACATCCTGCCAATCATTTGAAACAAATATCCACTCATTTAGATTTTCTGGTTAATGTTCAGTTTTGCTGATCTGCCATTTTGCATGTATACTCTGAAACTAATGTAGAGCCAATATATACATTCATTTTGCTCAGTAGATTAAACAATTGCAATGGGCCAAGGGAGAGATCTGACAGTACATAAGTCACCTATATGATGTGAGGATAGATCATTAGAATTTAGATGCAAAACAAATCTGAAGTAATGAAGTATATGCAATCCATTTATATTATCATGTTCATAGGCATTAATACTCCTATAAAATCATATCAACATTTAATCCATGCTAAAATTCACTAAAAACTAATTTTTAACATCCTTAAATGGTCATCATTCTACTTTCCATATGATATATATAAATCTGGCAAATATGTTGTATCCCCCAAAACAAAACAACAACAAAAGCACACACACACCCCTACACCAAAAACACACACACACACTGACAAAACTTGTGCTTTCAATCTCTACCTTTTCCTTCCTCATCGAAACAGGCAAAGGCATTTTTGATGACATCTTCTGGGTCTGTGCCATTGAGCTTGTCACCAAACATGGTGAGGAACATGGTGAAGTTGATGGGACCTGGAGCTGCATTCATCATCTCATCCAGGTATGCTTCTGTAGGGTTCTTACCTGCACACCAACATAGTTTACATTCAACCATACCTTGTCAGAACCATAACCTAAAAGTCTGCAAAGATGCATCATACAAATGTATCTTCCCATAAAAAGTACATGCATCACATAAATGTATCTTCCCATAAAAAGTACAATCATTTGAGGCACTGACTGTTTTACTTTCAGTGTTCACTAGTAGCCTACTTTAAATTTAATGCTCTCATTCTTTCTCTCTTGGCTTAACGTTCCTATTAGAAGTAGAATCATTTGACTCTTTTAAGGCACTGTCTGTTTCTAACTAAATGCAAGTTAAATTTAATATTCTCATCCTTTCTGTCTTGGGTTTCCACTTTTAGTAAAAAGTTTTACAACTGGTAAAGAACCACCCAACCTGTTACTGTCTTCACTGTAATTGCAGGATTTTCAACAAGCTCAAGCATGCTGGAACATTCCAGAAGTGGTTGTTCCACTGTATGAATCTAACCTCCCCACAACACTCCCCATCTCACGAAGCCTTGAAAGACTTTAGTTAGCAACAGGAGCAGATTTAGTCTAAAGATCCTACTTGTGCAAGTGACTTTAGTTTAAGTTCAACGGTTGCAAACATTCCTCTTGGCTTCCAGTCTGATAATGACACACAAACCACTCTTCAGGAATAATCCATCCTCTTCCTGTTTCCTACTGCTTCACTTGCACATGCATTGAAATTTAGTTTTTACATAACTAGTGCTAGTAATTAGTACTAACAGTGTTATCACAGAGACAAATCAGTTAATTACCCTGCCTAGTGGAAATAAAGAGGCTCACCAAGTGATGCAAGCATGTCGGCCAGATCTTCCTTGTCAATGAACCCATCTCTGTTTTGGTCGATCATGTTGAAGGCCTCTTTGAACTCCTGGATCTGGGCCTGATCAAACATGGCAAAGACATTGGATGTCGCACGCTGGGCGCGCTTCTTGGTTGTCTTGCCCTTGGTTTTACGACTCGACATCTTGCTGGTTTAGATAGATACGTCTGTAACAGAAAACAACATGGTGTCAATCAAATGAGGTGCTACTACTAGTACCAGTACCAATAATAGTGGTCATTTATATAGCACAATATTTCACCAACAAGGGTGAGCACTGTGCTTTACAAGATCAACAAAAATGTATGCTATATATATATAATACATAAAGCCTCCCAAATAATATGTAAACATATCATATTCCTTGCACACACACGCATACCGAGGGAATGTAATGGGGAAAGATGGAAGCAGAGGGGGAAGGAAGGGTGGTGAGGAAGGAGGGCAAAAGGAAGAAGACAGAATCTGAAATTACTTATTGTACATTTGTAGTATTATTTGTACCTTTGTAGCTCTGGATGAGTTTTTTAATGCAGTTTTAAAACCATGGGAGGACTGAATATGACAGATGTCAGAAGGGACAAAATTCCACTGCTTTTGGAGCACAGTAAGACTAAGAGTAAGAGAAAGTGCACTGGCCAAACGTTTTTGTTCTAACAACATGGGGTATACAAAGTATCCTCATGTCTTCAGAAGAATGAAGCTGCCTGGAAGAAGTGAGTGTACACACTGAGACATTCCAAAACAGGCAGTTCCTCACTTCCCACCTATCATATATTATACCTGACAAAGGCAGCAAAACAATTCTTGACAAACTAGTGCTGAGCCATATCTAATGAGTTGCCCATTTGTATCATAGCCATACAATGAAACCTGCTTTACTTAGGGGTTGCTAACACCTTTTAGAATTTGTGTACAGTAAATGCAGTGTCTTCAAAAATAAAAATGCATACAACCAAATGGTGAAATGCAAGTTGCAACACGACACACACTCAGACACTGAGTAACTGACATCAATTTTTTAACCCATTCCTGAGTACGTGGCCTACTGTCAACCAGCTCAGAGCTAGTGGGAGGCACTGGTTCAAAACTGTCATCAGTACATCACAACTAAGAAAAAGAAAAAAAGAAAAAGACAAACAAACCACAGAACAGTTTTTGTTCTGTTTGGGTGACATTATGCTGAACTACAAAATGAATGGCCGGAAACTAGTAATGAGGCTGTAAACTGATGAACTATTAAAAAAAGTATAATGATTTTATTGCTGTCAAAGTCAGTACGTTTAGAAAACTGTCAGTCTTCGCACCCAACATCAGACTCACAGAGACAGAGACTGAGAGAGAGAGAGACTGTTTAAAGCCTGGACTCTTTTGCGTGTAGAAATGGTCATTGGAGCAATTGTATGAGACGGAGAGGGTTTTGTGTTAAAAACACAATTTTTCTGTGTATTTGCAACCCTTGTTTGCTTTGTTGCTAGAAGTAAATGCTGCCTAGAAAGATCATCACTTCCAAATCAAACTCTTTAAATTTCAAAGCAAAACAAACAACAACAACAACAAAAATGCCCAGGTCATATGACATTAGATTTTCAGCCTCTGGAAGTTGGCATTTCTGTGGGATGAACACTTTTGCAGATAACCAAGTAGAATCGGTAACACAGAGTCAGAGCACCCCCTCCTGGAAGTGAAATGTTGAACACAATCAAACATTGTTATAATGTTAATAAACAGATGGGTGACCACCGCATGAGTCATTTTTTAAATATTTGTTTATATACTCCTAGTCTTACTAGTCTTAGTATTACTGTAGTATTTGCAAAGTAGTAGACTTTAGAGACTATGAAACTTCACTGGATGAGGCCTGAAACAGAAGTACCCTGTGTACAGTGTAGTGTGTATATACAGCTACAGGTATGTGCAAAAAACTTAAAGATCACCATAACTGATTAACAGACAGGAAAACTGTTTTACTTTTAGAAGATATTGTACCTTTGTTATTTTAAATGTAACAATTATTTAATAAATTAATGTAACATTTTGTAATACTACAGTAACTGAATAAAGATGTTTTGTGATCTTCTAAACAAAATGTTATACAGTTGGTGAGATTTCACAATGTATTGTCAATGTCAGCAAAGAATATTTAGTTTTATGAAGACTGAAGACCAAACAAAAATTAAAATGTAACCAGCTAGTGATGGAAGCTTTGTGTTGCACTTGCAGTTGCTGCCCCTAAAATGCTAAGTTCTATGCTGAATCAGAATAACAGTTATTAATTATTATTAATGATGAAAAACAACAGCAATTACTGAATTAGCATGGTGATGGTAGTGTGGTACACATAAATTTACATTTTATTTTTAAGTTTCTTAATTCTATACTATCTAATATTATACTGACATTTGAAAGCAAACACCAGCACATTGATGACAAATATCATTGATTTTGAATGAATCATACAAACTGTAGCAGCAAGACTTCTAAAGGTTCTGGAACTGGAAGCAGGGAGGGGGATTAGAGTAACAAACTGTACACTTCCTGAAATCTTCTTCCACTACAGTAAATTAGCGTCCATCCTCATCTTTTTGAAGATTCTGACATCACTGAATCCGTGAATGACTAAAGAATAAATAAACTGTCACCTATGAAAGAGACAGACGTCAGTTTCAAAATCTTCAACTCAGGAACTAGTTAGAAAGCTGGCAAATCAGAAAGTTACATGCCCCTCCCAAACCGGGGGCATTCCTCAGAAGTTCGGTAAAAACAGGAGCGCTCACCCACTACCCAGCATACCGTGCTACAAATTTCAAAATCAAAGAAACATACCACGACCCGCAATGAACAGCAGCTAAGCAACTCGACAAGGCACTGCTACCAGTCCACAAATGGATTCAATGATTCTGAAAACCGCTAGCCGACAAGCCCAGCGAACGTCACATCCGAAATGATTCATACACATTGTTGATGACACTCAAATGCACGACAAGAATCCATCACGGAAGTGACAACTGGGTCAAACTCGCAGAGGACTTCCAACTTCACATACAGTTTGCATGTAAACAACATTTCAAAACAATGCACAAATTAGACATAATAAAGACATAAATAAACGGAATACAATTCGACATGATAAACCATTAACTAAAACGCCTGCAAACGAATATAATACGCCCAGACATACCTGCTTCGATCCGGCTGTAGGTTCCGTTCCCTTTTGACGCATGCGCACTGATAGCTAACATGGTGATCTCGGCTATATTGTTAAACGAAAAGTTGAAAGCGCACGGAAAGGAAATCTCATATTTAAAAAAGGCAAGCAAAAGAAAACACAAACAAATAAACAACAACAACATTTAACAGTTGATTTTGATAACATTCAAAATAACAGGACCGGTTGCACACATGCGATATGCTTCACCAAGAAAATTAAAATGGCAAATCAGTGACTGACAGGAAACACTGTGACAACAAATTAGGATACGCTGGTAACATGAGTTTTTTCTTTGGGTGACAGTAATAGACAGGGAAAAGATAACCCCACTGGCTTATCTGGCATTGTTCACACACACACACACACACACACACACACACACACACACACACACACACACACACACACACACACACACACACACACACACACACACACTGCACACACACACACACACACACACACACACACACACACACACACACACACACACACACACACACACACACACACACACACACACACACACACACACACACACACACACACACACACACACACACAGTTCCTACACAGAAATATTCGCGATCTGATAGCAAAAATGAGCGAGGGTGATAAAACAAGACAAAAAACAAACAAAACAACAACAACAATTGAATAATTATAAAACAAATTGAAATTAATATAAGAGATCATCACAGACGGCGAAAACCCCTAACCGGAATGGGATCCGTGTACTGTTATGGATAGTGAAAAATGAGCTCATAGTTTTCTCTCCCAGTCCAAATTATGAAATCACTATTTAAATGGCGCTCCAACTCCTTGTATTTCCAAACCTCATACCCCAAAACAAAGACCCCAAAAATCCTTTCTCTGGTGGTAAAATAATCCTCCCCTCTTTTTTTTTTGGGGGGGGGGGGGGGGGCAGAGGGAATGCAGTTTTGAAGATCCAAACTGACACAGTTGTAGTTTCCTACGACTGCAAACAATTTTGAAGATTTTTTTATACCGCCTCCCCCCAAAACAAGAACAAACAAACACAAAAACAAAAACGAAAACAACAACAAAAAACAGGAAAGTTCCGGCAAGCGACGCTCGGTGTGACACACTGACACGCACACCCGTATACATGCACGTACGCACCCATACACACACACACACACACACACACACACACACACACACACACACACACACCACACACAAGCGCGCGGCGCACATGCACGCACGCGTGATCAGACCTTAAAAGAAGTTTTTATGAGGAACTAAAATTAAAATCCATTTCAATGACCCGACTAAACCGGACCACAAGCAGTTCTCAATTGGTATACCAATAATTTAAATAATACTGGTTAGACTCTTTTCCGCTTCCGGCGCACGGCGGTCTAAACAAACTACAGATGCATAGAAGCTAGCAATTTTTAAAGCCGTCGTTCCGCCTCCTAGTTTTGCATTGCAGTTGAATAAAATGGCCACAAAAAAACGTGATTAATTGGAGGCGGTGAAAGTGTAGCACCACAGGTTCAAGATGAGCCAGAAAACAGTTGAACAACGCGTCCAGGATGTGCTGGACGAAATTCTTGTGAGACCAAATTTTATTGTTTTCTCGCATTTGAATCTCATATCACCAGCGTAGCATTTCAGCTGTAGCACCAAATACTCTCTTTGAGACTTTGGTAGAACCCAGTGTGTGTTTGTCTATCATTTCCTATTTTAGTGTCGTAAATTATTGTCTCATTTCACTTGTTCATTTTTGGGCTGTGCTTGCTCAGTTGCTGTTTGGTATCTGTAAAGCCAATGAACCTCATGTAACAGTGCAGTTTTCCTTCTAATTTTATGGCTGTAAATCGAAAGCACATTTTATGCCCGCACCAGCCCCGAATCGATAGTTCACCCGTTTTTTCTTTCTTTTGTTTTTGTGACATTGTACACAATGAAAAATGTCAAATTTTAAAATGAAAAAATGCCTCTGAATTTTCTTCAAAATCAGTCTCAAAATCAAATAGTGAAAAACTGCTTCCTGAAACTGAATCAGAATGTCATTCCAATTCCAAACAGTAAGTGCAACCCAAAAGTGGAGACAAACTGGACTTGAACTTAAAGATATCTATTTGGAGTGTTACTGAAAATATGAAAAAAGGAAAATCTGTTTTTTTGCGGTTTGTCATAATTAACAATAACACTTTCTTTTTTTTAACAGTTAACACTAGTTCAGTTAAAAAAAGAAAGAAAGAAAAGAGTAAGAATAACTGCTTTGTACCACTGCATGTTGTGAAAAATGGATAAAAAGAAAAGAAAAGGTGTGCACGTTCATGTTGTAAATATACATGTATGTGTGTATCTGTGTCATGGTAAGGTTGCTTGTTCAGGTTGTTTGAACTAATCATGTAAGTGGTTTGTAATATGGGAATCAAGGATAGTTTTATGAAACTAAGCCCAGGAAATAACAAAGTAGGTGCCGTGAGGCAGTGCAGTGGCAGGTAATCTGTTGTAATATCTTTTGGCTTGGCATGCTCTCAAAGATTTCCATGATTTTGTTCTACTTCTACTTCTAGCCAGTGCATGGTTTTATAATTTGATTATTAATGCAACCACATTAGATTAGAAAGAATGTGTCATTGGCTGTAAATGCAACTGTAAATCTAAATGTATCATTTTTATGGTATGTTTTCTGTGGTTTGGAATTGGATTAAAAATAAATCTGTGTTTTCCAGAAATGAGAATGAGACATGTGAATTATGATGTATACATTATAATGATATGTACAGTATGTAACAGAATTAAAGTCAGGCATCTGTACAATTGTGCTTGTAGTGCATGCATTTTTTGTATGTCTGTCAGAAGTCAGAGCCATTACAATCAGTCTCGATTGTAATGGTTAAATTGTGTTGTTGTTTTCTCTCTCCCCCAGCGGAATCATGCAATGGAGGAGGCATTTTGTCCAACAGTGGATCACAGCAGTCCACTGATGGTATTCAACAAGCAAGTCAGTGTGACCAGAGTCAAAAACTTGTGTGTCAAACTTGCAGAGGTAAATCATACCGTCAACAAAATTCATTCCAACAGTTGGGATATGACATGAACATTGCTGTGTGTGTGTGTTGGGGAGGGGGGGGGGGGGGGAGTAAATTAAGAAATGCTAGTGTAATATATACATGTATGTATTATTGTAAAATGTCTATGCCATTTTTATTGTGCAATATTTATCCTATGTTTTTAAATTGTGTGTACATTCATATTATCATAGTACTAATCTACTATTATTATTGACATTATTATTATTATTAATGTTATTGACAAAATATGTGTTTGTTATTTACCATAGGTCTGACTATGAAAGTGCTGTTTGGTCCTGTACAGTATGACGTTTGAGCATTCATATTTTCCTTGACATTCTGATGTGAATTGTAATTCAGATTGTTGTCTACCTCAGTACCTGTCTTGTTTCAAGCAAGCTCAGTGTAGACAGTAATGTTGCACTTCACTGAAACAAAGACTGTGCTGATGACTGATGCGGTGTGTCCTCCCTGGTTTGTGCACAGGAGTCCAAGGACAACGTGGAGATAGCGCTGAAAGCATTTGTTGATCGCATCTACAAAGCCAGAAGTGAAGGGCAGATTGGTGTCCTTTGTGATGTCTTGGAGTGCCTAGTGGAGACCAACACCATCCCAGCAAAGTAAGCACCCCTGCATCATCAGGGATCATGCTAAAAGTAAAACACTTTTTTAACTGAGTGCCTCACACACAAACATGGAGGAAAAAACTGTATGGGTCAGTCATTTTTGTGTCCATGTAAAATATGTAAAGTGATGTTCTGACCCCTGCCTCCATGATCTGACCCCCACCCACCCCATTCCCTGTACCCTCCAAATGACCTGCTGCTACACAGGTCCCTCCACTCCAGTGAGTGCCTGCCATCAGTGGTATTGTCCGGGTTCCTCAGTTTAGATCTAGCTAGATCTGCTGATCTTGATTAAATTCTGTCAACTGAAGCCCCTTTTGCCCAGAATAGAGCTCAACTTGAAGCAACTGGTAAGAGCAACAGTTTATTTTTGCTGGTAGGCTTACTGCAAAGTTGTACATGCTGATTGTGTGTGTGTATTGATCACAATTCACATCTACAAAGGTGTGTGTGTGTGTGAGAGAGAGAGAGTGTGTGCCTGTGTGTGTGTGTGTGTGTGTGTGTGTGTGTGTGTGTGTGAGAGAGAGAGAGAGAGAGTGTGTGCCTGCGTGTGTGTGTGTGTGTGTGTGTGTGTGTGTGTGTGTGTGTGTGTGTGTGTGTGTGTGTGTGTATGTGCGTGCGTGCATGTATGTGCATGACTGTATGTTTACCTGTTATGTCTGTCTCTTTGTACAGAAGCATATGTGATGTACTGCTGGCCAATGAAAACCTTGATGTCTATCATCCCCTGCACTGGAATGCAACATTCAAAACCATCCGCAAGATCATTGGTGGTGTGGACTATAAGGTTTGTGTGCAACTCTGAGTCTGACTTTCTCTGATGAGATAATAATCTTGAATCTCGAGTCTTAAACTCAGTGCCAGTGGCCTAGAGTGATAGACTTCAGTTCATATTTGGCCTGCTCATCATTCTTCAAATTCCTGGTACTTGTTATACATAGGCTCAGATCTTGTTTCTTCAATTACATGAAAGGTTATAAGGTGCCTGGTTTTTTGCTGCAGGTGACCTCGCTCTGTGACGCTGGATGGATTGTGGACTTTTTCAAAGCAAAGGCCATTGCTAATAATTTCTCCTGTGCTTAAAGTGTATGTAGCTGGGCATTGCATAAGCTGGCTAGTTGTTCATACTCATAGTGCACTAGCCCCTTCTCTGTGTTTTAAACATGATGTGATGAGGAATGGTGTGTGTATTGAGGATAGAAGTGATGCAGTGTTAAATGATGTCAGGGCAGGCTTTGACATGGAGGCAAGTTGCTGTGAAACTGCACTGCACAGGAATGATGGTTATCCAGTGTTATTTTCTGTACATGCTGATGCATAGTGAAGTTGTATTATCAGTTTTCCTTTGAAAGGTATGACTCCATGCTGAAGATGCTTTCAGAAGACGATCTGCTTTCAACGCATTGTGTGGAATTGTGTAATGCAGTGTGCCAATGCATGTTTATTCCTGCCAGGGTGTGCGTGACATGCTGAAGGTATTTCTGGAGAAGTGTCAGGTGATTGACAAGCTGGACAGCAAGTCCATCAGCTTTCTGCCCCAACTGAAGATCATCAGTGAGGTATGCCTGCTTGACCGAACATAGATTGTTTGCACCACTTTACAGACCATGGTGGTTGCAGAGTGCAGCACATGTCTGAGATGGTGACCCCTTATGCTACAATTAACCATGTTTAGGTTCCTGTTATAAATATAATCATAATTGAAGTATTTACGAAGCACAAAATCGTGTCCCTAGAGAGTATTCTAACCGCATACATGCATGTGCACACACAGGCACCTGCATGCACAAGCATACTGACTATATAAACTTAATTTATACACAGCTTAAAATGGGCAGCAAACAGAGACTTGAGACGGATGAAGACACCAGCATGGAATGGAAGGCGTGGCAGGTCTATAGTTTTGGTAAACGAAATGTCTTAAGGTCAGAGTTCAGGAGCTGTGTGAAAGTTGAGGTGGCTGTCCTGGGCTTTCCATCCTAATGAGCCTTATGGTTTCTGTGGACATAAAGCAACATTGAACCATGCTAAGACATTGGTCACAGTTTGTCCGTAATATGTCAACCGACATCTAAGGACATGAAGCTCTACTTCACCACCATGTCTTACGGTTTGACCTGAAGGAGTCCAGAGATGGTATCTGACAGAGAGGAAGGGGAAGGTCATTCCATGCAGAGGGACTGAACACAACTGCAGTTTGAAACTGGAAGAGATACTTTTAATTCTATGTTCGGTATTTATTTGTTTGTTGCTTCTCTCACATTCACCCTGACGTAACTAACTCTCATGGTTAACTGGGCGTTAAAAACCATTTTCCTTCCTTCTCTCACAAATGTATTATTATATGGGCTGGGATGCAAAGCATGCACCAGATTATCACTGGTGAAATGTGAACTTTCTCTTGTTTTTTCTTTCACAGACGATATCGTATGTGATAGATCGCAATGCTTGTCTGATGCCAGCCTACTTTGCGATCTATGAGCTGCTGAAAGTATTCTCCAATCCTCGCAAGTGGCCGCACTGGGTAAGTAAGTCTTAGAAGCAAGGCAGTTAACAAAACATTTGCTGTCCATCTTGTATCTTATTCCCAAGTGTAACACAAAGAATCTGAACTTGAGTATACGCTTGTGCTTTTGAAGCTGAAACAGGAAGACTGAAGTAATGTTTTAGCTGGGAGAGTGGCCAGTGAACAAAATGTTCTCCTTCTTGCATCCAGTGCCCAAGTGAAATTCAGAGAATCTGAACTCAAGTATGTGCCTGTGCTTTTGAAGCTAAGCCAGAAAGACCGAAGTGAAGTTCTAGCTGTGGAAGTGCATGGTGAGAGACCTCAACACTGAGTCCATGCTGTTTGTTTAGCTGGGGAAGTGTGTGGTGAGAGGCATCAACACTGAATACAAGCTGTTTGTTTCAGCAGTGGAAATGTGCATGGTGAGAGATGTCAGCATATAATACATGCTGTTTATTTCAGCTGGGGAAGTGTGTGGTGAGAGACCTCAACACCTAATACATGCTGTTTGTTTCAGCTGGGGAAGTGTGTAGTGAGAGACCTCAGCATTGAGTACATGCTGTTTGTTTCACCTGGGGAAGTGTGTGGTGAGAGACCTACTCCTGGGGGCGGGGACAGCTCAGTGGTTAAAACGCCAGACTCGTGATAGAAAGGTTGCGGGTTCAAATCCCTGTTGGAGTGGTGGGAGAATTTTCTTCTCCAGGGTCAACTTTCTGTGCTGACCTTTATTTCGGTATCCGTTCCACCCCTGTGTTACTGCAGTAGCACGTAAAAGATCCAGGTCATTCTGCCAAAAGTGCAGGTGGCAGGCTACAGCTAAACACGCATACACCTTACGTATGTGGCTTTGCATGAAGTGACATGGTGCATGGTTGTATGGTGTGCATAGAACGTGCCGAGATGGCAGCAGTTTCTTGTGGCACCAGCCATGCCAGCGCTGTACACCACTTCGGTGGATATAAAAAAAAAACACTATAAAAAGCTGTTCACTCACGTAGAATCACATGCGAGCGCAGTGAGTCTGCTCGAGAGTGGAGAATAGCACTATATAAAAGTGATCAATAATAATAATAACACTGAGTACATGCTGTTTGTTTTCGCTGGGGAAGTGCGTGGTGAGAGACCTCAACACTGAGTACATGCTGTTTGTTTCAGCTGGGGAAGTGTGTGGTGAGAGACCTTAAAACTGAATGCATGCTGTTTGTTTCAGCTAGGAAAATGTATGGTGAGAGACCTCAACACTGAGTACATGCTGTTTGTTTCAGCTGGAGAAGTGTGTGTGAGAAACCTCAACACTGAGTACTTGATGTTTGTTTCAGCTGGGGAAGTGTGTGGTGAGAGACCTCAACACTGAGTACATGCTGTTTGTTTCAGCTGGGGAAGTGCATGGAGAGAGACCTCAACACTGAGTACATGCTGTTTGTTTCAGCTGGGGAAGTGTGTGGTGAGAGACCTCAACACTGAGTACATGCTGTTTGTTTCAGCTGGGGAAAACATTGGATGCTTTGGTAACCAGCTTCAGACCATCAGCACAGATGGTTTCCATAGCAGGTGAGGCACTCCAAAGTACCCAGATGAGTGTTTGGGAACCACTCCTGATTCTCTGTGTGTGCCTGTCTCAGTCTGTCTGTGCACATGTCTGTTTTCTGCCAATCTTTGTTTTTATTTCTGTGTCTGTCACTGTTTTTGTCTTTCTCTCTTTTTGCTGGCACAGCTAGTCCACATGTATCATTAGTCAGCATCTTCAAACTGTTAGTAATATTATACAGCCAATGGGATTCATTAATTCAGAATCACCCTGTCCACCTTTCTGCCTGTCCTACATGTCAGGCTTTTTCCAGAAGATACCTTCTGAACCGCTGAACCTTTTGCAATCTAACTTGGTATGGTGGTTCACCCTATTGTCATAACAGCATGTGGCATCTCAGCTCTGCCTCCCTCTGTTTTCACCCTGTTGTCACAGCACATGGCATCTCAACTCTGCCTCTCTCTGTTTTCACCCTGTTGTCACAGCACGTGGCATCTCAACTCTGCCTCCCTCTGTTTTCACCCTGTTGTCACAGCACATGGCATCTCAACTCTGCCTCTCTCTGTTTTCACCCTGTTGTCACAGCACGTGGCATCTCAACTCTGCCTCCCTCTGTTTTCACCCTGTTGTCACAGCACGTGGCATCTCAGCTCTGCCTCCCTCTGTTTTCACCCTGTTGTCACAGCATGTGGCATCTCAGCTCTGCCTCCCTGTTTTCACCCTGTTGTCACAGCACGTGGCGTCTCAACTCTGCCTCCCTCTGTTTTCACCCTGTTGTCACAGCATGTGGCGTCTCAACTCTGCCTCCCTCTGTTTTCACCCTGTTGTCACAGCATGCGGCATCTCAACTCCACCCTCTCACCTATGGTTCACCCTGTTGTTATAACAGCATGTGGCATCTCCACTCCACCTTCTCACCTGTATTTCACCCTGTCATCATAACTGTGTGGCATCTCAAATCTACCTTCTCACCCATGGTCCACCCCGTGTGGTGTCTGAACTCTGCCTCCCTAAGTCTTCACCTGTCCTTTGTCCCCTGTTGCCAGGTCGCAGCAGCCTGCTACCTGTGGTGGGCCACTCCATGGCCGTCAGCAATGTGTGGCGCCTCAACTCCAACACTCTCAGCTTCCAGCTCAGCGGGCCGCTGCCGTATGACGCAGAACTGCTCGAGCCCCAGCACAGTCTGCTGCGCTACGTCCTGGAACAGACCTACTCCAGAGAACTGGTGTGCACCATGCTGGGACTCAACAAACAGGTGAGGTTGCTTATGCGGCTGCAGGTGAGGAGCACGTCACTTGAATACCTGCCTGTGGCTCTTTGCTACATCCTGGAACGGACCTACTCCAGAGGTCTGGTGTGCACCATGCTGGGACTTAACAAACAGGTAAGGTTATATAGCCACAGGTGAGGAGCATGTCACTTGATTACCTGCCTGTGGCATTTTACTATGTCCTGGAACAGACCTACTCCAGAAAACTGGCGTGCACCATGATGGTACTCAACAAACAGGTGAAGTTATATTGCCACGGGTGAGGAGCAGGTCACTTGATTACCTGCCTGTGGCACTTTGCTACGTCCTGGAACAGACTTACTCCAGAGAACTGGTGTGTGCACCATGCTGGGACTCAACAAACAGGTAAGGTTACCTACATAGCCGCAGGTGAGGATCACATCACTTGATTACCTGCCTGTGGCACTTTGGTTGTGGCAACATTTCCCTGGGGTGCAAAAAATCTGACCCCCACCCCCACCCCTTTCTTCTTCAGATCAGTGAAATAACAGAACTGTGGTCTTCAGTGGAGGAACTGTCCTTTGGTTATACAGTTTACATTAAATGTGGCGGCATTCTATCCCACAACTTTGGTTCCAAAAGTGAATACCCATGACCCATTCTCCTCAAGCCATTTTTGTTGTCACTGCTGGATCCATTGCTTGAACAGTTGAAGACCCCACCCAGTCTGAGCGAACAGTGGCCTGCACAGAGGGATGGTCTTCACTTTTGTGGCGTGTATGTTGACATGGAAATACCAGGGATCAAGCTCCAAGAGCTGATAGGTGAATCAAGGTGTAGTCTTCTCCTGAGGGGGGCCTTTATTGATGGGTTGCATTGGTGAATCAAGGTGTAGTCTTCTCCTGAGGGGGGCCTTTATTGATGGGTTGCATTGGTGAATCAAGGTGTAGTCTTCTCCTGAGGGGGGCCTTTATTGATGGGTTGCATTGGTGAATCAAGGTGTAGTCTTCTCCTGAGGGGGGCCTTTATTGATGGGTTGCATTGGTGAATCAAGGTGTAGTCTTCTCCTGAGGGGAGCCATTATTGATGGGTTGCATTGGTGAATCAAGGTGTCTTCTCCTGAGGGGGGCCTTTATTGATGGGTTGCATGTACTGCCATGCTGCAGGCCAAGGTGCGCTGCGAGGCGCTGGAAATGCAGCTGGTGGACCTGGTGGTGATGGCGCTGGAGCGGTGCGAGAAAGAGCTGGATGTCGTCGGTGTCAGCATGGCAGGAAACATGGGGGACGAAGTCAACCCCAGCCAGCTTCACTGGCAGCACCTGTCCAGCCAGCTCATCTTCTTTGTGCTCTTCCAGTTTGCTTCCTTCTCTCACATGGTCAACGCTCTCTATGAAAAGGTGTGTGTGTGTGTGTGCATGCATGTGTGCATGTGTTAGTGGTCAACGCTCTCTATGAAAAGGTGTGTCAGTGTGTGTGTGTGTGTGTGTGTGTGTGTGTGTGTGTGTGTGTGTGTTCTTTGTGCTCTTCCAGTTTGCATCTTTCTCTCACATGGTCAACACTCTCTATGAAAAGGTGTGTGTGTGTATGTGTTTGTGCATGTGTGTGTGTGTGTGTGTGTGTGTGTGTTAGTGCATGTGTGAGTGTGTGTGTGTGTTAGTGTGGGTGTGTGCATGCGTGTGTATGTGTTAGTGTGCGCGTGTGTGTGTGCATGTCCTGTCATATGGTCAATGCCCTCCGTAGAACTAGAAGGGTAAGTGGGTGTGCAGTGGATGAATGTCTGCATTACGGTCAGCCTGAGCTCTGACAAGCATCTGTGGCAGCATCTTTCCAGCTGTACCATTGTCTCATGCTTGTGGGGTGCCTCTTTGTCTTATACATGTGCCACTGTTGTGTGCCTCTTTGTCTTATACATGTACGATTGTTGTGTGCCTCTTTGTCTTATACATGGCCCATTGTGGTGTGCCTCTTTGTCTTATACATGTGCCATTGCATTTTGACGGCAGTCCCTCCCTCCACTCCCATCCTGAACCAGTGCCAGTGCTGCCATGCTACCCCCTCCCTCCCACTCCCATCCTGAGCCAGTGCTGCCATGCTACCCCCTCCCTCCCACTCCCATCTTGAACCAGTGCTAGTGCTGCCATGCTACCCCCTCCCTCCCACTCCCATCTTGAACCAGTGCTAGTGCTGCCATGCTACCCCCTCCCTCCCACTCCCATCTTGAACCAGTGCTAGTGCTGCCATGCTACCCCTCTGCTCCTTTTGCAGCTGAAGGGTAAGCGCCTGCGGAAGGGGCGTGACCACCTGATGTGGGTCTTGCTGCAGTTCATCTCTGGCAGCATTCAGAAAAACCCGGTAAGTTTCTGTTCCAGGTGTAGGTTGAAAGCGGCCATTTTTGTTGTTGTTTAGTCTGAATTCTTTTTGGTTTTTTTTGTGGAGCTTCTTTTGTGAAAGAATGACAACAACAAAACAAATCCATGTGAATAATCCTGAGGTTTTTGCATGTCAGAATGTTTTCCTCTTCTTTTTTTTCTGTAGCCATGTTCGCAGTCTTGAAGTTGAATGTCCAAATTATTTATGTAGCTTAGTTGAAGGAAGCGGCTGAAATGATCTAATCAGGATGGCTAGTTCTGTATTATTTGGTAGCTGCTTGTACATTATTTGGTATCTGCTACACAGCACAATCCAGCAAAAAGGTGTTTGTATCAAAAAGTAATGCATTGAGATTATGGTGGACCTATCTTGTATGGAATCAAAGATGTTCAGTCGCTTGGAAAATCCACACTAAAATACTACAGAACCATCTTGAGCAGCACTGCGTAGAATTACTAGCATCTTCTGCCAAAGACTCAGCGCAGCCTCAGAGCAGGACAATGTAACATTAACATGGAATCTGCCGACCGACACCTCCAGCGGAAATGACGAGCAAAACATAGATGTCTGCTTCACTGGAGTTGACCAGAAAAACTGCAGTGGCCTGTGGAGGATACGGCAGGAGTTTGGCTGCTGAGAGGAATCCTTGGCAAAGGCTGGCCCTGCTTGGTCATGTCCATGTTGAGGGTCCATTCCCTGAACCCTCCCCGATCTTCAGAAAAGTTGTTTGAGAGAGCGCGTTGCTTCACTTTTAACTGTGAGCTTTTTGGGGTATGGTTTTGCTCGTATTGTTTCGCAAGCATTCAGTAGCTTGGAAAACAGCTCTAGAATACTACTGACCCATCGCCGACAGCACTTTGAGTAGGATTAATTAGTGGCATCTTTTGCCAGAGAGTCAGTGTGGCCTCAGAGCAGGATGGGACGCTATCAGCATATGGCCTTCTGCTTTTATGAGGAGAGTGTGTGCGTTCATGTTGAAGTTTGAATCTTTAGCAGTATCATGAGTATGTTTTGCTCTTCAGATCACTGACTTTCTGCCCGTGCTGAAGCTGTATGACCTCCTGTACGACGACAAGGAGGTGATCCCAGTTCCGGACATCAACAAGGCCTCCGCCACCCATGCATTGGCCTCCACCTGCATCTGGATACACCTCAACAAGAAGGCAGAGAACGACAAACTGTCCCGACCCATTCCTTACGGCCTACGAGAACATCTGGAGTAAGTGGGACTTGGGTTCTGATAGCTGTATGGTTATGGTAAGAAGGTGGCCAGCCTGCTAGAACATCTGGAGTAAGTGGGACTCGGGTTCTGATAGCTGTATGGTTGTGGCAAGAAGACGGCCAGCAACTACAAACTAATTCTGCCCCATTCCTTATGGCCTGTGGGAACATCTGGAGTAAGTGGGACTTGGGTTCTGATGGCTGCTTGGTTATGGCAAGAAGATGGCCAGCAACAACAAACTGTCCTGCCCCATTCCTTACGGCCTGCGAGAACATCTGGAGTAAGTGGGATGCGGGTTCTGATGGCTGATTGATTATAGTGAGAAGACGGCAAAGAATGAAAGCACTATTTCACAGATTCCTTATAAGTTATGTATGGCCTGTGGGAACCTTTGGAGTGAGGTTATGGTTTTGTTTGCTGTATTGTGATGTGGTCATCTCAGAAAGGTGGCAGAGGATGGCAAACTACACCCTCAATTCTTTGTGGCCTGTTGGAACTTTTGGAGTGAGGTTATGGTTTTGTTTGCTGTATGCTTATCTAAAAAAGATCGTAAGGGGTGGCTAACTGTACCCCTGATTCGTTATGGCTTGTTGGAACTTTCAGGAGTAAATAGGATGAGGGTTTTGTTTGCTGTGCAGTAACCTCAAGAAGAAGGTGTACCATTTGTTGTGACTTTGGCTGGCAAGGCCAGCTGAAGGATGCATTAAGCAAATTTTCCTGTGTGCCCATCTTGCAGTCTTTTTAACCTGTGTGTGTGTGTGTGTATGTGTGTGTGTGTGTGTGTGTGTGTGTTGTTGTTGTTGTTGTGTGTGCATATACATTTGTGTGTGTGTGTGTGTGTGTGTGTGTGTGTGTGTGTGTGTGTGTGTGAGAGAGAGAGAGAGAGAGAGAGAGAGAGAGAGAGAGAGAGAGAGAGTGGATACCATCTAGTCAGTAAAACAGTGGTACTCTGTCTAATGTGGCTGTGGCTGATGGCTTTGTGTTGATCAACGATTGCAGATTCCTGAAGCAGACACTCATGCTCAAGACTATCAACACCAGTGACTACAAAATTGCTTTGCTGTGCAATGCCTGTAAGTATGTATGTGATATGTATACACTGTGTATGTGTAGATCAGTGTGTGTGTTTTAGAACTTGTGTTTACTTTCATGTGTGTGCGTGTATGTACAGGTGCGTAATAGTTGTGTGCATGTAAGCATTTTAAAGCCTCTTATGGGCCCCACTGTTGCAAGCTTGTTTGGACCAGAAGCCTCTTAAAATACACCAGTAGTCCCAGGGCTCTGTGGACGGGGGGTGTTGAACAAGACAAGTAACAGCGTATTGTAATCGGATGAGCTTTTGTTGTGAGGGCATTTTCTGTCATGAAATCTACTGGTAGACAGCTCCAATGTGTATGTTGTATGCCATGAAGCTTGAAAACATGTACGTTTATGCATTGAATCTTGAAAACATGTACGTTTACGCCTTGAATCTTGAAAACATGTACATTTATGCATTGAATCTTGAAAACGTGTACATTTATGCATTGAATCTTAAAAACATGTATATTTATGCATTAAATCTTGAAAGCAGGTACATTTATGCATTACATCTTGGAAATCTGTACATGTAGAGAATGTGTTAGCACTTAGGGGCTGTGCAGGTTAGACGCTGTTTAAGCACCCATTATTATTATTAAATCTATTGCTGCTGTTGCATGAGAACTGCTTGAAGCAGTGCTCTTTGCTTACTTCAGGTTTGTTTATCTGTTTTGTTACTTTGACTTGTTTTGGAATTTCCGCTGTAATAATAATTATAAATGCATTTCTAATGCGCTGAATCCCTCTATGATTATACATGTGTGAGGCTCAAAGTGCTACACATGAAACATTACATCAATACACAACCTACTTTAATAATGCATTATACATCTCAGTGTACCCATCTCCCTCCCTTGCATCCACACATGCCCCCCCTCCCCCCCCCCCCCCCCCCCCCCCACACACACACACACAATGTTGCAACCCCTCGCTTCCCCCTCTCTCTCCCTGCCTCTCTCCACCTCCCATCCCCACAAAATCATCAGTCTACCAGTGAAGATGTCAGCAGCAAAATCAGGTACAGCATCCAATGCCTGTGAAAGAGTTAGAGCAGCTCAGAACAGGCAGAAGTAAAGAGAAAGGTTTTAGGAGGTGTTTTGAAGTGTGAGAGAGAACTGCAGTGTCGGGTGTGAGCAGGAGGGTTGTTCCAGACAAGGGAAGCCTGAACAGAGAATGACCGGCTGTGGTGGTGTAGCTGTTTTTATTGTTTGCAGACAGCACGGACACAGAGTACTTTGCCCGGCCAATGGGGCACCTTCTGGAGAGTATCTACGGCAACCAGAAAAGTACAACACTGTTGCCAGGCAACATTGTGGCATCTGCCCCCACACAGCCCCTCTCCATGAACCTCCTGGACTCTTTGACGGTGCATGCCAAGATGAGGTGTGTGTGTGTGTGTGTGCGCATGTGTGTGTGTGTGAATGATCTTAAAACGATAGTTGACAATTGGTCCTAAGCACCGAAAGGTTAGAAACCTTTAGGTTCATCGCATTCCTGCAGACATTACTTAGCAATGTCAGACTTTGTGTCATGGTATTATTTGCTGAGCATTGCCCACTCATACCGCTTCTGGTGGCCCTGACCATATTTGAAGGTCACAGGAAAGTTGAAGAACAGTTCTTGTTTCTCATTGTTGTTATGAACGTGAGTTGTTTGAGTGTATAGTGTTCTATGTTATCAGTGAAATGAACATGGGATGTTGTGTTGCTTTGTATGGTGGAACCCCTCTTTTAACCCCTTGACTGCTGAAGGAATTTTGGAAATTTGTTGGAAAAAATATTAGTATAAAAAAAAAGCATTTTGGGGCAGTCTAGAAATAATTCTTAAGAGAGGCAATCTTGTGAGAAAAACTGGTTCTCTTTTGAGACTTCAGGGATTTTTTTCTCAGTTCATCTTTGTAAATACTAATACTACATAGCAGGCAATGGAGCGGTTAAGTCCACCCTCAGAAATCAAACAGAAGTGGTCAAGGAACAGAAGAGACAGAGGCGATCTTTTATGAGGGGTTTCGTTGATGTGGAAAAGTGAAAGGAAAGGATCCAGAATAAGAAAAAGAATCATATGGACAGAGGTAGTATTTTTTATCGGCAGTTCTCCTGCAGTAGGGATGTCTCTTTTTATTTTTAGATCACCTTTACGTAACACATTCATGTTTTTCCACCCCTGCCCCCTTCCCCCACCCAGTCTGATCCACAGCATCGTAACACGTGTCATCAAACTGGCCAAGACCAAATCTGCAACGGCTCTGGCCCCAGCATTGGTGGAGACGTACAGCCGTCTGCTGGTGTACATGGAGATTGAGTCGCTGGGCATCAAGGGGTTCATCAGTGAGTACAATGCCTACTCTGCCTACTTTCTTGCCTTGTTTACATGCTGGGTGAATTATCACCCACGTCTGCCCAGCCTGTGACTGCATGGGCATCAAGGGGTTCATCAGTGAGTACATCGCCCCTTTCTTGCCTTGTTTACATGCTGGGTGAACTCTCACCCATGTCTGCCCAGCTGGTGACTGGGGCATCAAGGGGTTCATCAGTGAGTACATCACCCATTTCTTGCCTTGTTTACATGCTGGGTGAACTCTCACCCATGTCTGCCCAGCTGGTGACTGGGGCATCAAGGGATTCATCAGTGAGTACATCGCCCCTTTCTTGCCTTGTTTACATGCTGGGTGAACTCTCACCCATGTCTGCCCAGCTGGTGACTGGGGCATCAAGGGGTTCATCAGTGAGTACATCGCCCCTTTCTTGCCTTGTTTACATGCTGGGTGAACTCTCACCCATGTCTGCCCAGCCTGTGACTGCATGGGCATCAAGGGGTTCATCAGTGAGTACAACAACCCTTTCTTGCCATTTTTTCTTGATCCTTCCAAGCACTGGCCATAGCTCACCCCAAAGATAAGTGGATCAGCTCTCCATCTCATTTATAACTTTTTACCTTTGTATTGTCCTGATATAACCACACTGGTTGGCTGGGTGTAAAACACCAGTTACTTACCATTTAATTGTTGTTAAAGAGTCATCTAAGACATTTTATGTGGCATACAATTTTTTTTTTTAAATTGGGGGCTGGGGGGGAGGGGGGGGAATGGAATAAAATTAGCCACGTCACATTCTCTTTGACATTGCATTTTGTTGGTAAGGATGTTAATGTTTATGGTGTATGCTAGGCATGTGTTGATATGTGTACCCATGTGCTGGTGTGTGTGTCCATGTTTGACACATGTGGTGGTGTGTGTGTGTGTCTGTTTGATATGTGTATTGGTGTGTGTGTGTCCATGTTTGACACATGTGGTGGTGTGTGTGTGTCTGTTTGATATGTGTATTGGTGTGTGTGTGTCCATGTTTGATAATGTGTTAGTGTGTATATTGGTGTGTGTGTGTCCATGTTTGATAATGTGTTAGTGTGTATGTCCATGTTTGATACATGTGTTAGTGTGTGTGTGTGTCTGTGTTTTATACATGTGTTGGTATGTGTGACAGGTCAGCTGTTGCCCACAGTTGTAGAGCACCAGGCACTGGGAATCCTGCCCACATTGCTGGAGATGTTACACATGTGTCGGTGTGTGTGTCCATGTTTGACACATGTGTTGGTGTGTGTGTCTGTGTTTTATACGTGTGTTAGTGTGTGTGACAGGTCAGTTGTTGCCCACAGTGGTAGAACACCAGGCACTGGGAATCCTGCCCACATTGCTGGAGATGTTACGCATGTGTTGGTGCGTGGGTCCGTGATTGGTAAATGTATCACTGTGTGTCCATGTTTGATATGTGTGTTGATGTGTGTGACAGGTCAGCTGCTGCCCACAGTGGTAGAGCACCAGGCGCTGGGAATCCTGCACACATTGCTGGAGATGTTCAGCTACCGGCTTCACCACACCCAGATCCACTACCGCGTCCAGCTGCTGAGTCATCTCTACACCCTGGCCTCCATACAGCAGGCCAACCAGAACCAGCTGCACCTCTGGTCAGTTCACTGAGAGAGAGAGAGAGAGAGAGAGAGAGAGAGAGAGAGAGAGAGAGAGAGAGAGAGAGAGAGAGAGAGAGCATGTGTGTGTTAGAGAGAAAGAGTGTGTGTGTGTTTGATAGGGAGGGAGAGAGCATGTGTGTGTTAAAGAGAAAGAGTTCATGTGTGTGTGTGTGTGTGTGTGTGTGCTTGAGAGAGTTAGACAGGAAGAGTGAGTGTGTATGTGTGCTTGAGACTGAGTGAGAGAGAGTGTATGTGTGCCCACACATGTACGTCTGTGCATGCATGTCTTCGGAAAAACATCAGAGCACCAGGGAAGGACCCCTGGTTTTCAAAGAACATTTTGATTTTGTTGGCCTCCCCTTCCTTCTTGCCCGGTGCTGCATTGTGACTGGCAGGTGCTTGTCTTGTACTGCAGCGTGGAGAGCACTGCGCTGCGTCTCATCACGAGCCTGGGCAGCTCAGAGGTGCAGCCTCAGCTGTCACGCATCGCCACAGAATCCAAAGGCTCACAGAACATCCTGACTGGCGACTCTGAGGAACTCAACAGGGCGCTCGTGCTGACCCTGGCTCGTGCCATGGAGATTACTGGTATGACTTGGAATAGAATTGGTGAGTTAGAAGGTGTCACCAGCATAATGTAAGCTTTGATGGATTGTTGATTTTTCTCATACATATGATGCTTTTCGTCCTTATTTCTAATGTTCCCAAAATGCCAGTAAGCTGTGCTTCTCATTCTCATTCCCATTTGTAAAAAATGGAAAAAAAGGGTTAAAAATAAATGTGAAAGTACTTACAACATTTTGCTTACTGCTGTTCACCTCCTCACTTCTCCCTCTTTCCTCTGTGTGTTGAGATGACCCTGTATGGTTGGCAGTTGCTAACAAGTAACTGCTTCCTCTCTGTCCCTCCTCTGAGAACTTCACCATAGTTTCCTGTGGTGGGAAGCAAGGCATTCTGGTGTCCCTTTAGAAGTAAACTCCTGTGTTACTGTGGTAGCTATCTGTACCGCAGGTTAGGACAGTGTCCCCTGTGACTTGGTCCTGAGACAATGTGACATCCACGCAGAAGTAGACCTCATTGTTACTGTGGTAGTGATCTATACACGGGTTAGGATGGTCTGCCCCTGTGACTTGGTCCCAAGATGTTGTGACATCCATTTAGAAGTAGACCGCTGTGCTGAGCTATCTGTTTTGTGATTTCTGCAGTGAAGTCTTTATCCTTGAATGGTTTGATTACTGTTACTTGGTCTTGAGACATTGTGACATCCACTCAGAAGGATTGTGGCATCCACTCAGAAATATTGTGGCATCCGCTCAGAAGTATTGTGGCGTCCACTCAGAAGAAGTATTGTGGCGTCCACTCAGAAGTATTGTGGCATCCACTCAGAAGTATTGTGACATCCACTCAGAAGAAGTATTGTGGCGTCCACTCAGAAGAAGTATTGTGGCGTCCACTCAGAAGTATTGTGGCATCCACTCAGAAGTATTGTGACATCCACTCAGAAGAAGTATTGTGGCGTCCACTCAGAAGAAGTATTGTGGCGTCCACTCAGAAGTATTGTGGCATCCACTCAGAAGTATTGTGACATCCACTCAGAAGTATTGTGGCGTCCACTCAGAAGAAGTATTGTGGCGTCCACTCAGAAGAAGTATTGTGGCATCCACTCAGAAGTATTGTGGCATCCACTCAGAAGAAGTATTGTGACATCCACTCAGAGGTATTGTGACATCCACTCAGAAGTATTGTGGCATCCACTCAGAAGAAGTATTGTGACATCCACTCAGAAGTATTGTGGCATCCACTCAGAAGTATTGTGGCGTCCGCTCAGAAGAAGTATTGTGACGTTCACTCAGAAGTATTGTGGCATTCACTCAGAAGTATTGTGGTGTCCACTCAGAAGAAGTATTGTGACATCCACTGAGAAGTAGACCCCTGTGCTGAGCTGTCTGTTTGATGACTTTCCGCAATGAAGTCTTTATCCTTAAACGGTCTGATTCTGAAATAGCCTACCGATTATTGTGTGCCTTAAATCCAGTTTTTGCAGTTCTGCCTGTTTTTGGTATGTTAAATCTTTCATCAGTGCCTGATCCATCTGTATTACAGGTTTGGACAGCTCTGTGGTGTGGCATCAGGACACACTCATACCTGTCCAAAAGAGCACCCCAACTTTAATACTTTTGGTATTTATTCCACTGATCAGGATGGTTTTCCCATGATGTTGCAAAGTGCACAGACATCCAGTGTACTTTTATGTTGTTAAGTCATTTTCCAGTAGAACAGATCAGGACATCCATCTTGATTTTATCCAGAGGCATACTTCTGTGTTGTCAGTCATTTTCCTGTAGCACAGATCAGGAGATCAGGACATCCACCCTGATTTCATCCAGAGGCATACTTCTGTGTTGATCAGTCATTTTCCTTTAGCACAGATCAGGAGATCAGGACATCCGTCCAGATTTCATCCAGAGGCATACTTCTGTGTTGATCAGTCATTTTCCTGTAGCACAGATCAGGACATTTTTGGCTCTGCGTGGTGTCATGCCACCCTGAATCCCACTCAGAATACCACCCTGATGTGACTGCTTCTGGTATGTTTACCACAGGTTGGAGCAGTTCCCTGTGTGATGACATCTTGATGTGCATGCATAAGCGCTCCCTTGCACTAGTCTCTTAGCTGTGTGTATCGCAGGTCAGAACAACTTCTTTTCGGTGTGGAGCAGAGAGATCCTGATGTCTGTTCCGAGAGCACATCCCAACTGTGCAGCTCTGTGGCTGTTACATGTTGTCACTGTACCACAGGTCTGTGACAGCCCTATGGTGTGGTGTAGCAGCATCCTGGGGTCCGTTCAGAGGAACAACACAATATTATTCTGTTTTTACATCACAGGTCCAAGACTGTCACCCTGCTGTGTGGTGTAGCAGCATCCTGGGGTCCGTTCAGAGGAACAACACAATATTATTCTGTTTTTACATCACAGGTCCAAGACTGTCACCCTGCTGTGTGGTGTAGCAGCATCCTGGGGTCCGTTCAGAGGAACAACACAATATTATTCTGTTTTTACATCACAGGTCCAAGACTGTCACCCTGCTGTGTGGTGTAGCAGCATCCTGGGGTCCGTTCAGAGGAACAACACAATATTATTCTGTTTTTACATCACAGGTCCAAGACTGTCACCCTGCTGTGTGGTGTAGCAACATCCTGGGGTCCGCTCAGAGGAACAACACAATATTATTCTGTTTTTACATCACAGGTCCAAGACTGTCACCCTACTGTGTGGTGTAGCAGCATCCTGGGGTCCGTTCAGAGGAATGCCCCAGTGTTATTCTCTTTCTATATTGCAGGTCCAAGACAGTCACCCTGTGGTGTGGTGTAACAGCATCCTGAAGTCTCTTCAGAAGAACACCCCAGTATTATTCTGTTTCTATATCAGAGGCCCAGGAGAGCCATCCTGTGGTGTAGTGCAAGGACATCATGACGTCCATTTGGAGGAACACCCTGATTTTATTCCACTCACTCTCTCTGCCACAGGACCAGACCAGTCATATGGTGTGGAATAGCAGGATCCTGACGTCCATTTAGAGGAGCACCCCAATATTATTCCACTATCTCTGCCGCAGGCCAGGACAGCTTCCCCATGGCATGGTGCAAAGATATCCTGACATCCATTCACAGGAACACCCTAATATTATTCCATGAATTCTCTGCTACAGGCCAGGACAGTCATATGGTGTGGAGTAGCAGCATCCTGGTGTCCATTCAGAAGAACACCCCATTAGCTCTCTCCACCACAGGAGCATGGTGCAAGGACATCCTGATATCCATTTAGAGGAAGACCCTGATATTATTCCACTCACTCTCTCTGCCACAGGCCAGTCATCATATGGTGTGGAGTAGCAGCATCCTGACATCCATTTGGAGGAACACCCCAACATTATCCCACTCACCCTCTCTGCCACAGGCCAGGACAGCTTCCCCATGGCATGGTGCATGGACATCCTGATGTCCATCCAGGAGCACACCCCGATGGGCTGGTCGTCGACCACACTGCAGTACTTCCCCTCCAGCCTGGCCGAGTTTTTCCGGGAGAAGGCCCCCCCACCCGAGAACAAGGTGCAGCTGAGGAGCACGGTGGACACGGAGTACTCCAAGTGGAAGAGTGAGTGCCGCTCTCCCTGCGGGCCGGAGCCCTCTGCCACCCGCAGAACCGGCCACATCTGTAGATAGTAATGTAGTAATAAAGAAGATAATAATAATAATAACAGGGAACTTATAGAGCGCTTTCAGAATCTCAAAGCGCTTTACAACTTATACAAATCAGTAGTATACAAATGTACAAAACATACGGAAATTAACATCATCATACAAAACATGGCAAAAACACATGCGCACAAAATCGCATGTGTGCGCGCGCGCACTCACACACACACACACACAAACAAATCGCATGCACACAATGCCAATAAAAAGATATCTGCAGACCCCCATCCTGTTTGGGCTCAAAGCGCTTCACAGTAGCACAGGGACAGCAGCAATGAGGACTGTGACACAACATGTGCAGGTACCCAACAGCAGTACAGTAGCTGATTGCAGTGATTGAAGATGACACGAAAGGGGAAGTGGCTATAGAAAAGACATCATGATGTACTTGTGCCGCAACATGGAGTAAGAGGTTGGGGGGTGAGTGGGGACTATATCTGCGTGGACCTGGTGATGAGGGTTTTGGCTTTTTGCAGGTATGGCCAACGACAATGACATCATCGCCCACTTCACCATGCAGGGCACGCCACCGCTGTTCCTCTGCATCATCTGGAAGAACATCCTGGACGAGAGTCGTGTTCCCTCGGTTGCTTACAAGTAAGATTAATGATGATAATAATAAAGTACACGTAGCATGCCAAACCCGTAACTTCCTAAGCACTTACAGATTGTTTTAAACCTGCATATGTTTTGACAACGAACATTCTGATATCTGTTCTGACCCCTGTCATACAGCAGTAGCATGTAAAAGATCCCAGTCCCATCCCAGGGTGTGTAACTGCTTGCTTGTGAACTTCGATTTTAACATAATTAGAGAAGTTTATTAATAATATATGGTGTCTTATTGATCGTTCATTATTATTGTTGTGTAATATGCAGTTGTATTGCCCAGATACTGCTTTTATGCATATTATGATATATACTTCTCAGCTAGTATGTGACTGATGTGCTGCAACATTCTTTTGTGCTTGGAGCTCCTTTCTTCTTCTTTTTTTTTTCTCTCCTTTTTTTCTTTTTTAACATTGGGACAGGTGCAGTATAACTAAAATGTATTACTGTTTTTCTCTAGGGTGCTTGATCGACTGGGGCCACGTGCGTTGTCGAGTCACCTGCGCCGTTTCTGTGACTACCTGGCCTTTGAACTGGCCAACAGCACCTCCAGCCTCTTCCAAAGGGTCAGTCTTTTCATCTTTTGTGAGCTGTCAGTCTTGCCGTCAGGTCTTGTGCAGTGTGACTTGTGTGAGTCTGTCTGCTGCCTGCTGTTAGTCTGACGGGGGGAGGTGGGTTGAGGGGTTCAGATCCTTGGTCAGGGAGATTGGTTCTCCAAATGTTTGTCTGCTGCCTGCTGTTTGTCTGGTGGTGGTGGTGGTGGTTGGGGTGGGGGTTGAGGGGTTCAAATCCTTGGTCAGGGAGATTTGTTCTCCAAATGTGTTTGCTGCCTGCTGTTTGATTGGTGGGGGGGGGGAGGGGGGGGTTGATGGGTTCAAATCCTTGGTCAGGGAGATTGGTTCTTCAGATGTCTGTCGGCTGCCGGCTGTTAGTCTGACTGGGGGAGGTGGGGGGATGGAAGAGTTCAAACCATGGGTCAAGCGGGAGGTGGGGGGATTGAAGGGTTTAAACCATTGGTCAAGCATGTACTTTCAGCTGCCTGCTGTTAGCCTGGGGGTTGAGAGGTGCAAACCCTGGGTCAGGCATGTACTGTCTACTGCCTGCTTTTAGTCTGAGGGGGATTGAGGGGTTCAAACCCTGGGTCAGGCATGTACTGTCTACAGCCTGCTGTTGGTCTGAGGGGAATTGAGGGGTTTGAACCCTGGGTCAGGCATGTACTGTCTACTGCCTGGTGTTGGTCTGAGGGGGATTGAGGGGTTCAGACCCTGGGTCAGGCATGTACTGTCTACTGCCTGGTGTTTGTCTGAGGGGGATTGAGGGGTTCAGACCCTGGGTCAGGCATGTACTGTCTACTGCCTGGTGTTGGTCTGAGGGGGATTGAGGGGTTCAGACCCTGGGTCAGGCATGTACTGTCTACTGCCTGGTGTTGGTCTGAGGGGGATTGAGGGGTTCAGACCCTGGGTCAGGCATGTACTGCTGCCTGCTGTTGGTCTGAGTGGTTCAGACGCATACTTTTTGCTTGTTGCCTGTTGCTGGGCTGAGGTAGGGTTGAGGGTGTGACTGCTAAAGGTTGTTAGTCAGGTAGGTTTGAGGGTTTGACTATGGAAAGCACATACAGTTCTCTTAGTTGACATAGCTACTAGGGTATGCCGATTGATACACTCAAGAGAGGCCCTGGCATTGAGATGTTTGTGATTGCAGTATTTTGAGGCCTTGAGTGACATGATGTGGAAGTACAACATCCTGACAATAGACCGCTTCTTCCTTTGCCTGGTGAGTTCCTTTTTCCTTTTTCCATCTTTCTTTTTTGTTTTTGTTTGTTTTTTGCCCATTGTTTTTCTTTCTTCTTTCTGTCTGTCGTCCCATTCATTTTTATGTTTCTTTTGTTTCATTTATTCAGATTTATTCGGTCCACACTTATTCTGTCCACCTCTGCCCATTTCTTCGCTGCTTCCTTTTTGTTTGTACTTCTCATTGCCTTTCTCATTCATCATTACACTGTGCTGGTTGGA
>OY757545.1:14104086-14121649 GCA_963584105.1 Alviniconcha strummeri
CAGGTGTTAAATGTGATGTTTTTTGTTGTGTGGCAGGTGTTAAATGTGATGTTTTTTGTTGTGTGTCAGGTGTTAAATGTGATGTTTCTTGCTGCGTGTCAGATGTTAGATGTGATGTTTATTGCTGTGTGTCAGGTGTTATGTGTCAGGCGTTAGATAATGTTCATGGTTGTGTGAGGTGTCAGATGCAGTGGTCAGTGTTGAGTGTCAGGTGCTAGAGGGTCGTGTGGTGTTAGATGTGATGGTCAGCATTGGGTGTCAGGTGGATGCCCTAACGTTCATGGTTGTGTCAGATGTTAGGCACTCAAGATTTAAGATTATTACCTCATGAGAGAAATGGTCAGTGCTGTGTGTGAGGTGCTGGATCAGATGCAATGTTCATGGTTGTCTCAGGTGTTTGACGTCATGATCCATCGCTTGCTGGAGCAGCCGCCAGTGCAGAGGATGCTGGATGCCATCCTGGAACACATCGGGTGTCTCTACAAGTTCCATGGTGAGTCATCAGTCATTGCGACAGGGCAGGTAGCAAATTCACCGCAAGCACTATTGTCCTCACTTTTTAATGGGCGTTTAAAAGCTTCTGTTAAATGTTTGAGGTTTCAGGTATGGCTGTGCTAGGCAAAACTGTGGAATAGTGGAGGGGTGAGGGGGTGGAAGTTGTTGAAAACTGACACCTGCTGATGTTTGTTTATGTTGCACTGGTTGATATGATGGTTAAATATGTCTTAATTGTCGCTCACTGGGAACTGTTTTTTTTCTTCTTCTTTTTTCTGTGTGTTTTCATTTGTTTTGCTCTTTAGGTGTTGTGTGTCAGTTGTTTGGTTAGTATGTGCTTCCCTGTTGTATTTTGCTGATCGTGTATTTTACAGGTGATCCAGTGATCTTGCTACATTTTACAGATGACATAATGATCTTGTGTGCTACATTTTACAGGTAACCCAGTGACCTTGTTACATTTTACAGATGACACAGTGATCTTGTGTGCTACATTTTACAGAGGACCCAGTGCACCAATGACCTTGTTACTTTTCACAGAGGACCCAGTGACCTTGTGCGCTACATTTTATAGAAGACCCAGGGACCTTGTTACATTTTACAGATGACGCAGTGACCTTGTGTGCTACATTTTAGAGGACCCAGTGACATACATGTTTGTTACATTTTACAGATGACCCAGTGACCTTGTGTGCTACATTTTACAGAGGTCTAATGACATACGTGTTTGTTACATTTTACAGATCACGCAATGACCTACTTGTGGGTTGTATTTTACAGATCACCTGCCTGGTGGCCTACTTGTGTTACATTTTACAGATCGCCCAGTAACATACCTGTTGTGGGCTGTATTTCACAGATTACCTGGTGACCTACTTGTGTTTACAGATCACCCAGTGACCTACTTGTACAACACGCTGTTCTACTATGAGAGAAGACTCAGTTCTGTGCCCTTGATGAAACGACGACTCGTCAGTGCTATCATAGGTCAGTGTCTTTCACACTTTGTCTCTCGGCCTGTCTGTGTTGGTGAGAGGAGACCACAGGCACCGGGAAGAGAAGTGCTAGTCTGAATGGACATAGCAAGTTTGGAATGTGTGTTTGAAGAAATCTGACCACTGAGGTGGTGTCTGTTCTAAGTACTAGTCCCAGCAAACTTTACAATTCTGAGCAAACATTGCAACTTTGCAAGAGCGTTCAAAGAAATCTGATCACAGGAGAAGTGTTAGTATTAGCAAACTTAACAATTCTGAACAAGCATTGCAGCTTTGCAGGAGCGTTCAGAGACGTCCGGCCCCACAACTGGTGCCTGTCTGAGAAACACTAGTTCCAGCAAACCTTTTAATTTCGAACAAGCATTACAACTTTGCAGGAGCATTCAAAGACATCCGACCCCACAACTGGTGCCTGTCTGAGAAGTACAAGACCTACCTGCACCAGTCCCCCGATGACTTGACCTGGATTCCAGACCACGACTACTACATCCACATGGTGTCCAGGCTCGTCAACAGTATCCTTCCTGCCAAACTGTCACATGTCCTCCCTGCCAAACTGTCACTTGTCCTTTCGGCTAAACCGTCATTTGTCCTTCCTGCTTGCTAGTCACTTGTCCATCCTGTCAAACTGGCACTTGTCCTTCCTGCCAAACAGTCATATGTCATTCCTGCCAAACAGTCACTTGTCCTTCCTGCCAAACAGCTTGCTTTGCTGCCCAACAGCCACATGTCCTTCCTGCCAAAGAGTCAGCTTGCTTTGCTGCCAAACACTTGTCCTTCCCGCCAAAGTCAGTTTGCTTTTCTGCCAAGCAGTCACATGTTCTTCCTGCTAAACAGTAATTTGTCCTTCCTGCCAAAGAGCCACTTGTATTTCCTGCCAAAATCACTTGTCCTTCCTGCCAAATAGTCACTTGTCCTTCCTGCCAAATAGTCATTTGTCCTTCCTGCCGAACAGTCATTTGTCCTTCCTGCCAAACAGTCATATGTCCTTCCTGCCAAACAGTCAGTTGTTCTGGAGTGAAGTGGATGAGGCTAATGAAGAGAAATAAGCCTGAGACAGTGAGAGGGCCTTATTACGATTAACAATATAGCGCTTCACATGAATGCAGGCATTTCACCTGTTAGACAAGGTGAGGCTTAGGTTGGGAGGGAATGGTACTTTAAACTTGCCGCACAACAGTGCTGAAGGAAAGAACACCGTGGTACCGGACAAAAAAGCTCAACTCCTACAGACCCAGAAATGGTCTGTGTAGAGTTACATGTAGAGTGATGTGGGTGCGAGACCGTTGATCCTCAACACATGCCAGCCATCAGCGGGGAGCAGCCTCCAGCCTTCCCTCACCGCGACTGGCGGTTCAACGAGTTCCCCAATGCGGCGGCTCATGCTCTGCACGCCACCTGTGTGGAGCTCATGGCTCTTCCCATCACCGGACAGGTGGTCGGCTCCGCTCTCCTGGATGTCGTTTTGTGCAGGTGAGTTGCAGACCGTGTTGGGTGTGCGTCAGACTTTCAGGCGCCTTTAACTGGTGGCTCTGCCTGTTCTGGGCCTACAGATCAGCTCGGCTTTTCGGGGTATGACTCGGCGCCCGGTAAGTGATACACTGTGAAGGCCGTGTGCCTTAATCATGACTCATGGCTGCTGGTTCCGGGCTGATGACTTGCTGGAACTTCAGGTGCATTTTACTGGTGGCTGTGCCTGTGCTGGGCCTGCATATCAACTCAGCTCTTCTGGGTATTACTTTGCACAGGTAAGTTATAAACTCTGAAGGTCAGGTGCTGTAAACTCGTGACTACTGGTTCTGGGCTGATGACTTGCCAGACTTTCAGGTGCGTTTCACTGGTGGTGGCTCTGCCTGTTCTGGACCTGCAGGTCAGCTCAGCTCTTCTGGGCATCATTTTGTGCAGGTAAGTGATAAACTATGAAGGTCAGGTGCCTTAATCATGACTCATGACTACTGGTTCTGGGCTGATGCTTTGCCAACACCTGTGGGTCACTGGCACTTGCAGTTGCCATTTGTACAGGTCAGCTATGTAGGCTGTGGTAGGTGGGTGTGGCTCAGATTGTCCAGTGTGTTCAGCAGGCTATGCTAGTCCTACACAGACAGTCAGACAGGAAGACACTACATAAATAACTAGGGTGGGTGGGTGGTATACACTCACAATCTGAAATTATTCTAGAAACTATTCCTCCCCATCACACATACATTTCACCCACCCACACACATGCACATATACACACATGCATGCACACATGTGCACATGCATACACACACACACATACACACTGTTGGACTCAGATTTGGATACAGTTAGGCCAGTTGCACATCACAAAATCATTTGCACATGCATGAATTCCAAATTGTGATATATATACAGTACCCCCTACCAGTCATTAGTTGAACTGAAACTTCAGCAGACAGCATAATGAAAGAATGACAGGTGATTGTAGCTTTAAACAACACCAGGCAATCAAAAAATAAATACAGCACACCTACATTGAGATGCAGATTTACTGGGTGACAGAGAAACTGAAATGTGCACATCCAGGTGGCCACTGACGCGTCTTGGGGCAGATGAGACGTGGTTTACTGCAACCTGGTTGGCTTTAGTAACAGTCTGAAACGGAAAGAGGCCCAGAGCGTTCATGCAGAATCAGTATACACAAGGGAGTTAATTAGCGCTTAAACGACGTCACCCAAACACCAACAACGAAGACCTGAGTTGCCTGCTGTAACTCTCACCTGGCATGCGAGTAAATACAGCGTGCATGAACTCCACCAGTGGTACATCCACATCCCCTAACTGAGAGGTGAGAGTTACTGTAGACGACTCAGGTCTTTGTTGTTGTGCTTGTGCGATGTCTGTCGAGCGCTAATTAACTCCCTTGTGTGTTGATTCTGGTCTGCTAGTGCGCCTGTTGTCCATCAGCGCTTTTCACCAGGATCAGCAAGCCTTGACAGCTCCAGTGATGATGGCAATGGTTACTGGCCTGCAGGTGTTAATGGAGTCGTGTCTGTTTCAGCTCCTCCCAAGTGCCCCATGACAGGCTGATGGATTGGATGAACGCCATCGGCCTGATCCTCACTGCCCTGCCTGTGAGTAGCACCTGCTGGGGATGATGGTGGTGATGACGATGTTAACCTGATGGTCATGACCCCATATTGCTGAACGCTTAGTCCATTTGATCTTGCTGAACACTTAGTCCATTTGATCTTGCTGAACACTTAGTCCATTTGATCTTGCTGAACACTTAGTCCATTTGATCTTGCTGAACACTTAGTCGCTCTGATAATGTATTTTGAATGGGAAACGTGTTTATACAGTAGAGCCATCTTTTTAAGGTCAGCATTAACAGCTTCCCCTGGGGATGATGAAGATGTTGTTGTCCTGATGATCATGACCCCAACTCGTAGCTGTTGCTGAATGCTTAGAACATTTGGTCTCGCTGAACACTTAGTCACTGTGATTTTGAATGGGAAACATGTTGATACAGAGACCTTTTTAAGATCCGCATTAACAGCTTCCCGTGGGGATGGTGGTGGTGATGATGATGTTCTCGTCGTCCTGATGACCATGACCCCAACTCGCAGCTGTTGCTGAATGCTTAGAACGTTTGGCCTTGCTGAACATTTGGTCACTGTGATTTTGAACATGATACGCCCTGATGCAGCGGAACCCTTCGTTTTAAGATGAGCATTAACATGTACTGCTTGTAATAGTCTTACAAAGAGCACCAACATGTACTGCTTGTAATAGTCTTACAAAGAGCACCAACATGTACTACTTGTAATAGTCTTACAAAGAGCACCAACATGTACTACTTGTAATAGTCTTACAAAGAGCACCAGCATGTACTACTTGTAATAGTCTTACAAAGAGCACCAGCATGTACTACTTGTAATAGTCTTACAAAGAGCACCAGCATGTACTACTTGTAATAGTCTTACAAAGAGCACCAACATGTACTACTTGTAATAGTCTTACAAAGAGCACCAACATGTACTACTTGTAATAGTCTTACAAAGAGCACCAACATGTACTACTTGTAATAGTCTTACAAAGAGCACCAACATGTACTACTTGTAATAGTCTTACAAAGAGCACCCCTCTTTTTGACCATCCTTGGTGCATGCTTCATTGAAATGGTAATGGAAGGGGACAGGCTTCATAAAAGGTGGTCTTAAAAGGAGGGGGGATCCTTGGTCTGTGGTTTATTTAAATGGTACCGTATTTTAAAGGGACAGGTTTCTGAAAAGGTGGTCTTGAAAGAAGGGTTGTGTCTCAACAGAGTGGTCTAGCTCTCATTTGGGAGGTCTGTTGTTAATGGGGTTGTGTCTCAACAGAGTGGTCTAGCTCTCATTTGGGAGGTCTGTTGTTAATGGGGTTGTGTCTCAACAGAGTGGTCTAGCTCTCATTTGGGAGGTCTGTTAATGGGGTTGTGTCTCAACAGAGTGGTCTAGCTCTCATTTGGGAGGTCTGTTGTTAATGGGGTTGTGTCTCAGCAGGGTGGTCTAGCTTTCATCAGGGAGGTCATTGTGCGGTTGTGTCTCAGGGTGGTCTATCTCTCATCAGGGAGGTCTGTCGTTGTGGGGTTGCATCTCTGCAAAGTGGCCTCTCATCGGGGAGGTCTGTCATTACAGGGTTGTGTCTCAGCAGGGTGGTCTATCTCAGGATGGTCTGTCCTGATGGGGTTCCATTGTACTTCTGTTGCTGAAGGTAATGATAATGAGACTGATGGTCACTGTAATGATGGCATCGGGTCAGATTTTGACAGCACTGTCAGATGAATGTTTCTGACTTTCACATCATTTTCATGACTTAATTATGGTTAGTTCAAATCCAGTGCACCCTTGTTCTCTAAGCAAGACGCCTCGTGATGTGATGCCAGAACAATATTCGAGTCGATTACCACCAGCACATAAAAGAGAAGTGACCACAACATTACCAGTGACAGCCTCGTGCATTGGTACAGAGCTTGGGTCTTTAACAGTCGTCCCTTTTGTCGCAGGAGTCATACTGGGTGGTCCTGAACGACCGCATCATGTCAACGATCACAAGCCCCACCCTGACCAGCCCCACGCCGGACATGAACCCCTTCCGCATGTTTGGCTTCAGCAGCTGCCACTCCATGCTGGCGCTCACCGACACCTCGCAGCTCCTGGGGCTGTGCCACGCTGTCTGGCACCACGCTGGCATTGGCCAGCTCAGCCATCTGCCTCAGTGAGTTGTGTGTGTGGGTTGTTTGTTGGGGGTGGAGGGGGGGTGGGACAAGAAGGGAGGGTAGTGTCATTTTATTTTATTTTATTTTTTATAGCTGTCTTTGGCTGAAACCCTGAGGTGCACCCAATGTTGTGCTGACTTCATGGATTGGATGGGGGGTGGGAGTTGGGGGGGGGGGGGGGTTAATTGCGTGCTGGCTCTGACAGGCACCTCACATTTCAGAGCTCTTTTAGCTGTGTAGTTATACTGTCTGGTTTCATGTTGGCGCTGGGCAGCTTTGCCATCTGCCTCAGTAATCCTGTGTGTGTGTGTGTGTGTGTGTGTGTGTGTGTGTGTGTGTGTGTGTGTGTGTGTGTGTGTGTGTGTGAGTGTGTGTGCGTGTGTGTGTGTGTGCGTGAGAGTGTGTGTGTGTGCGTGCGTGCGTGTGAGTGTGTGTGTGAGTGTATGTGTGTGTGTGTGTGTGTGTGTGTGTGTGTGTGTGTGTGTGTGTGTGTGTGTGTGCATGTGAGTGTGTGTGTGTGTGTGCATGAGCGTGAGCGTGAGAGTGTGTGTGCATGCGAGTGTGAGTGTGTGTGTGTGCGCGCGTGCGTGCGTGCGTGCGTGCGTGCGTGCGTGTGTGTGTGTGTGTGAGGGGGTTGCATATGCTGGCTCTAACAAGACACTGCAGCATTTGGGGCTGTCATGCTGTCTGGCATCATGCTAGCAGTTTTCTGTCTCTGTTAAGTGAGTCATGTGAGTGTATTTTGTGTGTGGGTGTCTGCATGCAAGTGTAGGGTGTTGGGGGGGGGGGGGGGGGGGTAAAAAGAGGAGCACATCATTTCTTTCATTGCTTAACCCCTTCACTGCCCCAGCCAGTAGAATTTCTGGGGTGAAAGGTGTTCACCCGCCTGCAAACAGTATATTGTCCGGTTTCATAACAAATCTAATTTCAATATTGTGTGTTTTGATGAAAATCCTTTCACATGTCAATGCGAAAAACTAGGCAAAAAGGTGGATAATTTCATATATTTTGCACTGTTATTGTTTGTTTTCAAGTAACATCATGGCAGTGAAGTGGCAGTGAAGTGGTTAATTGTCATAAAAAGAAAAAGAAAAAGAAGACCATCCAGAAAAGAGGAAGAACAAGGACATAGTGAATTTTTGATGCCTTCTGTTGTGACTAGTATTGCACACATTTTGTTGCACAGTTAAATGGGTTACAACCAAATTTTCAGGTTTGTGAAAGAGAAGCTGCGTCCAGTGATCAGAACAGAAGAGCAGTTGCTGTTTTTGTGTCATCTGATTGGTCCGTTCCTTCAGCGATTCCATTTGGAGCGCACACGATGTCTCATGGATGTAAGTAGATGAGAAGAATGAAATGAGAAAAAGATGCTTCTATATTAAAAATTTTTTTAAAGAAAGTCTGTAACAATTAAGCTGCATTTATTGTTTAGGCTTACTCAAATCTGAAACAACAATAAAACAATGTGTGAACAAAATTAGGAAATATTTCTATGCAGTTTCTGTAACTGCAGGAGAACCCTTCTCTATTTGACCAAATGGTAATTGTTTCAAAAGCAATGCTGGGAAGACTTCTGAGAGATGTGGTGGAGGGATGTCAGCTTTTCTGAGCATGTACATACTGTCTTCAGCTGAACGGAAACTGTGCCAGGAGGATCAACAATTATTCATCAGAGACTTAATGGAGAGTTGGCATGATTTGCACCCATGTTGAAATGGAAAAGGTATTGTGTTTTCTTGTACCTGGTCTCAGAGGAAGTTGATGAGGTATTTGTGTGTGTGTGTGTGTGTGTGTGTGTGTGTGTGTGTGTGTGTGTGTGTGTGTGTGTGTGTGTGTGTGTGGCAGTTGACGGTGGAGCTGTACGAGATCCTGGTGAAGGTGGACAAGCACAGTGAGCACATGCGGTACATCGACCCCATCTGTGACTGTCTGTATCCTTTAGTGCATTGCTTATTGGGCAGTGCTTTTGTGCATCTTTATACATAGCATGCTCTGTGTGTGTGTGTGTGTGTGTGTGTGTGTGTGTGTGTGTGTGTGTGAGAGAGAGAGAGAGAGAGAGAGAGAGAGAGAGACTCAGAGAGAGTGTGTGTGGGGGAGAGAGAGAGAACTCAGAACTTTATTACACAAGGATTAAGATTTTAGGCAGTTGCCTATTCTTACAATCTGTCCCTGCTAATCTACATGTCTACAGGCTACACATAAAACAGTAGTAACAACATTGACTACTGGAGTATGAAAGATGATAATGTTGGGGGGGGGGGGGGGGGGGGGGGGGAGAGAAAAAAAGAAAAGAAAAAAGATGATAATTTTAAAGTTAGAGCCAAAACCCAATGACAGGGAAAAAAATAATGATGATGATGATGATGAGAGAGAGAGTGTGTGTGTGTGAGAGAGAGAGTGTGTGGGTGTGAGAGAGAGAGAGAGTGTGTGTGTGTGTGTGTGTGTGTGTGAGAGAGAGAGAGAGTCCCCATCGGTGTCTGCATTATTGTGTCAGTATGGGTGTATGCGTTTCTTTGTGTGTGTGTGCATGTATGCTAGCATTTGTGAGAGACTATACTTTCTTATTTCTGAAAAATTAATGGCTGGGGGGGGAGGGGGGAGGATAAACTGTTTTACATTTATGTAAATGGCAGTTTTTATTGACGACAGTTAGAGAAAGCTCAGTTGTGCACAAAATGCCTCAGCAGCCGGACCAAACAATTTGCCATGAATTATTAATAGCGATATATACACTTGCTTGTCCATGGGGATATTTCCGTTTTTATTCTCTCACCTTTGAAGATAATGCTGCAGAGGATGAATTATCGAACATGGCAGAGGCTGAAGCCGGAAAGCCACAGTTCTGCGCCACTGTTGAGAATTTAAACACAAATTGCAAAGTCCATTCAGGCTGCCCTTGGTTTCTTTGCTTCATGAGCAAACAAGGCCATGGATCAGCCATCTAATGTGCTGTGAGCATTCAGAGACAGCAGCTTCCTTGTCCCCCCTCCCCCCCCCCCCCCCCCCCCGGGACTGTTTCAGTCATTTCAAGTCAGTGCTCATGCAGACCCATGAGTGCTGTCCGACATTTGTGTGCACTGCAGGCAGATAAGGCATGGATTGGACATCCAGTGTGCTGTGCTGATGGCCCAGAGACAGCAGCTACCCTGGTCTCTCCCCCCCCACCCCCCACCCCCCGCCAGTCCTCCTGCTGGAGTGACTGTTTCAGTTGTTTGAAGTCAGCATTAGTGCAGACCCGTGAGTGCTGTCTGACCCTTGAGTGCACAGCATGCAGATAAGGCCATGGATCAGACATCCAGTGTGCTATGCTGATGGTCCAGAGATAGCAGCTGCCCCGGGCCCCTGGGCCCCCCACTTCTCTTCCCTTTTTAGTCCCCCCCCCCCCCACCCCCCACCCAGCTGGAGGGACTGTTTCAGTTGTTTGAAGTCAGCATTTGTCCAGACCTTGCATGCAAATAAGGCCTTGGGTCAGCCATCTAGTGTGCTGTGCTGATGGTCCGGAGACAGCAGCTACCCTGGGTCCCACTTCCTCCTGTACCGGCGGGACTGTTCCAGGTGTTTCAGGTCGGCACTTGTGCAGACCTGCGAGTGCTGTCTGACCTTTGTGTGCACAGGGTGCGCTAAGATAGCAGCAGCTCTTTTTGGAAGTGCCAAGGGCGCTGTTTGACAAGAGGAGGTTCAACATGGCTGGTGGTGTGGTAAACACAGTTGCCATTACAGTCGGGTATGATGCTTGTGGCTACCCCCCAGTCGCATCTAAGCGCACTAAGGTTACTGTTGCCCATGTTAGAAATGCCAGTAGCACTGTTTGGCTAGAGGAGGTGTAACGTGGCTGGTGGTATGGTACACGCAGTGTCGGAGGTGGGGGTGAAGAACGAGGTGGAAGGGGGTCAGGGGTGGGGTGGAATAAGGGGGTGCGTGGGTGGGGGTGGGGGGTGGGGGCATGGAAGCACAGTGCAGGAAAACTGCTGGGGTCTGGACGATGCTTGCCCTTAACCTGAACCTTTCAGCTACCACATCAAGTACATGTTCGTGGGAGACGGGGTGAAGAACGAGGTGGAGAAACTCATCTGCCATCTCAGGCCTGCCCTCAAACTGCGACTGCGTTTCATCTCCCACATCAACGTCGATGAGCTGCCTGAACAACAGCGCTGATCGTCACACTCACAGTCATCATTACCACCATCCCCAGCATGATGATGACAACAACAATGACAACGGTGGTGATGATGATAATGATGACAAGGACGGTGGTAACTGCTATCCAAACAGTTCACCGACATAAAAGGTGATTAGGATCGTTGCTGTTTCTGCCTTGAGATTGACGCCATCATCACAGACTCTGCTGGTACCAGCGCTGTCACTGGTCATTGCCTTGTGACACTGTTATTCACCAGGGCAGTGAAACCGACCTCTCACTGTTAGCCAGAGAGCTCTGCCCACTTTACGCCATGTCAGGGTGAGAGGCCATGCAACAGCTAGTCTTGTAGGAACCATATCAAGGCTTAATCATGGCTCTGTGTTTATGCTGTTCATGGACTTAAGAAGTACTAAAATGGAGTGAATTCTTCACTGACCTGAGACTGTCAGCCATTGCATCATCAGAATCACATTTTTGTACAGCTTGGTTGTGTTGTTTTATTATAAATCTCTCTGCTCATCAGTTTAAGGTTACGAGGAACAAACAAAAAAAACTACTTACAGGGCATAATTTTCTAGTTACATACATAATCAGGTTCTGTGCATTAGATCAGAACTTGGGAGCTGTGTGAATGTCAACACGGCCACCCTGGGCTCCCCTCCCCATCCCTAATAGTCTGAATGGACTCTGTGGACGTCAAGCAACACTGGCCTGCATTAGATGTTTGGCAGGTTTCACTCTGATATAAAACTTTCTTTCTGTTGACTTGTTACACAGCCTGCCATAGTGTCATGATACCCAGGCACTTAGGCAGTGTTTCAAGGATGTAATCCTGCTTGGGACAAGCGGCTTCAGAGTTCTGTACAGCACCCCCCCCCCCTTTTTTTTTTTAGTGTTCTTTTAGGATGAATTTCCTGTAAGAAAAAACTAAATTTGATCCTCCCAAGCTTTGTCTTACTGAGGTCTTCGACTTTAGGGAGTTCTAGGGAGTTCTTCTGTGTAAGTTACATTCCTGTATGTTTTCAGTAAGGAATCTTCATCCTTATTGAAAATGATATTCCGTGGTGCAAAATTTTCAGGATAACACCCAGAAAAAGATGGTTCTTTTTTGTTGTTTGGGGTCTAGAGAAATGTCGCTATTTAGAGATAAATTTAATGTTTCTGTGGGGAATTTTAATTTATGTTGTTTCTCTGGAGAATTTAATTTCAAGTTGTTTCGGGGAAAATGCATTTATTGGGAATTTTTCCTTAATGTATATTAAAACAGCCCACATTATCACAGTCATAGTCATCACTGTTATTATCACTGTTGTTATGCAGTACCAGTCCTCATTATCATTGTCACTAACTGTCATCAGATTTGGTGCTTGGCTCAAGTTAATCATGAAGGATGCATGTTTACCCTGTGTACATATTCCTTAGTGCTTGAAGATACATGTTTTGCTAGAATGACAAAATGACTGATTGCTACACCTCACCATCTGTACCGTCAAATGTGTGCAAGTGAAAATGCAGTAGTTCTCAGATGCTGCTTGCAATGCATGCACTGGTCTTGTTTATCGTCGCTTGTTAATCATCAGTACATTGAAGTGTTCATGCATTTAGCTTCACTTGAAATGTTGTGAATGAATGACAAGCCCAAAATCATCGTGGCAGAGGTGAATATAGTCACAATTAGGAAAATGGCTGCTTGCTCAAATTCTGTGTGGTTCAGAAAGGGGTGGAGTTGGGAGAGTGAAAACAAGAGATGCATTTTATCTGTATAGTTGACTGAAAACAAGTCAACCACTGTGTTTACCACTGTGGTTGCACTTGTTCTGCGTGCATGCTTTAGTTTTTTTAGGTGACATGTACGTTCATCAGACAGTAATGTCATTTGATCAGTGTTGTTGTCAGTTTTAAACAGCTGGATTGGTACTGGTTCAGCAGTAGAACTAACAATTAATTTACTGCCAATTTGATAAGTGTTCTCTCAGAGTTTTCTTATCATAATGGTCCATGTCGCATAGCAGTCAGCAGACCTGTCCAAATGGTATGGTGTTATGCTGATTTGCTGTCAGTTGATGCATACATCTTTTGACTGTTTTCCATCCTGGTGATGGATACAAATAAAAGCTGACTGAATAGTTTCATTATGATTTCACAAGCCTTTCAAAAAATGTTTTTTTTTTTATGAGTAACATGCCAGTTTGTACTGTGGAACAGTTCCACTCATCGAGTCACAAACAACACATTTAATTAGCATATTAACCACGTCTCTTGTCATCAGTTGTTGCCATTGATTTATGGAATTGCTGGAATGAAATGTTTTTGGTTGAAATGACGCCAGTGACAGTTGTGCATGCACAGAGAAAAAGCCACTGTTTACTCAGTTCGTCACATTAGTTACTGTTGAATGGGCATTTAGTCTGACAACTTTTTCAGCAAATGGACATTTTGTCCAATCACCAGAAGGTCACAATAATGTCTTTCAGCAGATTGGTAATTTAATGAACAGTCATTTGGCGTACTGAATATCTGTGCATGCTACGGAAACTGTTGTTCAAAAAACCTTTATTCAACCAGCTGGATTTTCAACAAACTTTGATGGAATTCTCAGTTTGTCTTTTCTGGTCTTGGGTGTTGTATGTTGGTGAATAGTCTATAAGTCAGTTTGATGAGAATGCATTCAGCAGTTTTTTTAATTTTTATTGTTGATTCAGTAGATACAACATTGGCATGAACTTGAAGGAAGAATGAACTGGTAAGTCGCATTAGAGGTTAATGAAAGAATTTTGGTGTGTCTGTGTTGGTGAGTGCAGTGAACATGAATGTGGTGAATGCAATGAACATGAATGTGGTGAATGCAATGAAAACGAATATGCATGTGAACATTATAAGTTATAAAATATTCCAGTGTTTGTAAACTACTGATGAAATTGTGCTGAAATATAAACAGCAGCAGACGGTAAATTTTTGATGTCATGAAAATGTGCATAAGGGTGATCAATAGTAATGGGCTGTCACGTGAAATGGTCTTCTCTGAAAATAATTATTTTATAATTACCAGTTTTTGTCTTTCCAGTGCTTGGTGATTTTGTGAGAGAAGAATGCTGCTACACACACACTTACACACATTCACTCCCTCTCTCTCTCTTCCATATATGCACACACACACACACATACACGCACGCACGCTCATGCTCGCGCACACACTCTCTCTCACTCTCTTTCGCTCTCTCTTTCATGTATGCACACACACACGCATGCACACACACACACACGCGCGCGCGCGTGCGCGCATGCACACACAAACACATTGACATGAGATGCAGACACACAGAGACATGCATACACATGTGCACACACATTCCCCCTCGTACACCATCCCATTGATGTACATGTGCTTCCAGTCCAACCTCCCATTCCCCCAGAAAGAAGGGTGGAAACGAAACACTGAAAGGGCTTTGACGGGTGAGATGTATTTGACACTGCAATGTCAGGAATGTTTTTGAAGCGTGAAAAGACCCACATATGGATATAATTTGCAAGAGAACAGACGGCACACACACACACGCCACGCGCATGCACGCACGCACACACACATAAACACAAAGTAACCTGGTGTATTTACGCCCAGTCAACCATTACGGTTATATTAGGGCGATTAAAAGAATAAATACAACATAGAATTATGCTATGCATATCAAGAAAAATGCTGTTTCAGACAGGAAAAATATAAAAACTTTCTCACACACACACACACACGCGCGCGCGCGCACACATCCACACACACACACACACGCAGGCCCCCTACCCCCTACCCACTCCACACACACACACACACACACACACACACACACACACACTTAGGCAAAAGATCATTGTTACACAAGAGCTGCTGGGTGTAGCCTGTCCAGTGTACAACCAGCCCAAACACCATGTGATCAATACCTACCCCGTCCCGTTTCCTTCTATTCCCTTTTCCTTTCCTTGTCCATCAGCAGGAAATAAAACGGCATACTTCCAGTTCCCCGTCATCGATCAAACCTCGCTCAGTCTATGTCTCTGTCTCTGTCTCTCTTTCTCTGTCTCTCTCTGTCTCTCTCTCTAATCTGGCAGCAAGCCTGACCTTGTAAGCAACACAGGCACCGCAATGCAACCTGGAGTCCGTGCCTTCCGAGACCACCCGTTTCTCAGTCTAAGCGCTCTCCCTCCAAATTGGACTCTCACACTGACCCCGATTTGAAAGGGGCAATTTGAGGAGAGGCGGAGAGAACGAAGACAGAAACGCCAACGCCTCATATTTCTTCCGCCAGCTACATGTTATACGTTCCCTCGGCGAGTCCGTGCACGAGCAGGGAGCCGAGCCTCAACGTGCTGTTGAGAAGAACAGGCACTGTGACGAGACCCTGGAGACGGGAATCTATGGCTGTCAGGGCGAGAACTGCACGTGGGCTGATGACGGCCAGGCAGGCAACGTCACAGGAGCTGTGGCAGAACGGCGATGTCTGCTGTTGATGGGTTCAACAAAAAAACAAAAACAAAAAAATAGAAAAAAAATAGAGAGAGACAGAGAGAGAACACGAACATCAGGTTTTTGTTTGTTTTTGTTTTTACATTATTTACGGTTGAAAAATCGTGCCTGTGTATATCGCTCAAGGGTGAAACAGCATGACCATTGGCCTTATTTAGGGTTGAAAGCGTGTGGGTCTGTACATTGTTCATGGGTGAAACAGCGTTACCTTTGACCTTATTTAGGGCTGAAAGATTGTGCCCATGAACATCATGTCGCTCAGGTGTTAAAAAAAAAAAAAAAAGGGGGGGGGGGGGGTGGGGGGGGGGGAGAAAAAGTCACGACCATCGACATTGTTAATTTTCTGGGTAGGAAGTGCCTATATATACATCGCTCATGGGTGAAACAGCGTGACCTTTGACCTTATTTACGGTTGAAAGATTGTGCCCATATATATCGTTCATGGTTGAAAGAGCATGACCTTTGACCTTATTTAGGTCTGCAAGCCTGTGCCCATGTACATCGCTCACGGGTAAAAAAAAAAAAAAGGGGGGGGGGGGGCAGAAGAGAAGAAAACAATATATATTTTTTAAAGCCGAAGAAGAGAGAGAGAGAGAGAGAGAGAGAGAGAGAGAGAGAGAGAGAGAGAGAGAGAGAGAGAGAGAAGTATGAGCACTGATGTTACTTAGGGTTGAAAAGTGTGCCAATGTGCAGCACTCACGGGTGAAACGGCATGACCACTGACCTTATCTAAGGTTGAAAGATCTAGCCCATGTGTATCATTCACGGCGAAAAGTAAAAGAACACAGCCATTGAAATTATTTAAGGTTGAAAGAGCTTGCCCATTTACATTGTTCGTGGATAAAAAGAGCATATGACTATTGGCCTTATTTAGGGTTGAAAAAGTGTGCCCTTTTTCATGGGTAAAACTAAACGAGCATGGCCATTGACGACATTTAAGGTTGGAAGAGCATGTCCATGCATGCAAGGTGTTGATGGTAAAAGTGCATGACTATACTGACATTATTTAGGACGTTGCTATGGTAATGACTGTATGGATTTTAAACGTCCCCTCAGCCACACAGGGTCAGTCTGCCGTTTTTGATTTCTGTCTTCCATGTTAATTTAACTTCATTTCTACACAATCAGCTTTTAACACACACACACACACACACACACACACACACACACACACACACACACACACATGCGCGCGCGCACGACTCACGCACGCACGCGCGCGCGCTCGCACACACACACACACACATACACACACACACACACACACACACACACACACACACACACACACACACACACACACACACACACACACACACACACACACATTTGTCGCAAACATCGCCCTCAATAAAATATCTCGGCCGCTTCAAGCTTTAAAACATGAAGCGTATCTGTTATGCCATCTTAATTGTTCTGAACTGAACTTCGATTGCCGTGTGACCGCCTATCAGTGGTTAGTTGTCCTTGTTTAGTCTTTGTCGATCGCCCGGTCGGTCCGTGCAGAAACAAAGAGAAACACCACCACTGATCGGGTTCACGGTTCCCTACCGCCCCAGCGCCCCCCTCCCTTTTCCTCTACCCCCCTCCTTTTCCCCCTACCCCCCTCCCTTTCCCCCTACCCCCCTCCTTCCTTACAGTCTCTGTAAAGAACTGTCACAGTGCTTCAGTGTAGGTCGCAGTAAAGAAAGAACGGTCACAGTGCTTCAGTGTCGGTCGCAGTAAAGAACTGTCACAGTGATTCAGTGTCAGTCGCAGTAAAGAAAGAACTGTCACAGTGCTTCAGTGTCGGTCGCAGTAAAGAAAGAACTGTCACAGTGATTCAGTGTCGGTCTCAGTAAAGAACTGTCACAGTGATTCAGTGTCAGTCGCGCAGTAAAGAAAGAACTGTCACAGTGCTTCAGTGTCGGTCGCAGTAAAGAGAGAACGGTCACAGTGCTTCAGTGTCGGTCGCAGTAAAGAAAGAACTGAAAGAAATGTAAAGAAAGAACTGTCACAGTGCTTCAGTGTCGGTCGCAGTAAAGAAAAAACTGCCACAGTGCTTCAGTGTCGGTCGCAGATTCCCATTACTGCTTGCTTTGTTGTTGCTGGCCATCATTTGTCGACTGTCACGCCAGCTCCTCCTCTATCTCTGGATCACCGGTTCACAGGACCTGCAGGCCAAGGTAAGGTCCCGCCAGAGAATAGGTCCGGCA
>OY757545.1:14121849-14126849 GCA_963584105.1 Alviniconcha strummeri
GATCGCCCAGCCCCCAACCCAGCCCCCCTACGACCCACCCTCCTCTGTTCCATTTTTCTTGTCATCCCTTCCCTTAGTTGCAGTTTCATTAGATCATCAGTGCCAGCACCCAGGAACTCTCTTCTGCAGCTCTTTAATTCAGCAGGCAGTGCATATCTGAGCTGTGTATAGTGAAACTCACAACCAGTTCCACACTAACTCTCAACACAAATTCAGCGCTGAATCACTGTCACAGACAAGAACAAAAACAAAATAAACAAACAAAGTAAATGAGTGACTGGTAAAATGAACAAATACACTGACATTAAATCAATAAACAGCACAAACTGAAATGAGAATGCTGCCAGAGCTATTGTATGCACTGAGAGTCAGCCTTGATCAGAACAAACACTGTACCAATGCAACGCATGAAGGCAAGCACTGAATCACAGACCAACCCCACCCCTCACCCCCAGCCACCCACCCCCAGCTATCCCTGATCAGAACAAACACTGTACCAGTGCAATAAATGAGGGAAGCACTGGATCACAGACCAACCCCACTCCCCACCCCCACCATCCCTGATCAGAACAAACACTGTACCAGTGCAATAAATGAGGGAAGCACTGGATCACAGACCAACCCCACTCCCCACCCCCACCATCCCTGATCAGAACAAACACTGTACCAGTGCAACAAAGGAAGCATTGAATCATGGACAAAGCCTCCTTCATAGCTAGTGATATGTTCCTAATAAACAGCATGCATGTGCAATACATGAACCAAATAATACATGAACTAATGAATGGACAAAGCCCCACTCACAGTTTAAGCTTTGGTCACAATAAGCACCACACAGGTGTAATGCACGAACTAACACAGGTGTAATGAATGAACTAACACAGGTGTAATGAACGAACACAGGTATAATGAACGAACTAACACAGGTGTAATGAATGAACTAACACAGGTGTAATGAACAAACTAACATAGGTGTAATGAACGAACTAACACGGGTGTAATGAACGAACTAACAAACAGACAAAGCTACCTCTCACAGCTTAAGCCCTGGTCACAATAGACACCACACAATTAGTGCAATTAATAAATGAGCTCATGAATGGTCAGAGCCCCATTCACAACTTAAGCCTTGATCACAATAAGCACCACACAAGTGCAATGAATAAATGAGCTCATGAATGGACAAAGACCCATTCACAGCTAAAGCCCTGGTCACAATAAGTACCACACAAGTGCAATGAATAAAAGAGCTAATGAATGGACAGAGCCCCATTCACAGCTAAAGTGCTGGTCACAATAAGTACCACACAAGTGCAATGAATAAATGAGTTATTGAACGGACAAAGCCCCATTCACAGCTAAAGCCCTGGTCACTATAAGCATTATGCAACTGTAGTGAATGAATGAATAAAGCACTACTCACAGCTTAAGCCCTGGTCACAATAAGCACCACATAAATGTACTGAATAAATGAACTAGTTCATGCACCAAGGCCCACAGACTCACAGCTAGACCTGGTCACAACCAACAAGCACTATGCATGAAAGCATATGATGAGAACTTGAAGCGATGAATGGACGAATCAAGCCCAACAATGTGCCTTACCATAGCTCTCAAATCCCTTGCGGATGGACCACTGGGTGACCCGGCCGTCGGTGGAGATGGAGATGAGGACCTCTGCCCTCTCCTCCCCAGACCCCCGCTCCTTCTCGATCCACTGGATCTGCCACACCGGGCCCAGATGCTTGCCGTGGGCCTCCCTGGGGACGCAGAGGGAGAAAGCAGGCTTAAGTAGGTGGGAATATAGGAACCACTCCAGTGTGAGCACCTTTCGAAAGAGGGATGGCAGTTTTGGTTCCTTCACTGCTGTTGTTGAATTTTTCTGTTTTTGTTTCATGCTGTGGCTTGGTGTGCTTCTCCCCCTCTGCATGTGTGTGTGTGTGTGTGTGTGTGTGTGTGTGTGTGTGTGTGTGTGTGTGTGTGTGTGTGTGTGTGTGTGTGTGTGTGTGTGTGTATGTGTGTGTGTGTGTGTTAATGGGCCTGTGTGTGTGTGTCTGTGCGTGTGTGCGTGCATGCATGCATGCGTGTATGTGTGTTGGCTGGTTGTTGTTGGTTTTTTTTCTCTCTTTTTTGATGGGATTTGGGTTTTTTGTTTGTTTGTTAGTGTTTTTGTTTTGTTTTAGTTTTTTGGTTGTTGTTGTTTTGGAGGGGAGGGAGCAAAGGGCACTAAATAACTTACTACAGGGCTCGTTCTTCCATTTTATTGGCTGTTCTAAGTTTTGTTTGTTTCTGTGTATGTTTTGCTTGTTCGCATCCATCATTTGTTTGTTGCTTTTTTTCCTTTTGCTTTTTTGCCTTTTTTGTTTTGTTTTTGTTGGTTACTTGCTGATTTAGCAGCTGTTTGAATTTATTTCCTTACCACATAACCTTCTGCATGGTTCAAAATCAAACATAAATTTGGCTTATTCTACAGGAGATTCATAAACAGCTGGCCTGGAACAACTGATGAAATAAAATAAAAATTGGCGTGATGAAAAACACTTAACATATTCTACAGACTAGAAATCACAAGAAATAAAATGGAGATTATTTCCCTTTATCAGAAGTCATGTGGTGGTAACTGCTGACCTCATTCCTTCGTGCACACTACAAAAAAAACGGTCTAAGACTGGTGGTATCAATAGCAGCAATGACCCAAAGACAACAAACAAGCAAGCAAACAAAGAAACAAAAAACAAAGCTTGCACTCAGGCATTCCATACACTGATTCCTCCTGTACATGCCCTGGGAACATTGAGTGGTGACTGTTAGTATCAGTCCCTCAAGCTGCAGGCTTTGCTCCGTCAACAATCCAACGCAAGCTCTCCAGGAGCAGCAGTCCACCAACAGCGAACAACACAGGTGAACAAAATGCATATAAATGCTGGCAGTATCTCCCACCGCAGTTAAATGTTTAAATCAGTTGATGTGCTAATTAGCCCATACAGTGCTGTGCCGACCAAGCTTCCTCCCGATGTCACATTTCGTGCGCCCAAATCCGGGGGCTACTTTGTAGGAATAGGTGATGAAATAAGCATGGCAACACTAAATTGATGACAACTTGAACCATTTCACTTTGTTCAGCAAAAGAATTGGTTCAGAAATAAGGATGTTACAGGCACCTAAAAATAGTGACTGTACGTTTGGTGCCAGAGTAAAAAAAAAAAAGCTGGTGCCAGGAGCTGCTGCGTTCCAGAACTGCTGGCACTGAAAGGGTTAAGCCTCCTCCCCAAATTAACTGAAGGCTGCACTGACCACACTCCCTGCACTGCCGCCAACTCAAAGTTGCTGTCGTTTGTGGTGGTGGTGGTGGTGTTTTTGCTTTGTTGTCACTGTTGTCAATGCTGTGGCAGTTATTTTCTGCAGGTTTTGCTGTTGTTAACATTCTCATGCTTATTATAATAATAATAATAATGGAAATTTGTAAAGTGCCTACACTATGGCTCAAAGCACTAAACAAGCATACACACATAATGTTTATCGAGATGGAAAATGTTATCCCCAAAAATAAATATGTATATATCGACAAGTGTTCAAGCATAATTATGCAAAAGATGCACACACACACACATGCACACACTTGCAGATCTTCCACCACAATTACCTGCTTGAGTGTCTCTGCTTTCTCAGTGACAGATGTTTCAAAGTTTGTGCTTACAACCAGTCTCTGCTTTCTCAGCGACAGAGGTTTCAAAATTTGTGCTTACAACCACATTTCTGCACTAACTCTACCAGAACATATCCCCGTGTTGCTCAGGCAACTGCATTCCATCTTCAAATTTTAACCTCCTCCTTAAAACTGCAGCTTGTTCACACTCTCACTGCAGTAAATCTGTGGAGTGTGTTTCCCTCCAAACAGTGCTTCCTTCCTTCCTTCTCAGTGACAGCGGTTTCAAGGTTTGTGTGTGCAACCCTATTTCTGCACTAACACTACTGGAGCATATCCCCTGTTGTTCAGGCAACTGCATTCTGTCTTCAGGTTTAACCACTAATTCCTTAAAGCAAGAGCTTGTTCACACTCTTACTACAATAAACCTGTGGAGTGTGCACATCCCCCTGTTGTTCAGGCAACTGCATTCTATCTTCAGGTTTAACCACTTCCTTAAACCAAGAGCTTGTTCACACTCTCACTACAACAAATCTGTGGATCATGGAGTCTGCATATTCCCCTGTTGTTCAGGCAGCTGCATTCTGTCTTCAAGGCTTACCCCCCCTCCCCCCCCCCCCCCCCCCCCCCCCCCCCCCCAGCTTGTTCACACTCTCACTGCAATAAATCTGTGGAGTGTGTTTCCCCTCTGAACAGTGTTTCATCCTTCCCCTACAGGCAAGATCAGCCCAATACTTCATCCACAAACCAACCTCACCAGCTGACTACACCAATCACCTCCGTGTGCAAAAGGGAGACTGTGAAAGCTTGCCCAACATGCCAGTCAAAACAAACTTGCACAAACCCAACAAGAAATCAACAGTTCATTTACGAGTCTCCTATTGGGTGGTCACCCCGAGCCACTCCCCGAGGCCTCCTTCCTAAACACAGGAAACGCATTAACCATGTTACACAAATAAATTGGGATGGGGGGGGGGGGGGGCAACTGCATTCTGTCTTCAGGTTTAACCACTAATTCCTTGAAACAAGGCAGAAGGAAGAGGAAAATGCTGACAGCTGAGGAGGAGGCGGGGAGGGGGTGTTGATAATTGTGAAGGGGGGGGGGGGGGGAGAAAAGAGTTGACAGCTCTGAGGGATTGTGGGGTAGCAAAATGTCAGCTCTGGGGAAAGGAGATGGAGGGATGAGAAAACTGTTGACAGCTCTGAGGCATTGGGAAGGGGGAGGAAAAAAACTGTCGACAGCTCTGAGGCATCGGGAAGGAGAAAACTGTCGACAGCTCTGAGGCATTGGGAAGGGGAAGGAGAAACCTGCTGACAGCTCCGAGGCATTGGGAAGGGGGAGGAGAAAACTGTC
>OY757545.1:14131849-14144349 GCA_963584105.1 Alviniconcha strummeri
GTTTACCTGCCGTCAAGCCTTCTGACCAGGTGTTCAGCCCTGCTGTGCGCCCCAACTGTCCAGCCGATGTTCAGTTCAGTGTCAGTGGATCGTATGCCACCCCAACCCCCACCTACCCCCACGCCACCCCTACCCCCAGTCACAGGCGATACACTAGGCAAGATCTTCTGGATGTTGGTTCTGCCTCCTCTTCCTCTGCTGGTCCTCTCTCTCCCCTGCTGATCGCGCGTCTCCGACACCTGGGCCTTGCCTGCAATCAACCACGGAAACCGCGGAGATCGAGGAGGGGTGGCAGGAATGAGCCGCGGAAGATCAGTGTGAGGATCGATGGCAGTGATAGACCTGTCCGTCCACCACCCGTCGACTCCATTTCTACCCAGCCTGACCTCCAACACCACTGTTCTCACCCAGACACCACCACAGCTACAGTCATCGACGCTAAGTTGCTTTCTTCTTCCTACTCCCATCACCAGAAACAAGGTAATCTGATTCGTATCAACCCCAGTCAAAACGACAAAGGACTCACTGCTTCTGTCTTCAACGCCCAGTCAGTTGGGCCCAAAGAGAAACGTACAGAAATTGTGGAATTCGTGAAAGATGAATGTGTTGACATATTGTTTTTGACAGAGACATGGATGAAAACTCACGGCGACGAGAGTAAGTGTGTCGACCTGACACCGCCGGGCTACAAGCTGCGGTCTTTTCCACGTGCCACGCGTGGTGGTGGACTGGCCGTGATCTACAGAGACCACTTTCCTGTCACCGTCAGCACCACCTTCCCCTTCACCCACACCTCCTTTGAACTCGTGCAACTTCAGCTCACTGCCCCCCATCATATTCACTTCTTCTGCCTTTACAGACCCCCGCCTAGTAGGAAAAACAAGCTCACTGACGCTGTCTTTCTTTCCGAGTTTCCGGATTTTTTGGAGTATTGCAACACTCTGCGAGGAAAACTGATCATACTTGGTGACTTTAACATACACTTTGACTCTCCCTCCAATCCACTGACTTCAAAAGCCCTACAAATCATCACTACATTCGACATTGTTCAGGGTGTTCGAAATCCAACCCACCGCTGTGGGCACATCATAGACTGGGTGCTGTACAGGGAAAGTGAGCAGCTTGTTCGTTCCTGCCTGGTGGCCCATGCACTCTCCTCTGACCATCTGCCGGTGGTGTGTCGTCTTAACGTCGCCAGCCCGCAGAGACAGCTCGTCTTCCGGGAGCTACGGAACATTAAAGCCATCAACAGGAACGCCTTAAAGAGAGACGTCGCCGCCATGGTCCACACCCAGCCCGAGCTGACCGCCCGGCAGCTGAACGACGAACTGCGCTCTCTGCTTGACAAGCATGCCCCCGCCACACGACGCAGAGTGCCGGCTGGCCGGTCCTCTCCGTGGTACGCCGGTGTCGGCCAGGAGCTACGCTCTGCCAAACGTCAGCGCCGCCGGGCTGAGCGGAGGTGGCTCAAGACTGGCCTCACCGTTGATAAACAGATTTACGGTGCTGCTAAAAGGGCTGTTACAAACATTGTGCACAAAGCTAAGTCCGATTACTTCTCTTCTCAGATAGCACAGAGTAATTGTTGCAAAGAGCTGTTCAGTGTTTGTAACGAACTTCGTGGTTGTAACTCTGGCTTGTCTCTACCAACTGCCCTTCCTGTTTGCGACCTTCCCGACGCATTTGCTGACTATTTCATCCGGAAAGTGAAAACAATCCGCGATGAACTAGACAGTCAAATGCCTGTGCCAATACTACCAACAGATGGCCCGTACACCCAATCTTCCTTGCACCTTTTTGAACCTGTGTCAATGCAGTGCGTAAAAAACACGATTTTGCAATCCTCCCAGAAGACATGTTCACTAGACCCGCTTCCCACGTCCCTCTTTGTTGAATGCTTGGAGCAACTGCTTCCTGCAGTGACAGCCGTCATCAATCAGTCTCTGCACACTGGTGTCTTTCCCTCTGTTTTTAAAGAGGCCATTATAAAACCACTTCTGAAAAAGCCATCTCTTGACCCGAACAGTTTGAAAAACTACCGGCCCATCTCCAATCTTTCTTTTTTGTCAAAAGTCACTGAAAAAATCGTCCTCTCACAACTCTCAGCATACCTCAACGCTAACAACCTCTTCCCTACTTCCCAGTCAGCCTATAGGCCAGGGCACAGTACTGAAACTGCCCTGCTCAATATGATGAATGACATTCTGCATGCTCTGGACAATGGCGATGTAACTGTCGTAATTCTTCTTGATCTGTCGGCTGCGTTCGACACCATAGATCACAACATTCTCTGTCAAAGACTTGAGCACCTCTATGGAATCTCTGGTACACCTCTCAACTGGTTCAGATCCTATCTTTCCAACAGAACTCAGACTGTTACCATCAACAACAAACTTTCACAGCCAACCTTGCTCAAATTTGGTGTTCCACAAGGCTCTGTCCTGGGACCTATTCTATTTATTTTGTACACAAAACCTCTGACTACACTCATTCGACGACACTCCATATCTAACCAGTCTTTCGCAGATGATACCCAGCTGCACGATTCCTGCCGTCCAGATCAAATAGACACCTCAGTCCAGGGCATGCAGGATTGCATTTCAGATGTAAAGACATGGATGACATCAAACAAACTCAAGCTGAATGATGATAAAACAGAGTGTCTGCTCATTGTCTCGAACAGAACCTCTCTCCCAAACCCTCACCCAACCTCCATTCGCATAGGAGACACTGATATTCTGTTTTCCTTGCAAGCAAAAAATCTGGGCGTGACACTCACTAACAACCTGTCCATGGAGAAGCATGTCACCAACATCTGCAGATCTGCCTATATAGAAATTCGGAGAATTAGTAACATCCGTCACTATCTCACTACTGATGCTACAAAAACCCTCCTCTGTGCCTTTGTTTTGTCAAAACTTGACTACTGTAATTCTCTTCTATCAGGTTCTCCAAAACATCTTCTTGACAAACTCCAAAAGGTCCAAAATTCGGCAGCCAGACTTGTCTTCAAAGCTCTCAAGCACAAACACATCAAACCCCTCCTTCAGAAACTTCACTGGCTACCAGTAGTCTCAAGAATCCAGTATAAAGTTGCAACTCTGTGCTACAATTCTTTCACTGAAAGTTACCCAGTCTATCTTTCTGAACTCCTGACTGTCTACCGTCCATCCAGACAACTTCGCTCCATTTCTGACACCAGAACCTTCCGCATACCTTTCACAAAAACAAAGACCTTTGGACAACGAGCTTTTTCTTTCACGGGCCCGACAGAGTGGAACTCGTTACCGTATGATGTTCGTCACTCAGTGTCAACATCGTCTTTCAAGCAGGCCTTAAAAACTCATCTCTTCAAATCTGCATATAATTAATAACCCACCCACCCCCGCCCCACCTCTGTGTGTGTGTGTGTGTGTGTGTGGGTGGGTGGGTGGGTGGGTGGGTGTGTGTGTGTGTGTGTGTGTGCGTGCGTGCGTGCGTGCGTGCGTGCGTGCGTGCGTGCGTGTGTGTGTGTGTGCAATATCCCGCTGTACCTTTTTGTATTTGCAGTATATCTACTTGTATCATACATGTGTGCTAAATCAGAGTTTGGTCATGTTTGGTTACTGGCAACTTTGGTTTATTTACTGAAATTCCTGTATGTAAATTCTTGCGTGGTTGGCGGGCGTATAGGCCGAAACCTTCTCTCTTTTTTTATTTTATTTTATTTTATTTTTTTATAAATCTTGTCCATTGTATGTGTTTATACATTTTTCTGCAGCTTTTTGTACGGCGCATTGTGCCCTAGATCTTGCTAAGGATCATGCGCCATAGAAATGTCCATTATTATTATTATTATGTGTAAGGTTACAAAGCTCGGGTCTAAGCATCAGTCTTTTTAAGATCCTGCCAACACCTCATGTGCTCCCTGACCCCATACCTGCTTGTTGAACAGACTGTACAAAAACTTACAACTTTAAACCAATGGCAAGCACAGGTGAGAATACATGTCTGTTACAAAACGCAGACTTATACAGTTATATCTGCATGTGGCACAAAACAGACACAAGCCACAACATTTTAGCATTATGGAAAATAAAAATAAAAAGCATCTGAGGACAGAAACTGTGATGATTTTTCTTCACCCAGTGCTGTTTCTATACATGATGCAGACATATATGCACATGGCACCAGACGTATATCCCAGAATTTTAGCACCATGGAAAATGAGAACAAAAAGTGCCTGAGGGCACAAACCTTCATGATCTTGTCTTTCTCCAGTGTTGTGACATCATGCGAACAAAAAGTGCCAGAAGGCATAAACCTCCATGATCTTGCCTTCATCCAGTGTTATGACATCATCAGAACAAAAAGTGCCGGCGGGCATAAACCTCCATGATCTTGTCTTCATCCAGTGCTGTGACATTGTGAGAACAAAAAGTGCCTGAGGGCACAAGCCTTCAAGATCTTGTCTTCATCCAGTGCTGTGTCTATACATGATGCAGATGTATACAGATAAACCTGCACATGGCACCAAACAGACGCATATCCTGGTGTTTCAGCATGAGAACCAAAAGTACCCAAGGGCACAAACCTTCATGGTCTTATCTTCATCCAGTGCTGTGTCCATACATGATGCAGATGTTTACAGATAAATCTGCACAGGGCACCAAACAAGACACATATCCCAGCATTTTAGCATGAGAACAAAAAGCGCCCAAGGAAACAAACCTTCATGATCTTGTCTTCATCTAGTGCTGTGACATCGGAGGGAAGGGAGCCCACACCCGTCTCTTTGCTGGCAAACAGCTCCGACCCGGCCACCGAGGAGGACATTGTGGCTCGGCTCTCTGGAAGGACAGGAACACACAACAATCATTTAACCCCTTCGCTGGCCCGGCCTGTCAAATTTCTGAGGCTTAAAAATGTTAAAAGTACATGTAGATGCCCGCAAACAGTATTTTCTCCTGTCCTACCACAAATCTACTTTAAATACTGTGCATTTTCTTTCTTTTTTTTTCCTTTTCTTTTTTAAATCTTGCTGCACACTAATGTGGACAAAAAAATGGTAAGGATTTGAAATTTCACACTTTATGGGTAATGTTTTAGTGACATGGCAGTAAAACTGCCAGACTCAACAGGATGGTCCCATAGATTGTTCCTTCATGTGTAATGTGATATAAAAGAGGTGTTGGGGGGGGGAGGGAGACAGACAGAGACAGAGAGAGAACAAAGAAGAAAAAGGAAAAAGAAAAAGAAATGAGAGAGAGAATCAAGAGCAAAGAAAACAAAAAGAAAAAAGAAGGAAAGGGGAGACAGAATAAATCACAAAGAAAAGAAAAAAAGAAAAAGAAAATGAAATGTAAGAATGGCATGAAGAAATGAAAAATGGCCAGTTTCTCTCGTGTCTTCCCAGCATAATGACTTGCACACACTGACCAGACAAGGAGGGTGCCGTTCATCCTATCAATGCACAACATGTAACGCATGCCTTCCCACGCAGAGACAGCACACAAAAGGAAGAACCCATAAAATGCGAAAAAAGATTCAAACTCGCCTCCAGTGAGAAATCACATCAAACCACTGATGATTCAAAACGAAAAGACACCAATGTAATCACGTTTACTGTCTAATACATTCACTGACAGTGTTTTACGTTCATTTGTTTGTATGCCTTCTTGCAAATTTATTATGGTTTTACTTTTTTAATACCACCCAACTATAGGTTCCAGTACTCAACCACACAGATCACAAGCTGTGACCAATGAACGACTAATGAAAGAAAAGCTAATGTTTCTCAGACTTTTCATGCTCACAAAATGTGAAAAATAACAATTAATTTGACTCTTGTGCATGTACGCATCCAGTCATGTTTAACGTCTGCATTCACACACCATGATGCTACCATAATTTGTCATGATGAGATAAAGCTGCATTTTCAGTGACTGAAACCAAATAAGACTTATATGTAACAGTGAACACTTGTCAACAGTCAGCTAATGGAAAAGGAAAAGCAAAAATCCCACTTTATAAAATAATAAAAAATTAAAAAGGTTGGGGGATACAAAGAAAAATTTGACTTAGTGGAATGGGGAAGGAAGTCAAAGACACAAAAACAATGGGATGGGGTGGTGGGGGGGAGGAGTACTACCGACCAAGTACCAAACTGGGGTGGTGTGGGTGGGAGGTGGGGGCTAGAGTAACACTCCAAGGCAACTGCAGAAACACACAAACATTAACAACGTGCACATGCCATTCTCGAGAACACTTATGAACCACAACGGACTGTACAATGAGCAGCTCCCCCACACTTGAAAGAACCAGATAAAAAGCAGAACAAAATGAACCAAAAAAGCAAACAAAAAAACTAAAATCAAGCATTCTAAGTCGGGTAGTTAGCTTTCACTGAAGATTATTTTGCATCTCTTTTTTCCCTTTCTCTCTTTAATTTTTTTTTTTTTTTTTTAACATCAAATGTCCTCATAACCATCATAAGGACAATAAATTTTCTCTTTTCTGGTTACGGAGATGACATGTTGTGGTGAACATATTTCTAGAAACAAAGAGAGAGGGCTTAAAAGAGATGCGGTCATTTGCCACCACAGGCTAATTGTATCAGGGTCCAATGCCTGTGACATGACTGTAAACAGCATCATTCAGAGAAAGGTAGTCTTAGTTCTCATCACATGCATGCAAAGCAGCAGAAATGACAGACTCAAGGAAGAGACTGTCAAAGAATGCTAAAATCAGAGGCGCCAGTTTGACAAGTGTCAAAGCTGGATGATTTGGGAAGAGAGAAAAAAAAACACATACAAAAAACACCAATAACAAAGAACACCTCTACATCAACTCTAGGAATCACAACATCAACACGATCTTCTATTTCCCCCAGTCACAGACTTTCTGTTTTCCTGCATCTTCACTCTGCTGCCTGCTACACAACACAGCGTTTAATTGCTACCTATCACTGTGCGCACAGCAGTCTGAAAACTGTACCACAATGAAAAAAAATTCATCAGCAACCCAGCTGGATCCATCAATGAGGCGTTACTCTTCTGCCATATAAAGTCCATCATTGGTACACAGCTGAGCTACCAAGACAGAAAACTGTCTCCTTATCTTTCCATTCCACCATCAGTAATACTGCAACAGGAAGGGGCTGACAATGCTATAAGTTATGATGCAGAACCCATCATTAATGCAGTATCATTCGGGCGGTGACAGCACACCCTTGAGTGTATGATCTCTCTCATCCCATTAGTATTCTATGCTCTTCTTCTGACACCCGCATGCTGAAAATCCAGCAACAGAAAACGCACTTTCTCTTGCTTTGGACCCCACATTAGGAATTGATTCCCACAAGACCTTAGACACTGCTCCACCCTGTCATCTTTTAAAGCCAAACTGAAAACCTTCCTCTTCTCACAGTATTTCCACCCCAGTTAATATCACTACCCTGTTTTGTGCATGTGTGTGTGTGTGTGTGTGTGTGTGTGTGTGTGTGTGTGTGTGTGTGTGTGTGTGTGTGTGTGTGTTGCCATATTATGCCTTACGTAAATTGTTTTGGTAGGACTGTCCTCTGCGTACATATAGAATATTGTATTTAGGTTAATATGTATGATGTGAGCGCTCAGGGCATTGATGGGCGCATGATAAATGTACATTATTATATTTCATTCCCCCCTCCTTGGACAACTGGGCTTTGACAGGATGGTCCCAAGAGGGACATGTGTGGTTACAACTTACAGGCTGGTCACTTGCAAGAGGCTCTTTCCTAGCAGTAAAACACCAGTGCATAGTAACAGGTCATGCGAATCAAATGACACCACTTTCTCACCTGCATTCAACCTACCTAATTTGCTGGCATCTTGAAGAAGGAAACAAATGCCGTGAGATGATGATTATTAGGTACAGTGCATACGAGTACAGCTTCTTAGTGTTGCAGTACCCCAAAGTGAATACATAAATATATTCAAAAACAAAAGCAAATCGAAAACAGACCCCTGTCTCTCCATATGCACATCCATTAAGAAACATCTTGGTTGCAACTCAAAGCACAGATTAACAACAACAAAACAGTATCCTAAAGGCCCACTTTGATCAGGGCCTAAATGTGACTAAACAACAACAAAAAGCACAAGGTCATGAAGCCTTGCTTTTAGAAACCCAATCTGAGCAGGTGTGAATGTACACGCAAAAGCCAAGCTCAGATAACCATCAATACAAGCCCCCTTCATGACAACATCGCTGATGCCCCTTTCTAGTCAGTCAGCATTCCAATCCTCCAGATGCTATCATAGGAGGTCTGTGCTGAGATCACTGCGCCAGAATTTAGGGAGCAATTCCATCCAGAACACAAAGGCTAAGAACACACACACACACACACATACACAGCACGTGCACAGACACACACACGTGCACACACACACACACGTGCACACACACACACACACACACACACACACACACACACACACAAACACAAAACCCACCAAAAAAAACAAAGACTCATACCAACGCGACTGCCAGGCTTGGCACCGCTGATCCCCTGGTCAGTGATAGCTGGGCGAGCATCATCCATTGATGAAGATGCTTCCTTGCTCTCTGCTGCAGCTCCCTCATCTCCCTTAGGGACAGGACTGCTGGGGTGGCTGATTGTGCCCTCCTCCTCCTCTTTTCCAGTACCTGAAGGACCAGTTGCAAGTTTGCATCACTTTAACACTCTCGTGGAAGCCACGTTGCACTTGATAGCTTGCATACCTTATGATGAGAACAACTGCACAGCCAAATGCATGGATGCAAGAGTGTGTGTGTGTGTGTGTGTGTGTGTGTGTCTGTGTGTGTGTGTGTGTGTGTGTGTGTGTGTGTGTGTGTGTGTGTGTGTGTGTGTGTATCTCTGTGTGTGTCTGCATCTGTGCTTCTGTTGCGAGTAATCTGTCAAAAAGCTGTTGTTGAATCTCCAAAATAAATGTAAGGAAGAAAGGAAGAAAGAAAACAAAAATGGTTTCCCTTGCTCAAGGCTAGCCACCATCAGCCTCAACAAGACCATGATGTGATTTAATGAACTCACAAAACTTACGGACAGGCAAATGTCTGTCCTGTCTAAGTTGCCAAAGCTGTTGTGAACAACAAAAAATGTGGCATCATTTGTCATGAAGACATGGGCACTGTGATGCAGCCAGATTTTTAACAAGATAAGATGGTGTGGTACCATAGGCACATGAAACAAATGATACGATAAAACATGTGGTCTAAAAGGTTGCACCACATAACTGGCCCGTTTTGGCAGAGGTATAAATGGCAGCTGCCGCTTTGCTGACCTTTGGTTTCCTTTTCCTGTGCTTCATATGTGTCGTACATATCCCAGTTGGTACATGTAACACCAGCGTCCTAAAACAAAAGCAGATGTAGAAAGAAGGGACACGAACAAAGAGAAAAATGCAAACACACAAAGCTCAACTTAATCCCACTCCCTACACACAGCTAATGGCTTCTTCCAAGTCAGGTTTCACACCCTGCCCTTCCTTTTAACACTACACCCTTCCCTTTACCTCCCCCTCCCACTCCCTACACACAGCTAATGGCTTCTTCCAAATCAGCTCTCATACTATGCCCTTCCTTTTGCCTCCCCCATCCCAATCCTTGCACACAGCTAGAGACTTCTTCCCAATCACCATGCCCTTCCCTTTGCCTCCCCCGTCCCAATCCCTGCATCACCATGCCCTTCCCTTTGCCTCCCCCGTCCCAATCCCTGCATCACCATGCCCTTCCCTTTGCCTCCCCCGTCCCGATAACTGCACGCAGCTAGAGATTTCTTCCCACCCATCCCAGTCACTACACACAGCAAGAGACTTCTTCCCACCCATCCCAGTCACTACACACAGCAAGAGACTTCTTCCCACCCATCCCAGTCACTACACACAGCTAGAGACTTCTTCCCACCCATCCCAGTCACTACACACAGCTAGAGACTTCTTCCCACCCATCCCAGTCACTACACACAGCAAGAGACTTCTTCCCACCCATCCCAGTCACTACACACAGCAAGAGACTTCTTCCCACCCATCCCAGTCACTACACACAGCTAGAGACTTCTTCCCACCCATCCCAGTCACTACACACAGCTAGAGACTTCTTCCCACCCATCCCAGTCACTACACACAGCTAGAGACTTCTTCCCACCCATCCCAGTCACTACACACAGCTAGAGACTTCTTCCCACCCATCCCAGTCACTACACACAGCAAGAGACTTCTTCCCACCCATCCCAGTCACTACACACAGCAAGAGACTTCTTCCCACCCATCCCAGTCACTACACACAGCAAGAGACTTCTTCCCACCCATCCCAGTCACTACACACAGCTAGAGACTTCTTCCCACCCATCCCAGTCACTACACACAGCAAGAGACTTCTTCCCACCCATCCCAGTCACTACACACAGCTAGAGACTTCTTCCCACCCATCCCAGTCACTACACACAGCAAGAGACTTCTTCCCACCCATCCCAGTCACTACACACAGCAAGAGACTTCTTCCCACCCATCCCAGTCACTACACACAGCTAGAGACTTCTTCCCACCCATCCCAGTCACTACACACAGCTAGAGACTTCTTCCCACCCATCCCAGTCACTACACACAGCAAGAGACTTCTTTCCACCCATCCCAGTCCCTGCACACAGCAAGAGACTTCTTCCCACCCATCCCAGTCCCTGCACACAGCAAGAGACTTCTTCCCAGTCAAAATCAACCCCAGTCAAGGGAGTTAAGACCATAATCTGGCAATAAAATCAATCCCATACAAGGGAGTTAAGGCCATAATCCGGCAATCTTTCCAGTGAACCTTTCTTGGGGCCAGCCATCACTCACAGCGTATCCAATCTTGGTGGTCTGAATGGCTTTGAGCTTGGGAGCCTCATTGAAGGTGTTCATTCCTCTCTCCGCATACAAGTCATTGCCAGCCCGAGACTTACACAGCTGAAACACAAGAGCGGACACATCAGCACAGCACGTGGATCAAAGGGAGAAGAAGAAAAATAACTGGTACATTTTGATGAACAGGTGTCACCTGTCTCAAGCACCAGTTCATCCTGAAAACATGTTCCAGCCACATGCTGAGGAAGACTCATTAGCCAGTGGAGACCCTGCAGACAAAGCTGAACAACCCGCAGCAGGAAAGTGAGAGGACAGCTTGGTTCACCCAGCCAGCCAGACTGGCCTTGTGATCAGCAAAGGACAAGAGAAAACAGCAGTTTGATTTTTGTTTGGACATGTAAAAGTGAGAATGATCTGCATGGCACAAAGAACAGCAAACATACAAACAACTCCCGCTGAAATCAGGAAACTACAACTTTCCACTGTGGCTTAAGACACTCCTTCGTCCTTGAAAATGGGACAGTATTGTGAAACTGGTGTCATCAGGAAACAAACTATCCACAGCTATCACCATCATTTAAAGTTTGTGAAAACTATTTGAATTGTCAGTAATAACTGCAAAAATGAGAGAGAAATAAATTCCCCACGAAGTAAAATTTGCTGTGCTATCGTTTCGCTACATCATGCAGGGTTTTTCTGTACCTCTTTGTATCTGTCATTACGTTCCATGACACTCTGTGCCTCTTCGCTGTCTGTGGCAACACAGACTGTCGGGATGTCCAGCATCCAGATGGTGTCAGTTTCCTCCAAGGTCAGGTCCACGACCATGTCCAGATCCTTCTCGGTCAGCACCTCCTTGACCTCTGCACGTTTTTGGCGTATCTCTGCAAGACCAAATGAAAGAACTAAGAGTGCATTCTATTCACCTTAAACTGCCTTGTTACTGAGTCACAGTGCTCAGACCCTGCAGTGGCGGAGCCAGGTGTTTTCACTGTGACCCACCAAACTGATCATTTCACCCAAACTCTTCCTGTTGCCAACTGTGTTACAGAGGAAAGGTACCACACTAGTAACATGCTAAGTCTGCTGGCTTACAAGGTCCTGCGGCCTAGTTTAAGAAAGTCAATTATTTTGGCAGAAACAACAAAGCGGGCAAAGGCAGATAGCCCCTCATCACAGAGTCCATCAGTCTGGTTAAGGTCACCCAGCCTGGTAGAAACTGCACGCCTCAGTGCAGGTTATCACCCAAGGATACAAGATCCTAAGGAAACTATTTCCAAGAAAAAGCCAGTGCTGGTGTTTGGGCACGCCAAACACTGATCAGGATGCGATCAGTATGTGGCTCACACAACTTTTTGGGTGAGTCACAAAGTCCGCCTCACCTGCCCACGTCGACATGTCAGCACCTGCTTCCCCTTCATCTCCTGTTACAGACTCTGAGGTGTCATAAGACTGCGTGAATACAGACCTGCAACAACAACAAACAAAAATGATGCACAAGAATGTAACATACATTTCAACACTTTACCCTCAACAACAGCCTAAACTTGAAGACACAACTTCCAAGAGGTTCCCCTCGGGTCACGTGCACTGAGGGGTCTCTCACGAGCTGGGGAGGTGTGGGTCAAATGCCTGTTTCTGACA
>OY757545.1:14149349-14163635 GCA_963584105.1 Alviniconcha strummeri
TTGCAGCACACGGGGAGCGATTCCAGCAGCCCAGGTAATATATAATGTTTTTTTGTATGGTTTGTGGATTTCTTTTGCCTCATGCAAATTAGGTCAACTAAAACTTGAGCGGTGTGGATTAAAAATAAAATTCACTATAAAAATAATTAAAAAGATGTGGGAGGATGGAGTGATTAAATTTATCATACAGTTTTATTTTAGCAATAGTTGGGATTAATGGACATCTACTAAACCTACAGAAAACCTAGAGATAAAGTGCATCACTGCATGTTATTGTTAAATTGTTATTAACCAGTTTTTAATGTTTTAGTTTGCCGGGGAGGGGGGGGGCGGGGGGCAGTTTAATTTTAATCCCAATACCATATTTTAATGTTTGCCAGGGTGCATTACATTGTAGTGTGCATGACACTGTTATTCTGGAGAAAAAGGTTTTTTATGGTTTTTGCATCTTTAATTAGTTTAAATCTTTGTACTTTTTGTTGAAAGAAAATTATATACTGTAGAACTTGTGCTAAAATTATTCCAAAGTAGACAAGGAATAAAACCAAACACTGAACCGGAACTTCTAATTCATAATACATCCATCTTGATTAAATTTTAAAAACAACATTTATTCCTTTTTAAGTCAGGTGCTGACTGCTTCTTTCATATTATATTCTTAATGTGGGTTCTTTTAGGCATGGGAATTCTTCATGAAAATGCACATTTTTGCAGCAATAAATTTCCACGAGAAAAATTGCACGGGGGAAAAATCTCAGGTTGCAAGGAAAAGGCAGCACCAGTTTCATATTTGCATCTGATACCAGCAGAAAATTTTGAGTGCACTCATGCATGGCTGTTGCCTATCTTTCTTAGTCACTTTAATTTTGAACACAGCTGCTAGATGTTAATTTCACAGGCAGGCATTAGAGCTGAACACAGTCACTTTAGTCCTATATGTTTGTACCCCATGTTTTCACAAAGAAAAGAGAATGTTCTGAAAGTTTTGAAAGATTTACCATGTCTGTCAGTGTTACTCAAAAGTTTTGAAAGATTTACTATGTCTGTTAGTGTTACTCAAAAGTTTTGAAAGATTTACCCTGTCTGTCGCTCACTGTCAACTGGCAAAAAGTTTACAACAGTGGCTGTTTAGTAAGTGGAAGTGGGAGTAGATCTATGTGAAGTGACACAAGTTTGTGATGAGGTGAAGAAGGAATGTATTGGTATACAGTTCTATTATTTCAGTAAAAATTACATCAGGATGGGGGGGGGGGGGGGGGGGGGGGGGCATTATATATCCTAACAGTAACAGGCTAACTACATGGATGTCTGAATAAAGTTTGGAGACATTATTGTGTCACATCTTTACTGGGTGATAGTGCGACCAGTAATCCTGGTAATATGCAAATATATGTATTGCATATGTCACATGTTTAAAAAGTGAATCAAATGCAAAGTGTAAGCACTGTAACTCTAGCAGTCTAAGCACAAGAAGCATATGATACTGATGATAAATGACAGTCTATGCAGCAATGCCAATCCTTTGGTCAGATAAACTTCTCAGGTGAAGAGGTATGCACAGGTAATTACGCATTTACAGATAAGTCTACCAGCTGCATCACTGGTTCTGGTAGAATTGTGGTTCATGTTTGCTTTCCACAGACGAATGTTGAATTCTAAACTATTTTTCAAGTGTAAGCTGTGAAATGTGGTCAGTCCCATATGCAAATCAAGGGTGGGGAAACTAATAATGCAGCTGGAATCTGACATAGTGAACTACCACTCTGGGGCACTGACCTCGTTCATTGTCACCCACCCTGGCCTGGCAGCAGTCAAAGTTGGTATGTTCTAGTCCAACAAATGACCACCCTGCCATCAAAGAGAGACTGGGTGTGCTCAAGAGAGAGGCTGCTTAAATAGAGATCTGGACATCTTTCTTAGCAGTATTAAAATGCATGGAGTTTGTGCACTTGAGTGAGACAGAGGGGTTTATTTTGTGTAAAAAAAAAAAAAAAATGTTTTTTTCTGCATAGATATGTGTGCCCCCTGAGCGTGACGCACAAACAGCAACAGAATTTTACTGATTTCACTTTCGAGTGGATTTAAAAATAAAAAAAATCGGCGCAAAACAAAGAGTAAGACTGTAGCTTGTGTAAGAGTTGGATAACTGTAAAACTAAAAGCAGCAGCAAGCTGTGTCGTTTTTCGTTTTTCAAATCAAAAGCGGCAAGAGGAAATAAAATCACTGTTAATAGTGTTCTGACAGACGCTGACAACTAGTATCACACTAGCAGTAGAGCTGATTCTTACATGCATGTGTGCCCATGCAGAATCAGTGTGCATCATTGTACAATATTGCAATAGGCCTACCATTGTACAGGCAGAAAATGTAATATAGCTGTTAGTGTTATCAGGTGCTTGAAGTTGAGGTCTGCGCCATGCAAAATGGGTATTACACTTTAACTCATTTTAGTGACCCTGATTAAATTTGAAGGTCACACTCACAGACTTTATGTGCTTTTGATTTGATGCAGCTTGTTCTTAGTTTTACTTTATTTTGTGCCATCTTATTTCAGATACAGATCGTGACTTTGACCCATCAGCTGAAATGTTAATCAATGAATATGACGATGAGAGGACACTGGAAGAGGAAGAGAACATGAGTGAAAACAGCTGCAGCAATGAACTGGATGAGCTTGAGAAGGTAGGACAACAGAATGTTGACACTGTTTGCAACTTGAATTGAAACTGTAGTGGTCAGGCTCTGTGTTCTCACTCTCTGACAGAGGTGGCTGGTCAGGGACTTGTGAAAAGGTACCAGTTGCATGATGCTGTTTTGCCATCAGTAGGGTTTTGTTGTACTGCTGTTCCCTCAGTCCCTGTCTTGATTTGGCTGTATTTCAAGCTTAGAGGGTTTGCATTCCATCTCCTTTCCATTTTGTTTTCTAGAGGACATGGGCCTCAAACTTACATCATGTGGAAATTGGTTTTTATTGTGTGTCTGAATGTCATACTAAAGAGCAGTCGTTACCATGAGATGTTTTGCATCAAGGCATTTGCTTTGATTTTGTTGACATCATCGTTATGTTCCTAAGTGCCTTCCTACTGCTCCTTCTGGTTGGTTACATGCATACCTGGTACCATTGCTGCGATTGCCAGCTGGTCCTCTTGCTCTGAGAGTGTCTCGCTCTCAGTAGCAACATGTTCCCACAGACAAGTGGGCCTGCAGTACACACAGTGAGCAACTCACCAAGCATTATACATAACAGAATGTGAAGTACGTAAAAGTTAGGGTACTTGATCATTGCCTGTTTGGCAGGCTAACATGTCTGTGGGTAGTTTTGTTTCTGTGTCATTGACTTCCTAAATGAGATTGGCACCTGCGCACCAGGTTGCTGGCTGAGACGCAGCAGGGATGATGTGAGGTACACACGGTATAATACATTATTAACACACTCACTGGCTTGGGCATTACTGCCTTTGTATGTATGCCAGACTCATAAATGTTTGAGTGAGTTTTGTTTTCCTTTTTTTTTCTGGGCTTTATGGTTTGTAATATGTACATCATGTACAAGCACACAACTTGAGCCCTACTGATGAAATGACAGCAGTGTCTTGTTAGAATACAAAAAGAGGTGGAAGGATGTTATTCTGCCCTTAAAGTGCAGAGACTTCGGATGAATTTAAGATTAAAGGCATCAGTTTAGTGTATAGTTAACATTATGTAACAAGGAAAATGATCTTCGTGCCTCATGTCATGATGAACTCGTCTGATAGTGAGGTGTTGTTTTCTAAGGAGGGTGACATGCCCATAGAGGACCTCCTGGCTATGTACGGAGTCAGTTCGGGCGCCAATGGCAGTGTTGACCGAACAGGCGGAGGGCCCAGTCAAAGCATCAGCAGGGATGAGGATGGAGAGCGCTCCAATGTGAGTGCTGAGTCTGGTGACAACGAGGACAGTGCCCGCTCCAGCAGCGAATCAGAGATTTTGGAGAATCAAGATTTAACCTTGGACAAGGAGGAAATTGCCCGTGACCTGCTGGCCAATAATGGTCCTGCCGATGACCGAGAGACCACCATTAATGACCTTCTGCATACTGTGGCATCTTCCAGAACTGCTCGGCTCTTACGGTGTAAGTACCATTGAAAGCTGTTCCTCTAAAAGGGACTGACTGTAAGCACATTTCAAATAAGGAGGCAAATCCATGCCATTACTTTTGGCATAATTGATGTAGCTTAGACTGGCTGCACGAAAGGGTGTATGTTTCTGAGATGCTTAAAATTTGTTGCATCATTTATGCTTGTATCTTGGAGGCTGCTCCAGGGCTCCCATTAAGCACAAATGTGCATCCCTTACACACTAGAACTTAAAAGGACGCACGGAACCCCCTAAGAAAGTGCCAGGGGTGATGTGAACTATTTGTACCTCATCTTCTGTCTCAAACCCAACAGCTACCTTACACTGTCTTTGCTACTGACAAGAACACATTCTCCCAAACTTCCTGAGGTACTGGTACACAGGACTACACAGGTCATTTCAGCATCAGTGCTCAGACACAAATACACCAACACACACCTAACACCAAGATATCAAAGTAAACATGGTGCTTATAGTCCACAGAAACCATAGGGCTTATTAGGGACTGGGGGGGGAGGGGGTATGGAGGTTGGGGCAGAGGGAGATTAAATACCTATCGCTACAAGATATCAAACTAGGTAGGTAGTGTTGCTTAATGTCCTCAGATGTCAGTTGACATGTTAGGGACCAGCTGAGACCAATACCGAAGCATGGTTCACTATAGCTTTATGTCCACGGAAACCAGAAGGCTCATTAGGACGGACAGCCCATGATGGCCACCTGGACTCTCACACAGCTCCTGATCTATGATATCAAACTAGTAAGTAAGTGCTTTATATGCCCAACAGTGTGAGATGTTTTACTCTTCTGTTTCAGAAGGGTTTAATATAAAACAATTATGCGAAGAAACCAAGGATTAAATAGAGATCTGTGTACATGCTGTCAGTGTGAAAGCTTCTAATATGACAATAATTTGTTGTGAAATTCCAGCTGTCAAAAAAGATGAGTGCAGTTTCTACAGTGAATTTATTCAGTGGCACCAAAGTTATCAAGGGAGGCAACTTACATTTTGAGTGATGTTAAGACAATGCACACCATTAATTACAGAATCAGCCTTAGCTATTTGTCTTACCCTGCTCCCCATTTGCAGTTTGCAAAGATCAGAGCTTTCTCTGTTTGGTTTTATCTGTTCCACAGATTCAGAGAGTTATTCTAACTTGTTTAACTTTCAGACAAATATTTATAATGGTCTAGCGTTTGAATATGCCACACATTTTGCTTTTTACGAGGCTGCCAACCATTGGAGTACTACTGCCATGGAGAACTTTCAACTACGAGAATAGGCCTTTGAATAAACCCTTTTTTTTTTGCCTTTGAATAAACCTGTTACTGCTATGATGAGCCAACATACCTGAAAGTGTACAACTAAAAGTCTGAGAGAAGTAAAACCATAACTGAGTTACAGAAGGAACAAAAGACATAATATGCAAAGCAGAATACTTCTGCACAGTTGCCGTTTCGTATTAGACAACCCTTTAAAACTACCCAGGGACCCTCTAAAAGTTGTAGTAGGGAGTCCCAGGGACCTCCTTAAAATACTCACTAATTGGAGCCCTGCTGCTCATTCTCTCATCCATGAGTTCCAAATTCCAAGGAATGAATGTATATGCCTGCTTTGTTTTGATTTGAAGCTGCACTAGGTCCAGCACAGAATCTTCAGAAATGTTCTTAGTCCGTCTCCCCCACCCACCCACACCCGCCGGGAAAAACAATAAAAAACCTAACAACTCATCAGTAAACAAAGGAAGGAAGGCATGTGGTGGCAACTCTTTAGGTGCTTAGAAGTTACCAAACTTTAGGGACATGGATGATTAACTTGTGAATATTCAAAGTATAACATTGGCTTGTAAAGTGCTGTGGACTCAAATGAACTATAATGTTGGCCTGTAAGGTGCTGTGGACTGCTATGAGTCAGCCATGACTGTTTTGTAATACTATTTTCCATACAGTTTGATGGGACATTAAAATCCAAGACCTACACCTTTGTACTGGGGGGTTTCTGCATGGAAAAGTCAGCAAACAGGATGAGACAGCTGACATGGAATTGTTTCTTTTGCTTGCTCAGTTATTTGTCTGAACTGATTAGTTTTTTTTTCTCCCCTTTCGAAAGATGCAGTTATTGCGAGTCCTTAGATGTGCACTGTGCTGTCTAATAGTATTTTATTATTTTGATCTGAATCCATGTGTTTCAGCCAATAGCCAGCCAGGAAGTGAGGCATCCTCTGACTCATCAGAAGATGTGGACTACATGCCAGAGGAGGACAAGGAGAACAAGAAGGTGATTCAGGTGGGCCATGACTACCAGGCCACTGTTCCTGAAGGATTCTATCATTATGGTGATGCCCCGCCTTATGAGAATGAAGATCGTCTGTTATGGAATCCCTCCAAGATTGAGGAAGACAACTGTGAGTCACCTCCCCTCCCACCCTCCCTTCTCTCTCTCTTGCTTGCTTTCTGTCTCTCTTCTTCTCTCCTCCTTCCCCCATGGAAATCCATGTGCCATTTCTTTCGAGTAGAGATTGGAATGATAATGTTGCAGTTGTAGCGTGTCTACATCAGCAGTAACAGTTACTGAAAGGGTTATATTTTCCTTGCTGTGGAGTTCTGCTTATCAAATACAAAATATTGGTGATAACCAGCATTTTCCTTCAGTTAAATGCATCTAATGTCTGGATACTAGCTATGGAGATGGTGCAGTGACTCAGTTTTCTTCAGGCTCATTGTGCAGCCAAAGGCCTTAGCTGTATCAGAGAGACAGTTAACAATATGCTGTGGGGCTGTGCGGGCAAGAAGGATGCACTGGTCAACAAACAGCAGTTCAGTGATGAGCTTATTGATGACTTTTATCTGTACGAAGAAATGCCAAAGGTTGGGCAATGTCCGCTTTTAGCCCTGTCAGTTGACAGTCCTCAGATAGTATCAGAATGCGTGTGTGTGTGTGTGGACAGAATGAACTTGAAGTATACAATATGTTGGCATATCCACATATCAGTTCCGTACTATGCGTATACACACAAGCACACGCACGCGTCCTCAAACCATTTGAGGACAGCAATCTGACAGGGCTGAAATTAGATATTGCCAAAGGCTGAACAGGCAGTCATCTGTTCTGAAACAAATTCATTAAGGTGAGAGTAAAAACATGACAAGAAGCTGTGTCATTTCTGTCAGCAGAGACTTGACATTGAGGGGGGATAATGTGTGTACATGGTTGGTAATGTGTCCTGCATGTGTGTTCCTTTCAGTGGAAACGTATCTGCGTGAAGTGAAGGCTCAGAGCCTGGCCAATTCTGCAGGGGTTGGTGCTATCCCAATGGGTCAGCATGTTGGAGACGATGAACAGGCCCTATACCTTCTCCTCCAGTGTGGGCACAACATGGAGGAAGCTCTGCGCCGCCGTAAGATGCAGGTCATCCTGCCCTCTGATCCCATGAGTCTCTGGTCAGAGGATGAGTGCAAGAACTTTGAGACTGGTCTTCGACTGTACGGCAAGAATTTCCATCAGATCCAGCAGTACAAAGTTCGAACACGGAGTGTTGGGGAGCTGGTGCAGTTCTACTACATGTGGAAGAAGTCTGCGCGACATGACGCCTTTGCCAACAAGAACCGCCTGGAGAAGAAAAAGTACACACTGCATCCTGGCACCACGTAAGAATAGTGCCTACGTTAATCTCTCTCTCTCTCTCTCTGCCCCTCTCTTCTCCAATTTCTCACTGTGTCCTTTTTCTCATTTCAGATGGAACTGTCCAGTTTGATTGCTTGTTACCCTATTTATGCTGAATGTGCTGTGAATGTCATTGAAAGCAAACAGCATGTCTCATAAAGATCTTGTTTATTTCACAATGGATAAGCCTTTGCAAGTCCTTTCTTCTCTTCTCCAGTTGCCTTTTTTTCTTTGTACACTTGTTGCTCTAGTGTGTTCGGACATCTGATGGTGTGTCTTGTTGCAGGGACTACATGGACCGGTTTCTGAACGAGCAGGAGAGTGGAGCGTTGCCAGGGACACTGCCAGGACGTGACCGCTCAGCCAGCCCCATCAACTCTCTCATCTATGGCGACATGAAACGCAACGTGCCCCATCTGCGCCAGGACCTGGACGAGGTCTCATCCACCACCACAGGACCCATCGACCTCCTGCCCATCAGCACCGCCACCACCACCACCCTCCACACCCCAGGAGGCACAAGCTCCCTTCATGACGTCGATTCCAGTCAGTGTGTGGTCGGCAGCAGTGCTGCCACCACCTGCGTGGCCGGTGGCAGCAAGCGAGCATTTGAGCCCGACACTTCTCTCGACAGCTCAGGGGCTGCAGGCTTGCGTGGTAGTGACTTGAATGGCAACACTGAGGACTCCGAGGCAGCGGAGCCCGTGTGCAAAAAGTTGAAAGTGGACAGCAGTGAAAGTGGTGTCAGTTTGGAACAGCATGCGGACAGCTCCTCCACCTCTTTACCCGCAGCCAGCACCAAACTCCTGGACTCCCCGCCCGTCACAAACATCCCAACCAGCCTAGACAGTATAACCAGCACTGTGTTGAAAGCCTCAGAACTATCTGCTTCATCCGAGTCATCGTGGGGCCAGCCTGCAGCAGGGTCGGTAGGCCTGTGATGGCTGCTACTTCTGTCTCCCCATCCCCATCCCTCACCCCCACCCCCCTCTCCATGTCCCTTTCATTCCAGCAAATTCCTCTGTAGCCTTACTGATAAAAAGATCATGGGGGAACCATCAGTCGTATAAAGCCAAGGGGTTCATCTTCATCAACCCCTCTGAATCAGTTTATGATGTTCTCAGCGATGCAAAATATATAATTGTCAAAACGTCTGCAGTCTTCCTCTTCTCTGTCTGGTTCTCTCTTTTATATATGGGTGCAGCTGTGCCAGTTAGAGGGGTGAAAACTGGTTCCTGAAAAATTCAGAAAGTTTAAAAAACAAAGACCACAATCAGTCGGTCTTAAGCGATTCTGTGTCTACCACTTTCCAGTGCCAGTTTTGGCACTCTTCTGTCGGGAGGTGCAAAACATCTGGTAGTTGAGTTGCCTTCCCATTGTTTTCATGCAGCTCACTGTAAAGTTTTCCAAGTTTAATGAACAGATGGTAGTTTTGAAGGAAAAATGCTGTTTTTGGTGGATGAAAATGATTCGTTGCAGCTTGTGGATGTGGAAGGAGTTGGGAACAAGTGTAGGTGGGACAGGCTACAAGAATCCATTGTAATTCACATTTGTGTGATGATTCTGTATTTGCTTCCTTCATTGATCTGTTGTTTTCCATCAGAGCAGCCAACCATTGTAATTCACATTTGTGTGATGATTCTGTATTTGCTTCCTTCATTGATCTATTGTTTTCCATCAGAGCAGCCTTGGTTTCAGTCAAAGCTGGAACGTCAGTGAAGCAAATACAGAAGTAATCATCACAAAAGTGGCAATTGTGATCAGTTACTTGGCTGCTGGAGCAAAGCATAGGTTGCTGTGGAATTGTGAGATCACATTGCGACTGGGAAGTTCAGGGGTGCCGTTATCTCCACCATTGCCTTTGTTTTTTCAGTTTTTGCTTCATTCTAAAGTGATTAACTAAAATACCAGTGGAGAGAAAAAGCTGAAGGAACATGAAGCCAGCCACCTCAGGTAATTTTTCAAGAAACCGAGTGTTGAGCAGCATGGAGAATTAGCCAGAGTAGTTTCCTTAGAACTGAATTGAATAGGTAGGTCAGACTTCGCATCTGTGTATATCTTAGCAGTGTAGCGCATCTTCAGCAATGCATGGTAAGATTATATTTTTCTCCCCCATATTCATTGTCCCTTCAGATTCAAGGAGAGGCCTCCAGATTGTTATGACATGTTTCTCTGGAGTTTCAAGGGGCAACATTGCCGTGTGCCCCCCCACCAAGGCCTAGGCAGCCCCAGGATACCCTGCCTTCAGGTGTTTGACATTCTAGCAGTTGCGAGCAGGTTTCTGTACACACAGACCACAGCTTTGTTTTTTCTTTTCTTTCCAACTTTCATGAGAATTATAATGGTTTTGTGTTAACTGTTAAATTGTTGGAAGAGGGTTGAAAGCTTTTTTTTACCTGCCTTGTGTAACTCCCCCCCCCCCCCCCCCCCCCTTTTTTTTTCTTCTGATGTTGGTGGTTGCTGGTGAAACAGCAGAGCTGGCAAGAAAGGCCCACACAAACACTGGTGGTAGCCTCCTCAAGACGGGTCCATGGTGAACTGGATTTCTCTTGCCTCTCTTTAACTTTACAAAGCTCGCACATAGCACAGCTGGACACACCTGGCTGTGAAATACAGGTTGATTAAACTTAAAGCAAGAACCGAACCAAAGACGAGATACAAGCTAGCCTGAAAAGAAGAAGAAAAAAAAAGATGCAAATATTTTCATCTGAATGCTTCAGTTGGTTGGTCTAGGTGTACTTTTACAAAATAAGTTCGGCTTTTTTTCCCTTTTCTTTTATGCTTCAAATATGACACCCACAGAGTGCAGCCATATTGGTTCGCCCTTTACCGTTAAAGCACAGAAAATGGTTTTGGCTTATATGACATATTTGATACTTTTGCCACACATGCCAGCCTTCTAGTTCTACTGGGGCCTAGTGGTAGTGCTCATGGTCGTGTTTTCGCAAGTTTCAAGTGTCAGTTTTTAACAGGCAGGATGAGAAGTTGAGTGCAAAATCATTGATTTTTTTTGGTTTGTTTTTTAAATGTTCGTTCCTCTTGATAGAGTCTGTGACGCTTCTTTGGTTCAGTTCCCCTTTAAGTCTGTTCTTGGTGCGTTTGTTGCCAGTGCCACAGGGTGTGTGCTTGTTTTGAAGATGTGTATCTTTTGATGTGAGCATGCAGTTTTTGATGGGAGTACATCACTTCATGCCATTCTTTGGCTTATGAAGTGATATGAATTTATAACATGTATATCATTTTAAGTTGCTTGTAAAAAGTGAAGCAGAAAAGTTGTGAACATGCTTGAAGCAAAACCATCAAGGAAATTGTGTCTCTGTACTGTGCATGTGGGTTGAAGCAGTGTGGTTTCAGTTTGTTGCACTGTTTACACTCATTGTTATGAGCTCATGGTAATTAGGATTTGCATAAGTTGTGACAAGTTTCATGTCCACAAGGTTCATAGACTAGTGGTCAGAAATGGCTGTTCTCCATGATTGTGAAACATCCAAATATGATTCCATTGAAAAAATATTCTCTTCCCTCTCCTTCTCCTCCCCAGCTGAAATTCTGTCATGCTAATGCCTGTTGCCTGGGGAACACTACCGCTAACAGATGGTTTTCATTGTCTAAAAACTCCCCTGTTGCTTGTTTTAGGGCTTAATACTGGCACTCGGGTGCTCAAACTATGCATGAATTATGTCTGAAGTGCAGTTTGTGGAGCCACAGAAAACGTTTATGCAAGATCAAAACTGAGAGCTTAGGTAATGCAGAATGGCATGAATCATGATAGGATATAAGTATATATAAAAACAAAAAAATTAAGACCTTAAATGGTGACTACTGCCATTGTGTACCTGTGTGCAATCTCTTCATGAGTAGGAGACCCAGTTGAACTAGTCAGAAACTGTGTTGTGTTTTTTGAAGACCAAGTTGCTGGTGCCCATAGCTGGCATTGTTTTTTTTTGGGGGGGGGGAGAACTCTGGGGTGAGGTTGGGAAACTGTTGGCCTTGCATAGAGTTAGGTGAGCAGGTGTACAGAGAAGTTGACCTGCAAAATGGTACAGATAATTCCAAACTGCAAGGCAGGATGGTTGGTTTTGCATACATCAGTGAAGCATACTATTACAGTACTATCTCTGTTATTACACTATTAATACTATGCTGTTACAGTAGCATACAGTGTGTACAGGGAATGGAATTCACAAGCTCCACAATCTCATCTCCATCAGCAGATGCTAGTCAATGATGAGTGTTGGCTGAAAAGGGTTCCATGTTATAAGGAGATAACGTTTAAAGCGTCTGCTAATTAAATCATTTGTGCATGGGGAAAGGAAGTGGTACCCAAGATGACTTTAAAGCAGTGGATGAGAGGTAGAGATAGTGCATCTTCAGTGAAATGAGGAAGCAAATAAACATTTGGTAGAAATGTTAGAAAAGGTCCAAAAGTTAAAAGCGTTTTGTTGTTGTTTTGTTGAGTTAGTGGGAAATTTGTTGTGTAATGCTCAGTCATCCATGACGGTTTTATCAGGGTGATGTTAAGTTAGAAGCGCGAGTCTTTTGGTTGGAAGTGTGGATAATGTGATGAACAAAAGCAACTGTGGCAGCTGTGTCAGCGTCATGTCAGTTAGTGGCATGTCTTTGGCAATGAATCATAAGATTTTGTGTGGCTTGTTACCAAGTTTGTTCAACTGTCCTGTGTTACAAAGGCAAGTTTGACCACTGGCACTGATGGTTCTGGATAGTATTAGTAAGCAGCTTTCACATTGAGATTGGCTACGCAAATGCCAGAAATATTTTTAAAGAAATTGTGTTCCATGGAAGCATTTCGTTTTTAAAATTTGATGAAGGCGGATCTTCATGAATTTTTAATCACAGTCTGGTTAATGGTTTAGCATCATATTTTGTTGTGAATTCACTTTATGAAGTCATTTGGGAATGAACAGTGCAGCAGTGATCTGAGTGATGTGATTGAATTAATTACACGTTTGTTGTCTTGGTTTCTGTTTTGTGTGGTTGGACTGCATCCATTCTCCATGTATAAAATCTCAGGTCACAAGAACAATTTGAACATTGATTGGTGAAATGGGACTGCAGTAGAATGGAGGTGATTTGTGTTACGTGCTTGATAAAAAAAATTGTTGTTGCTAATCGATTGCTGCAGTCAGTGGCTTCCCACCTCCTACATAGTCATTTGCAAATTCTTGTAGTCCATTTTGATTTTATCATTGTTTCCATTTCTTGTATTTATTTCACCCATGGTTTTTCCATGTGCATTATTTTGATATTCAGAAAAAAAGGTCATTTTATGTTTTTATTAGTTTTGTAGTGTGTGTACACTTGAGGCAATGACCGTAGACTAGTTTGCATTTTTAAAATTTTTGTCCAGCAGCTGCCTGTGTGTGTGTTTTGTCATCTTCTTTCAGTCTTGCATGTGTTAGTTGTCAGACCTTTGAGCATGAAGCCATTCTGGCTAGTTCTGGTAAACTAGTAGTATTATCGAGTCACCCTGTGTGGATTCATCTCTCTCTCTCTCTCTCTCTCTCTCTCTCTCTCTCTCTCTCTCTCTCTCTCTCTCTCTCTCTCTCTCTCTCATATCCCCATCCATAGCCATTCACAACTTATCTCTTTGTTAATTTTAATGAATTTGTGGGGCTGGGAATCAGTTCTGTGCAGGTTTTTCACTTTTTTTTTATTCCATATGCCTAAAATAAATGACTGAATCATGACACAGAGTTGCTTTGAAATGAGTTTTGAACTCATTCACCTGTCAGTTTCATTTTCAAACTTAACCAAAGTTTACACCATGCTCCAGTTTCATTGGCAGCCACAGACTGGAGGGTTATGTTTTTTTTTTTGGAGGGCTTTGTGACAACAGTACGGTTTTAGTTTGGGCTGTGCAATATGAGGGGGTTTAGAGGCAATTGTGTGTGTCATGACTGCAATGAAATTCTTTTTGAGACCAGGTGACTGGTAAGTGGAACCATCAGAATGACTTTTTCCAGCACTAACAAATCTGTCTTGAAACTGAGTTTCAACAGACAGAAAGTCATGGAAGTTGCAGGAAACACTGCAAAGAATTGAATTACTTAATTTGTTGGAGATTGGATTCTTCCCTCATATGACAATTTTCTAGCACTGTTTGTTGAGGGAGAATCATAATTTCTGTCAGAATAAAATTTGAGAGCCATAAATTTCAGTATGACTGTTCCACTGGAGCAGCTCCAAAATGGAAAAGAATTAGGATTTCTGCTTGTATGTTCTTAACCTCCCTTTTTGTTTCTGCCAGCTACTGCACCACTATCATCCCCATGGTCAGCAATTGCATTTGTTTTGGGAGCCAAAATTCCATGCCTGATTGCTTGGTCTTTGGTGTAGATTTTGTTCCTCTTGCTTCTTGTGCACTTCTTAAAAACAAAAAAGTAACAAGTCTGTGTTTGTCACCAAAGAGTTCTAACTTTTGAGTGCATCATGTGAGAAAATGTTTCTGGACACAGTGCATTTTGTATTGGCGCGCATGGGTTTCC